>CAWUFW010006670.1:0-600000 GCA_963921515.1 Calotriton arnoldi
CCGGATTAGCAGGGGAGTGGAGGCTGGTAAGTACAAACTAATGTATACCAGCACACCGCTATGTACTCACATGCACTACCACCATGCCACAGCTCCCAGGGACAAACACCCCCATGTCCAGCACACAATACACGACACACACATGCAACAGACACCACCACACACAGCCCAAACAGAACAACTGTAAGATGCGTGGGGACATGTGTACATTCAGCCAGCCACGTAACCACCAACAGGTCCCCAAATATGCCAGAAGCGCCACAACGAGCACCCACCACACCCATGTGTCCGCCACAGCTGCACAAACCGACAAGTAACAGGTAAGTGGCAGGAACACAAAGTGCAGTGGGTGGGACGGTGGACAGCCCAAGTACAACACACACCAGGCCCCTAGTCCCACAGCACAGCAAGGAGGAGCATCCCCCACACCCCACAGCCACGTGTCAGCCACCGCAGTGCACAACGACAGCCGAAAGGCAGACATCACGGTCCACAGCAATCGGTGTCAGTGGGTGTCCAGCCACCCCACGACCCACAACACCCCCCACCCCCACAGACCTGCAACATGGAGCACCCCCGCTTAGAGCCATGTGGCATCCAGTACAGTGCACGCACGAACAACTTGCAGGTGGGAAACTGGACAGGGCTGGATTACTGGAGGCATGAGGACCGTAACACGACCAACACATGGGACATGTCACGTAGCAGACGAACACGCAGCACCGCCCACCGTCACGAACAAGAGAACAATGTGCACACGGACATGAACCACAGACTCACACCTCACATGACCCATCACAGACATAGCAACACCCAAGGAGCCACGTCTGCATACACAAGCCACACTGAAAATAGTACCACACGGCAGCCACTGTGCAACTCATCACACACAACCGAAACACCATTGAAGTCCTGTCCATGTAGCCCCTACTGCCTGTCAACCACACACCCCACAACTACGCCTATGTAAGACAAACAACACTAGACGCAACAGAGCGGAACAACAGAAATGCACACGAACACCACTGAACCCATCAAACACACAGACACACCATGCACATACAACATACCATCCATCCCATCCGTCAGCCCCAGTCTCATGAAAGGCATGTCATCCGCACAGCTGCCACACATACAGCAGTCACGCTAAGATACATGCCCATGACCAACCATGTGCCAGAAGTCAATGAAGCGCACAACACACTGTGAGCAACAACACACAACATGGGCCACACCCCCCACGAGCACTGCAGTGATGCACATGGCACAGGGCAGCACGCACACCAAGGAGATGGGACAACTGCAATACGTTGGCTTTCACACACAACCATCACTCACTCATAACGATGCGTCCAATGCCATGTCCAGTAATCACAACAGACAGCAAATATGCAGGCCATGTCAAGCATGCACACACCTCAAACCATGCACTGTCATGCTGCCACAACACATGTCACGTTCGGCACCCATGGCTCACAGCATGTACCCCAAAAGCATATTCCCTCCCAAATGCGAATCTGGGGCATGGCCCCCATGTTGCCATATGCGTTCCTAAGCGTTCCATTTGAACCCCAAAAGCAAAGTACAAACCAGACCCAGGATGGGCCAGGAGCCCGCATACACCAGAGTCACAATGAGTAGGGGCACAGCAACACACCCATCGGCATGGCCAATCCGTCCCATGCCACATGTGCACAGCACACAGTCCCATTGCCAAGCACACACAACTACAAATGCCACAGCCACACACACGCCTCCGGGAAACCCATGTACGAGATTGCACGAACTGCCAATGTCAGACGACAAATACATACTTCGCCAGGTGCAACACAATAACAAATCTCATTCTCTCCACAGGTGACGAACTGCCGGATGCTGGGGATGGAGACAGCAGCCAGCACAGCCAGCCCACAAGCCCCCAACGAGGACACACGGATGTGGAGGATCTCACCTCCTCTTCGGACACGGACCACCAAGCAGGCCCATCTGGTGTGGCAGGGCCCAGCCGCTCCCCAGGACCCTCCTACCCACCAACCCATCATCCAGGGCTGCTGAACAGTCCCAGCCCCCTGCTGCCACTGTCGTTGCGGCCACACCCACGGTCATTGCGGCCACACCCACGGTCATTGCGGCCACTACCACTGCCGCAACCGCCACCATCGCCGCACCGACCACCACCACCGCCGCCACCACCACCACGTCTTCGCTGGCACCAGCCCCAGCGCAGGTGGTGGCCCGGCCGACTGGATCCACCCTGGGAGCCACAGCGAGGACCGTGGTGAGCAATGTGGCTAGTGGGCAGGCCGGTGGCAGCAGGACTGGTAGGAGGAGCAGGGTCAGGGAAACGCCAGCCTCCCCTGGGAGCCATGCCCTGCCTCAAATGGCCAGAGTCCTTGGGGCCTATGAGGAGGCCCAAGAACAATGGGTCAGGTCTGCTTCAGACACGCGGGAGGTGCTGGGGTGCTGAGGTCCATGGACGCCCGTATAGGTCAACTCGTGGACCTCATGGGCCAGCTGGTGGTGGCGGTGAGGACACGGCCAGGGATAGCAGCTCCCCCTCCGCCACCACCTGCCGGGCGCAGGGTCGAGCAGCAGTGTCCAGTTCCCCTGCGTCCACAGCCAGTGAGCACACCTCAACCACCAGCAGGTCGCAAGCAGGCACCCCCTCGCAAACGTGGAAGGGGCCGTCCGAAGAGGAAACAGATCTCCCGGGAGGACTTCGCACGCTCCAGTCGCAAGTGAGGCAGCCAGCCAGCCTTCCGCCAGCCTTCCTTGACCAGCCACTGCATTGACTTGGACTACGATCCCACTCCACACAGCCATCTGGTTGGCATGTGTGTGTTGGACTATGGACATAGAACCAGTGGGTACACCCTGAGCATCACGCAGCCATGACCGACAGCTCATTGTCACAGCACGCACCACTATTGTCATCACCTTACACACAATCACATGTCACAGTTTGTAATAAATGCACCTTTTTCACTAACTGCTGTTTGTGCCCTGTGTTTTATTTGTACGGAATACAACGGCCACCTTGGGCGGAAAGGCACCTGATGCGTGGCATGGCAATGGAATCCGGAGGGCCTGTAGGGACCTAGGGGTGGGAGACAGAACAGGAGCACATTCAATGAGTGTGTCACACACCCATCACACAGTACATGTCAACAACTACAAGCAATGTACACACATCGCACAGAGCAATAGGGCACAATGCCACAGCCACCATCAGTGGCATACTAACCTGGGCATGGAGCGTTGACACACAGCACGCAGTGAACAAAAGGCCACCCGGACACAGCACACACACACCTGCACAAATACAGACACATCAGCCGTCGTACATGGACACTCACCGTCAAGTGAAGTAGCGGGCGATGAGCTGCTGCCGCACATTCCCAGCTTCCTCCTCTCCGCTGTCCTCCTCACTCGAGCTGTCCTGGTCTGCGGGCTGGGGCCCTGGTTGATCTCCGTCATCCACAATGAGGGGGATCTGCTTCCGAATGGCCAGATTGTGCAGCATGCAGCACGCCACCACTATCTGGCACACCTTCTGTGGGGAGTACGCCAGTGCACCCCGGTGCGGTCCAGGCACCTGAACCTGGACTTGAGGAGGCCAAAGGTACGCTCGACCACACGTCTGGTCCTCCCATGTGCCTCATTGTATCTATCGTCTGCTGGGGTGCGAGGATTCCTCAATGGACTGAGCAGCCATGCCCCATTCGGGTACGCAGAGTCACCTGGGTGTGAGGGACACAGAGAACCGTTGCTATTCCAACTGGACAGGGGACAGCATCGCACAACCAGCACGCTACACCACTCCACATACTCACCGACAATACAGCCACGATCCTGTTGCAGATTGGCCATCAGCCGTGGCAAGATGCTGTTGCGCATTATGTGTGCGTCATGGGCCGAGCCTGGGAACTTTGCACACACGTGGGTGATCACCATGTCCGCAAGGCACACCACTTGCACATTCAGGGAGTGCGTGTGCTTCCTGTTGCGGTACAGGTGCTCAGTGGCCTGTGGTGGAACAAGGCCAACATGTGTGCAGTCAATGGCTCCAACGACGTGTGGGATTCTGCCAAGGGCATAGAATGCACCCTTCACTGCCGCCAATTCACGAGGCCTGGGGAAGCGGATGTACCTGTTTCGGTACAGCATCATGGCTGCCAGTACATCCCTCAGCACCTTGCTGAACATGGGCTGGGACATCCCTCCTCCACTGCCCACTGTGTGCTGGAATGACCCAGTGGCGAAGAAATGCAGGGCAGCCATCACCTTAGCCGTGGGGGTGAATGCTGTTGGATACACCCTGCGGGGACGGAGATGGGGTTCTAACATGGCACACAGTCGATGCAGGGTTGGCCTGTCCAGCCGAAACTTCCTAATAACCTCTGTATCGTCCATGTCCACCAGCAATTGGTATGGGCGGTCAATGTTCGGTCTCCGCCTAGGGAAATTGCAGAGGACACATGTCAAAGCAACACAACACATAGCAGTTTCGCATACACATCACTGACATGACTGAGCACGCACATGAGCCACAGCCCAGCTGTCAAGCTGGGACGGCACGGCCACAATACACTTACACAGGTCTCCCAACAATGGCAATGGCTAGTGAGACATACCACTGCCATGTGCATGCACATGGGGATCTAGGCCCCAATGACTTGCGGGGCGTGCTGATGGGGACTGACTGCATATTCGTCAAGCGGCAACGCCACGGCAACATGAGTGTCTGCTGAGCATGGAACTGCTTCCGAGGCTGGATGAGTATGGCACACGGCTGACGACGATGTGGGCACAGGCTGAGCGGCCAAAACAAGTGGGACCTGTGGCACGAGGGGATATGAGACAGTAGTAGGTGTCAGCACTGCACCCTATGTACAGCACTGTACGGATCACACCTCCCGAAACATTGACAGGTGTCCACATTGACAGCCCCATGCCAAGACGGCTGTGTGCTTGCAGTCACACGTCACAGGTGAGAGGTTACATTGCACGTGCCAGGTGGCAGACGTACATAGTGGGAGCTGGCATGTGTGTGCATGTGTCTCCTGTTCAGGATCCACCAGATGGGCGCTGACTCTGTACTGACCATTGGACACAGCATGTTCCGTGGAAGGCTTGTGTGTGTGGGATGGTGGCACTGGATGTGCCTCCGTTGGGTGGTGGGCCATGCACAGGGCGGGTGCGTCGATGATTGCGCATTGTTGGTCACGGTGGGTGCACCAACTAAGATGTGTTGCCCTGTGTTCAATTCCTATGTCCGCATGATGATGGACTGTGGATGTGGGCAGACTACACATTGGTCGATGTGCTGTCTATATGCATGTGCCTTCACACCAGGCACAGCTGCCCCTGCACATGTGACCCCTGCTGGACTCGCTGCTGGGTCTGTGGAGCTGATGCACCTTCTGTGCGTGGGGCGGACAGCTCTCCTCACTTCCCTCATTGCGCATGTCATGACTTTGCCGCAGGTGACATGGATCATGGAGGGCCCACATGTACGCGTGGGTAGGCTACACATGATTGTTCACTGGTCGCCACCCCCAGTCAGTGTTTCGAATGGGAAGGTTGTCGTGCTGGTGGTATGTTCGATGTGGCGGATGGGCGGGCCTAGGTGCGGGCTTACATTCCGGACATGGGGGTAGTTGGATTGGCGACTAGTTGCAGTACACACGGGACACGTCTCTTCCTTTCCACATCTGGGTCATCCCTTGTACTAACTGACAGTGATACAGTCATCTTCGCCCCAGCCCTCATGTCCTCCCCTCGCCCCCCAATATGCATGCTCACCTGCGAGGCTAGCGCTTGCACAGGCAGCCCCAAGCTTGCACCAGAGAGGGCAAGGAGTGTATGTGTGGGTCCAGTTGCACGAGTGGGCTGTCTCAGGGTATGATGTGTGGCGGGACGCCGTCCACCTGCGTGGTGCCCCAAATGGAGACCCGGCCTGCATGGACTATGCATCACAGTCTTCGCCTTCCGGATCCGCCACCTGCGACACCCAGTGGCTGTGGCTGCCCTTGCGGCCAGGCCGCGTCCGTCTGTGGCTGATGGCCCACACATTCACTCTTTGGCCTCTCTGGGGAGGGCTCAGGGGTGGTGGCGCACGCGCTTGCACTTAGTCGCAATGGCATGTGGCGTGGTTGGTATGATGGGCAATGGATGGGATGGTGCGAGCCACCTCCCGTGACGTCAGTGCTGCTCGTGCTGTGGTGCGTCCCCTACACTTCCATTTGACTTTTTGCCATGCTAGACGTTGAGGTTCTATTGCCTGCGTGATATGACCAGGAGGAGCGCGAGGAGACCTCTCACACACCATGCTCCACTGCCATCCCGTGCCCTGTATCGCCTGTGCGGATTGACTATGTTGGGGTTACGCCTGGTCGACTGGGGCTGTGTGTGCCTTGTCAAGGGGCATGGCGGGCGCACAACAGGATCCAGCTTGTCCACAGAGGGTGGGCTGAGGTGCGCCTGGTACCGCTTTGTACGTGTGCCCGGCTGCTGTGCACACACGTGTTCACTCCCCCGACAGGTGTCCTCTCACAATGCCCAGGGAAGCGGTGGTGTACTGTTCATGACCCCTCCCAACACGGCGTGCTCCAACTTGTCATGTGCGCATCTACCCATCGCACCCACCCACCTGAGCACTGCGTCCATACGACTTCACACGACACATGTGTGTCTTCCACAGTAGTGCTACTCATTTGCGTTGACATCCAATACCAGTGGACTACATGGTCATGTCACGACTGCCGTGTACTTCACATACTCTCATCCTCTCTCATTCGTACTTGTGAAATGAGTCAGCGGAGACAGTTTTGGTTTCAAACATTATATTGAGTCTTCTGTCCTCTGTGATGCAGTATAGTGGACACTACTGGCAGCGGAATACATGTTGAGGATATACTGAGCATGATTGCAAATGGGATAGGGTGTGGGGTTACATGTGATTGGCTGTTGCATGTGGGATGTGGGCTTCAGAGTGACATCTGCTTGGCCAAGGCTGTGCTAATGTACATTTACGTATAGCTGCGGAGCTGCGGACTTTGACACAGACGGTATACATGTAGCCTACCAGACCGCTTGGCATCATGGGCACAGTCCATCTCAGTTCCATGTGACAGGTTTGCTGCGGTTGTTCCTCATGCACGCGTGCATGTGAGATGACATCAGGGCATGTGCTTGCGTGCATGCAGCGGCGTGCCACTTGTTGTTGCACTGTGGTGGTTACTGGACATGTCACAGTCACTGGGGTCGTGTTGTTGTTGTATGCACTTGTCGTCCATGCAAAGGTCCTGGTATGGGATTCCCGGGGCGGGGGTGGGAGGGTGCAGCACCCACAGACTCCAGGCGACCTATTCATGTCCACTGAGCGGTGTGTGTGTCCATGGGCGCTGGATCCATGTCGTGTCCTGGTTGTTCGTGCAGTTCCGTCCATGTGGGTGCGATACACAGAGCCCATGCCACTGCCTCCCACGATGCATGCGGTGTTCCTGGATGTGATGGGGAACAGTGTGCATGTCCCGGTCATATCCGATGTCATGGCGATGTCGTTGATGGTGTGGTTACAGTTGCCGGTCGTTTGGTATGGCTGTTGTGGTGGTGACTGGCCAGTCCGTGCGGAAGCTAAGCATGGGTGCGGGGTTGGACATCATAGGTCACTCGGGGAACCTGCGTTGTGGTCCGACGTATTTACAGGTTGTCAGGTATGCGATGCCGTCCAGCAGGGCTTCCATGTCATTGGTGGTGTACATGTTTGCCAGCCAATGAAGCGGATGGTGGCTGTCAAGGTGTTGTTCGTAGGTTGTCCCTTGGAGGACCATGATGGGGCATGCTGGGTGACATTCGATGTAGCTGTTATCGATGATCCGTCGTGTGGAGGCACAGTGGTCCCATTTCAGTGCGGGTGCGATGTTGGCCACATACGCCATGCCCCCATAGGCAGAGCAGGCCCTGTCGTGTGCGTCCAGGGGGAGGAGTAGTGGTAGCAGGTCCGCCTTCAGACATGCCGGGTTGGAGAGGCATATCTCGACGGGATGCTGGTAGGGACACCTCCGACAGTAGAAGACGGGCATGACGCAGCTGAACAATGTGATGCGGTAAGTCAGTCGGTAACTTACGTTCAGCAGGGACAGGAGATCGCATCCCAATGTATGGCACAGGTTGGTTTTGTACAGCTTGAGCTGTTCGGCGTAGTTGGGTAGGTGTGTTGCGGTTGCCATTTCGCAGCGGTTCGTTGAGGTGGCGTGCTCCGGCTGTGTGTGCAGTCTGCAATGTGCACGCTCCGGGGTTGCTGTGAGCTCTGTGTAGTCGTAGGGAGACAGGACTTGTGTTCTGTTGGCTTGTTTGGAGGACACGGGCCCTCTTCCCACATGCTTCTCAGACAGTTCAAGGTCAGTGCTGTGTGACTCCTTCCAATTAACTTGCATGTGGCCGACATGGGGGAGTGTTTTCTTGTTTCTTCCCCGTCCGTTGTGTGCTTCTGTGATATGCGCTATCTGCCCTGTGGTCGGTCTCCTCGGCATGCCTGTGTTGGTCTATTCTTGGACAATGGCTGTATTCACCGGCTTCTGTCGTAGGGCTGTGGTTTCGGAGTTGGAATGGAAGGTCATTCAGTGCTGTCTACTCTCCCTTGTGTGGGCGGCAGGCTGCCTTTCCGCTCTGCGTTGGGCCTTGTGTGTGAATGTTATTCTTGGGCCACCTGTTGTCGGTCCCCGGGCTCTTTGGTGTTCCGTTTTATATGTCTTGTTCATATGTGCAGGGTGGTATGGGTGTTTCTGTGTGGTACTGGCGTTCCTCTTCCCGAAGGAGCCCTGCTTCTCCTAGTTGGTGTTGCCGCTGCTGTGTGCTACGCCATGTTTGTTACACTGGGGTGTGTCCTGCTGTTGCGTGTCTTCACTGACATGTGTGCGTCGGTTGTGTGGCGTTGGGTGTTGTCCGTGAATTGGGCGTTGGGGACATGTCTGTGGCCGGCCTGTCACGTGTCATGTGCGTTCGGGGTGGGGCTGATGTGTGTGCTGCTTGGTTGTGTCCCTGTGTCTGTGTGCGACGCATGCATGGCGCTGCGGTTGGCCTCTGCGTTGTGCGCATGTGTGGCGGCGTCATCGGCGCTTTGGGGCCGTGACGGGGTGGTTGGTTCCTAGTCCCAGGTGGTGTGTACACATGTGTTCTGCGATGTTACGATTTGGCCTGTGTGTCATATGTGGATGCGATGTTGGATGTGTTGTGTACACGCGCTGGTGGGGGTTGTCCGCTTTTTCCGCCCTTGCACTGTGTGCGCTGTTTGCGTGCACTTGTTGTGTGTGTGCCTACCTGCGTCTCCGCGGTACGTTGCGTCCTTGGTGGTGCATCAGCAGAAGCATGGGGAGGGCCTGCAGTGCTGGATTCATGCTCGGGGAGCCGCTTCTTCGTTGTCCGTGCTCTGCGTCCGTGTTACCGCCTCTCTTTCACGTGCGGTGTCTCTTAGCCGTGGGAGCCGTTTGTTTGCGGCATCGTAATTTATACGCCGGGCGGGACGTGTTTCGTCGGACGGTGTGTGTCAATTGGGCTGCGCCGCTACGTGTGCGGACGCACTTTGATGGCGGACGGTGTTGCTGGCTTGCCGGCGGTGTTTGGCCTACTTTTCGCATCGTAATTGGGCGGGCGTGTGGACTGCTGCGTGCCGGCGGTAACTGGTGGTTTTTGCATCCGCCAGCACGGCGGTTGTGCTTCCGCCCGCCATCGTAATGGGCCCCTAAGTAATTATTAATTTTTATTTATTGTTATTGATATTTAATTTATTGTTAATTAAGTGTTAATTAATTTTTATTTGATTAATTGATAATTATATTAATTGTATACATTTTTAGGTGGAGCGGGTTGTGGGTTTATAGGGGAATAAGGTGGGAAGTAAATTAATTATAATAAAGTAATTAATAATTTTTATGTTTTGGTATTGATTAATTTATTGTTTATTATTAATTGAATTAATTTTTATTAATTAATTAATTGATAAATATATTAATTGTGTTAATTTAGTTTAGGAGTGGGTTGTGTGTTTGTAGGGGAATAGGGTGGGAAGTAATTTATTATAATTAAGTAATTATTTATTAATATTTATTGGTATTGATAATTAATTAATTAATTAATTATTAATTGGTAATTACTTTTTATTAATTATATATTGGTATTGATAATTATTTTATTGTTAATTTATTATTAATTGTTAATACATTTTTATTAATTGATTAATTGATAATTATATTAATTGTGTTACATTTTATGTGGAGTGGGTTTTGTGTTTATTGGGGAATAGGGTGGGAAGAAATTTAATGTTATTAAAGTAATTATTAATTTTAATTTATTGGTATTTATAAATAATTTATTGTTAATTTATTAATAAATCATTATTTAATTAAAACAATTATTTAAATTGATAAGTATGTTATTTCTAACCCCTACGCTATCCAACACTTTCCCTACTGTTGCACTCTCTGGAGTGGGAATAGTAATTTTTACCCCTACGCTATCCAACACTTTCTCTACTGTTGCACTCTCTGGAGTTGGAATAGTAATTTTTACCCCTACGCTATCCAACACTTTCCCTACTGTTGCACTCTCTAGAGTGGGAATAGTAATTTTTACCCCTACGCTATCCAACACTTTCCCTACTGTTGCACTCTCTGGAGTTGGAATAGTAATTTTTACCCCTATGCTATCCAACACTTTCCCTACTGTTGCACTCTCTGGAGTGGGAATAGTAATTTTTACCCCTACGCTATCCAACACTTTCCCTACTGTTGCACTCTCTGGAGTTGGAATAGTAATTTTACCCCTACTCTATCCAACACTTTCTCTACTGTTGCACTTTCTGGAGTTAGAATAGCAATTATAACCCCTACGCTATCCAACACTTTCCCTACGGTTGCACTCTCTGGAGTGGGAATAGTAATTTTGACCTCTACGCTATCCAAAACTTTCCCTACTGTGGCACTCACTGGAGTGGGAATAGTAATTTTTACCCCTACGCTATCCAACACTTTCCCTAGTGTTGCAATTACTGGAGTGGGAATAGTAATTTTAACCCTTTCGCTATCCAACACTTTCCCTACTGTTGCACTCTCTGGAGTTGGAATAGTAATTTTTACCCCTACTATATCCAAAACTTTCTCTACTGTTGCACTTTCTGGAGTTAGAATAGCAATTATAACCCCTACGCTATCCAACACTTTCCCTACGGTTGCACTCTCTGGAGTGGAAATAGTAATTTTGACCTCTACGCTATCCAACACTTTCCCTACTGTTGCACTCTCTGGAGTGGGAATAGTAATTTTTACCCCTACGCTATCCAACACTTTCCCTACTGTTGCACTCACTGGAGTGGGAATAGTAATTTTTACCCTTACGCTCTCCAACACTATCCCTACTGTTGCACTCTCTGGAGTGGGAATAGTAATTTTTAGGCCTACGCTATAAAACACTTTCCCTACTGTTGTACTTTCTGGAGTTGGAATAATAATTTTTACCCCTACGCTATCCAATACTTTCCCTACTGTTTCACTCTTTGGAGTGGGAATAGTAATTTTTACCCCTACGCTATCCAACCCTTTCCCTACTGTTGCACTCTTTGGAGTGGGAATAGTAATTTTTTCTCCTCCGCTATCCAATATTTTTCTGTATTGTTTTACTTAATGTTGTGTATAATTTATTTTACAAAAATTAAAAATATTGTAATTTTTTTAATTTAAATATATTTTTAAAATTTTAAATAATATTATTTTTGTGTGTGTATTTATAATTTATAAAATATTTTTAATAATAAGTTATTAAAATAATTATTTATGAATATTATTAAGTATATATATTATATTTTATATGTATATGTTTAATTTAACATTATATGTATCAGTTTTCATTTTTAAACATTTTTAAATCATTTTAACTATGTTTCTTTTAATTATATGTATTATTTACTTTATTTTAGATTATTTTTTTAACATTTTAAAAAAACGATATTTTTTATAACGATATTTTTGACATCAATATTTAATTTTCGATATTTTTGTACTTACCATGATGTAGATAGGATGTCAATATTCTTGACTTCGATATTTTTGTCACGATATTTTTGTACCTCGATATTTTTGAGGTCGATATTTTGTCAGTGATTCAAGGTAACTACCTAAGAGAGAGCCTAACCCAGCTGCTCCGAAGAAGAGGACTTGCCCAGAGGAAGGACTAAACGGGTGCAACAAGTGACAAATGCATTGCAAAGCCCAGGGAGGACAGGATACAGCAGTTCCCTCTGTGGTGCAAAGATGGTCTTTGCGAGTTCGGTTCTACAAAGTCCTGCAACACACCCCGCTCATTTAGTGTCTGTTCTCAGTGGCCCTTATGTGGGGCTCAGGATCGTCATTGCCTTCCTCCCTGGTCTGGAAGAGATCAGTTGGAATTCTGGGTCGGATTGAAGCTGCATATACCTAGACTGGGGATCCCTGTGGATGTTGGATCTGTCAGTTACCCTGTGAGTTCAGTATAACTTTTTGAAGCGTGATACAGGAAAAAAGACACATTCCTTTCTGAGATGCGGGAAAGCCTCCATAATTGCCTGTGGGAAAATGTAGGACAGAGGTCTTGGCATAGCTGATAAACATCTATATTATTGGGCAGCACAACTGGCATTTACAAATCAACTGGGGCTGGATGTATCTAAAGAATCTGCATTAATTGGTTTTCTTTACAGTTTGCAGATCCCTGATGACACCTACAGGAGTTGTATTACATATACAGAAACTTTGAACCCCAACCCACACCTACGGACTTCCTCTACAGATACACCAGCACCGTAAACAACATGAACCACACACTGACCACCTGGAACATCCTCTCCACCCAGGACACCACCTCCACCATGACATCCATCCACTCGGGAGCGCCCACATCTTCAACCTCAGAAACCAAAGAATTGGCCAGGAACTCACCACCCTACTCAACACCTCTATCACCACCACAACATTTCCCAATGCCTGGAAGCACGCCAAAGTCAGACCACTACTCAAAAAACCGTCTGCCAACCCCAGAAAACGCAACAACTTCTGGCCAATCTCCCTGCTCCCATTCCCAGTGAAGGTACTGGAAAAGATTATCAACAATCAACTCATGACACACCTAGAGCAAAACCAGCTACTCGATGCCTCCCAATCCCACTTTCGCAGCAATCACTGCACCGAAACCACCATGGTTGCCTCACCATTGATATCTCGGCAGCCTTCAACACCATATCCCATCACTGAATCAAAGACTCCACCACATTGACAGCCAAGGGGACGCGCTCAGATGGATAACCTCATTCCTCACTGAAAGAACCCAGAGGATCCACCTCCCACCTTTCACCTCTGAAGCCAAGGAGATCGCCTGCAGTGTCCCCTAGGGCTCACCCCTCAGCCCCAAACTCTTCAACGCATATATGACCCAACATTGTCAGATTCCACAGTCTCAACCTAATTTCCTACACAGATGACACCCAACTCAGCGACGACCCCACCACCACTAGAACCAACTTCCATAGATGCATGACAAACGTCGCCGACTGGATGAAGAACAACTTCCTGCAGCTGAACATAGACAAGACGGAAGTACTGATCTTTGGCAACAGCAGCAATACATGGAACAACTCCTGGTGGCCATCAGACCTAGGACCCCGACCCACTCCCTCCAACCATGCCAGAAACCTCGAAATCATCATTGACAACAAGCTCACCATGAAATCACAGATCAACTCCGTCTCCTACGCCTGCTTCCTCACTCTGCGCATGCTGTGTAATATCTTCATGTGGCCACACCTACACACGAGACACCGTGACACAAGCCCTCATCCCAGCTGACTGGACGACGGCAATGCCCTTTATGTGGGAATCGCCGCACACCTTCTACAGAGACTTCAGACCATACAGAACGCCGAAGCCAGATTCACCCTCGGCCTTCCCTGATGAACCCACAACCCACACCGCCATCAGGAAACGCCACTGGCTCCCTGTACAGAAGAGAATCCAATTTAAGCTGCTGACCCACGCACACAAGGCTTTACACAACCAAGGACCCACCTACATTAACCACCACCTGAACTTCCACCAACCATCGAGAAGACTGCACTCCACCTCCCTTTCATTTGCCCATACTCCCCGCATCTACCGAAGCAGAAGTGGAGGACGTTCCTTCTCCCACATCGTAGCAAATACCTGGAAGAGCCTCCTCACGCACCTCAGGACTATCACTTCGCTTCCGGAATTCCAAATGACCCTTAAGACCCGGCTGTTCGAATAAGCCTCCGGGGCCTTCAAGCGCCTGGAACCCTATCAGGTGATTAGCCATGCTTTATAAATCCTGATTGATTGATATTACATGCCTGGAAAAAGGAAAAATGCTGGATTAATTTGGGGCAGAGGTGGGGACAAACTATCATATCAAACACCACTATGGCAGGGTAAGCAGGTTCTGCAAGTGGCTGCCCTTCTGGGATTTTGGCAGTGGTACCTTATTGGGGTGTCTAACTTGAGGATGTGTGGGAACCAGGTCACCTGAAGTAATTTGTAACACTTTCAGAGGAGTATCGTCTTCACAACACTCAGTTTTTCAGATGAAACCTGCAATTGAGGCATGCTGTACAGCCGGGTCTCCAACAGGCTGATCATGACCTACCAGTAGCTTGCAGGTAACATGGCTTGAAAATATGTAGCTGCCGACGTGCTACAGTAGCTCTTTAAAACAAGCTAGTTCTGTGGGACCTGGGAACCATACTGTGCAGGACCATGCAGCTTACCCTCTTCTGAATTTTTTTTATTCGTTATTCCTTTCTTTCTAATTTCTGTACTTTTCTTTTTCTTTCTTTCTCTCATCTGCAGCCTTCCCTTTCCTTTATTCTTTATTTCTTATCTCCTTTTTTCTACATTTCTTTATTATTTTTTCACTTCTTCATCTTCCTTTCTCCTCCTTTCTGTCTTTTTAGCTTTCTTTCTCTACTTCGTTCTCCACTATTTTTCTTCTTTAGTTTGTCACCTCGCCATCTGTTTCTGTTTTTCCTCGTTTCATATTTCCTTCCTCTCTCCCATTCCATTTATTTCTTCCCCCTTTCTCTTCGTTTTTCTACTCTTTTTCTTTCACTGTCTTGCTCTTTCCTATCATTTTCTGCTTCTTTCATCCTTTTATTTCTTCTTTCTTTTATTCTTTGTCTTTCTTTTACTCATTTCTGTTTCCTTTCTCTTTCATTCATTCCTTAATTTCCTCCTTTCGTATTGTTTTTCTGATTCTCTCCTTTTTCTACTTCCTTTCTCTTGCTCCATGTCTCTTTCTTACCTTCTTCTCTTTCCATCCTTCTTTCCCTTTCCTATTTCCTCCATTTCTTTCTTTTTCCTCTCTTTTTTGTCTTTTCTTACTCTTTATTAGCTTTCTTCCTCTTCTTTTTTCTTCTTCCCCATCTTACTGCTTCCTTTGGCTTTTTCTTTCTTCCTTTCTTTAAGAGTGTTGAGATCAATAAATATGATAGCAATGTACACCCTGATGTATGCATGCATAGCAGTGGCAGTACCAAAAAATGTAATATCGATGTCCGCTGTACTCTGTGCACAAATGATTGTCAATACCAGTAAATACAATATTGATGTACACCGTAACCTACGCACGCACAGTGATGTCAATACCAGTAAATCTAATATCAATGTACACCGTACCTTATGCACGCATGAGGACGTCAATAATATGAATGCAATGTTGATGTACGATGCAACAACTGTACGTATAATAATGAGAATATCAGTGGGTTATGGCTTCAGAAGACACTGTTCACAGTAGTGAAAGGGTATTAGAAGTGTTTATGTAACAAAGAAGATAGAGAAAGGTTTTATAGAGTGATTGCAGAATCTCATGTATTATATACTCTTATCTAACCCCTATATTAGACAGTAGCTCAACATTGCTTTCAATGATCAGAAGTAGCTCTTACAGTCGGAAATACCACACAAATTTAGAGGTGGTCCCTGAAAATAGCCCACTGGAGGCAAAAATCAGTATATGACCAATAGGCTGCAAAGAGATGTCACAATCTATAGTTCACTAATAATCAATGCCCCTGACCTTTTTGACACACCTATAACCCAATAGGTTAGGGACATAAGCACACTGGAAGATGAAGACACAGATGGCAAGATGTGAGTTAGCAGCATTGGCCTGTCTCCACCTAGATCCATTTTAAATTCTTGCATAGATGTTACTGTTCTCCAACACACTTTCTAAGCATGGGGAGAACACACTCAGCACACTATCCTAGATGCAAGGAGGATAATTACAACTTCTTTCATGTTAAGTGATCCTGCCTGAGCATAGCTAGATACTGGCAGGTAAACGGGTCTGCCTTGTCACAAGTGCTGGTGGGCCCCTAGGACTCTCCCCGAAATTGGAAGGATCTTCTCCAGCTCGTCAGTGGCAGTACTCAGAATCAAGGGGAAATGTGAAATCACACACACCAAAGCCATATCCTGGTGGGAATTCAGCCATGTTGGTTAAAATGGATATATTGCGCCATTGGCTGAGTTCCCCTCCGGTTGGGAGTTGCACTGGGGAATGGGCAGGTGCACCTTTCTTGAAAAGGGAATATACCAGATTAGGGGATGTCTGATTAAATACCGAAGAGATCTAGAGACCTTAGCTGGAATATTGTAGACCAGAAGCAGCTTAATTTGATGGCAAGGCGTCAGGGATGAAGGGTGTAGGTTGGGCTGGGAAATCAGTCGACATGTGATTTTGCTACATTATACCTAATGTATCATTTATGTCAGGAATGAACTGCGGTAATTACCGCTTTTGTTACTACAGAACCTAATAAACTGTTTTAATAAAGAAAGACTGGAACCATAACTTGAAATTCACTCTCTGTTATCAAGACTGTGTACAATGCTGTGAAAGTGTGCCCCTTTTAAGAACTCTGTGGCGGGGATCCGGCAGCCTGGGCGATTTGAACAATTGCAGCCTCCTCCCGCCCATCGGATTGCTGCCTCACCTGCTTGTGGAGCAGTTCCCCTTTTCAAGAGACACCTGGGGTTGGCTGGTCGTGGGGGCTGTGGCGAGGCCGGTGGGTGAAGAAGCTGTGACTGGATGGACAGAGAAGTGGTGTGCCCCCTTCAGACTGAGTCCTTCGCACATTGATCAGGCAAATGATATAGTTAAGGCTTATATCGGCTTGAGACTTTCGATTTACACACAGTGAGCTTCTGTTTAGCCTCTCAATAGTGTTAAAGGTGAAATTGCCATATGAAAACCCAAGGACAGATTCAAAGGTCGCAACCACAGACAGCGCCCAATCAGTCTATTTCCCGTAGCTGTTAGCGTGTTCCCAATAACATAGCAGATTTGTTGATTATTGTTTTATGCATAACAGTCTGCGTGAAGAACATGCCCAGGACCACAGTCTCTGTCTGAGCGCCGAACCACGGCGCTCAGACCAATGTTGTGATTGGTCAGGGGAGCCTGGGTGCTTACCAATATCAAAGCTGCATCGCAGTGTTGTAATTGGTCAGGGGAGCCTGAGTGTGCTTCCTGGCTCCTGTTCGCGTGAGTCCGATGGAGGAGAGACACAGGAGGCAGCGATAAGGTGTTTTCTTTTTTTTTTACATTCCCCTTCCTCCTCCCCCCACCACTCCCGATCCAATGCCGGCCGCCATGGGCCGCCCGCTGGCTTGCTACCCTGAGAGTCAAATACTATAATTGTTTTTCAGTTTTTAGATCGCCTAGTAGTTCAACCCAAAAGCATCAGATGTAAACTGACACAATTCCCATAGTTGGAACCCAGTAGCTCATGTTTCCTCTCTGAATCCCAAACTGGTTCCAACAGTGAACCGTTGAAAGAAGAACCAACAACCATCTGAGAAGGTAGCACCTAAAAGTGCATGTTGTCTATTATCCCTTGGCTGAGAATATCCTAGTGACTTCAGACTGTATCATGAGACCTAGCAAGATTTATTACTACTCACACTTGTTAGACGTAAAAGTGATATGTGCACAAAAATGATGTCCTCACGCTTTAGTGTCACAAACGTTGCATTTCGATCATACTTGTCAGTGGCACAAACAATGCAAAAATACACCAGCTTGTGCCCAAGCAGTGCAGTGCAAGGGAGTGCTGGCAGATTCCTGTCAGACAGGTTACCAAACTGTTGCAATACTAAAGGTTTTAAAGAAGCATCATACCATCATTTTCTTGTCAGTATAGCAGGGATGGTGCAGGTCTTTGTCTTAGCGGTTATTTTTTTAAATTTAAGGTGGTGAATCCTGCAGGCTATCAAGAAGAGTTTTCTAGGATTGAAGATCATGTCCCTGGGACTTTACAGGTGAACAGGGCTTTGAGTAAGACCAGAGCACTGCAGAACCACTCACTCAAACGGTAGAGAGGCAAGTGAGACGAAGCAGCCTGGGCATGGTTTTACAATAGGATCACATCCACTTGTGAGACTAGCAAATCAAGCGGAGCCTTCCAGGATACTAGTCCTGCCGGAGATTGTGGTGGGATGAGGAGAACTCAGGGATCCACTGTGAGGGAACACAGGTGAGGGGACTAGAGAGTTCAGGTCAAGGGTTTCTTTATGGGTCTTCCCCAAGGGGCATAAATCCGGGTGCTCACATGCCAAAACTGGGGCACATATGGCCCAAAACATATCAAATGGCCCATCACCGCACCTCATGCCCTCAACAGTTGCCCTACCGGGCTGGGCTCAGTCAAATTCCATGCATGGGAAAACTATACTGTACTGTGGCCAAAGAGACATATAGGTGGGGTTGTCCTGATAAACAAAAAAAGAGGGATACAGCAGTGCTTCCCAAACTTTTTAGAACCAAAGCCCACTTTTAAGTATGGCAAACTTTTTTGACCCACCTAGCTTTAATGGACATGATGCGGGTGATTTTTTTAAAGTAACTAAACATGGCTTCCAATTACACCACCCTTACCTCTCAGGTACGCGGGGATCTGTCCACATGGAGTCGTCTCTGCTTCTCTTGGATGGGAAGGATAGCGGAGGTTAAAATGACCATTCTACTGCGTATACTTTACCTGTTCCAGACACTACCACTAACACCCCAACACAATGCCCTTTGCTCCCTCCAATTGGACATTAACAGATTCCTGTGGGATGCCAAAAAAACCTCACCTTCATCAACAAGTGCTTTACCGCTCGAAGCCCGATGGAGGGCTGGCAGTTCCTTTGCTACTCCGCTACTACCAAGCTGCACAACTCAAATTTCTGGTGGAATGGAGAAGCCTGCCTTCTGACATTGGTCCTTTATGGATCAAGCAGTCGCTGGTTCCAACATATGGAAAGAAGTATGGTTACCACATAAACATAGTGCGTGGGGCCTCTACTCCTCCCCAGTGATGATCTCTACACTCAGAGTATGGGACTCTTGGCGCTCAGGGCAGAACCTTCCTCTGTCATGTGTTCCATACAGGGCCCATTGTCGTTTTCCCTATCTTAGCCTAACTGTGCACCACACAGCCTGCATTAGCTTTGCACACGCTACTATATAAACACGTTTGCTTTTGTGCAACATATTTTCACACAGAACCTGCAGTTTTCTCATTCAGTTCTTTCCTGGGATTTAATCTGTACAGCAGACCCTTGTTGTTTTGTTCTGGTCAGCCACTCAAACCTAGACACAACACAGGAATGCAGCTATTGTTTATGAACATGTAAACCTTGTCACATAGGTAGGCACAGCAATATAACAGACAGAGACAGATATTTTCAGAGGGAAGGTCATGGCTGTATCTCAGATGTAGAACGTTCATCTGTGTATGCTAAGGTACGAGGTCGGCTACTAATCCCAGAAATCTTTGCTGTATAATCAGTTTGCTTCTGTAGAAGGGGAGTGTGGTTCTGCTATACTGTCTTATAATATGACAGGGCTTTTCATAATATACGGTCTATTGACAATGCTGATGGTATTTTTGTTAGGCAGTTGTTTTCGGATTGTGGCACGTATACTGCATTCTAGAGAACGATAGTTTAAATAAACATTTCAAACTTCCTTCATGTCCCTGTCATATCTTATTGTGGACGAGTACGAGTGTGTGAGCGAAAGGGGTTGTCTTGTCACCACGATCCCTGAGAGGGTCGAGAGTGTGGTTGTGTTTCTGGGGTGTCAATTCACTTGTTTCTCTGGATAGGAGTAGGAGGTCAAGTGAAACACTATAGCTAGTCGGACTCGGGCTCATGTACTGAGGTGGATCGTGACTCAGTCCCTATCTACTAATGTTCTATGGTCCCAAGCAAAGTTCTGTTCCTGAGCAGAATCCCTTCAACATGACGCCGCCAACGTTTAGTCCGGTACCTATTGCAAGATCCCTGAGTAGCACTTGTCCACAATACCCTTGCACCGCTCTCCAGAGAAGTCTGTAGTTCTTGGGACTTATCCTCCACAGTGTTTAGGGCACACCTATTCTGTTGGTTTTTCAAGCTTGACTATTAAAAGGTTTATACCCTCTTTTTGTGCTGCCTTTTTTTTAATCCTTTGCTTATTGGTTATGCCTGTTGCAATTGCTGCAAATTGCCGCCCAGCGGTTACTCAACACCTACTTCAGAATGGTGTCCCCAATGCGGGGGCTCCTGTAGTGTGATTGAGGCGGACGCAGCATACTGCTTTGAGGTTTTCTATTCCTGGGACACTTTTCCGGCTGTCAACGCTAATGATAATATGTTTCATACTTATACTGCTGCTGCAACACCAAACGCTTATCGTCCTTATACACTTCTTGAAATTCCTCTTACTTCATGGGAACACCAGACTTGGTTTATTGGCGCCCTTCCCCATGTCCACGGCATTTTTTGTGTGGGCCCCTTAAATATTGACGGGCCAACTGACCTACTCTTTCAGGCTTCACACCTTACCCAAATTTAGCTGGTCTGAATTTGGCAGAAACACGTGTGTTATATGAACAGGTTGTTCTTTTGTATAGACGCTTAATACAGTTTGTTTCCCGTGCCTTCCTGGTGGGTCCTGCTAGGACTGGCGCACCTGCACAGGCACACCAACTCTAGGACTTTTTATTAGTCCAGTGATTGTGAATTCGGTTATGGGCAAACACCCACCTAATCGTGAGGACATTCCATTTTGAATTGCCCAGAAAATTCATCAACCCCTTTACAGGTCCACAGGAAAAACTTATAGTTTTAACAATGTGATTGCCTAATGGTCTGGTTCCCCCTTGAACCGACTGCAACACCTGGGGGACTGTGTTTCCCACAGTGTATACACTCTGTTATGTCACTCCCCTTTGGGCATTCTGCCGAACGTCCTCAAACAAATACAGAATAAACATGGGGGAGGTCTTGCTGTTTATTTGGGGATGAAACTGGTTGGTTATTTTCCGGTGGTCGCCGAAATTATTCTTTCTAATGTTAAAGGTGAGGCAGCTTCTTTGGCTATACGCCAGCGACTTGCCGCTGTGGCTATTGGTGACCATGAATGCGAGTTGCCTATTATAATTTCACAGGTGTATACGTCCTTAGGACGTAATAGTCAGGAGACCCTACCTTCTGTTTCTATTCTTGTCAAACCAGCTTCTGACAAAATTTCTCACCCAGCCCATTTTTCAAAAGAAAACATGGGATAAATCTAAACAACCACAACAAAAGGGTAGACCTCGTGGCGGTACTCCACCCCCGGAATACTCAGAATGGCGTTACGATTTTTGTGTCCTGTGATGGGGTGGACCTGTGGGGTATCCCAACCCCAGCCCCAGACAAGATGTTCTCAGGCCTGTTAGGTGGTTATTCTCTTTTATTAGGTATATTCTTGTCATACACATAAGGGTTTTTCAGTCCGTTTGATACTTCTTTAAGGGAGTATCACTGGTGTTGTATTATCAACCAAAATAAATGGCCTCTCCTGGGGTCTTCTTCCACCTCGGGGTATATTTCGCAGGAGGGACGTAGAAACCCAAAGAAACAAACAAAGATGGTTCAGGCTGTTGCCCTTCAAAGTAACAAAAGTAGAGGGGGGGGGGGAGTCTGTGCTCTTTCACCAGTACCCTACTCGTGCGGTGCCTAGGTGCAGGGGATAATAGTGCTCAAGACGGCGTGGCCCTCAGCCCCGCCCACCAACCCTTTAAAAAAATGGAACGTGCAGGGGGCACTTGCCTGAGCCCACGACCCTCCTGGTCTGTGGTGATGGGAGATCCAGCCTCCTCGGTCCTCCTGGGAGTACTGGTCTCGACCGCGGTGCTCTACGAGCATGCTTTGGCTCCTGGGTCCTCCTCCCCACTCGGCACGTCTCCGACCTCCAGCGACTCTCCTCCTGACTCCGTACAAACTCCGGTCCTCGCGTTGTTCTCCGGTCCGTTCCTCTCATGACGCTCTCCCTCTCCTAGGTTTGCAGACGGCAAAACGCCCTCCGTCGTTCTCCTCCCCTCCTCTTGATCGGTGACGCTTCTGTGAAGTACTCGGACATCTAGACCGCGTTCCTCACTTCCGGGTTGGTCTATGGCGGCGGCCATGTTGAGTTTACTGCCCTGGTGACGGGGTTCATATCCGGGCTCCTCACATTGCCTTCCCTCCGAGAATGGATGAGTGGGCCATTCAGAGACGGGAAAACGGGATAGGTTGTCCACGTTAGTCTGTAGTTTCCCTGGCACATGTAGAGTGCAGAAGGAGAAAGGCTGCAAGGCAAGAAACGATCGAAGCACTTTAGGATTAGAGACCTTGTTTAGGGAAAGCCAGGTGAGAGGAGCGTGGTCTGTAAGTAAAAGGAATTGCCGGCCTAGGAGATAGTACTGGAGGGCTCCATAGCCCACTTGATGGCCAGGCACTCCTTCTCGATTGTAGCATACCGGGTTTTCCAAGGGAATAGTTTCCTGCTGTGGAACAGAATGGGGGTAGATCCCCCGAGTCATCCGGTTGGGAAAGAACGGCACCGAGGCCCCTTCCAGAGGCATCGGTCTGGAGGACGAAGGTCTTTTTAAAATCGGGACATGCAAGAACAGAAGCGATACACAAGGCCTCTTTTAATTGACGAAAGCTCTGCTCCTGAAGAGCGGACCAATGGATATGCTTTCCTGCGTATGTTTTGGTGAGGAGGTCGGTGAGAGGGCTAGCCATGGTAGAGAAGTGTGGAATGAACTGTCTATAGTATCCTACTAAGTCTAGGAAGGAACGGATGTCTTTTCGGGTGATGGGGCGGGGAATATTCGAGATGACCTCTAGTTTGTTCAGTTGTGGTCTGATGCACCCCGCCTGAATGTCATAGCCCAGATACTCAATGTGATTGGTCTCAAAGGTTGTTTTCTTTGGGTTGATAGTGATACCTGCTTGTTGTAGGGTTTTTAATACCTCCCCTAGGTGGACGATATGTGAGTTCCAGTCAGGACAGTGTACAACTATGTCATCCGGGTAAGCGACGGCATAGGACTGGTGGGTGGACAGGAGGACATCCATCAACCTTTGGAACGTGGCGGGGGCGCCGTGAAGCCCAAAGGGGAGGACCTTGAAGTGGAACATGCCAGAGGGCATGGAGAAGGCTGTTTTTTCTCGGGCATCCGGGGCTAGTGGGATTCGCCAATAACCTTTTGTGAGGTCTATGGTGGACATAACCCTGGCATCCCCAAGGCATTCGATGAGTTCATCTATTCGGGGCATGGGGTAGGCATAAAAGTTTGACACGGCATTCAGTTGGCAGAAGTCGATTCAGAATCTTATACTTCCATCTGGTTTGGGGACAAGGACGACTGGGGAGGACCAGGCACTATGGGACTGTTTAATAATGTTGGCTTCTAGCAAAGCTTTTACCTCTTGGTCCACAGCCTGTCTTCTTGCGGCTGGGATGCAATAAGGTCTCAACTTAATTGGCCTCGAGGTATTTGTAATGATGTTATGCTCAACCAGAGTCGTTCGTCCTGGTATGCCTGATAAAACAGAGGAAAAGGTGTTACATAGGGAGTGTATTTGTTGCTTCTGTACCTCCGTTATCTGTTTACCTAACTGGATAGGTACCGTCTCCATAGGGATTTGGGGAGTCAAGGATATCTCCAGGGGTTTGTCTACGGTTATGTGGTGTACAGGGACATTTTGACCTGTCGATACAGGTATCGGCCCGTCCCATGCTTTGAGTAAATTAACATGGTATATCTGGCCTGTGTGGGTTTTATGGGGAACGGCTATACGATAGGTCACTGGAGTGACTTTGTCTAGGACCCTATAGGGACCTTGCCAGGTGGCTAACAGCTTTTTATCAGATGTGGGTAAGAGTATTAGTACCTGGTCTCCGATGGCAAATTCTCTTAGCTTGGTGTTCCGGTCGTATAGCCGTTTCTGTTGTGCTTGGGCGTGTTCCATGTTGGTGTGCACTTCTTCCCAAAGCGTCGCTAAGGTGTCTTTTAGGGATGTGCTATACTGTAACTGGGGCCTGCCCTCATCTTCTTCCTCTGTCCATTGTTCCGCCGCCATATCGAGGAGAGTATAGGGATTCCTGCCGAATAACAAATCGAATGGTGAAAACCCCGTGGACCTTTGTTCATGTGACCTGATGGCGAACAACACAAGAGGAAGTTGTCGGTCCCAGTCACATGGACACATGTAACTTGTATGCATTCCCGATCTACGATCTGGGACTCATATATAAGTTCCATAGCGATGACTGTGTGGTGACACCCGGTGTCTAGCAATGCAACAACTGTTTTTCCGTTAACATATATCTTCTTTTGGTACCTTTCCGGGGTTTCTCCTGCGAATAACACCCGCCCACGAGTATACCCTATTTCCATGGGTTCTTGGGGTGGATTACATACAGGACAGTGACGGGCTATGTGTCCCCACTCCGCACAGTGGAAACACTGTGGGCCTTGTACTGGACTAGCAACAGGGTTCGGTTTGGGTGGGTATCTTGGAAAAGGGGGGCCCTTATGTTCTACAGGGGTTGTGGGCGTTTTGGTCGGGGGTTTGGATGGACCTATAGGAAGTCTATGGGAAGGTGCCTTGAACTCAGGGGACCGGTGATAGGCACAGGCCAGGTCGACCGCCGATAGTGACCGTCAGGTTGGGATGCTGTTTAATCCATGCCCTGGTGTTAAACGGAAGGGCTTCTAGGTACTGTTCCAAATAGATCTTTTCAGTAAGGTTGTCTATGGATGACGAGGAAGGCTGTAACCAACGATTCCCCAGATCCCCTATTTGGTAGTATAACGCACGGGGATTGTCCCCTACTGTCCATTTCTCTTTCCTGAAGCGGCTGCGATAGTATTCCTGGTCACAACCAAACGCTCTAGGATAGCCTTTCTAATATCAGCGTAGCTGGTTACTCCTGCGGGGTTAGCTGCCTGGTATGCAGCTTGCAGTTCCCCCGAGAGCAAAGGAGATATGTATTGTCCCCACCTTTCCTGTGGCCAGGTAGAGGGGGAGACGACCCGTTCAAAGTTCAGAAAAAAATAGTCCGGGTCAGCACCGCTTTGGAACTTTTGTAATACAGACCCTGGTACGTTAGGATGTGCTCGTGCACTTGAAATTGCATCTGTTAGATGCAGAACGGCCGTGTCCTGCACCTGTTGATTAGTAGTCAGGAGAGATGCCTGTTCCTTCAGAGCATCCTGTAAGGCTTCACGTTCCTTTTGGGCCTGTTTGGTTTGTTGTTCAAACACCAATTGTAGGTGACGCTGTCCCTCTGCTAGTTGTGTTATGGGTTGTGTCATTATGGCTAGACAAGGATTCCACTTCTGACATCACTGTGATGTGGTAGACCTGTGGGGTATCCCAATCCCAATCTCAGACAAGATGTTGTCAGGCCTGTTAGGTAGTTATTCTCTTTTATTAGGTATATTCTTGTCATACACATAAGGATTTTTCAGTCCGTTTGATACTTCTTTAAGGGAGTATGACTGGTGTTGTACTATCAACCAAAATAAATGTCCTCTCCTCTGCCTCTTCTTCCTAGGGTCTTCTTCCACCTCGGGGTATATTCCGCAGGAGGGACGTAGAAACCCAAAAGAAACAAACAAAGATGGTTCAGGCTGTTGCTCTTTAAAGTAACAAAAAAGGGGGCAGGTGAGGGAGTTTGTGCTCTTTCCCCAGTACCCTACTCGTGCGGTGCCTAGGTGCAGGGGATAATGGTGCTCAAGACCGCGTGGCCCTCAGCCCCGCCCACCAACCCTTTAAAGAAAAAGAACGTGCAGGGGGCACTTGCCTGAGCCCACAACCCTCCTGGGCTGTGGTGATGGGAGATCCAGCCTCTTCGTCCCTCCTGGGAGTACTGGTCTAGACCGCGGTGCTCTGCGAGCGTGCTTTGGCTCCTGGGTCATCCTCCCCACTCTGCATGTCTCCGACCTCCAGCGACTCTCCTCCTGACTCCATACAAACTCCGGTCCTCGCGTTGTCCTCCGGTCCGTTCCTCTCACGACGCTCTCCCTCTCCTAGGTTTGCTGACGGCAAAACGCCCTCCGTCGTTCTCCTCCCCTCCTCTTGATCGGTGACACTTCTGTGACGTACTCGGACGTCTAGACCGCGTTCCTCATTTCTGGGTTGGTCTATGGCGGCGGTCATGTTGAGTTTACCGCCCTGGCCATGGGGGTCATATCCAGGCTCCTCACGTCCACTCTTAAATTAAAACTCCTGATCGATTTCAGGTACCTAATATTTGCTCTCCTCATTCCTTTCAGGACTCGTCTGATCAACAATACAACAGAGGAGGGAGATCAGATCGTAGACAAGGAGAGTACATGCAAACTAAATGGGACTCAAAACGCTCTTTTGACGTGAAAATCAAAAAGGAGGATCAACCACTTCCTTATAAGTCCAGAAAAAGAAAGTTGCAGCCTTCACAGCCAAATATGCCCCAACGGCGAGAACCCTTCTACTGGACAGGAGTTGGGCGGCGACTCTCCTCGACAGCTCGGCAGAAGTCACCATAGTGCGCAAAACACTCTGCCACCTTCTGGAGGCTAGAGCAACTGAAACTTTTGTCACGGTAGAGACCACTCTACCACTTAGATATTCAACACGAAGGTTACAAAAAACGCACCATTAAAGCATTCTTTTGGGACAATTTGACTTCTTATGACATTCTTTTGGCGGAGGTTGGCTGGCCTCCTCCTTTTATTCTAGTTTGTCCCCAAGGTGAGGATGTAATCCTCCCTTCATTTTTGCATCTGGTTCCAGATGTAGTTAGACAGGCTTATGCTTCTGAATGGGCTCTTGCTATGGCCCCTGCTTTATATCGCAACCAAGCGGGTTGGGATAAGGATTCTCCTTTCCATGTAATTCCTATTTCTTCTACTCCACTTCCTCAGCCACAGTATCCAACAAAACGTGATCCCAAAGCGGCCGTTAAAGACATTCTTACTCAATTGGAGTACCAGGGAGTGATTGAACCCTGTATGTCACAGATGAATAATCCACATTTTCCCATTTTGAAGCCTGACCAGTCTTATCGTATTGCATTGGATTATCGACATTTGAATAGTCATGCTCGAACTTTCGCTGTCCAAAGTTCACAGAGTACAGCACTAATTAAAAATATTATTCGCAAGAAGTTTAAAACCACACTTAATATTTTAATTTTTTTTTCAATCACAATTTGGCTCTAGAGAGCCGTGATTGGTCCGCGTTTACCACCCTTGGCTCCCAGAGGCAAAATGCACTTTTGCTTATGGGCTATAAGAACAGCCCGGGCATTTTTGCAGCTCGAATTGTGTGGATTCTCCATGAGATTGATCCAGATACTTTGTCCTATGTCAACGACATCTATTTAACAGATGATGAATTAAATCCTCATTTGGCTAGAGTGGATCGCATCATTTTGCAGTTTGCTGAACCTGGTTACAAGTTACATTTTTCTAAATCTCATATTGCTTTCCTCACTGTCCTTTTTCTTGGATGTGAATTGACCAATGAGGGTAAGAGTTTAGCCCCTCATTTTTTTTAAAAGAATCTACAGTTGCAATCCCCAAATGCACTTAAAAAGCTACAATACTTGCTTGGCTTTTTAAATTTCAAAAGGACTTACATTCCTGATTGTACTCAACGTATTAAGCCTTTGTGTGCCTTAAAACGCCCTGATTACTCAGCGTCATGCTAGATGCCTGAACACACTGTAAATCTCAGATCTTTACAATCCGATTTGCTTGATTCACGACATTTACATACACGTCTTAATTAGACAAATTTTGTCATCCGGATGGTATCGGGCTCTAATGGTTTTACCTATGTCACATTTAATGAAGGCGAGACAGTTCCTATTGCATATAAATCGTATTTATATTCCCTGGTGGAAATACGTTTTGCTTCCATTGAAAAAATATTCATGGTAGTCCACATGGCCGTCCTCAAAGAATGGCTTTTGGCTCAAGGTAAACAAATTATTCTAGTTTCTACTGTGCCCGCCTTAGAGGCTGTCACGAAAGCTAGCGTTCCTATTTGAAAAGCCCTTCATCCCCGGTGGATTCAATGGGCTACGTCCTTGACAGCGATTGATGAAATTGTTTTCGACCCTTCTTTACAGACACAGTATGAACATTTATCCTGTTCCTTCTTGTCTTCTTTCACTTGATGAATACAAATGTATTATCTACACCGATGGTTCAGCACAACCGGCTATCGGTTCTAAACAGCAATACTCCGCATGTGCCTTCATTTTAGGCACTATGTCAGATGCCATATTGCAACCTTCTATTATTCACACTCGGTCTCTAGGAGACTGCACTGCGCAGTTGGCTGAACTAGAAGCTTTGCTTCTCGCACTTGAACATACGAATCCCGAGTTCCCCACACTAATTGTGTCTGGTTAGTTTTATTGTGTACAATCATTTGATAATTTGCATTTTTGGTGACAAAATTACTTTAAGGATTCCAAAGGTAGCACAATCAAGCATAAAATGCTTTGGGTTAGGATGGCGGATTTTAAAGATGAATTGCCACTACTTCATGTTATCCATACATTGGGTCATCAACGTGTGGGAGCACACGCGGTAGGCTGTGGCTGATGAGGCAGCCAAATCTGCAGTAGCCACATGTAAAATAGCAGCAGTAATGCATTCTAAAACAGGTGTTGATAATGACATCTTGGCTGCTGTCCATGCTTCTAAGTGCGGCACCGCTTTACCTAAAGGTTTTCCTTTCAAATATTCACATTCCCTGAATGAGCATCAAGTTCCCTTTGTGACCCCTTACCTAGGGTTGGTGATCGCATGATACCCAACCTTGACCGCAGGCAGTCTTTAATAGTTGCCGTGCAGGAAGGTGTCGCTTCCGCACATGTGGGAGTGGCTGCCACTATTTCCCTTTTACAACGTTATTGGTGGAAAGGTTTATACCAGCAAACCAAAAAATATGTTTTATGCTGTGACATTTGTCAACAAATTAAAAGTTGTATTGTGTCTCGTCCACCACAGATGCATTTGTTTATTTCAAATCAGCCTTTTGGCTGTGTTTATCTTGATCATTGTGGTCCTCAAATTTCAGATACTGTTTTCAGATTTATTTTGGTTGCAGTTGATTCTTGCTCCAGGTTCCTCTGGGTTTGGCCACAGCGCTTGGCTGACGCTCGAACTGTTATTAAAGATTTGCAAGTCTTTGCCGGAACTTATGCCTGTCGTGCATTACACTTGGCCCAATGTCCGGCTTTCGCCTCTAAGGCGTATTGTGATTCGATAAAGTCCATGGGTGTGCAAGTGCATTTTTCTTCTCCATATAGGCCGGAGGGCAATTCTATTGTGGAGAGAATGAACCGTGACATAAAGCATTCCTTACAAGCTAGAGTATTAGGTACAGGACATGGTTGGTCGAATTCAATGAGCATTAAATAATCTCCCTAAAAGATCTCTGGGTGAACGGATCCCTTAAGAAATGCTCTTTGGCATCAAGATGTATGTTCCAGACCTTGATGGTCCAGACGTTGTGACAGCACCAGCGACCTTTGACGTAGATAACCATTGTGCCGTCTTGCAGGATCTACAAAAGTGCAGTGAAACTCTGGCTCACACACATTTGCCTCCAGCTCTTTCATAGAATACTGAGACTCAAATTCCTGTTTGTGGTTGACTTCCAAAGGTTGGAGACCTTGTTTGCGAAAAAGTGGCCCTCAAGAAGGAATTCGGCCCAAAGTACGGTGCTCCTGTTCCATTCATTGGTATCCAGGGTGCACAAACTGTGATTTTGCCACCACTGCCAGGTCATAAATAAAATCGCTTTGTTTCTATTGAACATGTCAAGTTACACCATATGGCCAATTCTCAATAGTATTCCCAGGAGTGGTCCCTCACAAAACTTTCCTTTGCAGCCCGTGAGCACCACCGTTGCTGCTTCTCCTCGGCTGTGGGGGGAGGTCAAGACTTCTGTTGATTTGGTACCTGTTCCTGCTTCTCCATCTTCTATAATGGATGTCGTTTATACTGATCGGCCATTGGTTACTCCTTCTGAGTTGCATTTTTTGAATCCTACTGCTGAATCGCAGCCACCTATTTTCAATTTGAGTTCCTCAGGGTACTATATGGATCAAGATCATTTTTTGTTTGACAGTTCTTCAGTGTCTTTGGTTCTGTGTTTTTATTTCTTGGTTTAAACGCACTTATTTAGTCTCTCTTTGGAAATACATTTGGATAATTTTTTCCTTTGTTCTCTTATTCATGCGGATTGGATTTGTGACTGTCTTTTTTTCTCCTGATTAACGGCAATTACCTTTCAGAATGTTCTGCTACAAAACTGGTTGACGGGATGCTGGCTCCCTATTCCTCCTCACATGAAATAAAAAGAGACTTGTCAACATTTCAGCCGTTCCAGTGACTGATGGAATTGTTTGCGATAAGGTTCCTTTTGATCTATACGGTCCGACGAAGACCCTGCTGATTCCATGTGTGTTCAAAGTTTCTATGAGTAATGTAATAGTACCGGGTTACAATCAGATGATTGGGATGTTGATACTGTAAATTCAATGCTTTCCGAATTGTAATATGATACTGTGTTTGAATCGGAAGATTTATATCTTAATTCCGGTGATATATTCTGTTACCACCATTATGGGCATCATGTTCTGCATAGAGCGAGTGGACAGCGTCTCCATTTTAATTATACACAGTGGGAACATTGTCCAACTCCACCACAATGAAGTTCAAAAACACAGACAGACAAGTGTACATATTTCACAAGTTATGACCTTTCAGACCCAACGTTATATATTTAAATTGGTTCCAACCCAGTAGAAAAAATATATATGCTTACTCAGACCAAGCTGACTGATAGATGCTGCTTTATTTGTCCACCAGCTGGCCCTTAAAGGCTATGATTATTGGAAAGACAATATTGATCTGAAAATAATTTGGGGTACAAAATCCTGGCAGGTCCAAGGCACAGAAACTTTATTTTGAGCCTGTCTGAGTCCCACACAAATTATCTTCCTAAACGAAACAATCCAACAGACTACTTGCCTGGGATTGGCTAAAATTAAAGAACTGAATGCCCCGATAATTCCTTCAATTGCTCGCTTTGATAACTGGCAATCTTACACCAACTATACAGAAGCCCAGTTAAATGATATGTTGCAATAGATTAGATGTGGCTAGAGTCATGACACATCGTTCTTTCTTCATTTCGTTCACCCAACTGACGGTATGTTCCACCCCCTCAATAATAGCTTGTATGTCTTTCTGACTAGGATTTCTTGCCAAAAAGTTCTCTTAAACCCTGTCATTTGTACAGCTCACAAATTGATCTCTGATTAATGAATCTGTCAAATTCCCAAATTCACAGTTTCTAGCAAGGTTGCTTAAAGAGGCCACATAGCTGCTTTTCAAACAGTGTCTGTTGGCGATCAGCTTGCAGGATGTAGGGTAAAATATCAAATGCATAGCAGCAGAAAGAATTTAATGAGTTGGCACTGTTAAAACAATTATAATAATAATAACTCACATTTGGTCCTCCTTGTAGAAACTGGGGTTGGCATTGTCATAAAGACACACCTCCCGCTTGAGTCCACTTGTAGTCAGTTTCTTCTGCAGTGACCCACACAGTAATCTCTTTTAATGAGTACAACTGCTGGATGCATCAAGTGGTCGAAGTAGGGTTTTTTTTTATTGGAATCCACAGAAGAGCAACACCAAACAGACAATTACACTATGCAAATCTTTTCCAACTGACCATCCAGTTGCGCAGGTTCCAGCATGGAGATTCCAGATGCTTAACATGACAGCTCAAGTCAACGCAGTGTGCACCACCTGCATCCACATCCTAAGCATGCTGCAAAAGAACTTAAAATGGTTGCATAGAACACCAGACGGACCATCACGCAAGCACTCATCACCAGCAGGCTGGATTACGGCAACACTTTCTACACCGGAATCTCCAAACAACTCTGACCCAGACTCTAGACCATCCAGAACGCAGCTGCAAGACTCATACTCGACCTCCCATGCCGCACCCACCTCACACCGCACCTCAGGAAGCGTCACTGGTGCCCCATTCACAAGCGCAGCCAATTCAAACTTCTCACACACACATACAAAGCCCTACACAACACAGGATAAGAATACCTGAACAGCAGCATAAACTTTCACCAACCCACCAGACAACTACGCTCTGCCTCACTCTCACTAACACACACTCCCCACATCAGCGAAAGCAAAACTGGAGGTCGCTCATTTTCCTACATCGCACCCAAGACATGGAACAACCTCCCTCAACACATCAGAGCCTCCTTCTCACTTCTTGAGTTACACAAGAAGCTGAAGACCTGGCTCTTCATATAAGTATCTTGGGACCACACACCTTGCCAAAGCACCTAGATACCCTCTTGCGTGATTAGTATGCTATACAAATCAACATAACATAGTGAGGAATCTATCATGGAACTTGGGAAAGGCAATATTATATGCGGGAATAACCACAACAGGGAGTGAGCAATCCCCATCACTCTCATCTGTAACATATTCGGGTATCCCCTGCTCTGCCTTAGGATAAGAGTCAGAATGAAAAAGATAATGGCGACTCTGCCGTTGGGTGTAACAAAGGCACTCGTTTAGTCAGGGATTATGACAATCAGTTGAGCTTTCATAATTTGACAGAGCAACACCAGTCTGGCTCCAGTCAAAGTTGGTTGGAAGTCAAACATTGGCTTCTGTACCAGATCATCTTCTGGTGCCGGTATCAGTCGGCACAGAGCAGAGTAGAAGGGGCACAATGTGGATCTCAGGACCCAAGTAGAAGTCCATGCCGGCATCAGTACGGGCCAGGTAACTGGTCTTAAGAGAACAGATAATGCAGGGGCAGACCCGCTGGTGATAACTCAACTGGAGGCCCGTACATTTCAATGGGGCGTAAAGGCTCACCAGAGGGAGCCAGAAATTAACTGAAAAGTTGCAGCTTGGTTTTCTTGAATGCCTCGATCTGCTTCAAGACTGATCATGGCCCAGCAAATTTGTGGCATGTTGGAACCAACTGAGGAATCATTTCTGTGGCCGGAGCCCTCCCTCCCCATTCACCCCCCCCCCCCCAAGTGATGGGACTGACCTTGCGACACCTCCAATTACTTTCATCTTGGAGTCAGAGTGGTGGGATGGATTCGTGTCCTGCTTCACTTTCGTTTGCTTGTGCTTGGATATGAACTTACTAGAGGACTTTGAGTGCAAAGTTGAGCAGACGAGGGAGTGGGACCGAGTTTAACTTGGAGCGTGAGCCACGTGAAGAATGCAACTTCTTGTGTTCAGAAACATACATCTTTGCCTCCTGGACTCAGATTACCTTTGGGTGTATGAGGTCCTGAGTCCAGACACCAAAGACACACCTAATGTGAGTCTGTGACCGACATCTGCTCCCTGCAATCGTGGCATTGCTTGAAACTTGTTGTTTGGGGGGGGTGGGATATGAGGGGCATCATTCCCTGACACACTGCTGAAATCCTTAGAAGTTGTTGGAAAACTGACAAAAAAATGGGAGCAGAGATCGAGATACAAGTTGGGAGGTGTGAAAACAAAGAAAAGGAAGGCAGCGTGCAGGGGTGGAGCTTGTATGCGGCTCTGCTCCATCATTTCCATTGCAGTGTAGTCTCAGCACGACGCCACCTAGCATTGTGTGGGGGCACTTCTGCTGAAACATTTTCCGGATTCAGTCTGGTGCCTTGGGAGAATTTTAAGGTGAGGAATCAGCGGTCAAGAAATGCATCATGTCTTGCGGACAGTGCCACACCAGCAGTCGGGACATCGCCACTATAGAGAGAAAAAAGATGTAAGAAGGAAAAAACATCCCAGAAGATGGGTCTTCTATAGCTACACATCGAGAATCTTGAAAAATAACTCCATTGACATCAAAACTGCTCCTGTATCTCAGAAAGGAATAAATGCACCTCTTCAATGGGCACTACCTGCCAAGTAACAAGAGCTACATGGTGTCTGCTTCTTGTAAGACAATTGTATCGTTCATTAGACTCTTGCCCCTGCTAAATGCTTCAACTTTCAAGCTAGATTTGTGCTATACAAAAACACTACACACAATGCATACATACAGGGCTGTCCAGAGAAATGTACAAATATTGGGTGGGACAACATTCCAAAGGTATCCAGAGGACTTTCATTCCAACACTCAGAAAAACATAGGTAGAGTGGGTTTTATTTTAGAGAAGAGGAGACTAAATGGTAATTCTTCCTAAGCCTATCAGACAGCTTCAGTTATGGGGCAGGGACCATGCAAGTTGTAACATCTACAGAAGGAAAACCACCGTCTTGTATAAATCCACATACACTGTTCCCCAATCGACAACTGTTAACCTGACATGGATTCCTGGTCCTGCACATGTTGAGAACTTCCAAATGCATTCACTACATATCACACTTTCTGGGAAGGCAAGGAGTCAAGGTTATGTAAATCTCGTCATCTTTTACATGGGGAGAAGCAGCTAACCCACTAGTAGTATGGGTAAAGAGCCTGTATTATGACTTACTTCCCATCAAAGGATAGATAGATAGATGGCACAGAGGCTCTGAGAACAACTGAAAAGAAACTTTCCTTCAGATAGATAAAACATATGCTTATTATCTTAGTAAAATAAGTGTAATAAATAGCAAACATACTAGGCATTTAAGGAAGGCAGATATAAAAGACTGAGTATAGTAGGATATGTGTTTAGGGATTCTTGCTCACCTAACACTAGAATGCCTACTGGGAGAGTGGCATGCCTTTATTCCACAAGCAATTTTATAAATCTTTGTGTAAAGTGATCCTCCTTTGTTTTATAATTTTTGGGAGAAAGAAAGTTTTTAGCAAAAAGTAGTTCACATTGTTAGTTTTCATTTTTTTGCCTCCTTTAGGAATCCTTTTTTTATAAGCTCAACAAAAATAGTATCCATTAAATGGGTTTGGAGATCCCTCAAAAAGTCACCAATATTATAGCAGTTATCACAATATAAGATCTCATGATGGCAAATGTATTTTGTTTTAGTACTCTTTACCTTGTAATTCAACCCTGTAAAAAAACGAATAAAGTTTCAATTCAACATATTTTTGAATGTGCTCCTGCCACTTCAATCCAGCATTAAAGGTCTGATGAAGCAAAGTCTTGTGCTTGTTATGGTGGTCTACTTAGTTCACCTAACTTAAATCACACATGCATCAAAAACACAAACCAAATTAGATTACTGCTTTCTGAAAAAACAAGCAAAGATCAGACAATAACTTGTATTACAAACTTAAAGACCAGTGAGCATAAAGGTATTCACGAAAATCGAAGTCAGAAACAGGCAAACTGGAGAATCAAAAAGCAGAGATGATGTAAATGATTTTGAGACGCAATGAAGCCAGCCTATGGACTTCCTCTTATATTGCAGCTACTAAGAAGGACCCCGTAAAGGAAAAAAGGTATATTGGATTGGGATTAGTAAAAGAGAGGTGACTCCATCTTAATACTTAAATGATGAGCGCCCATGCTTCAGCTGGTTAATATGCAGATGATGGGTAACACAAAACATAGAAAAGGAACTGAACACTAAATGACCCCCCTCTACAGTGATGAAGTGTGACAGTAGAACAAACTAGTTCACTAACCTTGTCACAGATGGACAAAGGTATTAAATGTGGAAATTTGACAAGACTTTGGGCACAATGTACTCAGAGACAGGTCATAAAAAGTGATTTCAAATGCACACTGACTTTTTGCAGCTTGTCTCCGAATTTGGAATACAATTTATGTATCGAAACGTTGTGTTGCATAACTACGGGGGATTTTGCAGAACAAACAACTTATTGAATATTAATTAGGCAAAACACACTGCTACCTAATGAATATTAATTAGGCAGACCAGACTGCTACTAGACTGCTGCGATTGGTGAAAGACACAGGGATGGTGGCTTGCAAGGAACAGCAGACTGTCATCCCTGTATATACAGTCCCAAATGGGTACCATTTCTTTTTCTTCAATGTAGCTCATGTCCCTGAAATGAACTGGTGCTGCTTAAAAAAAAAAAGTGCTTACCATTTAAGAATACATTGGAAGGTGTAGCACCATGGCCTGCTGCACCAAAGGACACCTGACCATATTTACGAGGAAGGTGTTCCGAGTAGACACCTTGCCCTTTGCGAATCAATTACCACCTCCTTTGTGTTTACAACCGCAATTGTTCTCACAAACCATCAATAAAACCATTGTGACTCGCAATTAGGTGGCAACGCCTTTTAACACCCCTGCCACACATATCTGTGATTCAGAATGTGTCACAAAAGTTATTTTGTGAGTTGTACAGGCTTTTCCAACTCGCAAAATGGATTTAGTAAATCAAAAAAGTAATTTTGTGGTTGCAAATCATCTGATTTTGCCAATCATGGTTTGCTTTGAACATAAGGCCATGAATCAGATAAAACTGACCTTGAAGGAACTCCTCTGACTCCCAGTGGAACTATGCACTTTATACAGAGCCTTTTTGGTTAAGGACTCCACTAACTACTGAAACTTTTTGCTTTACAACAACCCCACCAGAAGCCTCAGAACTTACTATACTGCTATAATTCATCAAACCCAGTTTCCAACGGTTAACAGAGAGAAGTCAGTGTGCACATGGTCCAATGCACCAGATCACTCTTTACCCTGCAGTTAGGGTACAGCTAAACAACCTAATCTTCTGGGAAAAACTGTAAAAAAAAACTCTTTTAAACAATCCTTTGTTTGTTAGAGGGGCACCAGCGCCCAAGGGAAAGAAATATAGCTGTCACATGCATGGGTTGTCAACATCTCCAGAGAAAACTCTGGACATTTGCTTCCTTAAGGTTAATTATAGAAGAATTGCTTTTAGATAGGTATTGCTCCGGACACAGTTTTTTCCATTGGCTTCATATTAGTAAGATGCCTCTGTGTTGTAGCATCTGAATAGAAACCTTTATTGAGTCCCCTCCATTATTCTTATATATTTCATATTTCTCATTGGGCATACTCGAGTTGTTCTGCAAGCTACGTTCTTTAGGGTTCAGATGGTCTGCAGGCCTGGCACCCAACTCCAAAGGGAGGCTATGCCTTCAGTCTGAAAATAGAGGATATGTGTAGGTGTATGGTGGAGCTTTGGTCTTCTAGAAAACATGCTCATATCTCTGATCTAGCATTCCTTTCTGTTTTGAGATCTCCTCCAACACTGAGCATATCATCAAGCCATGATAATGGAAGTCACCAACTTCTTGTAAAATGAAGCGCACACCTATGAATCATTACCAGAAAGCAATCTTGAGAGCAGATGCTGGTCTTCTAGATGTTAAATTAATCAAAGTAAGTTAAATATATAAAATTAGCACAAGCAGAGACCACTTCCCTGATGAGCAACAAAAGACAGCAGATTGATGATGAAGTTCCTCACGTTGAAAGCAGAATTACAATCTTAGAACAAACTGTTTCAGATTTAGAGGACCAGCAGGAAAATCTTTAGACAGAAGTAGAAAAGCTCTAGAGATATTCTGTGGGTCAAAAACAAATATGAAGATATGGAGAACAGAGTTAGGAGGACTATGTTGCGATTTGTAGGTGTACCTGAAAACCGTAAGCCAGGAAACTCAGCGGTTGAGCTCGTCTAAGATTTGATTAAGATTACATTCTTTTAGATTTTCAAGGTGATTTAACTGCAACTAGAGCTCACCACATATCGTTCACAACCTCAAAACCTTTATCTTGTCCTTGAAATACACTGGCAAATTTTGCAAATTACAGAATTAAAGAGAAAGTCCTTCAGCAAGCAATTCAGAGGAAGTCATTTAATGTAAGACCTGAATTTGTTTTTCATGTTTTTTCTGACATATCTGTCAAGACTGGCAGAAAGATGTAGGAGTTAAAAAAAGTGGATTCACAAATTTAATAAACTAGGCATTCAGGCTACGATGTTTCAATAAGCTAAACTACGACTTGTTATTAAGGTGAGACAATGGTTATCTTGCAGGCAGAAGAAGCAATACATGCAAAAGTATGAGGACGTGAATTCCCTTAACTATAAACCATTGATCATAAAAATTACCAGACTTCTAGAGTTTACTCCCACTATCCATAATTGGTCGGTTGTGTAGATTAAAATACCAGTATTGGCACTGATTATATTTGTTTGCAGCCCTACCAATAATTCTCTATACTAAATTCTTCTTTTTAACAAACCTTCCCATAACCACCTTAATATAGTAGAATAAAAGGCCCAGACTGGCACTGGGCAATCTTTGTCTTTCAAATGAGGCCACAGGGCTAGCTTTACCTAATTGATGCCTGTATTACTTTGCAACCTTCGCTGAGGTATAGCACTAAATGGAGTTCTATTAATTCCGCTCCTTTGTATGATAACAAAATAGTTACTTACCAGTCGGTTTAATTTTAAAGCTTGAAGAATTTTCTGAATTCACATGCTGTGCATTATTCCACCATCTGGTGGATGAGACCGGAAACTAATGTTAGTCCTCTTTATTTTTTGCTGGGCATCATCTGTGGCCATTTGGTGCTATTTCCATCCTCTTGTGACAGTAGATGTGCACCCTGGAAGCCTCTGTGCGTGGTCGCCATCTTCAGATTCTTTTATCCCCTTGGTGACTTCTATCTTTTCTAGCTTCTTGCAAATTTTAGGCATAGCAGAGTGCAACCCTCCTCGCAACAGCTCATTTTTGGGGGAGTTGGAGGGTCGCATGTGAATCCAGAAAATTCATCAGACTGCAAAACTACTTCTACTGGTAAGTAACCATTTCATTTTGCATCATGAAGCCTTTTCTGGATTCACATGCTGTCCATTAATTTTGTAGCAGTAGTCTGTTTTCTCTTGGAGGTGGTGTTAAAATGAATTTGAGTTTGCGAAGAGGTGTTTCAGCACTCTGTCCCACTTGTAACTCTTTGTTCAACTTGATGTCCATGTGATAGTGCTTTCTGAAGGAATTAACTGATGACCAGGTGGATGCCATTTATATGTCACTTATTGGCACGTTTACTAGTAATGGAAAGGTGGTCCCTTTCTTCTTAGTGGAATGAGCATTAGGTCTTGCCTCCAAAGGCACGTCTGCTTCCTCACGGGGAGCAAAAATCGAAGGATTTAACCAGATCTCTTGACTGGGGGTGAATGTTTGATTTGCTCTGCATTCCATCCATCATCTGTGTCTTTTGCTTCCTCATAGCAGCGCTCTATTATTTGCACTATCCATCTTGCAATGGTGCCCTATGTTAAAGGTAATCCTATGCATGAATCAGCGAAGGATATGAAGAACTGGTTTCCCTTTCTAATCTCTTTAGTTCTTTCCAAGTAGTACATCACTGTCTTGCAGACGTCCAGCGAGTGTAGGGCTCTTTAGGGCCTGCGTTTTTGGCTGTTAGAAGAAAGCTGGAAAATGAATTGTTTGAACTGTGATATGACTTTGGAAAGGAAGTGTGGGTTTGTCCGGATGATGATCCTAACCTTATGCATTTGTAGGTAGGGAGTCCTGGGTGGTTAGCGCTGGCAGTTAGCTCACCCTACGTAGTGATGTGATCGCAATTAGGAAGGTGTTTTTTAAGGTTAGGAACAACAGTTCTGCCTTGCGCAGCAGTTCAAAGGGTGCCTTCATTAGTTGTGTGGGTACAGGTTAAGGGTCCACATTAGTGTTGGTGCAGACTGGGGTGCAGCTAGGCTCCTTGTCTGTTTTAGAAACCTTTTAATCACAGGTGATGTGGAGAGGCTCCTTTTTAGGTGTTCTCTTGTTTGGGCTACTATTGCCACCAAGTGTACCTTTAATGAGGAGCATGGTAGATAATCATCTAGCAAATGTTTGAGGACCCTGACTACTGTGGTGTCTTCAGTTCTGTAGTGGAGTAGTTCTTTAACCATGCACCACAGATTGTATCTCTGCCATTTTGCAGAATAGAACCTTCTTGTACTCGGTCTTCTTGCCTCTTTTAGGATGTTGATTGACCATTTTGGGAGGTTCAGGTGGCCAAACGCTATGTGCTCATGGGCAATGCTGCCAGACTATAGGTGTTTACTTCCAAGTGGTGGAATTTTCCCCTTTGCGTGGAGAGATGGATGTGCCTCGTTGGAAAGTTTCTAACATTTTTCTGTGCTATCTTCCCCATGTCCAAGAACCATATTTATTTTGCGTAATATGGAGCAATGAGGATCGTCGTCATGCGCGACCGCTTGCACTTGCTTATGACCAGGGCTATGAGCAGAATTGGTGGAAAAACGTATGCAAATCTCCCTTACCAGTCTATCGACAGGGCAGTCCCTTTGGAGCATTGGGTTTATGTGTTGGTGCCTGGACGCGGTCTTGGCATTTTGCTTTTTCTGGTGCTGCGAAGAGGTCGATCTCTGGTGTTCCCCAGTGCGTGAAGAGATCTTGGAGGGGTCTCATGTGTTGTCTCGCGGCTGGCCTGCAGAGTTATTTGGCTGAAGAGATGGCTCCTCTGGGAAGCAGTCCTCTTACTTTGCCATGAAAGAGGAGTTGTGCTGTCTGCGGCTGTCAGTGTTGCATCGCTGGTGGCTGTACAGTGTGGTGCTAGGACATCTGAAGTGCAGTGCCCAGGAAGCTTTCCCTCCCGGCTGGTCTTCTCATGGGGCCTTCAATGTGGGTGGCCTGGCCCTGTCGTTCTCCTCCTTCAACTGCTGGAGTGTTTCATCCACTGCCGTGCTGAATAGGTGTTCTCCAATGAAGGGGGTGTTTATGATGCTTGCCTACACCTTGCTTTTGAACCCCAAAACCCATAGCCAGACGTGTCTTCTCAGTGTTTTGCCCATCACCGTCTACTGGCTGTGTCTGCGGCGCCAAGGACAGATTTCAGGCACATGTTGGTGATGGTCTAGCCTTCTTCCACTAAGGTGGCTGCTCGTTTTTGGTACTGCTCTGGGAGGTGCTTTATGAGGTTGCCCAATTCTTCCCAATGCTCATGGGCATACTGGTTTAGGAGTGCATTGGAGTTTGTGATCCTCCTCTGAGTGGCTGCTCTTCTATCCATTTTTTTTGTCCCACCACCTCCACCCTCTTGCTCTCTTTCTTGGGTGGAGGACCCATGGAAGTGGAAATGTTGGCTCTGTTCCTTGCCATGGCCACTATAATGGAGTCTGCCGTGGCATTCCCTCTAATGTATAGTGGGTCTCGGGAGGAGTGTTTATACTTTTTCTCCACTCTCAGGGTCACAGCCTTGCAGGCTGCTGGCGCTCTGAAAGCCTCCCTTCCCTGGTACAGGATGCTGGATAGCATGGGGAAGGTATTGGTACCTGTTCTGTGAAGGCACAAGGGTTTCAAGGAAGAAGCATTTCTGTGCCTTTTCCTCATCAAGATGTACTCTATATTCGTCTGATGCCCTTTTTTCCCGCTGAGTTTTTCTGTAGCAATATCATCTGGAGGAGATGGTCTCTAAGGGTAGGAGTCAATTCCCTCTTTGGGTGACTCAGCTTCGATAACTTTACAAGTCGTTTATGCTCATGATGTCAGGGAAGAATATAGTCCTCGTCAAGCTCTTTCAAGAACATTTCCTGTGCTGCTTCATGTGGCTCTGGTGTTGTTGGCTGGTCTAGTTCAACCTCCTCTGGTTCTTCCCGGCTCAGTTCACCCGAAGGCTATGAAGGAATTCGAAATTGCCGAAGGGAAGCCTCAAAGTCTTTTTTCTTTTGCAGGATCGCTGCCATTTCGGCCCTCAAGCACATTTTCTTTCTATGACCTTGAGTGCCTTTTCCTCTGCATCGTTTGTGGTTGGAGTTCTTTTCTTTGGAGCCGGGGCCTTGAGGTCTATCAGTTCCTTCGGCCTCTCTCACTCATCCTACGACATCATGCTTTTCTCTGGGGGGACACCACTGCTAGTGTCCTTGTATCAGGACTTGTGGGTCTCTGTTTCAACTTTCCTACAGTCGACAAATCTTTCGGCAAAAATTTAGTATTTTGGGACTTTGAGTCCACCGACTTTTGGTCGCTCCCACCTGCTTTCTCCGCAGGACCTGAGATCTTTTTTAGGGGTCTCCCTCCTGTGTTTCTTTGATGGACCACGTGCCATTTCGATGACCTCTAACTTGCTGTTCAACCCTTTGACTTGAGCGTCTATGGTGCCCCGTCCTCTTCCTCGCTGGACAGCACAAAGTCTCTTAGGGATGAACTCTCTTCTGCGCCTCCATGGTGGCGTAGTGTGCATGTCCCTGCTTGGCTCTAGTCCTCAGGGTTTTCGGGAGGAACTCTGAGCACGCCTTGCAGCCGTCATTGTTATGATCCCTGTGTAAGCAGAGGTTACAGAACTGATGGTTGTCCTTCTGGGCAAATCTGTAGTAGCACTTGGGCGGAACCTAAAGGGAGTGTTTTCCATTTGTTTCGACGGGTCCACTGGTCTATTGATGCATTGTCTGACCGCGTGGTCACCCTTCGATGTGTTGCCCCTGCTTCAGTGTTATTCAGTACTTTGTCCTTTTTTCTTCCAGATGTCCCTTGTGGTAGATCTTTCTCTCTCTCCTCAACGATTATCTTTTAAGAAAAAAACATTTTTATAAAACCTTTGATATTCCTTTAATCAATTATCATGTCAGATATCCCCTTCAGAAATTGAGAGGGCATGAAAACTGATTCCTTTTATTAGGTGATGTTTTAATGACTGAAAATTGGAAATCAAAAGGATTATGTTACTTACCCTGTAACCATCTGTTCTTGGCATTTAGTGCTTTAGATTCACACGCTTTGCATAAGTCCGCCAGCTAAGGTTGGGCTCGGATGATTACAAGTTTTCTTCGAGTCCCGAGGCTGTGTGACTCCTCCTCTTGGTAATACTGCGCATGATCATCAACCCCATCTTCAGATTGTTTTGCCGTGGGTAGATGAGAATGTAAGGATAGTATATATACATATGAGCATTGAGATGTTCATGCAGTAGTATGCTCTAAGTATATAAAGTGTATGAACTGCAACCTACACAAGGTGTTTTGGGGAGGAGGGTTGGCACATGTGAATCTACAGTACTGCATGCCAAGAACAGATGCTTACAGGGTAAGTAACATAATCCGTTCGAGGCATGTGTGCTATAGATACACATGCTTTGCACAGACTGTAAAAAGTCCCTCTCCCCAGGTAGTGGTTAACCTGTGGGGGTTGCAGTTGTTTGAAAAAGAGTTCTTAGTACTGCTGATCAACATTGGCTTGTTGGCGTGCAAAGACATCCACACAATAGTGTTTTGTGAAAGTGTGTGGAGTAGAACATGTTGCTGCTTTACAAATATCAGCAATAGGAATGTTCCCTAAAAAAGCCACGGAAGCTCCTATTTTTCTAGTGGAGTGAGCTTTAGGAGAAACAGGTTAAAAGCCTTTTAGCTTTTGCATAACAAGTTTGGATGCATTTAAGTATCCATCTAGAAATGCCTGATTTAGAAATTGCCTTTCCCATAAAAGGAGGTGCGAAAGCAATAAACAATTGCTTTGTTTTTCTCAATAATTTAGTTCTGTCTATATAATACATTAGGGCCCTTTTGACATCTAAAGTGTGTAATGCTCTTTCTGCAACAGAGTCTGGTTGCGGGAAAAAACAGGTAAGTCAATCTTTTAATATGAAAATTGGAAACTACCTTTGGTAGGAACTTAGGATTTGTTCTAAGTACTAACTTGTCTCTATGTAAATGGAAGAAAGGTTCCTCAAGGGTTAGTGCCTGAATTTCACTGACTCTTCTAAGTGAAGTAATAGCAATTAAAAAGGCAAGTTCCCATGATAAGTACTGCAATTGACAAGAGTGAAGTGGTTCAAATGGAGGACCCATGAGTCTTGTTAACACAATGTTTAAGTTCCACGCTGGTGCAGGTAGAAGACTAGGAAGAATTATTCTTTTAAGTCCCTCCATAAAGGCTTTAATAACGGGGATTTAAAATAATGATAAGTGCTGTCTATTTTGCAAATATGCTGCAATAGCCCCAAGGTATGGAAGTGTATGCCAAACTTGTGGTTTGTAAATGCAATAAGTAATTATTGTTTCTACTTTAGCATGAAGAGGGTTGTTTTCTTTGAGCCCGAACATAACAAATCTTTTCCATTAAGTCACATAACATTGACTTGTGGTAGGTTTGCGAGCCTCTTTAAGAATGTCCATACATTTGTGAGATAGAGTTAAGTATCCAAATTCTAAGATTTCAGGAGCCCAATTGCAAGATTAATTTCCTTGGTATTGGGGTGTCTCAGTTTTCCTTAGTTTTGTGTAATAAGGTCCGAGTTGAGGTGAAGCTTCTCGTGTGGAACTAGAGATAGTTTCAACAGTGTGGAAAACCATGGTTGGCGAGCCCAAGTTGGAGCTATTAGTATCATGGTAAGAGATGTTTGCCTAAGTTTCCTGACCACTAGTGGAAGTAGTGATAGAGGAGGAAAAGTGTATGCAAATATCCCTGACCAGTTCATCCATAGAGCATTGCCTTTGGAATGTTGGTGTGGATACCTGCTTGCGAAGTGTTAGCATTTTGCGTTTTCTTTTGCTGCAAAGAGATCTATTTGTGGAAACCCCAATTTCTGAAAGTACGGTCGAAGAACTAGGTGGTGGAGTTTCCATTTCTAGCCTTGTTGCTGCGTACTGCCAAGAAAGTCTGCAACTTGATTGCTTGTCACAAGGACATGCCCTGTTAGAAGGTGAATGTTGTGATGTATTGCTAAGCTCCATATTTTCTGTTCTGAGACAATTGATGAGTGCGTCCCCCCGTTTTTGTATATAATACATAGTTGTCATATTGTCTGTTCGAATTAGGACAACATTGTGTTATAGGTGAGGTAGGAAGGCTTTGACTGCCAGATGAACAGCTTGCAGCTCTAGGTAAGTGATATGGAGATCCTTATGTTGGAATCCCACACCCCCTGAATCGTGAGGTTTTGGAGGTGTGCACCCCAAACTATTATGGAAGCATCTGCTGTTAGGATGATTTGCCTAAAACTGGGTCTTGAAAAGGCTGCCCCTTGGATAGATTTTGTGTATTCCACCATTTCAGAGAGTGATGTGTGTGGCTGTTCAACACTAGATTGTAAAGTTGACCCAGTGACAGAGTCCATTGATGAGAGAGACATTCTTGTAGAGGTCTCATGTTAAGTCTGGCATGTGGAACTATTGAAATACAAGATGCCATCATGCCTAGGAGTCGCAGAAATGTTCTGGCTGGGATTTGACCTAGTTTGAAACTGTTAAATTAATGTTACTATGCTGTGTATTCTGTATACATTTGGGGATGCCAATGCTAAATTTGTGTTGAGCATGGCCCCTAGCTAATACTATATGTTGGCTGGTTTTAGATGCGACTTTTGTAGGTGGATGATAAACCCTAGTTGATGTAGTAATGTTAGTCTTTGTTGAGTGTTTTGTTGGCAAAGGCTGAGGCTGTTTGCTTTTTTTAGCCAGTCGTCTAAGTATGGAAAGACATGAATGTTTTGTCTGCGCAGATGTGCTGCTAACACTGCTAGACATTTTGTGAATATTCTTGGTGCAGTGGTAATATCGAAGGGAAGAGCTTTGAATTGATAATGTTTTCCCTGAAACCTGAGGTTGTTGTAGGGATTCTGCACATATACAGAGCTATGCACAGGATAATAGGACCTTGGAGTATAGTGGTGAACCAACCATGCACCTTAGTACCCACAATCCCGATCCGACTAGCTTTAGCGTCTCATTAGCAGCGCAGCTACCAATGATTAGACAACCCAGAACACGGTCTCTCTCTCTCAGGACTCGCGGGAGCAAGAACACCCTTTCATAACTCACTCATACTTGTCCACAACGTGCGTAATAAGAGACACTGTATAGTGTAAAATGTTTATTTCAACTATCGTGCTCTAAGATACAGTACACGTGCCAGTACTATCAGCATAATGCATAATGATAAAATAATAAGCATAGTTACAATTCCATAAAATACAAACGGGGAAAGCATTTCATAAGGCAGTGGATATAGGGCTAAATGACCGTACCACCCTCCCCGTGCTATTAACTAGTTTATTATAAAAATAGAAGACCTCTGGGCTTTATCAGGCGGACCCTCATACCTCAATCTCTAGATGCAAGGTTTACATCATCAGACAAGCACAGCTCTTCTCTCTGGAAAGGTTTTTCTCCGAGTGCCACAAAAACCGAGATCACAATATTAAAAGCAGACGAATTTCTCCAGTGCAGCTGTACTTAGTGTTATGTCGAAGTGCGAGGGACTGGCCAGATCAGCAAGAACAAGGGACGTTGTTTTTCGACCTTGTACATGTTGTGCAGACGAAACCCACAGGGAACAGGAGAAAAGGTGAAAGGCAGAAAGGCAGACAGTTCTAATATAGCTGGGCACAAGCAGAGGCTGGAAAAACAAAGTCACAAAGTAACGTGCGCAAAAAGGCATCATGGCAGCCAGGCCTAAGCCAACTTAGCAATGCAGACAATGAGGCCACAAACCACACGACACCCTCCCCTGGTCAGTCCATTGGCGAAGACATAGGACGAAGACAGAGTTCAAATAGATGGAGCAGAACGGAAACGTCTATTTTGGAATAGTCCCCAATGAAGGACAATGAATGGGAAAGAAAGAAAAAAAAATGCAGGATAAAAAAATTACAGTGAGGCAGGACGCTGAAAGCGGCGGCCCCCTAATCCAATAGAGTGTAAGTGCAGAAAAACGCCACACCTTCCAAGAGGACATCGTTGGAATCGTCATAAAAAAGAGACGTCATCCAGTTCAACAAATCAAAACTGCATTCATGTTCCTCGCAAGAGGGAGCAGTGATCAGCATTGCGGGACAACTTGCGTTATACTCAATATAACTTTGTCGGAGGAGAGTCTGAGCAGCCGCCCAGACATCCCATTGCGCCAAATTTCCAAGTGCAGCCGCACGCGCCATTACGCCATCACCGGAACAGTCCCGTTCATGGGCCTCTAAGGGACCCATCAACTGGCCAAAATCCAGGTCAGACAGAGACATATTGGAGAGGCAATAATTCAAGGACCATGAGAAAGGACATCGGATGCAGGACATCACAGGTTGCACGCAAGTGAAATACGCAAAGCGAAAAGAAAGTCTATAGGACACACTGAGAGTCGCCAATGGCAGGATGCTAAAGCCGATGAGGATGCGTTCACGGAGCATCCGGAGTCGACCGTGGTCGAGGAGGCCCCCAGGAAGTGCAGCCATTGCGTAGCAAACAGACCAAAAGCAATATACCAGCCGCCAAGGCGAGGATCAACGGAAAGCCGCCAAAGACGCTGGAAAAAATTGAATAAATAAAAGCCGGTATTACACCAAAGATAGTTTGAAAGGAGGTAACAAGGCCAGAGCCCACAACTTTAAAAAAGTGCACAAGACCTTCTGTGCGTGATGCATTGAAAACACGGTGAATCAGCTCACCGAAATGTTGTGGGAGGTTTGTGTTCAAAAGGGCCTGTATCTCACTGTGGGTACTAGCCACCTGGAGGATGAATGTCTCCCGTGCGGATGTGAGCATAACGTTCTGGTTCAATAATAGCGCCTTTATTCTGCTCAATTTATTGAAATCTGCCTTCATAGTCGGAATGGAAGGCCAAATGGAACTATCTATTATGTTGTGCGGGGGAGGAAAAAGCACATTTTTGCAGCACACAACCCGGTGGGAAACAGTAACAATATAGGGGATGCCGGCCAGCATTCCACAGCAGTCCTGATTATTCAGAAGGAGATAGCTACAATTTGCAAGCACTGTGAAAGTAGGTGATATAGCAGGAGCAGGAATGCCCTTTAAAACACAAGCAAGATTCGTAGCCGAAACATTACAAGCCCCGTGCAATTTAATGTGTTTACAAATCAAGGATTGACCCACAGTAGAATCGCATGACTCTCCTGTGAGAAAAACCTCTTTACCGTCCCTAAGGCATCGGTACAGGAAAGGCAGGGACCAAAGTTCATGCAATAAGGCACTGCCTAAAGGCTGAAAACGGCCAACAGGATAATGTTTCATGCAGGAACTGAACTCAAATAAAGAAAAAGGCAAAGCGATAACCCCGTGAACCAGCCATACTGCAGAATCCAATTCCGCCACAGAGAATGGTAAGGGCTCTATTTTTTCGATATGTAAGAGAGTGTATGTTGCATCCTTCATGGACATGAATTGCTGTTTCTCAGTTAAATTAAACGGCAAGAATAAGGCAGAGGTGTTCAAAAAATGCCAAGGAACTTTATCCATTTTAAGTGTTTGCAAAGTCCATGCAAACTGCATCACTGAACGCAATTGATTCTGACCATGATATAACACAGAAACATCATCTTGTACAATATCAACAACAGAGGAAACAATATTCTCTAATGTGTAAATGCGGGAATACAGGGTATTAATACTATTGTCAACAACAGCAAGCACCTTTTCTAAATTTGCTTGATCTATTTCCCGTAGACGGGAAGCAGCTTCAATTTGCGAAAGCTTCCAGAGTTCATTGTAAGTTTCATAAATGAATCTCTTAGGTCGAGGACCACGAGGCCCCAGAACAAAATCGGACAGATCAATGTTGCCTGATAGGAGGGATAAATGTTGCTTAACAGAATCTAAGGAAGAGTGCTGCAACCACTGTTTACACAATTTACCAACAGAATATGTCGTAACAGTACGAGAGTCAGAAAGCCTTGGATCCGGTCTATCCTGTTTGTAACCAGGAGCTGTGTCATGAAAACGCAGTTGGCAGGCATTTGATGCTATGGGCCAAGCCAACCAGGGTGACTGAACAAACGTAGAGACATTAAACGAATTGTTTTGAAACAAAGCTTGCAAAGTGGCAAGGGAAATATTGAAATGCAAGCTCTCGGTGGGAGTGGAAGACAATACGGGAATGGAAGGTGCATTTAATTGTTTGGAAGTAGCCAAACCCCAACAGGTCGTTTGATAGATAGTATGATTTAAAAATAAAATTTGGGCCGGGATTAGGCAAGCACGGTGCAAGGCTTCCGTGCCTTGCACCTGCCATGATTTGGTGCCCCAAATAGATTTTAGGTCGATGGTGTCCTTCCAGTGTTCATAACCACCCACCGCCAATGCGTTAAAAAAAGAACCCGAATATAGCAATTTGGTGTGGGTCAACATGATCTTCTGAGTGGACGAAGTGTTTAATTTAAAATAATAGGACCCAGGGTTTGATCTATCAAAGTCTGTAAAGTAAGTGAATTTTCTTCTAAGAGTTTGGGAGCTACCTGGCCAAGGGGTCGGACAATGTTCCCCTAAGGGTACTTGGTTTATGGAGAAAGTGGTTGCCCCAATGCTGGTAACAATATAAGTCAGCATAACTTGCAGAATTTAAATACAGATCTTCAGCATTAAAGGCAGCATAATATTTCAAATCAGTAAATAACGATTCAACGGCATGCACATCCCAATCGTCAGAATGAATATTACTTTTAACGACATCACCCATTGAAACACGGAGGACATTTGGTACATTAATAATTTCTGTTGGTCCATGAATTTGGAAATTTACCGCATCCCATACGATGCCATCAGCGACTGGGAAAGCTGAAATGTTCACAAATGTGTGGTCACGCTTCATGATGTGAGAAGAAGAATGTGGAGCCAAAGTCCCAGCGACACAGTTCACTGCAGAGCGTTCTGGTAAATAGTGACCATTGATGAGTAAGAAAAAAACTGTCACAAAGCCAATGGACATGAACAGAAAAATCAGGAATAGTACCAACCAGATGTATGTCCATGGTGGGATCAAAAAATTGTCTGAACCAGGATACAAAAATACTGAAGCTGGACGGGATAAGTGATGAGGTGGAAGCCGAATCAAAGGAATAACGGGTTGGGCTCAGTGGCGTTGTTGGTAGGTGAGCCACTGACTCGTTGGCGGGGTATGTATACTCGGTCTCCTCGTTGCAGGGGGTATCCGGGTAGTCGAGCAGGCGATCAGGCAAATCTACCATCTCAATGGCAACATCAGTGACCGTGTGGGCTGGAGGGCCACAAACATTCGTCCTAGAAATGGCTGGACAGGAGACCGCTGGTGTTACGCTATTCAGGATCGGCCAGATGTTGTAGCTTGACATTGTCCACTGAGATGTATCTGTTGTCTTTGCGACCAGGAAGCGGTGGTAAGATGACTGTACGAGTACCCTTCAAGCCAAGGACTGGAACCGGTGCACGATAAGAGGGGCCAAATTCTTTTTTGTTCTCCACCTTCTCTCGGACCAGATCTCCAACCTTCGGAAGCCAGCCGGCAACCGGAATCTGCAGCGCAGCGTCTGTGGCTGAAGGTAAATGTTCGTTTGCAAGTTTGTCACAGGCTTCTTGTAAGTCCTGCAACATAGTAGAATGATTATCTACGTCAAAGATTGCGGATTGCGCCGCCATGTCTAGACCATCAAGGTCAGGCACAAACATTTGGATGCCAAAGAGCATTTCGTATGGGGTCCGCCCACCCAGAGGTCTTCTAGGGAGATTATTAAGTGCACGTTGTACGCTATACAAGTGGGCCAGCCAGTTCCTGCCAGTACCTAAGACTCTAGCTGTCAAGGATTGCTTTAAGTCACGGTTCATTCGTTCAACAATCGAATTGCCCTCAGGCAGATATGGAGATGAAAATTTCACCCGCACCCCCAGTGAACCCATCGCGTCCTTGTACGCCTTAGAGGCGAACGCCGGACCTTGGTCAGAATGGAAGGTGCCACAGGCAAAAATTCCCACAAAGACACGCAAATCCCTTATAACATTTCGAGCGTCAGCACTACGTTGTGGCCAAACCCAGATGAAACGTGTGCACGAATCCACTGCAACCAGGATGTACTTGTATGCAGTGTCAGAAGAAATGGGACCGCAGTGATCCAGGTAAACACACCCAAAAGGTCTGTTAGATATGCAGAGCGGTGTTTGTGGTGGTCGTGTAACCGTTGAAGGCTTAATTTGCTGACAAACGTCACAAGAAAGCACATAAGTACGGGTCTGTTTATATAAACCACGCCACCAGTAACGCTGCTGCAAGATGGAAACCGTCGCAGACACGCCAGCATGGGCCGAAGCCAAGCCTTCGTGTGCAGCCGTTATCAAGGAAAGTCTGCGGTCCGCATTGGGAATCAGCCGATCACCAACGTCTGGAATGTTTACTTAAGGAACCTGATCGGGACCTATTTGATAAGAGTACTTGGAAGGGAAACCCCGTGGGTAATTAGCACCTTCCTTTGTCGCAGCAATAGCTGCCAAAATATCATTATCCATTTTAGTCATGGATCTTGTAACTGCCGCTACTGAGCACGTGGCTACTGCTGATTTGGCAGCTTCGTCTGCCAAACCGTTACCGACAGCGTGTGCGCCCACACGCTGGTGGCCAAGAGTGTGAATCACCTGTGTGAGAGGCAGACGTTGTTTCAGATCTGCCACTCGAACCCAAAGCATTTTATGCTTAATTGTGCTGCCTTTTGCATCTCTATAGCCGTTTTGCGACCAAAAGAATAGATTGTCATTGAAAGATTGAACACAGTAGTAAGAATCGCATACAATAAGGGTCGTCACGTCTGGATTAGCGAACTCAAGTGCGAGCACCAAAGCACGCAGCTCGGCCAATTGTGCAGTACTGTCTCCTAGTGCCTGAGTGTGCACTACAGTCGATTTGAACTCACCGTTCACCATATTACCTGCAACAATAGCACACGCTGCGGAATAAGCATGCTTTGAACCCGTGGCCGGTTATGCCGAACAATCGGTATATATAATACATTCGTACTCCTCAAGCGGTAGCAAAGACAGAGGAGGAAGATGAACAAATTCATACTGTAAGAACTCCTGTGTCTGATGAGAGGAATCGAAGATAAAAGTGACATCCGGGGACGTCAGAGATGTAGCCCATTGTATCCAACGTGGGTACAAAGCCTTAGAGTTCGGGACACTTGCCTTCGTCACTGCCTCAAGGGCAGGATATGGTGTTACCACCAAAATGCGTTTTCCCTGTGCCAGTGCACGTTCCTTCAGAATCGCCATTTGCACTGCAGTCAAAACTTTCTCCAGAGAGGAAAAGCGCAACTCCGCTGAAGTGTAAAGATGCGACTAGTATGCAATCGGTACTGTGTCACCTTCGTTAAAGGTTAAGTAAGTGAAACCCACTGCCCCTGGAACGATTCTAATCACCAGGTTTGTGTGGTTATCACGAGTCAACAAGAATTTTGATTCAAGTAGATCTGACTGCAAAGACTGCAGTATCAAAGAATGCTCAGGAAGCCAGCATGACTTCGAAAAGTTGGGCTGTATGAAGGCATATAGAGGCTTGATACGCTGGGCATATTCGGGAATGTAAGTACGCCCAAAGTTCAGAAAACCCAGTAATGACTGAAGCTTCTTCAGGGTGGTTGGAGGGCGCAAAAGTGCACACTTCTCCAAGAAATGGGGGGCTAAGCCCTTACCTTTATTGTTGAGCTCATAGCCCAAAAATAAACGGTAAATTCAGCAATGTGAGATTTGGCAAAATTAAATTTAATAATTCATCGTCCGTCAGATATCGTCGGCGTACGAACACGCATCTGGGTCTATGCTGTCCAACAAAGAGACAACACGAGCGGCGAAGACACCCGGGCTGTTCTTGTAGCCCATGGGCAAACGCCGAAATTTGAATTGTTTACCACCGGAAGTGAAAGCGCTCCATTGGCTGCACTCTGGGGATAAGTTGTGCGTGTAAAATCCATTGGATAGGTCAAGTGTCGTTTTATATTTTTTACGAACAAGACTGTCTACAAGCGCAGAACTGTGGGTATTTTGTACCGCAAAGGTCCGACAATGAGAGTTCAAATGTCGGTAATCCAAAACTAGGCGGTACGATCCATCGGGTTTAGAAACCGCGAAAAGGGGATTATTCATTGGTGATACGCATGTTTCAATTACTCCTTGATATTCTAACTGTGTCAGAATGTCGGAAACGGGACCTTTAGCTTCCCGCCGGATGGGATATTGGGGTTGTGGTTGTGGCAGCGACCGCAAGGGAATATCATGGGGGGGAGAGTTTTCATCCCAGCCCACGGGATTGCGGTATAACGCCGGAGCCAGGGCCCCAGCCCATTCAGCTGCGAGAGCCTCCGCTTTGTCCTTGGGGACATGACGAGAAAAGCTTGGAAGGATTACCTCCTCCCCTCTACGCGCAGCAAGTACGAATGGGGGCGGCCAATCCGCCTCTGCCAACAAAATGTCGTAAGAAGAGGTCAGATTCTCCCAAAAAATCCCTTTAATAACAAGCTGTATGTCACCTTCAATTTGAAGGACAATATTAAATAGTCTGTCAGGGGGTGCCACTCGGGTGTCAGCTGTCTCGACAGTAATGAATGTGTCAGTTGCTGTCGCCTCCACATGAGGACGTAGCGCCTCCCGCACTATGGTAACTTCTGCGGCGCTGTCTAGGAGCGTCACTGCCCACGTCCAATTCAGGAGTCTCGTTCTCACCGTCTGTGGCATACCTCGCTGTTAAAGCTGTAACTTTCTTCTTCTGAAACTGTGGGCGAGAACGTGGAAATTCGTCTGGTTTCCCTCGGACTTGTTGTCGAGGTTGGTCTCGTCCCTGTGGAGCCTCACGACTCCTGCCTCTATCCTGGCGTTCCCCTCCACCAGTCTGGGAGATCGATGGTGCCTGTGAAGAACGAGGAGAACGCGGATCAGGGACTTGAAATCTCTCAGGAGATTTAATTCTCGCTCTGTCGCGCAAATCATAAGTGCGTTCAGAAGATACGGAAACCGGGGATGCACCACGCGACCCTGGTTTTTTCTGTTGCTTACCCTGTTTCTTCAACCTCCAGCTCTTTTTAGTAAAGAACGGTTTCTCATCTTTCTCAGATTGAGTTTTTTGTTGTGGCTGTGATTGAGTTTGCGTTTTAGCAAAAGGCTTAACTTAACGCCCAGACTATTGCGGCCAATGGTTTTATAAGCCTGTGCAATAATTTTCGGTAATTCGCGTGGCTTGTCCGGTTCTGGGACCAAAGCCAAAGCATTAGCTACTTGAAAGTTAACTGCATCGCCCTTGACGTTCGCAAGGATTAAATCAGCCACTACATCGAACACTCCCACCAGTCTCATCCCCAATTCCACAGCCGCTTCAGGGCCATGTTCATCCTGCACTCGTTTAATTACAGAGGGGAGAACTGTCATGGAAGGAGTGCCGAAACACTTGGCATATACTGCTGCGAGTACCTTGCCCCAGTTGTTGGATTCTGCCAACTCGGGAATTAAGTCTTTTGGCAAACTAATCGTTAAAATCCTGTGTTTGTCCACAGGAGAAGTATTGGGAAAAACTGCCTCCAGCTGGTCAAATTTTTCTGCAAGCCAATAAGGCAAATCATCCTTATTTTGTGGGCGCTTGCCCATCACCGAATTAACCATGATGGGACTTATGGTTACACCGCCCGGTCCAGCTGGATGCACCGCAACTCCAGGAGGGGCTCCCTGAACGTTGCCTGTAACATACTGTACTAAAGCTCTGTGAACGTGTATCAAAGACGTATGTAATTCACGCAGTTCAGCAACCGCAAGCGTCAAATAACGCGGATGTGGGGTATACCCGGCCAAAACTGGCCAAGTGGCCCCGTCTATAGATAGGGAGCCTAAACGAACCGGGGTGACCGGATGTGGGAGGGCGCCATTAAACCAAATACGGTGTTGCCATGCCGTAAGTGGTACTTCAAGAGCCTGATAAGGCCGATAAGCATTGGGTAGGGCAGTGAGAGTGTACTCATGGAACAAATCGTCCGCTCCATCCACCGCCGGAAAAGTGACCCAAGAGTAAAACACCTCAAAGTGGTGAGCCGGGTCAGCCTGCACCACAAAGATGAGTGAGACACCCGCGTCTGGCACTCCATAAGCCAGTAAATGAGCCCGGAGCGCAGCGCGGCTATGTGCCGGTATATTTATATCCGCCATTGAAACCAGAAATGATCGACAACCTAATATGAGGCAGCACAATATAGGGTTTACTTAAACACCTTTTAATAACTTCAAGCTTGAAAGAACCTATAAAAACGTCAATATAGGAGGTATCACCCTCACACACGTTTCCGGAAGCGTATGCGAAGGGTGTTGTGGACAAGCACAAGCACTACTCAAGCATCTCGCAGATAAGCAGCCCACTACGTTGGTGGCGCCATGTTGTAGGGATTCTGCACATATACAGAGCTATGCACAGGATAATAGGACCTCGGAGTATAGTGGTGAACCAACCATGCACCTTAGTACCCACAATCCCGATCGACTAGCTTTAGCGTCTCATTAGCAGTGCAGCTACCAATGATTAGACAACCCAGAACACGGTCTCTCTCTCTCAGGACTCACGGGAGCAAGAACACCCTTTCATAACTCACTCATACTTGTCCACAACGTGCGTAATAAAAGACACTGTATAGTGTAAAATGTTTATTTCAACTATCGTGCTCTAAGATACAGTACACGTGCCAGTACTATCAGCATAATGCATAATGATAAAATAATAAGCATAGTTACAATTCCATAAAATACAAACGGGGAAAGCATTTCATAAGGCAGTGGATATAGGGCTAAATGACCTTACCACCCTCCCCGTGCTATTAACTAGTTTATTATAAAAATAGAAGACCTCTGGGCTTTATCAGGCGGACCCTCATACCTCAATCTCTAGATGCAAGGTTTACATCATCAGACAAGCACAGCTCTTCTCTCTGAAAAGGTTTTTCTCCGAGTGCCACAGACAGCGAGATCACAATATTAAAAGCATACGAATTTCTCCAGTGCAGCTGTACTTAGTGTTATGTCTAAGTGCGAGGGACTGGCCAGATCAGCAAGAACAAGGGACGTTGTTTTTCGACCTTGTACATGTTGTGCAGACGAAACCCACAGGGAACAGGAGAAAAGGTGAAAGGCAGACAGTTCTAATATAGCCGGGCACAAGCAGAGGCTGGAAAAACAAAGTAACGTGCGCAAAAAGGCATCATGGCAGCCAGGCCTAAGCCAACTTAGCAATGCAGACAATGAGGCCACAAACCACACGACAAGGTATTTCCTGTTTGCGGGATGAATAGGTATATGGAAGTAGGTGTCCTTTAGATCTAAGGGAGCCATGAAGTCTCCTTTTTGTAACAAAGGAATGATCTCTTGAAGTGTGACCATATGGAAGTGTTCTGATATGATGTAATGATTTAATGGTCTGAGATCGAGTATGGATTGTAGTAACCCATCTTTCTTGGGAATAAGGAAGTATAGTGAATGAACTCCTGTTCCCTGAAACTGTTTTTGAACTGTTTCTATTGCTCCTTTTTGTAATAGAGCTATTTCTTGTTGCATGAGAATTTGATGTTGACTGGACAGTTTGTGTTTGCGAGGTAGAATATTTGGAGGAGTTGTAATGAGCTCCAGACAGTAACCATGTTGGATAATATCCAACACCCACTGATCTGTTGTAATTGATTTCCAAGTGGTGAGAAATTGTTGAAGACTACCCTGACAGGTGTTAAGTGGTCTGGGGGATAGGTAAGGAAATCTTTGTAATTGGTGTTTGAGGCACGGGTATTCTTCCATCTGCCTCTTCCTTCAAAATTGTTCCCTCTATACGAACCTCTGTAAAATGTTTTTGAAGTAGAGGTTATCCCTTGGGTTTTGTATGCTGACCCAGTGGTGTCTGAGGTGGCAGATCTTGCACCCTGCAAGTAATTGGGTCTACGAAAGGAACCACGGTATGTGTTTGTTTGTTGAGCCCCCACTGATTTTGCGACCTCTGTATCCTTTTTCATTTTCTCAGTGGCTGTATCCACTTAGGTCCGAAAAGATGTTCTTTGACAAAGGGTAGATTTAGTATAGCCTGTTGTACCTCAGGCTTAAATCCTGAGACCCATAGCCATGCATGCCTCCATGAGAGGATACTGGTGTTTGTACCACTGGCAGCGGTGTCAGCTTCATCTAATGCACATTTAATAGAATCATCAGTAATGAGTTTTCCCTCATTAACAATTTCCTGTCCCCTTTTTCTGTGCTCCTCTGGGAGGTGTTGGAGGAGCCCCTCCATTTTGTCCTAGTGGGCTCTTTTGTATCTTGCTAATAGAGCTTGACTGTTGGCTATACACCAATGATTAACTGCTTGTGCAGCAACATGTTTTCCAAAAGCATCTATTAGCTTAGATTCTTTCTCTGGAGGTGGTGCGTCTCCTGATGCTTGGGAGTAAGCCCTCCTCCTTGCATTTGAGACTACTAATGAATCTGGGGTTAACTGAACTTTAATAAAGGTAGAATCTGATGGTGCTGCCTTATATTTTTTGTCAATGCATGGCATTGTTATTCTAGCTTTGACAGAGTCTTCAAAAATGTTGTCTGAGTGCTGTGTCATGACTTTAAGTAATGGTAAACATTGTGCCCCTCTTGGTGCACTAGACAAAGTCTCAAAAAGAAAATCCTCCTCTATTGAATCCTTATATGAGAGGATCTGGTGGAAAGTTGCTGCATGTCCTATTAGATCCTGATATGCAGAGGCATCATCAGGTGGTGATGGTTGTGTGGGCTATAAATCATGGTCTGTTTCCCCTTGTGGTTCCATGTCATAATCATCCCTAGCATCCCCTGGGTGAATGTTTTGTTAAATGTCCTGATATTCTTCTCCTATCGGTGAGTGAGGAGACGTATCACCTGCTTCAGATAAATGTGGTGAGTGAGGTGGTGGAGTAGATGGTGGAGGTGGTGTTTGTGGGGTAGGTGACGATGGACTAGGGATGTACAATGGGCTAGTGGCAGCATTCTTCCTCTTCTTTTTTAAAGGTTGAATAGGAACGTCCAAAACTTCTTTAAAAGACAACTGCTTTTTAGAGATTGTTGTTTTGCTGGTTGGAGCACTGTCTTTTTAGTTCCAGGCTGAATCTGGAGTCTTTTTTTGTTTCAGGTTGACCCGTTCTTGAAATTGCTTGAGGATCGGCTCCGGTGGATATTTCGGTCCGAAAACAAAGCATTTCGGTGGCGGAAGCTTCGGTTTAGTTGGAGCTGTGGTTGGATTCGAAACGGACTGTTTTTGTTTTGGTGCTGAGACCAAAGATCGAGGGGCTGTAGGACCAGGTGTGGAGGAAGTGGAGGCCCCTGCTGCAGGCCGAACTTTCGGTGCCGAGCTGGAGGGCGGGGCTTCCGAAGCAGTTTTTCGGTGGGTGCCATGGCTTTTTTGCAGTGGCAGGCCATGAGTAGTCTTTTTGGTCGAAACCGATGCTTTGGTCTTAGGATCAGAGATATAAGTACTCACTGTCTGATGCTTCTGTGCCGGCTGAAGAGTGGTCGAGTCATCATCGGATTGGGATTCCAAATCAGAATCATGGATTGATAGAGATTCCTCTTGTGCCGCTGAAGCTTCTTCATCCTCCTCTTGTTGTCGACCAAAGATGTCTGGTACATCGTCCACTTGCTTGCGTTGCATTTCTTGTCGTTGAGCACATCGGTCTCGAAGAGTCTTTTTAGATCTAAAAGACTTGAAGGCCTCACAGCTCTTCTCTCGATCGGGTGAAAGGCATAGGTTGCAAATGGAGTGTTGGTCGGTATGAGGATATTTGGAGTGACAATTCGGACAGAAATGTAATGGAGTGCGTTCCATTAAAATGTAATTCTCCGAAGGACGTTGGAAGTGTTGAACGTATGCCCGGCTGGATGTGGCAGGTGGGAGCGGGCCAAAGACCTGCTACGCAGAAGGGAGCCCAAAGGAGTCTCGAATTGGAGTAGGAGATATGACATCGAACACATTGGTGGAAAAAAACAATTTGAAGATGGCGTTGATGATCATGTGCAGTGGAGAACTCACACAGCCTCGTGACTTAAAGAAAACTTCTAGGAACAAAAACAACTTGTAATCACACGAGCCCAACACTAGATGGCGGACTTATGCAAAGCATGTGTATCTACAGCACACATGCCTTGAACCAATTGTTTTGAGCAGGGCTTCGCTCAGTAGAGCTGGTTTTGGAGGACTTATGCACAAATTGGTTAGCTCTATAGATAAAACCATACTAAGCAAACTAGACATTTTGACTGATATCCTTCAGAAGCTATTGAATCCTTAGTAGAAGGGTATAGGTTGCTGCTAAAAAATTCCTACAGAGCCACTCCTAGCTTAATTCTTTTGATAAATGAGCTAATACATTTGTTAGGGAAACCGATTTCACTTTCACTGAGAAAGTATGGGAAAGCACCAATTTACTGATTCGTTTGACATTATAGTGTGCAAATTTAGTTTAATGCATAATTTCAGTAAACTGTTACTTTATTTAACAGCAGCATTTTTTAATTTAAAGTAGGTGCGCTAACCAGGTATTGGGAGAGTGGATTTTCATTAAAATGGTCATTGCTAGTTTTCCTATTATAAGACACTGGAAATCATTTAGACCTCGGACTACTGAACAAAACGTTAAGAAAATGTGAAGAGTATTACTCAAAATGTATGTGCACAACTAACATATCAGAAAATCTGGGATTCTGAATCTATTTGCTAGGAGGTGCGCAGTCAAAATATCGATTTTTTTATATCGACCTACACTAATATCGAGTTTTTAATATCGTAGGGACAGAATATCGATGTCAAGAATCTCGGTGACCAGAATATCGACCTTAAGGTAAGTAATATCGGTTTTTTTTATATCGAAGTAAGTAATATCGAAGTAATATCGTTATCAAAAATATCGTTGTTAATAATATCGATATTTATATTAGTGTTATGTATTTTAGTATGTATTTTATATGTATGTTTAACATTTTTTGTAATGTATTTTTATTATTTTTAAATATATGTATTAAATGTTTAGAAATTAGTAATTGTTTTTTAAATAAATTTTGCGTTTTAGTTTCAGAGCGGGCTGTGGGTTTATAGGGGAATAGGGTGGGAAGTAATTTAATTATAATTAATTAAGTTTTTATTTATTGTTATTGATTATTAATTTATTGTTAATTAATTATTAATTGGTAATAAAAAAATCAATTAATTTATTATATTAATTATAATTAATAGTGTTTTTATTTATTGTTATTGTTAATTTATTGTTAATTAATTATTAATTGGTAATTTTTAATAATTGATTAATTGATAATTAAATTAATTATGTTAATTTTTATGTGTAGCGGGTTGTGGGTTTATAGGGGAATAGGGTGGGAAGTAATTTAATTATAATTAATTAATTAATATTTTTTATTTATTGTTATTGATAATTAACTTATTGTTAATTATTAATTGGTAATTAATTTTTATTAATTGATTAATTTATAATTATATTAATTATAATTAATTTATTATTATTTTTTATTTATTGTTATTGTTAATTTATTATTAATTGGTAATTAATTTTTATTAATTGATTAATTGATAATTAAATTAATTATGTTCTTTATGTGTTGCGGGTTGTGTGTTTATGGGGGAATAGGGTGGGAAGTAATTTAATGTGATTTAAGTAAATATTAATTTAATTTTATTGGTATTTATTATTATTTTTTTAGTTAATTAATTATTAATATGTTCTTTATTTTACAAAAATTATTTAATTAATAAGTATGTTAATTTAACCCCTACGCTATCCAACACTTTCCCTACTGTTGCAGTCACTGGAGTGGGAATAGTAATTTTTACCCCTAAGCTATCCAACACTTTCCCTACTGTTGCACTCCCTGGAGTGGGAATAGTAATTTTTACCCCTACGCTATCCAACACTTTCCCTACTGTTGCACTCACTGGAGTGGGAATAGTAATTTTTACCCCTACGCTATCCAACACTTTCCCTACAGCTGCACTCCCTGGAGTGGGAATAGTAATTTTAACCCCTACGCTATCCAACACTTTCCCTACTGTTGCACTCACTGGAGTGGGGATAGTAATTTTAACCCCTACGCTATCCAACACTTTCCCTACTGTTGCACTCACTGGAGTGGGAATAGTAATTTTTACCCCTACGCTATCCAACACTTTCCCTACTGTTGCACTCCCTGGAGTGGGAATAGTAATTTTAACCCCTACGCTATCCAACACTTTCCCTACTGTTGCACTCACTGGAGTGGAAATAGTAATTTTTACCCCTACGCTATCCAACACTTTCCCTACTGTTGCACTGTTTGGAGTTGGAATAGTAATTTTATTACCTCCGCTATCTAATATTTTTTGTATTATTTTAGTTAATGTAGTATATAATTAATTTTTAAAAGATTAAAAATAATTTTAATTTTTAAATTTGTTATATATATTTATTTAATATTTATTTATATTATTGTTTTATGTGTATAGATGTATTTATAATTTATATATTTTAAAAAAAATTATAAGTTATTAAAATAATTATTAAAAATTATTAGTAAGTATATATATTATATATTGACCGTCCTTTGCACGTTTGCACAAATGATGTGATCAAGAAAAAAGAAAATAAAATACTTCTAAGTACCTGGTTGTGGATTTCCTCTGTGCCGTGGAGACTCTGGTTCGTGTATCTTGGACCGTGTTGGGTTTTTGTTGTCGATATTATATGTACATGTTTAATTTATTTTAACATTACATATATATTACTTATAATTTTAACAACGATAGTTTTGACATCGATATTTTTTTTCCGATATTTTTGTACTTACCATAATGTAGATAGGATGTCAATATTCTTGACTTCGATATTCTTGCGTCGATATTTCTGTAGGTCGATATTCTGACCTTCGATATTTTGTCAGTGATTCTTGCTAGGATAGATAAATAGTACATTACATAAAAACAAATCATGACTAGCTTACTCCCTTGGCCTATAATACAGAAACTTCAAAAACAATTACACAAGGAGACTTAAATTACTAAAGTAAAGTCAAAATATAGAAGCAAATAATAGTAAAAACCTTCATGACCCTACATGCACGATGTAAATCCTTATTTATTTTAACAGAAGGGTTTTAATTAGTTGTGCAGTAAACTATCCATTTGCTAGGAAGACCAATGTGTCCATTTTCATTTATTTATAAATCTATACCTAGATTTCATATTGTATTGCTTATAGGTAAGGTCATGGTACATTAAAAAGAAATCATTAATTTTCCCCTTGCCCTCGCAAGAAACCATTCTTTATTTTCTGTTGAATGCATTGCAAAGCCCCTTCCAGTTCGGAGACCTGAGTTCCACAACTACCAAAACAATGATGAATACCATGCATGTTTTGTTATGGTGTTTTGAAAACTGAAACAGAAACTGTGGTGTCCATTACGATGTCGGACGGTAAAAAATCCCCCATCTACCGTAGCGGTAAAATTCTGCCCGCCTACACCGTCTGAATACCGACCGAGCAATCACGATGCCGCGAGCCGAAAACAGCAGGCGGCGGAAAATAAACAAAAAATAGCACCCGCCCGTGTCCGAGTCTAAGTCCATCCGCCCTCCACGGACGGAAAGACGCATGACAACCCAAAACCGCCCGCACTGACGACCGAGACACCGGCCGTGAAATTAGGATCGCACAGACATGAGCGCGGAAAATACACAAAAACACCGCCCGCCAGCGTAAACAACAGTGACGAAAATGTACACGGCGGAAGCTCTGGCGGCCACGGCCCTGCACAGAAATCATCCGCAGACAAAAACAAACACACACAACATGGACAACAAGTCCACACAGCAACCCACGCACAAATACCCAAACACAGTACACATCTCGGAAACACCCCCCCCCCGGACAAACAACTCAACTACAAATCCCAGAACACCAGCCACAACACACCTGAAAACAACAGACCACCATGACACACCCACATAGGTAAGTACAAAACCAGCCCCTTCACAGACCACAACCCCTTGCAACATTACAAACTGAGGACGAGAGCACACAACACAGCGAGACAGAAAGGACAGCAGCACACCACAGACACGCACCTATCACACACATCACCACCACCACCACCAAACACCGGCCACACAAACCCCCTGCACATCACACACCACACACCGCACCAGCACCACAAACACCAAAACACACACCATGGCACCACACAGAATGCCCAAGTTCACTTCCACCGAGCTGACGGTCATGGTCGACGAGATCGTCAAGGTGCACCCACAAATCTATGGCAACCAGGTCCAACAGACACCACCAGCCACCAGAAACAGAATGTGGAACAGGATCGTAGACCAGGTCAATGCAGTCGGGAACGTGCCACGCAACAGAGGCGAAATCAACAAAAGGTGGAACGACCTGAAAAGCGTGGTCAAGAAGAAGGAGACCAAGAATCGTGAGCTGGCTGCCAGGACTGGCGGAGGTAATCCCGCGCTACTCAAGACCTTCAAGGCGTGGGAGGAGAAGGTGCGAGTCATCATACATCCGGAGATCCTCACCGGATTACCAGGGGGAGTGGAGGCTGGTAAGTACAAACAAACGTATACCAGCAAACCGCTATGTACTCACATGCACTACCACAATGCCATAGCTCCTAGGGCCAAACACCACCATGTCCAGTTCACAATACACAAGACAACACTCACACATGCAACAGACACAACCACACACTCAGCCCAAACCAACCAACTAACAAAACCATGGGGGCATGTGTACAGTTAGCCAGCACCGCAACTCCCACCAGGTCCCCTTGTACTCCAGAAGCGCCAGAAGGAGCACTCCCCACACCCATGTGTCAGCCATAGCTGCACTAACCGACAAGTAACAGGTAAGTAGCCGCAACACAAAGGCAGTAGGTCGGTGGGGGGACAGCTGAAGTACAACACCTACCAGGCCCCCAGTCCCACAGCGCAGCAAGGTGGAGCACCCCCACACCCATGTGACAGCCACTGCAGTGCACACCTGCAGCCGACAGGTAGACATCTCACCCCACATGCAGGGGTGTCTGTGGGTGTCAAGCCATCACCACAACTCACAACACCGCCCCCACTCCCACAGACCAGCAACATGGAGCACCCCTCCCGCCCATAACCATGTGGCATCCATTGCATTGCGCACTCAAAAACAACCTGTAGGTGGGAAACTGTATAGGGCGGGGTGTCTGTAGGCATGAGGACTGTACTACGATTGACACATGGGACATGTCACGTAGCAGAGGAACACGCAGCACTGCTCCCTGTCACAATCATGTGACCAATGTGCACACGGACATGTATTACAGAGTCATACCCCACATTACCCATCACAGATACAGCAACACCTAAGGAGCCACGTCTGCATGCACAAGTCCCACTGGAGTACAGACCCACACGGCAGGCACTGTGCCACCCATCACACACATCAGCAACACCATCTAAGTCTTGTCCATGTAGTCCTTACTGCCGGTCACTCACACATCGTACAACAACGCCCATGTAAGACAAACCTTACTAGAAGTAACAGCGTGGAACCACAATATTGCACACAAAAACAACTGGACCCATGAAACACACAGGTACACAATGCACATTCAACATATCATCCATCGCATCTGTCAGCCCCAGTGTCATGAGAGGTATGTCATCCGAACAGCTGTCCCTCATACAGTAGTCATGCAAAGATACCTGCCAATCATGTGCCTGCAGTGACTGAAGCGCACGTCACACTGCGAGTAACAACACACATAATATAGTCAACACCCCAAGAGCACTGCATTGATGCACATGTACGAGTGCAGTACGCACACCAAGGAATTGGCCCATCTGCAATACGTCGTGTGGCACACAACAAGCACGAACTCACAACAATGCTACCAATGTAATGTCCATGAATGATAACAGGCAGCAGATATGCCGGGCATGTTAGACAGACACACACCTTAGTCTATGCACTGTCATGTTGCCAGAACACATGTCACGTTCTGCACCCATCACCCACAGTACGTACCCCAAAAGCATATTCCAAGCCAAAAGCGTCCAGGGGGCTGTACTCCCTTGTGCCATCTGCGTTTCTAAGTGTTCCATCTGTACCCCAAAACCATAGTTCAACCCAACATCGTCGATGGTTCTGGAGCCCGCATACACCCGAGCCACAAAATGTAGGAGCATAGCAACACACACCCATCGGCATTGCTAATCCGTCCCATGCCACATGTCCACATCACACAGTTCCATTGCCTAGCCACGCATACACACATCGTACATCCACACACGCCTCTGGGAAACCTGTGCACGACAGTGCACGAACTGTGAATGTCAGACAACCAATACATACTTTGCTAGGTGCAACACAATGACCCATCTCATTCTCCCCACAGGTGGCGAACTGCTGGCTGCCGGAGAGGGAGACAGCAGCCAGCACAGCCAGTCCGCAAGCCCCCGACCCGGACTCACGGATGTAGAGGAGCTGGACACCTCTCCGGACACGGACCACCCAGCAGGCCCATCTGGAGTGGCAGGGCACACCCGCTCCCCAGGGCCCCTCCTACCCACCAACCCATCATCCAGGGATGCTGACCAGTCACAGACCCCTGCTGCCACGGTCGTTGCGGCCACTGCCACGGCCATTGCGGCCACTGCCACGGTCGTTGCGGCCACTGCCACGGTCGTTGCGGCCACGGTCGTTGCGGCCACCACCACCACCACCACGCCATCCCTGACCACTCAACCAGCGCAAGGGGTGGCCCGGCCGTCTGGGTCCACCCTGGGAGCCAGAGCGAGGACCGTGGTGAGCAATGTGGCTAGTGGGCAGGTCGGTGGCAGCAGTACTGGTAGGAGGAGCAGGGTCAGGCCAATGCCATCTGTGCTTGGGAGCCAAGCCCTGCCGCAAATCGACAGAGTCCTTGGGGCCTATGAAGAGGCCCAAGGAGAATGGGCCAGGTCGGCTACCGACACGCGGGAGGTCCTTGGGGTGTTGAGGTCCATGGACGCCCATATGGGCCAAATCGTGGCCCTCATGGGCCAGCTGGTGGTGGGGGAGGGCACAAGCAAGGCCAGCAACACCACCTCCGCCACCACCTGCTGTGGCGCTGGGTCGTGCAGCATCGCGTTCCCCTGCGTCCACAGCGAGTGAGCACTCCTCAGCCACCACCAGCAGCCCACCAACACAACCCCCCTCCCAAACGTGGAAGGGGCCGTCCGAAGAGGAAACAGGTGTCCAGAGAGGACTTCGCACGCGACAAACGCCAGTGAGTCAGCCAGCCACCTTGACCACCTACTGCATTGACTTGGAATACGATCCTACCCCACACTGCCATGTGAATGGCATGTGTCTGTTGGACTGTGGACATAGAACTTCATGGGTACACCTTGACCATCACGCAGCCATGACCGTCTACTCGTTGTCACAGCATGCACCACATTTGACATCACCTTGCACACAATCACATGTCACCGCTGTAAATAAATACACCTTGATTACAATCTGCTTAATGTGTCCTGGGTTTATTCAACGATGTGCAATCGCCACCATGAGCAGAAATGCATCTGCTGTGTGGGATGTCGATGGGACAGGAGAGGCTGTAGGGACCTAGGGGTGAAAAACAGAACAAGAGTACATTCAATGAGTGTGTCACACATTCATCACACAGTACTTGTCACCAACTACAAGCAATGTACACACATCTCACAGAGCAACAGGGCACAATGCTACATCCACTGTCAGTGGCATACCAACCTGGACATGGACCATTGACACACAGCACTCAGTGAACAAAAGGCCCCCGTGACAGAGCACACATACACCTGCACAACTACAGCTACATCACCCGTCGTACATGGACACTCACCGTCAAGTGAAGTAGCGGGCGATGAGCTGCTGACGCACATTCACAGCTTCCTCCTCTCCACTGTCCTCTTCACTTGACCCGTCCTGGTCTGCAGGCTGGGGCCCTGGTTGATCTCCGTCATCCACAATTAGGGGGATCTGCTTGCGAATAGCCAGATTGTGCAGCATGCAGCAAGCCACTACTATCTGGCACACCTTCTGTGGGGAGTACGCCAGTGCGCCCCCGGTGCGGTCCAGGAGGCCAAAGGTCCGCTCAACCACAGGTCTGGTCCTCCCATGTGCCTCATTGTAACAGACATCAGCTGGGCTCAGAGGATGTCGTAATGGGATGAGCAGCCAGGGCCCATTCGGGTAAGCAGAGTCACCTGGGTGTGAGGGACACAGAGAATCGTTGCTATTCCAACTGGACACAAGACAGCATCGCACAGCCAGCACGCTACACTACTCCACATACTCACCAACAATCCAGCCACGGTCATGTTGCAGATTGGTCATCAGTCGTAGTAGGATGCTGTTGCGCATGATGTGCGCGTCATGTGCCGATCCTGGAAACTTCGCACACACGTGTAATATTACCATGTCCGCAAGGCACACCACTTGCACATTCAGGGAGTGTGTGTGCTTCTGGTTGCGGTAGAGGTGCTCAGTGGCCTGTGGTGCAACAAGGCCAACATGGGTGCAATCTATTGCACCAACGACGTGGGGGATCCGTCCAAGGGCATAGAAATCACCCTTCACTGCCGCCAATTCACGAGCCCTGGGGAATCTGATGTACCTGTTCCTGTACAGCATCATAGCTGACAGTACATCCCTCAGCACCATGCTGAACATGGGCTGGGACATCCCACCTCCACTGCCCACTGTGTGTTGGAATGACCCAGTGGCAAAGAAATGCAGTGCAGCCATCACCTTAGCCGTGGGGGTGAATGCTGTTGGATACACCCTGCGAGGACGGAGGTGGGGTTCCAACAAGGCACATAGGCGATGCAGGGTGGGTCGGTCCAGACGATATTTACGGATGACCTCCACATCCTCCATGTCTGACAGCAATTGGTAGGGGCGATGTATGTTTGGTCTCCGCCTAGGAAAGATGGAAGTGGACACATGTCAAAGCAACACGCCACATGGCAGTTTCACATACACATGACAAAAATGACTGACCAAGCAATTGAATCACAGAACAGCTGACAAGTAGGGACAGCACAGCCACAATACACTTACACAGGTCCCCTACCAATAGCAATGGGCAGTGACACACACCATTGCTATGAGCATGCACATGGGGAGTTAGGCCTTAACAACTTGTAAGGCATGCTGATGGTAACAGACTACATATTCGGTAAGCTGCAACACCACGGCAACATGACTAGCTGCTGTGCATCACACTGCTTCCGGGGCTGGGTGTGTAGGGCACACACCAACAATGCTATGGACACAGGCTGAGCGGCCAAAACAAGTGGGACCTGTGGCACGAGGGGATATGAGACAGTCATTGATGTCCCTACTGCACCCTATGTACAGCACTGTACGGATCACACCTCCAGAAACATTGACAGGTGTACACATTGACAGCTCCATGCCAACACGGCTGTGTGATTGCACATACACATCACAAGTGACACGTAACATTGCACGTACCACGTGGCAGATGTACATAGTGAAAGATGGCATGTGTGTGCATATGCATATCCCATGCTCCCATGCCAATGTGTACATGATGATATGCCAACAGACATGTGGAGGCTGCCCACTGGCCGTCCCTGCCTATGCACACAGCATGTTCTGGCCCCGTCCATTGTGGACCTGCACCCACACACAAATCATGGCCACACCTGCAGATGCATTGCGCACATTAAACTGTGTGGTGCACATGGCATCAGCGGACTGTACCCGCCATGGGCCAGGCCCTTACGGCCAACTCCAATGACCCTCGCGGTTGCACCCTGCGTGTTCCACTATGGAGGTAAGCGTCCCGGGCCAGCTGGGAGCAGGCCATCATCTGCAATTGAAGCTGGCAGACATGGTACACAAATTGCAGCAGCTTGGACCCACTGAAACTGCCCCAGGGGGCTATGTGAATGTGTGAGTGAGACCGGCATTACCACAGCTACCTGGGACTGCAGCCTGGCACCCCTCAACAACACCTGCTGCTGCCACCTCTCCACCTACACGTGGATGACTCTGAGGATATGTCCAGGTCCACTCACCAGCGAGGAGCTGGAGATCCTGGATTCCGAGCTCCACGCACACTGCACATGGCTATTCCTTGCGTAAGTTGTGTGTGAGAGACAACTGCAGTGTGTGTGGGAGTGCATGTGGGGGACACACATGTCGTTGATCCGCAGCACTAAGAGTCAGAGCCTGTGGTGATCAGACATGCACTGCTCACCATGCTGACTGCAGGTGGCAGTGGTATGTGAGCTCTCGGGCGCTTTGACATGTCTGTCCCTCCCGAGTGGTGGTACATGGCAACTTCATGTCAGACATCCAGTGACACAGACAATTGGCAATGCAGGTCTCAGTGCACTTGTTGCTCGTGTGAATGTCAGGCTGGGGCCATGCTGCCCTTCTCAGTCCCAGCAGGCCTGGCCTGCACATTGACTGCACAATGCCAGTAGGTGACAACACAGAATGACTAGTGGGTTACATGTGTCACCTGTTCAGCACTCTCCGGATGAGCGCAAACTCAGCCCTGTACATTGGTCACACCATGCCTCGTGAAAGGGATGTGTGTGTGAGATAGTGCCACTGAATGTGACCACCTTTGCGGGGTGGGCCATGCGCAGGCCGAGTACGTTGGTTGTTGCGCAGTGTTGGTCACAGTGGGTACACCAACACAGATGTGTTGCCTTGTGATCTGTTGCTAGGTCCGCCTGACAATGGACAGTAGTTGTGGGCAGACTACACGTTGGTCGATGTGCTGTCTATATGCATGTGCCTTCACACCAGGCACAGCTGCCCCTGCACATATGACCCCTGCTGCCGTCAGTGCTGGGTCTGTTGAGCTGATGCGCCATCTGTGCGTGGGGCAGACAGCTCTCCTCACTTCCGTCATTGCCCATGACATCACTTTGCCGCAGGTGACATGGATCATGGAGGGCCCACATGTACGCGTGGGTGGACTACACAAGACTGTCCAATGGTTATCACCCCCAGTCAGTGCTTCGAATGGGAAGGATGTGGTGCTGGTACTCATTTTAATGTGTAGAGTGGGCGGGGCTAGGTGCGGGGCTACATGCAAGACATGGAAAGTTCATCGGCTTATCTACTAGTTGCAATACACACGAGACACGTCGTTTCAAGTCCACATCAGGGTCATTCCTTGAACTGACTGGAAGTCAGACAGTCATATTTTACCCTGTCCTCATGGCCTCCCCTCGCTCACAGAAATATGCGTTTGCACCTGGGAAGCCAGCGCATGCACAAGAAGCTCCAAGCTCGCCCCAGAGAGGCCAAGGAGTGTATGTGTGGGTCCAGTTGAACAAGTGGTCTGTCTCGCGGCATAATAAGTGGCGGGACGCCGTCCACCTGCGTGGTGCCCCGACTCGACACCCGGGCAACATTGACAATGCATGACAGGCTCCGCAGTCCGGATACACCACCTGCAACACACAGAGGCTGTAGCTGCCCTAGCGGCCCAGGCCGCGTCCAACTGGAGCTCATGGACCCACACATTCACTCTTTGGCCTCTCTGGGGCGAGCTTGGAGCTGCTTATGCACGCGCTGGCTTCTCTGTTGCAATGGCATGTAACGTGTGTGGGGATATAGGCAATGAGTGAGATGGTGCGAGCCACCTTCCGTGACGTCACTCCTGCTCGTGATGTGTGCGTCCCCCACTACTTCCATTAGACTTGTGCCATACTACTAATTGAGGATGTGTTGCCTGCGTGATGTGTCCAGGAGGAGCGCGCCATGACATCTCACCCACCATGCTCCACTGCCATCCCGTGCCCTCGATTGCCTGTGCAGGTGGACAATGTTGGGGATACACCTGGTCGACAGGGGATGTGAGTGCCTTGGCAAGGGCCTGGCGGACGCACAGCAGTATCCAGCATGACCACGGAGGGTGGGCTGACATCTACACCTGATGCAGCATTGATCGTGTGCCCGCCTGTTGTGCACACACGAGTTCACATTCACCCCCAGACAGGTGGTCTTTACAAATTCCCAGGAGAGCAGCAATGTACTGTTCCGGAATCCTCCCAACACAGCGTGTTTCAACATTGCATGTGCGCACCTACCCGTCACACCCACCCACCTGAGCCAAGCGTAACTCCCGCTTCACATGACACATGTGTGTCTTCCACAGTTGTGCTACTCATTAGCGTTGACATCCAATGACAGTGGACTACATGGTCATCTCACGACTGCCGTGTACTTCACACACTCTCATCCTCTCTCATTCGTACTTGTGAAATGAATCAGCAGAGACACATTTTTGCTTCAAGCCATGTATTGGGACTTATGTCCTCTGTGATGCAGTATAGTGGACACTACTGGCAGCGAAATGCATGTGGAGGATATACTCAGCATGATTGCACATAGCATAGGGTGTAGGGGTACATGTCATTAGTTGTTGACTGTGGGATGTGTGCTTCAGAGTTACAACTGCTTAGCCGTTGCTGTGCTAATGTACATTTGCTAATTACTGTGGAGCTGCTAACTTTGACACAGACAGTATACATTTCGCCTACCAGACCGCTTGACATCATGGGCACAGTACATCTCAGTTCCATGTTTGCTGCTATGGTTACTCATACATACGTGCGTGGAGGTGACATCAGGGCATGGGCTTACGTGCATGCAACGGCGTCCCACTTGTTGTTGCAATGTGGTGGCTACTGGACATGACACAGTCACTGGGGTCATGTTATTGGGGGATGCACTTGTTGTCCATGCAAAAGTCCTGGCACGGAAGTTCAGAGCGAGGTGAGGTGACAGCTCTCACATACTACAGCCGAACGATTACTGTCCACTGACCGGTGCATATGTTGATGGGCGCAGGATACATATTATGGCATAGTTGTACGTGCAGTTATGTCCATGTGGTTGCCATACACATTTCCCATGCCTCTGCCTCCCCCTGTTCATGCAGAGTTACTGGATGTGATGAGGTAAAGAGTGCATGTCCCGAAAATATCCGATGTCATGGCAGTGTAGTTGATGGTGTGGTGTTAGTTGCAGGTAGTGTGGTATAGTTGTTGTACTGGTAACTGCTCAGTCCGTGCGGATGCCAAGCATGGGTACGGTGTGGGACATCATTGTTCAATTGGGGGTGTTGCGTCGGGGCCCGACGAATTGACAGGTTGTCAGGTATGCGATACCTTCCAGCAGGGCTTCCATGGCATTGGTGGTAAACATGGATGCCATCCAATGTAGCGGATGGTGGCTGTCAAGGTGTTGGTCGTAAGTTGTCCCTTGTAGGAGCATGATGGGACATGTTGGATGACATTCGATGAAACTGTGATCCAGAATCCGTTGTGTGGAGGCACAGTGGTCCCATTGCAGTGTGGGTCCGATTGCAGCCACATACGCCATGCCCCCATAGGCTGAACAGACCCTGTCGTGGACGTCCAGGGGTTGAACAGTTGTACCAGGTCCGCCATTGGACATGCAGGGTTGGAGAGACATAAATCCACAGGATAGTGGAAAGGACACCTCCGACAGTAGAAGACGGGGATGACGCAGCTGAACAATGCGATGCGGTAAGTTAGTCGGTAACTTACGTTCAGCAAGGCCAGATTTTCAGATCCCAATATCTGTATCAGGTAATGTTTGTACAGCTTCATCTGTCCGGCGTAGTTGGGTAGGTGTGGTGCAAGTGCCATTTTGCTGAAGGGCGATGTGATGGCGTGCTCCGGCTGTCTGTGCAGTCTGCAGTGTGCAACCTCCGACGTTGCTGGGAATTCTGTTGTGGTCGTAGGGAGGCAGGGCTTGGGTTATAGTGGCTTGTGCGAAGGACACGGGCCCTCATCCCACATGCTTCTATGAATGGTCAAGGTCAGTGGTGTCTGACTCCTTCCCGATAACTTGCATGTGAACCACATGGGGGAGTGGTATCATTTCTTTTTCCCTTCGGAATGTTCTTTCGTGTTATGCGCTATCTGCCCAGTGGACGGTTCCCTCTGCATGCCTGTGTTGGGCTTTTTTTTGGTATCATGAATGTGTTGTCCTGTTTGGATAGTTGAGCTGTGGTTTCGGTGTGGGTATGGAAGGCCATTCAGTGCTATCTCCTCTCCAGTGTGTGGGCGGCACGCTGCGTTTCCGCTATACGTTGGGCCTTGTGTGTGGGTGTTGTAATTGGAACCACCTGTTGTTGGTCCCCCGGGATCTTTGATGTTACGTATTGCATGTCTTGGTATTGGGTGCAGGGTGGTATCGGTGTTTCTGTGTGGTACTGGCGTACCTTTTCCGACGGGGTCCATATTCTGCTGGCTGATGTTGCCGCCGCTGTGTGCTTCGCCATGTTTTGCACACAGGGGTGTGTCCTAATTTGGCGTGACATCACTGACATGTTCGGGTCAGTTGTGTGACGTCAGGTTGGCAACAGTGAATTGACGGTTGGCGACATGGCTGTGGCAGGACTGTCACGTGACATGTGCGTTCTGGGTGGGGCTGGTGTGTGTGGTGTTTGGTTGTGACCCTGTGTTGTTTGTGTGCGGCGCATACTTGGCGCTGCCGTTGGCCTATGCGTTGTGCGCATGTGTGGCTGCGTCGTCGCCGCTGCGCTGCGGGGCCGTGACGGGGACGTTAGTTCCTGGTCCCAGGTGGTGTGTCCCCGGTTGTTGCGAGTTGTTACAATTTGCCCGGTGTGACATTTGTGGGTGCAGTGGTGGATGTGTCGCGTCCACGCAGGGGTGTCTGGGGGGCCATGTACAGTTTTACCGCACTTGCACTGCGTGAGGTGTTTGCGTGCCCTTGTTGTGTGTCTGCCTACCTGCGTCTCCGCGGTGCGATGACTCCTAGGTTCTGCATCAGGTAGAGCATGGGGAGGTCCTGCAGTGCTGGATTCATGCTCGGGGGGTCCGCCTCTTTGGTATCTGTACTGTGCGCTCGGGTTTCCGCCTTGCTTTCACGTGCGGTGTCTCTTAGCCGGGGGAGCTGTTTGGTTGTGGCATCGTAATTTGTACGCCGGGCGGTACGTGATTTCGTCGGGCGGTGTGTCTCCATTGGGCGGCGCCGCTACGTGAACGGGCGCACTTTGATGGCGGACGGCGTCGCTGGCTTACGGGCGGTGTTTGGCTGTCTTTTCACATCCTAATTGGGCGGGCGTGTGGGCTGCGGCGGGCGGACGGTAACTCTTGTTTTTTGCATCCGCCAGCACGGCGGTGGTGCTTCCGCCCGCCATCCTAATGGGCCCCTGTGTTCGGTGAAAGTCCCATACAAAACCAGTGACACACCTACTGGCAACATTTAATACAAAATGTATGCAGTACGAATGAACTACGTCTTGGATAAATGCACATTCTCTGATAAATGCTGAGTCTCACAGATAAAAACAATAAGCCTTTATTCTATTACAAAACACAATTATTGCAACAAAAGGTGCTCACATTTGTTAGTCTCTACAGCCAGGCAAGTTTCAAAACAAGGAAAAACAAAGAAAATGTTGTTTAGGTGAAATGCACATAGGCTTGGAAATTTAAGAAAAAGAACACTCCGTTCCACCATGGAAAACACTATACTTTACGCCATAATTCAACTACCCAAGTGAAACTATAGTTAAGCAGATGGAGCAAATTTTAAGATATCACTGATGAAAAAGACAACAACATCCAGAAAGGGGTCAGTATGGCCGGTCACGATGGTCATTTCTGTAGTTGTTTCTGAGGAAGACAAAAAATAAATGTTACAGATCTCAAAAATACTATGTTGAACATTTCAGCTTCGCACAATAGCAACCCATACATATTTTTTCCATACCTATGTTCAAGATAACAAACTAATATGTGTTTTAATCAATGTCCCAAAAAAGAGACACTTAAACTGTAAAGGGTTTGATCTTTGCAGCCTGTAAATCACAGTAGAAACAAGTAGCAAATCTACTTTAGCTCTAAAACCACCCCAGAAACATCTCTCTCGATTTCACGATTCCAAGGAAAGAAGGTCTCTGTATTTCTTTCTTTGATGTTTATGCCCAACTTCAATTATAACTTGTGGCCTGGACTAATTTTAACCAACAATAATTCATTTAAGACTACAACACCATTCGCATAGAAAAAGGTGCTTTAGATGAAGAAATCTGTACAAATTTAGTGTGGAATGATTACTGGGGTAGTGTTATTGGGAGCAGTTCAAAAGTACCAAATTTAGACTACACCACTACATGGAATTGTTTCAGTGAGGCACACGGGGACTGGCTTTATTCTGGGTCATTTGGAGAAAACGTCACATTTCAATGTGCACAGTCACACGTTTTGTGTATTTCTGTTAGATGATTACATGAAAAAGAAAAGAAACATGCTACTTTACCCTTACGCAAATTCCTTCCTTTAAAATTCAGCCCTTTCCAGGTATCAACTGTAAACTTATTTTTTAAGTAGTAAGCAGGTCCCTGGCACCAGACCACATTGAGGACAGAGTCCTGTGGACCATGCAAGTGATGCCCGAAGTGCATATACAGACTCAGTTATGCCAGTTTCGCCCAATAAGGATATGATAGATGGAGTACTGCCCAAATTATCCTCAAGTAGGAAGGCAGTAGGGCATAAAAATAGGAGGAAGTCATCATATCCACTAGAATGTAAAAGTTACTTACCCTGTAAGCATCTGTTTGTGGCATGTAGTGCTGTAGATTCACATGCTCTACATACTGCTGCCATATAGTGTTGGCCCCGGATGTGTGCAAGTTGTTTTTCATCGAAGAAGTCTTTTGAGTGACAAGGCATTTTGACTCCTTCGCTAGTTGGTAAATCGCATGGGCATCAACCCCATTGTTAAATTGTTTTCCTGCAAGGCGGGTGAGGATGATTGTGGAGCGAAGCAATGTATGGATAGATGTCCACGCAAAAGAGAAAGTTATAGAAGAGTGATTAGTGCAGCAGTCACAGGTGTCCAGGAAGGAGGGTGAGCTCATGTGAATCTGCAGCCCTACATGTCATGAACAGATAATTACAGGGTAAGTCATATTTTCCATTCAAGGCATGTGTGGCTGTCGATACACATCTTTGCACAGACTGTAAAACAGTTCTCTCCAAAAAGCGGTGGCTAGCCTCTGGGGTTTGCAGAGGACTGAAACAACATACTGAGTACTGCCTGGCCAACAATGGCTTGTAGGCGGACCAGCACAACCACACAATAAGTGTTTTGTTTAGGTGTGTGGTGTGGACCATGTAGCTGCCTTATAGATTTCAGCTATGGGGATGTTCTCCAAGAAAGCTACAGAGGCCCCCTTTTTTCGGGTAGCTCTAGGAGGAATATGCAAATCCTTTTTGGCTTTTGCATTGCACCTTCGGCTACATTTGTCTATCCATCTGGTTATGTATGATTTAGATAGAGCCTTCTCTTTATGGGGTTTGGAAAATTCACCAAATAATTTATGCGTCTTTCTCAAAAGTTTTGGTCTGTCTATATGCCTCTATGTCATCTGCTCCCACCACTGTCCCCTCCTTATCCCAGAGAACTCACCCAAGCATCCCTTTGTCTGACTGAACGTTCTATTCCCAAAACCCCCATACTGTCTCCAACTCCTCACCCCCTACATCCTCATCCCGATGCCCTGAAACCTCGGTCTCATTACCAGAATTACTTTAGCCCAGTGAACTCACCTTTGCACCTCCTTCTCTAGTTGATGAAGCTCCTGCTCCCAATATTCCTTGCACTGTCTCCACCTCTACACCCCACAGCCCCGTCCACAACTAGATGCCCTTAGGCCTCAGCCTCGTTACCAGAATTACCTTCCCCCTCTCAATCAATCAACCAATCAGGGAATTGTAAGCGCGCTACTCACCCGTGAGGGTCTCAAGGCACTGAGGGGGGGGAGCGGGGGGGTCCGCAGATCTGTTTAGCCGAAGAGCCAGGTCTTGAGGGTCTTCCTGAAGGTGTTCGGGGAGGGGGCGAGTCTGATGTCTGCCGGTAGCTCGTTCCAGGTCTTGGCTGCAATGTGAGAGAAGGATCTTCCGCCTGCTCTGGCTCTGTGGATGCGCGGGGTTTCGGCCAGTGCGAGGTTGGAAGATCGGAGGTTTCTTTTGGGTACGTGGAAGTTGATTCTGTCGTTGAGGTATTTGGGTCCGTTGTTGTGTAGGCATTTGTAGGCGTGAGTGAGGATTTTGAAAGTTACTCTTTTCTCCACGGGGAGCCAGTGGAGACTTCGTAGGTGTTGGCTGATGTGTTCGTGTCGGGGGATGCCGAGGACGAGTCTGGCGGCGGTGTTCTGTATTGTTTGGAGTTTGCGGAATAGGGACTTGTTGATGCCGGCGTAGAGTGCGTTTCCATAGTCCAGTCTGCTGGTGATGAGTGCGTGGGTGACTGTCTTCCTTGACTCAGGGGGATCCACTTGAAGGTCTTGCGGAGGATGCGGAGGGTGTTGAAGCAGCTGGAGGTGACGGCGTTGACCTGTCGGTTCATGGTGAGTGATGAGTCGAGTACGATGCCGAGGTTCTTGGCGTGGTCTGAGGGGTAGGTGGGATTCCAAGGGCGGTCGGCCACCAGGTGCTGTCCCATGCAGAAGGGGTGGTACCGAGGACGAGGACTTCTGTCTTCTCGGCATTGAGCTTCAGGCAGCTGTTGGTCATCCAGACTGCGACGTCTTGCATTCCTTTCTGGAAGTTGAGTTTGGCAGTGGTGGGGTCTTTGGTGAGGGAGAGGATGAGCTGGGTGTCGTGGGTGTAGGATACGATGTTGAGGAAGTGTTGTCGGGTGATTTTCGTGGGGTTGGAGAGGAAGGGTGGGAGTCTGATCCTTTGGCTTCTTCCGGTGAGGAATGATCGGATCCAGTCCAGGGCTGTTCCTTGTATGCCTGCGTCGTGTAGTCTGGCGACTAGTGTGCGGTGGGAGACGGTGCCGAAGGCCGCTGATAGGTCGAGTAGGATGAGGGCTGCTGAGTGGCCTTGGTCCAGGAGGGTGCGGATGTCGTCTGTGGCAGCGAGTAGGGCGGTCTCTGTGCTGTGGTTACTTCGGAATCCGGATTGGGACGGGTCGAGGATGGCGTTCTTTTCAATGAATCGTGTCAGTTTCCTGTTGACTGTTTTCTCTGCAACTTTGGCTGCAAAAGGGATGAGCGAGATGGGCCGATAGATGGCACATCGCCACTGCCCAGCCTGATTTATCTATCGCACCCGAGTCCTCTCAGACCATCAACATCAGCGGGCTAGACCCAACACTCCAATCCCCTCCACTGACCCAAGCGCCTCCCAATTGGTCCCAAATAATAGCGGATCTAGAACACAAAATCAACGCTATTATGGGTGAAGTTTTGTCACTGCGTAAGGAAGCAAAAATTACCTACATCCTGACCCAACCTTGCTTATCTATGAGGAACACCGATCCGGCCACAAATATACCTCTGACACCCCTTCCCTCAACCCATGGCAAACTATAGCCCTACAGGCCTCACCTCAAACCGCGACGCAGCACGACTGGATTGTCGCTGCGTGAAGCCGAAATGCTGAACAACACATATGACAATACTCCCACCCAACCTTGCCACCGCAAGTTTCTGGTCATCCCTTGCACAAGTAAGACATGGAACACCACTCGCCCCCTCAGGCCTCCTGTCCAACTAACTACCATCCAACCCAGTGAGCCTGGTCTGAAACCACTACCCACGCTTTGCTGAATGTTGCTAAACTATCGGTCAGCAGTCAAGCATGCGCTGCTGATATAGCTGAAACTATCCTAAGACTCAAAACTGACATCTGCTTTCTAACTGAAACCTGGCTGAATGACCACTCATCCCCTCTCATTGAACCCCTCACCCCTCCGGGCTTCTCAATCATTCGCTGCGACTGCAAGGATTTCAGGGGTGGTGGATTAGCCATCACACATAAAAATAATCTTTGCTTAACTCCCCTCCGCAACACCAAATACCCTGCTTTTGAAAATTTAGGAGCTCAGCTCTTCTCTAAAAGCCTCAACCCCATTGGATTTCATGTCATTATCACCCTCCAGAGGGAAAACTCCCAATTCCTTGAAGACTTAACAGAACTTATATCGCAAAACTCCCAAAAAGGAAGCTAAAACATTATACTAGGAGACCTAAACCTGCACCTGAACAATGCCGAAGATCCAATAGTACAAGCCCTATCCACCCTCCTAGAAGCGAACAATCTCACCCAAAACTGCAATAAGCAAACACAAGACAAGGGCTCTACCCTTGACACAATCATCTCCAAACATAAAACCTTATCCCTCCACTCTATCCTACCCTCGGACTGGACTGACCACCACCTAATCCTTTTTGATCTCAGTACCATCCAACCTAAGACCCTCTCCAAACCATCCGCCTGAAGCACTGGGCGAGGAACACACATCAACACCACTAGGGTGAGTTAGAAGCATTAGTCAGCTCCCAAATTTCAGCTCCACTCGACCTGACCTCCGCTGATGACCTCACCGCCCACTACAACACAAAAATGGCAGAACTCCTTAACACAGTCGCCCCTCTGAAACTCAAGGAATCAAGGGTTATCCCCCTCTCAGCAATCCAGAACACCAACCTCCATCCCTTGCAGTTGAATAATGATACAACTTGGAACAAATTCGACTATATCCCTGAAGAAGTCCTCAAACTTGTCGCTTGCATGAAGCCGACATCGCACATCTCTGACCCCCTCCCTGCTACGTTTGTAAAAAAACCCTCAATCACATCTCAAGTACATAGACCAAAATCATCAACTCCTCCTTCTCATATGCAGATGACACACAGTTGATCATCTCATTTGGGCAAGACATAGAGAGCATTAAACAAAACTTTCTCACCTGTATGAAAGAAATTGCGACTTGGATGTCTCTTAATTGCCTCCAACTCAATGCAGGAAAGACAGAAATTACATTGTTTGTCAAAGCTCAGAGCATAGAGAAGGACAACTGGTGGCAGCAGAATTAGGATCTGCTCCTCAGCCAACTAGATCCGCAAAAATCTAGGCATAATCTTGGATGATCAACTATCAATGCAAAACCAGATTACCTCTGTATGTGGTAAATGCTTTGGCACTATGCGTTTGCTCAAAAAAACCATTAGATGGCTACCACTGAACTCACATAAGACTCTCATACAAGCTCTAATTATCTCCCACCTGGATTATGGAAATACCTTGTTTTGCGCCACCAGCAAATTTCTTCTGACCAAGTTACAAGTGGTCCAAAACACAGCAGCACGTATGATTAAGAACCTACCCCCTAGCACCCTCTATACTCAGAGACCTACACTGGCTTCCCATAAGAAAGAGATCGCTTTTCAAACTTCTTCGCCTAACATACAAGTCTTTATCAATATCAGGACCAAAATACCTATGCAATAAGCTCGCTCCCTACATTCCAAGTAGAAACCTCCGCTTTAGCCACCTATCACTCTTATGTTCCTGAGCATTCGTACAGCCAAACTTGGAGGACGTGCCTTCTACTATCTTTCCCCACTCCACTGGAATAAGCTTCCTCTTTCCATTCGAACAGGCGCTAGCTTGGTGGAATTCAAGAAACGCCTGAAAACCTGGCTGTTTTAACCGTCTCTTCCCAACCTACCTGCCCTACAGTGCCAAGATACCCTTATGCAGATGAGTCGTGCGCTATACCAAGAATCAAATTACATAACATAACTAGCACGTCTGAGTGAAGTGATGGCAACGAGGAATGCCACCTTCCAAGAAAGAAATTGAAGGGGCAGGAGTGGAGGGGATTTCGAAGAGGAAATCCTCTTTTAAGGGGTCGACATTGTGGTACAAGGCTGCTCTAGATACCAGCTCATGGTGAGATGTGGAGTCATCAGGAAATGAGGATCGGGATCTGTGTCACCTGGAGGGCCCATGTCATAGGAGTCCCAGGCATCACCATTTGGGGGTGTATTGTAGACATTCAGCCCCCCACATGTATCCCCATGTGTGAGTGCAGTGATCCCTGAGGTGTGTATGAATGGGGGTAAGGTGGAGAATCAGGTGGGGGTAGGCCGTGCTGTGGTCTTGTTGGAGATGCTGGGGGCGGTGGTAAGTCAATATCTGGCAGAAGGCTGGTGGCTTTGTCCAATTTCTTTTGATGTTTCACCAGAATGGGCACATCAAAAGCCTATTCGAAGCTCAGCTGGTGTTTAGAGGACTGTGGGGCAGTCACTGATGGGCGGGTGAGGATCCAGTCCATTTTTTTTACTTTATTTTCAATTTTTACAGCACAAAAGAAACAATATATATATTGGTTCACCTTGCATACTTGGAAAGCATCGATACATTAATTCAATACCAGTTGCAAATCACAATCGAAAACGTAACTGCCAGGTAGGCCAATCTTGTAGCATCCATTTTGTAACATAATCACTCAAGAGGGGGCCCTCTATGTGCTCTCCCACCCAATCAGAAACACCCGTGGTTTTATCACACAGTCAAGTGTTTCGTCTGCTGCCAACCATAGGTATTGCCGATGGACATCCTGCAACATACTGAACAAAGAATGAATAGAATTACCCCACTTCCCTCCGGGACTATTCCCTGTTCAAGCTGGGAGTCTGATGTGTGACGCATGTTTTCTATGTAAGAGCGGTATGGGTGCCATATATCTTTAGGCCGAGATGTACTAGGCATCATACTGGAATATATTTCGCTATTCACATTACAGTAGGCCAGACTGTTCAGGCAATTCTGGAGAGTGGGAGAAGATTTACGCCCCCAGTGGATAGCTACTTCACGCTTCGCCAACAGGAGTCCCAGGGATGCGAATCTCCTAACCTTCTTGGGAAAATTAACAGTGTATCCGAGCAGGGCTACTTCTGGAGTGGGAATCAATGAAATATTGAGCATCCGCCCTAATGTGTGATGTATGCGTTCCCAGTAGTGCTGCAGGTTTGGACAGGTCCATGTAAGATGAGCGAAATCTGCATTAGGGGCAGAGCATTTGCGACAGTGATGTGGGTTGAAAGGGTCAATTCTATGGGACATAACCGGTGTGAAGTATATACGGCGTAAGAATTTAAAGTGCAGGAGCTTGTGCCTACTGTTTAGTGAGATGTCTTGCGTGACCGTGCAACAAGCGGCCCACTGTTCATCTGTGATTTGTCGCCCCAAGTCGGCCTCCCATGCGGCGCGGACCCTGTCATCATTCACCGGTCTTAGAGCTGCACACGTCTTGTAAAGTTTGGAAATTAAATGAACACTATCCGTGTTTTCTATAATCCTAGTGAGAGGAGGGAACGAGGCCGGCTCCAGCGGAAAAGACGGCAAGGTGGAGCGCAGTGCGGATCTAATGCGGCCCAAGACAAACTTGTCCATGGTGCTGCCAGCTTGGAAACGGACATCCTCTGCTATCGAAAAGACGTGTCCGCCCGGGTACAGGTCGCCGAGCCGAGTAATGTCAAAAGCCGACAGAGTGCGCTGTATTAAGCGCTCCCCTGTAATTGGGATCCATCTGGGGTTAATGATGGGTAGAGCAGAGGAGTACAACATATCCATCCCCATAAGTCTACGTAGCTTATTCCATGCCCAACTCGTGGTGGAAACGGTTTGGATATCCCGGGGATCTCTGGGTAGGCCGGATGGCAAGACCGAGGAGAGTTTCTCCGGAAGAACAAGATCCGCTTCCGGTCTCAAATAAGGTATGCGAGCATCAGGGTGGAACCAGGCGTGAGCGTAGCTACATTGAGCCACAATATAATATAGCTGAAAATCAGGGACTCCGTAGCCACCCCTGTCGTAGGGCAGCGTAAGAACTGACCATTTGACACGCGCCCGCTTCCCCCCCCCACACCAAACGGGTCAGGAGTGAACGAAGCGTTCTAAAAAAGGTATTGGTAAGTGGAATTGGTATGTTGGTGAAGAAGTATAGAAACTTGGGCAGAACAACCATCTTTAAAATCGCGACCCGGCCAGCTAGCGAAAGGGGGAGTCTCAGCCATCTCTCAATCAATCAATCACAGAATTTGTAGAGCGCACTACTTACCCGCGAGGCGCTGGGGAGAAAAAAGGGGGGGGGTGCTGCTACTGGTCGAACAACCAGGTCTTGAGTAGCCTCCTGAAGGTCAGCAGGTCTTGGGTCTGTCGTAGGCTTAGTGGAAGGGTGTTCCAGGTCTTGGCGGCGAGGTGTGAGAAGGATCTGCCGCCGGTGGTTGTTCTTCGAATGCGAGGGACGGTGGCGAGGGAGAGGTCGGCGGAGTGGAGCTGGCGGTTGGGGACGTAGAAGAAGAGTCGTCTGTTGAGGTAGGCTGGGCCAGTCTTGTGGAGTGCCTTGTGTGCGTGGATGAGGAGTTTGAAGGAGATTCTCCTGTCGACGGGGAGCCAGTGCAGGTTCCTCAGGTGGGGGTGATGTGGCTGTGGCGTGGTACGTCGAGGATCAGGCGTGCGGAGGCGTTTTGTATGCGTTGCAGTCGCTTGATGAGCTTGGCCGGGGCTCCCGCGTATAGGGCGTTCCCATAGTCAAGTCTGCTACTGATGAGGGCCTGGGTGACTGTTCTTCTTGTATCTGTCGGGATCCACCTGTAGATCTTGCGAAGCATGCAGAGGGTGTTGAAGCAGGAGGAGGAGACTGCGTTGACTTGCTTGCCCATGGAGAGCGTTGAGTCGAGGATTGTGTTTCCAGTGTGGCAATAGCCCTACCGTAATTCAGACTTATTATTTGGGCGGTGTCCAAATGTATTTGGACGCCTAAATATGTAACGGAGTCACTGCACCACTCTAAGGGAAACTCGCACTCCCATGGCTTCGTGGCGACTGTCAGGGGGAAAATGACGGATTTATGCCAATTGATGCCTAGGCCTGAATAGCCGCCGAATCGGATAATTTCCCGAATCAACGGGTCTAAGTTGTCTTGGGGGTGTCGAACGTATAATATCGTGTCATCCGCATAGAGCGAGACCAGGAGGGGGCCTGTGTTAAATTGAAGGCCTCTATGGAGATGCCTTTCTTGAAAATGGCGTATCAGAGGGTCCATGGCCAGAATAAACAATAAGGGGGAGAGAGGGCAGCCCTGGCAGGTGCCGCGGGAGAGGTGGAAGGGTCGCGAGAGTGTGCCGTTCAAGCGGAGTCTAGCTGTCGGCTTGGAATACAATAAAGCTGTCGTGGCTATAAATCCCATGGGCATGCCCATGTGCCGCATCACGGAGAGAAAGAAGGGCCACTCTAATGAGTCAAAAGCTTTCTCCGTATGTAGGAGAATAGCTGCTGCAGGGGTGGCGGGGTTGATCCTATGGAGGACAGAAAAAAGTGTTCGAAGATTTAACGCAGTAGAACGGTGGGGTACAAAACCAGACTGTGCTGGGGAAATGATGAATTCCATTAGTTGGGACAACCTGTTGGAAATGATTTTGGCTAAGATTTTATAATCCAAATTTAGAAGGGATAGGGGTCGATAAGATCCACAATGCTTGGGGTCTTTACCTGGCTTGGGAAGCAAGATTATTACCGCTTCCCGGAGAGTGGGGGGAAGAAGTTGCAATTCCAGGGCTTCCGCATACACCTCTATTAGTTTGGGGGCCAAGAGGTCTTTGAACTCTTTATAGAAATCCCCCGTGAAACCGTCCAACCCCGGGGCCGAGGAGCCACGTATAGTGTTTATGGGGTTTAGAACATCCGCCACTGAGATGGGTTCTGCCAAAAAATCTTGCATGTGCTTCTCGAGGAAGACGAGAGCAATCTCGTCTAGATAAGCCTCCTGTGCCTCGTGAGTGGTCCCTAGTCTGGAGGTGTATAGCGTTGAGAAGTGGTCTAGGAATGTGTCTCGGGTGTCCGTTGTGGAGGTGTACGATTGGTCATCCGGGGCCCGTAATTCTGTAATGTAAGTCTTGTGATAGGGCGGTCTGAGCATCTGTGCCAATGTTCTACCCGGCCTCTCGCCTTCTCCATATCTCCTGGCCGTGTGGTACTTCCCTAGATAAAGTATTTCCCGGTCTGCTGTCTCCCTATATTCGTTCAGGAGAGTCAAACGTCGACTTGTGTGTATGGGTGTCGCGGTTTGCGTGGGGGAATGGTCTAGTGAGGAGATCTCACGCTCAATACGGGCCAGTGTGTTCCAGAGGTCTCTGAGAATTCCTGCATGTGTAGCTATGCATGTCCCCCTGAGGACCGCCTTAAAGCCCTCCCACAGAGTTGCCCACGAGTCTACCGAGCCAGTATTGATAGTAAAATAATCCTCTATGGCATCCCGGATCCCTGCCTTGAAGACCTCATCTTGTAGAGCGCGACTAGGGAAGCGCCACTGTCTTTCATAGCCCGCCGGGTTGGGGACTTTCAAATGTAGTTTGACAGGAGAGTGGTCGGAATAGGTCCTGGGGGGTCTCTATCGAGGAGCACCATCCAGAGATGTCAGGGGACAGCAGCCAGAAGTCTATTCTCGTCCAGGTATTGTGTTGTCCTGAGTAGTGAGTATATTCAGTGGTGAAAGGGTTCTGTTTGCGCCAGACATCTAACAGAGTGAAATGATCGCACAGTTCCAGTAGGGCACGTCGGGCACGTGGTTTGGAGTCTGGGGCATTCGAGGTACTATCTATTCCAGGGTTAAGCAATAAATTAAAGTCACCCCCAACGATCAAGGTCTGCGGATCCAACCTGGTAAGCTGGGTCTGTAGGGTACGAAAGAAGTCAGGTGCATCGGAGTTCGGGGCGTATATACAAACTAGTGAAACCTGTCTACCCATTAGGGATCCGGAGACCACCAAAAACCTCCCCTCGTCGTCCCGCTGTACTGAGCTAAGGCTGAAAGGGACCCTCTTATGTATTAAAATAGCTGTTCCCCGTGCATAATTGCTGTAGTTGGCAAAGTATCTATGTGTCCCCCAACTAGTACCAAAATGTGTTGCATCTGTCTTAGGGAAGTGCGTCTCCTGTAAGTAAGCAATATCCACCTTGTGCCGTATGAGATAGTGGATTACCTGTCTCCTCTTACGAATGTTATTCAAGCCCCATACATTCCAAGACATTAGGGAGAGGTCTGAGTGGCCCTCTATATTACCAAACCTGGCCATTTACATCCTAGTATTCGTAGATCCTGGTATTGCATCAACAAGAAACAGTAATAAGCAGTGGTGAACGGAGCTATACAATGCCGTAGTTTCACGAACCAAATGCGAATTCCCCCCCACCTCCCCCGACCCAGCCAGCCCCCAAACGGGCGCGGGCCACTCCCAAGATGAAAGACAAAAGTGAAGTACCAAATAACTTTACGCTTGTATGACAATCCCAAAAAGCAGTACCCCAGAATAAACCATACCAATCTCAAAGGATACACCATGGGGGGGCGGCAACGCCCAAACAAGCTACCAGCTAACTGCAAAAAACAATGCAAAAGAGTAAATGTATTCCCATGTCACATGTACACAACCGGACGTGATTTAAAGAGCCGTGTCAGCCCGTGCCAGAGCTGGCAAAGAGATCTGCACTTGCATCGGACCCACTGTGTGGAGGGGATGCGCCCACCCCCGCCCCGGCAGAGTGGTTAGTGTTCGGTTTGTAGATGCGGCAGAATTCTTGCGCCTCCGTAGGATTCTCGAAAATGCGGGATCTGCCGTTCACATCGACCTTTAGTCTGGCAGGGTAGAGCATGCCGTATCGTAGACCCAAGTTCCGCAGAGCGGCTTTTACTCCGTTGAATTTGCGCCTTGCATCCTGAACCATTGATGTGTAGTCTGGGTAAAAGGAGAGTTTGGAGCCCTGCCAGATCACCTCACCCCTCTCCCTGGCCAACCTGAGAGCCGCATCTCTGTCTCTGAAGTTCATTATGCGGGCCACAATGGGCCGAGGGGGGAGACCTGGGTTCGGACGAGGTCCCAGCGATCTATGTGCCCGTTCAATTGTAAAGCCTGAAGTAAAGGATTCCTTGCCGAACAGCCCTGTTAACAAGGTCTCTACAAAAAGGTCCATGCGGCCGGTGGTGGCTGTCTCCGGAACGCCCAATATGCGAATATTATTGCGGCGGCTACGGGCCTCAAGGTCCTCATTTTTAATGGCCACTTCTTTCAAGATTCGCTCGACTCGTTCCAGACGTTTAGCTGACTGCGCCGTTCCGTCTTCGATGTCTGATATTCGCGCCTCCGCAGCATCGAGCCGTCGATCATGCACCTGGATCTTGGCACCCAGACTGGAAATGTTCTTGTCGAGTAAATCGAACCTGCTGTCTAGTGCCTTAAAACCAGCTCTCATTTCCAGCAGCAGGGAGGTGGACGCGCCCCCCCAGGGCCTCCCCCTGCTCCGCCATATGTGCGGACTCTGCCATGTTGGGACCTTGTTGTGGAGCAGTGTCGACCAGCTTCTCGAAGGTTAGTGTCTTCTGCTTGGGGTCCTTACGGCCCATGCCGCGGCAGGGCAGCGCCCCGCGCGTGGAAGCCGGCTCTGCAGCGGTGTCAGGGGCTACTGGTAGAATGATCCCTCTCACGGCTGTTGTCTGGCACCGCCCCTACCAGTGTAACGGAGCGGGAGTCTGGGGCGGGAGAGATGGCGCCGCCCTGAGCCGACGGTGGCCAGGGGGGTCCAGGCGAGACACAGAGATATCCCAGTCTGTAGTCGTGTCTCCCATCCAAACCCGCCGACGTAAATCAGGAGCCCGCAGGCTGCAGGGGGTCCCTCACGAGCTCCTGGGTTGAGGGGCCGCCAGGGCGCAATGACGGCACCCACAGAATGGAGGCCCTGCTGTGTGGACCAGTCTAGTGTCTGCCAAGCCGCTGCTCCCTTCTAGCGAGGAAGAGGCCCCGATGCAGTTACAAGCAGGCCGCCTCTCAGGCACAGAATGGGCCGGCCGCCGCTGGTGCGCACAGGGTGGCCCACTAGTCACTAGCAGAGGGAATGGGAGAGGCAAATAGGCGCCCCTGCACCGCAGGCGCCCAGGCAAAGTCTCAGCAGGCCCCCCCATCCAGAGCAGGTAGCGAGGGTGCAATGCGGTTATCAAAAGGGGCCTGAACTGGGAAGGGCGCGCCCCCCACCGCCGCTCACCAGAATGTGCGTGGACGGCCGCGGCGGAGTCAAGGGCCGCAGACAGTGTCCCGGCCGCGCCTCTGTGGCGGTGCATGCAGCTTGGTGTCCAGCGAGCTCGCGGTCACAGCGGTGCCAAGCGAGGGCGGGGGAAACGGAAAGCCGCGACACCCCACCGGGACCGAAGGCTGGGCTGTAGCTGTCGCTCCGGCCGTGCACGCGCGTCTTCTCTGCACGGGTCCCGCGGCCCAGGGCCAAGCGGCCGCGGAGCTCCACCCCCGCCAGTCGATGTCGCAGCCTCCGCACCGCTCCGCCGACGATGTTTCCGGGCAGTCCTCGGCTTCACTTTTGAGTCTGTGGGGTCACGGGACCCTCTGCCTCTTGCCACGCCATGTCGTTCGGTGCTGCATCGGCTTGGGACATCGGGAATACGAAGTTTCAGCTGGGCGCTTGTCGGAGCTTCACAGCCAGGCGACCATTTCAGTCGCCGGCTTGGCCACGCCCCCCGAGGATCCAGTCCATTAGCGGGTGAATCACAATGTGCCATTGCCGAGCGTCTATCTCGTCCTAGAGTTTTTAGAGGATCAGTTTGACGGTTGTCGGCGCCAAGGGTTTTGGAACCGGAGCTGAAGTCTTTGGGACTGGTGCTCATTTCAGCCTTCGACGCAAAGAGTTTTGGCTCCGACGGACAGGTCGGTGCCGAGGCTGGAGTTGACAGCGTTAGTGAGCTGGCTTTGATGGCTTCTTCGGCACCAAGCTGAGGCTGGGTGTTGTGTACGAAGCAGAGGTTTGGTGCCGACCATGGCCCGATGGCAGTGGTGGCCCCGGAAGCCGACCTCTGTAGATCCAGAGCTGCCGGATGCCCCTTTGTAGTGGGCTGCTCGACAGGTGAGAAGTGCTTAGAGGAATGGAGAGGAGGAATCATACTCACGAACATTTGTGCAGGTGGAAGGTCTTCAATCTCCAAGTCAGAGCCAGAACTAACATTGGGCAAGAAAACTTCATCAGTAGTCAATGACTGTGCATGCTGTTCACCCTCGAGGTGCTGGGTACCATGAGGTCTGGGGTGTCCTCCTACGCAACATCTCGAGGTGACAAGCCAGACGATCGCGGCAAGTCTTTTTTGGAGCAGAAAGAGGGCAGACGTCCTAGTCATGCTTGGGCGAGAGGCAGAGGTTACAGACCTGGTAGAGATTGGTCTGGGGATACTTCATGTGGCAGCAAGGAGAGTATCTGAAGGGCATCCATTGTATCACAGTCGAGGCATTGTCAAGAAAGGAGGAGACGAAACAGAGAAGGCCCAGAAGGGCGAGACCCCATGAGGGGCAGAGGATGACCGTAGAGTCACTCAAGGCAAAGGGTCCAAACATAGACTCAAGACGGTAGTTCAGGGAACGTGAATTGAAACAATACAGCGAGAGAGCGAAGCTGTGAAAGTTGACAAGAGCATCACAACGGTGCTGATCCGGAGCACGGAAGCACACGTCAGAACCAAACGACAGAAAGAAAACAATCTAACAATGGAGTCGATGCCCATGACCAACAAGAGGAGGTATCACAATACCTCATGACTCGAAAGATTTCTTTGAAGATAAACAACTTGCACAGATATGGGCACAGCACTAAATGGCAGGAGTACGAAGAGCATGTTTATCTCTCGAATAGAATGTTACAAAAAACAAGTCACTTATTTTTCTATTGGATATTGACTCCCAAAAACTCGTTCTTTGAACTCGAACTCAAAGCACCACCATTGGTGGAGAGAGAGGATTTAATATCCGAAATTAAACCGTAAAACTGCAAAACAGTTTATCCAAACTAAGAATTTTTGTAAAGGAATGGAGGGAGGCCCAGGGCGCCGCTTCATAGATTGACCATATTGGAACACCCCTTAACAGAGCTGAAGTTGCTGACATGCCTCTAAAAAGAGTGTGTACAAAAACCCTCAGTGGGACTCTTATCTGACAATTCACAATATTTTATACAAACGAAAATCTGCAAGATAACCTCTTTTTTTATCATTTTCCCTTTAGGGCCTACAAAGTCAATGAACAGACCATGTCTAATCTAAAATCGGATGACCTATGATATTGTGACTCAGTATGTCCAGAATCCAGCAGGTAGTCTTTCATCCTCCTTTGATGGATGGGGTGGAGGAAAGAAAGATGCTAAGGAGACAAGTTAATACCTATGAAACTCTGAAGGCATTTTAGAGTAGAAATTACAACTTCGTTCTCAAAGTGGCGGAATATCTGAAAAACTAGGGAATGGACAGGAGACAGAAAGGGCTTGCAATTTACTTCCTCTTAGCTGAAGTAATAGCAACTGAAAAGCAATTTTGCCATGTCTAATTTTGAGGAGATCATGAATTCATGGGCTTGAAAGGAGATCCCATTAAAAAATTAAAGAACACTATTTAAATCCCAATGCAGTACCACACTTATTCTACAAACCTTTAAGGAATATCAAGAATAGGAATGTTCAAGAGAGAATAAGGTGAATACAAACATGAAGAAATGGCAGCCATATCACCTTTAACTCTGCCTAGTTTGCGGCCCTTCTCAGCCAAGTGCACATCAAAAAGGAAGGATGTAAGATCTCAGCCAGTATACACAAAGCTACTGAGTGCACAAAAAACAAGAAAACCTGACCATATACTTGCATGACCTCTTCCAGTTCAACAGCATCTCCTACTCAATAGTACATCTGTAATTTCCTGTGGAACGATATTACTCTTTAAAGGTATCCTTTCAAGTTCCACTTGCCTACCAAAGGAACTGAAGGCTACCAAAGGAGGGAGGCGAAATGTAAGTTTTATACGTTATAGTTTCCATTCATGACTGAAAGATTGTTCCCCAATGCGGCAATCCGCCCCAACATTTGGAGTCGCAGCTAGAAGGGCTAACAGTTGAATTTTTCTGTCTATTGAACAAGATCATAGATTTTTGGCTTCCGTATCTAAGATTTTGGTGGAGACCCACCCCCTCTTCACACAGACATTTCTCTTTGTAATGTCTCTTATTATTTGCACCTGGCATCCCCAGGAGAGCCAACCTTACATCTCTCAGCTTGAAAGATTTACGTGCAGGAGACTTTCCCAATGCAACCATAGATCATGGATGGATATTCCTCCTAGATGAGCACTTCACCCTTAGATGGAAGCATCTGTCATTACTGACACCTGAGACAACTTAAAATGAGAACAGTTCTCCAGTGACCAGAGATGCTGATGCTAGTGATGCTAGAACAGAGACACAGACAGAGACAACACGATTCTGCCCGACCTCTTCCCCCAATACTAGTCCCATTAAGCTACAAATACTCATCAAAACTGTCACATAAGTAAATTAGCGTGCAGAACTAACTGAATGCATGATGTTATTAGATCTAATGATCTCAAAACTGCTCAAGCTGATTAAAGAGTTTGCAACCTGCACAGCCCCTATAAAACTAATTCTCTGATGGAACAAAACTCACATTCTGAACATCTATTGAAAACATTGCATCTTTCAGTATCACAAAACTAACTTTGGAGAGGAAGCTTTGAGTATGTATGTAAACCCCAACAAGGCAGATGAGCGACTGCCACTGAAAACACTTTGGTGAACTACTTTGGGGCTGAGAAGCATTCAAGTAGCAGCTCTGCAAACTGGCAGTGCTTCCCCGCGACCCCCACACCATTGTATCAAATCAGGAATTGCCTGTGCTTTAGCCTTATTGGAATGTGCAAATATGCATCATGCAAGTAGAGAGACTCTATCCACTCCTTGAGGGGTAAAACTTAAAGAATGAGATTAGGGTGTCATCCTGAGTCATTCATTTCTTAGCAACTTATTTAAGAAAATATCAAATACATAACACAAACCTCTATCAGTCCTTGTAATTATGAAGTATTTGGTGTTACAACCCTTCACTGTGTGTGAGCCCCTTTGGTCAGTAAGCAGGCAGTCCCCTGTATCAAAGTGGGTGTGTGGGTGGAAAAAGAGTAAGGTTGTAGGACGGGCAGGGGGAAATGGTCTGACAGTCTTGACTCCCAGCTCTCCAAATAGACTAACTGCCCCCAGACTTGGAACCTGTTGGATCCTCAAGGCCTCAGAGAGGTTTTGGTGGGAGTGACATGGAGAGGGAGGAAGATGAAGAATGGCTTTTGCTTTCTTTTATCTGCTCCTCTACCCCTATAAAGGAAATCGAACTACTTTTGAGGAACCTGAGGCTGAGAAGTTGCTCTGGCCTTTGAGGCTGATGGCTAAAGCTGTTAAAATCCCTGCAATGTTGGTGGAATTTCCTTGAGGGAGAAGCCAAGCCAAGTACTCTAGCTGTGGCTTTACTGCACTTGAAACATTCAATCGAATTACCCACTGTCTTTCCAAAAACTCTTAGGCCATTGAAAAAGCACGTCACTGGGCTGTGTCTGCACATCACTCGAGAAACAAACTGCTCTCTTCCATGCATGAAGAGGATGAGCTGAGAAAAATGGCTGATCAGAAGGGTCCGCTTTGTACTTCTGAGAAGCAGCGTTGGCAGCCACACACAACAACTAGAGTTGTTCCCATACTTCTCTGATGAAAGAAAGCAAGGCTTCATTAAATGTATGCTTGGCTGTAACTATCTCTGCAAATAAAGTTGAAGGAGGCTCATGCATATGCAAAGGTATCTATAACATGTAGGTAGCCATTTAATAATATAAGAATAAAGTACATGCCCCTCTGTCATAGGTCCCTTACATTTTAGGAATTTCAATTCTAGCAAAGTATCCAGACCACTAGTATTCTGTAGGTCTGCTAGTAAGGTAGTCAGTCAGTGGTGTGGGTAGAAGACTTTTTCGTCATCCTAATAACCTAAGGATTCTCGAACTGAAAGACAAATGTCCGGAAAAAAAGGCATTTTTGTGTAAGGTTTCCTGCTTCAAAACCTTTGAAATTTGAGGATATTACAATTCATTTTAAGTAATGACAGAGTGCTTGTGAGCAGAGCTCACAGATCAAATTTATCACAGGTGTCTGTACGGACTTTACTGGCAAAGAGAGTAGCTTCATTGTCATCAGTGTCAAGGAGGCTGAAGGCAACGACTTAGAAGTTTTGGAGATCGCTTAAGCTCAGACTAAATCGAGGCAGAAACTGCTGCTGACAGGTCGCCACAGCCGCACTCTTGGGAGTCTTCAGTTCCCGAGAGTCATTTTGACAAATGGCAACAAGTAACCCCTGAAAAGGCTCTATCTGGGCCATGGAGCCCATGCAGAGGGACAACGTAACAGAGGAGCAAATTAGTTCAGAAGAAGGAATAGTTTCTTACTGGTAACTCCAGTTCTCTTGTAGGAGAATTTCCATTATAATCATAAGCACTGGATAGTCCCGCCCACGTGCATGGACCTTGGAGCACTTTTTCACAATATAGCTTCTTAAGTGTAGATGTTCCCCTTTCTTCAGGAAGGTCTGCAGAGTCACTTAAGAAAACAAATATTATGCAGCCTATAGGACTAGGATAGAATTGCCCAATTCTTCATCTTGTACTTAAAAAAGAGGCCAGGAGAATTATATGTGTATAATTTCATGATGTTTTAATGAAACAGCAAAAATCTCTTTCACCAACCCTTTTTTGATAGAGCATAGAAATGAAGGAAAGCAGGACAGAGTATTCCCATGGGCTGTCATTATAGCAGTTAAAAATAAAGGCTGTGCCTTTAAAAACCCAGTGCGTGATGATATATGGGGTCCATGGTTACTTCTGTCCACTTCACCCGGGGAGGAGGGAGGGTTGCTTACGACTATAATGGAAATTACACTATGAGAGAACTGCAGTTACAGGTAAAAAATCTATTCCTTCTCTCGTACGGGATTTCCATTTATAGTCATAAGTACTGAATAGAGTAGCAAGCCCATCCCTACTTAGAGTGGTGGGGAAAAAAGAGTGAACTAAGGTAGCCCTTTAAGCAAATAGATTCTGAGTAAGGCCTGTCCTACTTGAGCGTCTGCTCTAGCATCAGAGTCAAGGCAGTAATGCTTGGTGAATGTATGAACAGATCTTCATGTGGCTGCTTTGCAAATAGCCTGTATAGGGATATAGGGACAGCGCCTTGTGACCCTCATGGGTGAGTAGTACGCTCTATAAATCCCTAATTGATTGAGATTCAATCAAGCAGCAGTAGCCGCTCTATCTCTAGTGGAGTGCGCTTTTGGTTTAGCTGAAAGTGTCTTGTTAGCTTTTTGATAGCACAATATATTACAGGAAACTATCCATCGGGCAACGGATTGCTTAGAAGTGGCTAATCCGTTATGAACCGGACAAGAGTCGATAAACAGTTGATTCGATCTGCGGATATCATGTGTTTTATCAAGATAAAACTTCAAGACTCTTCTCACATTTAGAGACTGAAGAGACCTTTCCGCCTGAATTGAGAGGATCTGAAAGAATGTTGGTAATGATATGGTCTGATTAACATGGAAATCCGAAATAATCTTAGGGTGGAATGTCAATCCTCAGAGGTTTAGTGCATAGAGAATCATGATTTTATGAAAGACGAGGCTAGCATTATGCATTACCTTTTATTAAACACTTCTGAGCAGCACTTTAAAAGCTTTCTTAGAACACAAATGAAGTCACAATAACCAGAACTCTATATAATCCAACAACATTTCAGGCTCATCCTCTTGTTTCTGCCTCTTCCTCAACGTTTTCTCACTTCTTTTTCCACTTTCCTCGAACTTTCTTCAAATTCATAATCCATCTAAATCCAAATAAATAAATTATGAGACCAAAAAAAACACAAACCAATCAAAACTTTCCAAAAAAATCTGTAAATAAAAAGAATTAACCCTCTTCTCCACTCAAGGGTGGGAGGGAGGGATAATGCTAGCCTCCTTGTCTTTAATAAAATCACGATTCTCTATGCACTAAACCTCTGAGAATCGACATTTTATGGCAAGACAGGAGGCTAGCATTATGCATGTTCAAAGTTCTTTAAAATGCCTTCTGAAACATGCTTCTGGTCTGAAATAGAAATCACGAAACACTATCATACGACCAATCAGCTGCTTTCAAAATCTCACTCAGACTACCACCTGCTTCATACACTCTTGAAGCCATTGCACCACGCACAGAATTAGCTTTAAACCTTTCTAGATTCACACCAGCCACACGCATTGCACCTTTCACCCATCTCGCAATAGTCGCTGTCGACAACGCATTATACGGCTTGACATACGAAAATAACAACTGATCCGTACCAGCACATCTGCATTCACTAACTCTCGCCTCATACTCTTTAACATATTTTTCCACACACAATTTAGGATGTTTCTCAAACCTAGGATAAAAAACTTTATCTGACATAGTCTTGGTACGTCTTTTAATTTAAAAAAACACACGCTCTGGATGAAAACATTTACCTGAAATATCTAATGCCTTAACATCAGAAACCCTCCTGAAAGAAATCAAACACAACAATGAAGCCAATTTCCAAGATAAATGTTTTAACGACAAATACTTGTTATTCTGCCATTTTTCAAACAAACTTGTTAGCAAGCTGACATCCCATAAAAAATTATATCTTGCACCTGGTGGTTTCTTCAAGCGAATCCCTTTCATAATCCTGCAAACCAACTGTCCTCTACCTATTGATAATCCATCAACCAACGAATGACCAGCAGCCACAAATGATCTATAACAGTTAATTGTTCTGTAACTCAAACCTTTCCTAAATAAACTCGCCCAAAAATTTGCAAACATCACTTATTTGGCCTCAACGGGATCCAAATCCCTTTCCACGCACAAGCGTAACCAAACCTTCCAAGCACTTGAGTACCTCTTCTTAGTTCCTTTTGCCCAAGACTCAGATAATAATTCTGAAGCTTCTCCTGATAAATTTGCGAATCTCTCTGATCTCCTGAAATGCTCCAAACTGGAAGGTTGAGCACTCCTGACTCTACAAGAGGATGCTCATTTCCTTCTACATTTTCCAGAAGACCCTTCTCCGCCATTATTAAAAAAGGATCTGCAATTGCCAATTCCGTCACTGACGGGTACCAAGCCAGAGTTATCCAGTACGGAGTCACTAAAACTAAACTGCACTTTGTTATGTTTCGTATAGAGGCCCTAATATAGACACGTTTATATATACCGTATATGGTCATACTCGTATATGCCCTATTATGGTCATAATCGTATATGCCCTATTTTGGTCACAATTGTCTATGCCCTATTATAGTCATGATCTCCTATGCCCTAATATAGGCATGATCTTTCACCTACATTAGTTCCCTACAGTACACAACGAACTCTGAGGGATGAACGTTATCTAGTCTGTGGTTTGAACACTGCAGGGTTTTTCCCGAACACAGGCCTACAATGTACTCATAAATTATGCATGAGCATTTCACCAGCTACATCTCCCGCATAATATGTATGTACAAAGTTCACCCCTGACGTCTTCCTCATGTCCAACAAAGACCAATACAAACCATACTAAGGGACGAAACACTTTAGGGTATATATACACCACATCTTGCCACGGTAAGGGGAGGGAACCAAGACTTCCATGCCGACACACTGATCAGAGACGCTGAGGCTCCTGCATGCAGTTGCTCCAGCTGACAGCGGTCTAACACAGCCCTTGCGGGTGTCCAACTCGAAACCAGGACGGGGTACCACACACTCTCTATTCAGGTAATGGGGTTCGACTAAATCCTAGAAGGATTCTTGGCTCTTAGGCTTTTAGACCTACACACATGCTAGGTACACTTAGGTACATCTAGTTAGGCATCATTGGAGTACGCGCACTTTTATAATGCTTTTTATATTCATGTATGTATTCATGATTCTTGCAATATGGTAGAACTGTACTACCCTTTCACTTTTATCGTACTGCTGATAATATATCTCTGCTATTGTCTGCTGGTTGTTGCAGCACATATATTCTACACCAGAATAACAACTGTTCAATAAATACTTATTGAAACGCCCAGACTGTTTATTCTGTGTAACTCTCTGAGACAAACCGAATAAGTAAGCACGAGTGACTGAGCGAAAAGTAGTAAATTGTTTCCACGATTCTGAGGGATCAGGGTTGTCATGATCTAAGGTTGCCAGAAACTAATCTCTCCCCGATAAGAGAAGATTCTAGTGGCACTGTGAGCTAGCTAATGAAAATCCGGCTAACATACGTGGTGGGGGTGCACAGAGCCAGTCGGTCACCAAGCCCACAGTTTATGTTATCCAAACGCGCAGGTCCTGCAGGGGTACTATAGGAACTACACGACATGGTGCCACCAACGTTGGTTGGATACTTATTTAACAGTAGAATCTGAGTAGTTCAGTCGTGCTATTCTCAGAGAACCTACTAACAAAACACCAGAGACGTCTGGAGTGGGTGGGCACAAAATCCGCCGCAGCTGAGTAGTACAAAAATACTATTTATTGGCTGTTGGTTATTCAAGCTTGAAAGGACATAGTATTCCTAAAAATTGTGCATAACACCTTATCTTAGTTCTCTTGGAACACTTCTTCCTCTAAACATGACTGATGCCGAGGTAAGGGCAGAGAGAGTTGAACTGAATTTTTCAGACGAAGGAGAAGATCCTGCGGATGCAATACAGATTGCACCAAAATTCAGAAGGACAGTCACCCTAAGACTATTAGAAAATGGTTTACAAGCTAGGGGTGGCATGGTAGTTTTCGTGATTGAGGCACACGAATCAAACAAAACAGAGGTATTCTATTCATGGGTTACACTCCCAGCAGCAAATGCAGTAACAAATACACTTCACTACTACATAGAAGGAGATGCACCATGGGAATATTGTCCGTTTGAGGACATAGAGATTCCACTCACTTACCAGGAACATTATTACTGGTTTAATGGCGCCCTCCCCCACGTAGAAGGAAGAGCAAGGTTAGGCCCACTCGGAGGAGAAGGAGCCACATGGCCAATATTAGCGGCCTACACACCACATCCTGACATTGACACAATGCCACCAGGAGACTTACTCGTACAACACAAAGATTTAATTAAAATCTACAGAAACCTGACACAATTTGTCATGAGTACTTTAACAATCCAACCTGCACCAGGTGCAGCAAATAGTACTCCAGCTCAGAGTACAGGAAATAAAATTACTCCTCAAACATTACACTTGGTAATGGGCAAAATGCCCGCAAAACGCGAACAAATACCATTCTGGATAGCTCAGAAAATAACTCAGCTTGAGGCAGTATTCCCAAATACTACCACCTGTGATAAACACAGAATACTAACAATCTGCTTGCCCATGGGGATCACACCGCAAATAGAGGACTGCACCTCTTGGGGTTCAGTCTTTGCTGCCATATATACCAGAACGCATGGTATCCCGTCATTAGCAGTAGTACCTGACGTATTGAGACAGATACAAAATGAGTACGGAGCAGAGCCTGCCCTTAACTTAGGGATGAAGTTACTAGGTAACTATGAACAGGTATCAGCCATAATACTAGCTAACATTAAGGGGGAAGCAGCTTCAGTGGCGATCCGCCAACGCCTAAGGGAGTTCAGTCCAGTAGATCAACAACACGAACTACCCAAAATAATTGAAACTGCATATGCAGAATTAGGAAGAGACAGTTTAGGTGGGAAAGCATTAAAACCACAACTAGTAGGCAGTTCTGAAAAGGACACTACATAGCAGACACCTTCTTCTTTTAAAAAGAAGTGGGAGAATAAAAAGCAACAAAAGTCTAAAGACAGCAGATCTCAATCCAGAGGTAGGTCTCCTCAACAGGAGCCCTCTGAAAGGAGGTATAACTTCAGGAATAGGGATAATATTAGGAAACCTGACAGGTATCAGGATACTGATACACGTTCCTCTCGTTCCTTTCAGGGTTCATCAAAAAACTCCAAGAGGGAAGGAAGGTCAGAACAAAGACAAGAGGAGCGTACAAAGTCCAGAGACACGCAACACGCTGCGGACTACGCACCTAAAAAAGAAGATAAACAAAAATCAAAATCTCAGTTCAAAAAGAAGAAGGTAGCAGGTCTCAAGATGAGACATGCCCAGAATTCTGAGGACAGCTTCTGAACGGGGAATGGGCTCTGACAATGCTAGACAGCGCGGCAGAAGTAACAATAGCTCGCCAGAACCTGAAGGAAGTTCTGGTGACAGCGGAGTTGAGTGAGTATATCACGGTGGAAACACCTGATACTCTGGGAAGTGTCCCACATAAGTTACATGAGATAACACTCCGGATGGAGGGGGACAAGCCCAGGAAAGTTAAAGGTCTATTTTGGAAAAATCTGTCATCTGGATATGACATCCTATTAGCAGAGCAAGACTGGCCGCCAGCATTCGTCATGGAGTGCCCTAAGGGAGAAACGGTAATGTTGCTAGCATTTTCTGACCTCGTTCCCATACATTTAAAACATGCATATGCGCAGGAGTGGGCGGTTGCCCTAGCTCCGGCATTGTACAAAAATCATGATGGTTGGGCTGAGCATTCAACCCACCACGTGATCCCGTTAAAAGTTTCCCCAAATGCTCAGAGACAATACCCTATAAAACAGGAAGCTAAAAAACAAGTCAGGGAGATCCTAGATCAACTTGAATACCAAGGGGTGATAGAAAGATGCACCTCACCAATGAACAATCCTTTGTTCCCCGTAATGAAACCTGACAACACATCGTTTAGTTTTGGATTACAGACATTTAAACACTTGCACAAAGACATTTGCAGTTCAAAATGCACACAGTGCCGCATTAATGAATAACATTGTGCGGAAAAAAATACAAAACTACACTTGATGTCTCAAATGGATTTTTCTGCCAAAATATAGCGCCTGAAAGCAGGTATTTGACCGCATTCTCAGCGCTAGGGTCACAACGGCAATTTTGTCGACTCTCCCAAGGGTATAAGAATAGCCCGGGGTTGTTTTCAGCAAGGGTAACAGAGTTACTCCAAAATTTGGATGAAGAAGCATTGTCCTATGTGGATGATATTTATCTGACGGACGATGACTGAACGAGGCACTTGACCAGGGTGAGCACCATTATTATGGGATTCGCCTCGGAGGGCTATAAATTTAATTTCAAAAAATCAAAAATTGCCCATCTCAATGTCCTGTTTTTAGGGTATGAGCTGTCAAGTGAAGGAAAAAGCCTAGCAGCAAACTTTTTAGAAAAGTGTGCGCTGCTCCAACCTCCAAAATCGTTAAAGAATTTACAATCAATTCTGGGATTCCTAAATTTTGGTCAAACATACATTTTGGATTACGCAGAAAGAGTAAAACCTTTCTACGACTTAATAAAACCTGATTTTTCAGTCAGACAATGGACACAGGAACATACAAACATCCTACGTTCACTACAAGAAGACATGATAGCTTCAAAACACTTACAGACACGCGTAAACGTACGCAACTTAGTGATCCGAGTAATAGCGGGTCAATGCGGGTACACTTACTTAACCTTCAATGAAGGTGAAACGGTACCAATCGCATACAAATCACACCTGTTCACAAACGCAGAGATGCGTTTCACTTCAACAGAAAAAATCCTGACAGCAGTGCAGACCGCTGTAGCAAGAGAAAGAGCTCTGGCTCAGGGAAGGCGCATAATAGTCGTGACCCCAGTACCAGCCTTAGAGGCTGTTACAAAGGCTAGCATTCCAAATGCGATAGCCTTACATCCCAGATGGATACAATGGGCTAATTCTCTTACTGCAACAGATGTTGAATACAGATTTGATCCAAGTTTAAAAACACAAGCATTTCTGCAATACGAACAAGAATATCCTCTACCAAATGAGATTTTGCCTCTAGATCAGTATGAATATATTATTTACACTGATGGATCTGCTCAACCGGCCATAGGGAGTAAGCAAGCTTACAGCGCAGCGTGTGCAATCGTTAAAGGTCGCATGCGCGATGGGAAGTTCCATCCAAGCTGCACTAAAACACAATTGCTAGGAGACTGCACGGCTCAGTTGGCAGAATTAAAAGCACTGATACTGGCACTGGTAAATACGGAACACGAATTCCCCACACTAATTGTGTGTGATTCCTTTTACTGTGTACAGTCGTACAATTAATACTTACATCATTGGGAACAAAACGGGTTTAAGGACGCAAAAGGTGGCACAATTAAGCATAAAATGCTATGGGAACAGGTAGTGGAGTTGAGAAACGAACTACCAAGGGCTCACGTGATACATACACTGAGTCATCAGCGTGATGGCGTTCACGTTGAAGGGAATTCATTGGCTGATGAAGCCGCAAAGGGGGCTGTACGCACAGCGTCCGTAGCTGCAATCACTCGTTCAAAAACGAGAATAGACGGCGAGATTATGTTAGCTGTCATTGCTTCAGGCAAAGGCAGCACGCAGTACCAAAGAAATTTCCACTCAAGTACTCCTACAAGTTAGATGTACACAACATTCCATATGCTCAGATTCCTGGAGTGGGGGATAGAGTAATATGAAATATGGATCGTAGGCAAGGCTTAATTCTAGCAGCACACAAGGGTTTGGGTTCTGCGCATACAGGCGTAACAGCGACTATTTCTTTACTGAAACAGCGCTACTGGTGGCCAGGGTTAATAAAGCAGACCAAAGACTACCTCTTAAAGTGCGACATCTGCCAGCAGATGAAAGGCTCCACCGTAACACGCCCAGCACAGACACCATTACTAAAATCAGACAAACCTCTCGCATGTGTGTATTTGGACCACTGCGGACCCCTACAATCGGATGGGGCCAAGAAATATATCATGGTTGCAGTGGATTCCTGCTCTAGATTCTTATGGGTCGGGCCTCAGCGCTCGGCTGACGCTCGAACTGTTATAAAAGATTTGCGAGTCTTTATCGGCACATACGCAGTTGGCACGTTACATTCTGACCGTGGCCCGGCATTTAGCTCTCGGGCTTACAAAGAGGCCATGGAAGGAATGGGCGTAGCATTGCGGTACTCCTCTCCGTATCATCCTGAGGGTAATTTGGTTGTGGAGAGGAAAAGCCGTGACTTAAAGCAATCTTTAACAGCTAGGGTATTAGGCAAGGGCGGTAGTTGGGCCAGTCACCTTTATGGGGTCCAAAGAGCAATTAACAAACAGCCAAGAAGCTCTCTAGGGGGTGTCACTTCCTACGAGGTCATATTTGGGACAAGAATGTGGGTACCTGATCTTGATTGTGGAGGCACAGTGGCGGATGAAAAACCATTTGATATCCATGAACGTTTGGCTGTTTTACAGGATCTAAATGAACCCAGGACACAACAAAGCAACGTCCACTTAAAACAGACCGCCACTGAGGAAATCAAGGCAGCAACGGCAAGACCTGTCTGGATCCCAAAAGTCGGGGATCTGGTCAGAGAAAAGATTGCAGACAAGAAAGAATTCGGACCATCCTCCAGAACAGCTGTATCGATCCTAGCAATCCAAGGCACAAGAACTGTACTTCTGCCGCCTCTTGCCGGGGAAAAGATTTGTCTCAATCGACTTCATCAAACCACACTATGTGGCTGATACTAAATAGTAGGCCTCGTGGACTCCACTGTAGCAGACGCCCTCCTCTCGCTACAATCCAAGAAGTTCAAACAGAAAGACTCATCACGTTTGAAGAGCCACCTGTGCAGAATGAAGGACTAAGCAAGAATGCTATGGAACTCGTTCCACTTCAACAAGAAGTTCGACTTCAAAATGAAAATCAACTTAACCTTTTCGCTGCTAGGCCTTTTCCCCCCCTGTGCTAAGCCTTTTTTTTGGCTATTTGGGTGAGTTCGCACTTAGGCCCCTGTAACTTTTTGACCACATAAGGTATCCACGCCAAATTTGCGTCCTTTTCTTCCAACATCCTGGGGATTCTAAAGGTACCCAGGGTTTGTGGATTCCCCCGGATGGGACCCAGAAATTAGCCAAAATACAGCTAAATTCTGTTTTTTTTTTTGTAAAAATGGGAAAAAAGTGCTGCAAATGAAAGCGTCTGGGTTTTTCCCTACAAATGGTATCACAAAAGGGTTTGTGGGGCTGAAATCACCATTTTCCCAGCTTTTAGGGAATGACAGACTTTTGTCAGACAACCAAAAAGTCTTACACAGTTTTGGCATTTTTCTGGGACATAGCCTATTTTTGCTATTTTTTGTGCTTTCAACCTCCTTCCAGTTAATGGTAGACATGGGTGTGAAAGCAATAATGGATCCTGGAAAGCTATACATTTTTGAAAAGTAGACAACATTCTGAATTCAGCAAGGGGTCATTTGTGTAGATCCTTCAAGGTTTCTTTATAGAAACTAACAGTTAAATATAAGAAAAATTGAAAATTAGTTGAAAAAACAGCCTTTTGTGTCAACGTTTTCACCTGTAACGTCTTCTAATTATGACAGCTATTTGAAAGCAATATACCGTTACATCCGCTGGACCTTACTGGTTGTGGGGATATATAGGACTTGTAGGTTCACCAAGAATCCGACGAACCCAGAGCCAAAAACTGAGCAGCGACTTGCAATGGTTTTTTATTATGTACCGGATATATAGCAATTATTCTGGGAAAATCTATACATGGAAAAATCGGTATGAAAGACACCTATGTATTTCTGAAATGGGAACAAAATATAGAGTTTAGAAACAGTAGATATTTGCACATTTCCGAAATTGGGAATACTCATACTAGCATGAGAATTATCGATCATTTTTCAAAATTACTTCTTTTTTACACATTGTCTTTCATTTGGAAGGCAGAAATGCATCGAAAGTCAATAGGTAATAACAGTTGCTTTACAAACCTGAATTACCCTAAGTCTCCCGATAAAAATGGTACCTCACTTGTGTGGGTAGGCATAGTGCCCACGACAGGAAACGGCTCAAAACGCAATGTGAACACACCACATTTTCACAATGAAAAATTACCCTTTTTTTGCAAAGTGCCCAGCTGTAGTTTTTGAACCCTAGCTCTGCCGGCACCTAAGGAAACCTAGCAAACCTATACATTTTTAAAAACTAGACACCCAGGGGAATCCAGGATGGGGTAACTTGACTGGCTCTCACCAGGTTCTGTTACCCAGAATCCCTTGCAAACCTAAAAAATTGACAAAAAAAACACATTTTCCTCACATTTCTGTGGTGGAAAGTTCTGGAATCTGCGTGGATCCACAAATTTCCACCCACCCCGCGTTCCCCAAAGTCTTCCAAGAAAAATGGTACCTCACTTGTGTGGGTAGGCCTAGTGCCCGCAACAGGAAACGGAGCACAACGCAACGTGGACACACCACAATTTCACAGTGAAAAATGACCCTTTTTTGGCAAAGTGCCTAGCTGTAGTTTTTGAACCCTAGCTCTGCCGGCACCTAGGGAAACCTAGCAAACCTATACATTTTTGAAAACTATACACCCAGGGGAATCCCGGATGGGGTGACTTGACTGCCTCTCACCAGGTTCTTTTACCCAGAATCCCTTGCAAACCTAAAAAATTGACAAAAAAACATATTTTCCTCACATTTCTGTGGTGGAAAGTTCTGGAATCTGCGTGGATCCACAAATTTCCACCCACCCCGAGTTCCCCAAAGTCTTTCGAGAAAAATGGTACCTTACTTGCATGGGTGGGTCAAGTACCCGCGACAGGCAAGGGCCCAAAACCTATTGAGGCGACATCAAAATTACCTATCACAAACCAACCTGGTTTTGCAAGGGGGGTCCCATGACTTTTTGGCCCGGAGCTCGGCGGCCAAATAGGGAAACCTACCAAACCCACACATTTCTGAAAACTAGACACACGGGGCATTCCAGGGAGGTATGGCTTGCGTGGATCCCCCAACGTTTTCTTACCCAGAATCCCCTGCAAACCTGAAATTTAGCTGAAAAAATCACTTTTTTCACACATTTTTGTGTGGGAAAGTTGTGGCATCACTGGGCTGACACAAATTTCCTACCACCCAGCTTGGGCCTCCCACACAAGTGAGGCACCATTTTTATCGGGAGACCTGGGGGAACGCTGGGTGGTAGGAAATTTGTGTCAGCCCAGTGATGGCACAACTTTCCCACACAAAAATGTGTGACAAAAGTGATTTTTCAGCTAAATTTCAGGTTTGCAGGGGATTCTGGTAAGAAACGTTGGAGATCCATGCAGCGATACCTCCTGGAATCCCCGGATGTCTAGTGTTCAGAAATGTGTGGGTTTGGTAGGTTTCCCTATTTGGCCGCCGAGCCCCGGGCCAAAATGTCATGGGACCCCCCTTGCAAAACCATGTCGTTTTGTGATAGGCAATTTTGATGTAGCCTCAATACGTTTTGGGCCCTTGCCTGTCGCGGGTACTTGTGCCTCCCACACGAGTGAGGCACCATTTTTATTGGGAGACCTGGGGGAACGCTGGGTGGTAGGAAATTTGTGTCAGCCCGGTGATGCCACAATTTTCCCACACAAAAATGTGTGAAAAAAGTGATTTTTTCAGCTAAATTCCAGGTTTGCAGGGGATTCTGGGTTAGAAAACGTTGGGGGATCCATGCAAGCCATACCTCCCTGGAATCCCCCGGATGTCTAGTTTTCAGAAATGTGTGGGTTTGGTAGGTTTCCCTAGGTGGCCGCTGAGCCCCGGGCAAAAAAGTCATGGGACCCCCTTGCAAAACCAGGTCGTTTTGTGATAGGCAATTTTGATGTCGCCTCAATACGTTTTGGGCCCTTGCCTGTCGCGGGTACTTGACACACCCACACAAGTGAGGTACCATTTTTCTCGGAAGACTTTGGGGAACGCGGAGTGGGTGGAATTTTGTGGATCCACGCAGATTCCAGAACTTTCCACCACAGAAATGTGAGGAAAATGTGTTTTTGTTGACAAATCTTTAGGTTTGCAAGGGATTCTGGGTAACAGAACCTGGTGAGAGCCAGTCAAGTCAACCCATCCTAGATTCCCCTGGGTGTCTAGTTTTCAAAAATGTACAGGTTTGCTAGGTTTCCCTATGTGCCGGCTGCGCTAGGGCCCAAAATCCACAGGTAGGCATATTGCTAAAAACAAATCTGTGCTTAGTCGGATTTCTGCCGCCCTGGGGGGGGGGGGATATCAGGGGGTGGGGTTGCCCGATATGCCCCCAAGGGGGGCAGAAACACTGTGGCTATTTTTTTGGGGGGTGGGGGCATTGGTATGCCCATTCTGGGCAGCCCCCACCCCCACGCATAAAAAAAGCCAGCGTAATCTTTGGCGTCTAGTGGGCTTTTAGCCCCCCCGGGGGGGGCAGATTGGGGGCTACTGCCCCCATCTTCCCCCAGGGGGGAAGAAAGGCTGTAATTTTTGCGGGTGGGGGGTGGGGGCATTGGCATGCCCGTTTTGGGCAGCCCCCACCCTAATTAAAATTTGCCCAAAAAAATCCCTGGCGTCTAATGGGCTTTTTGCCCCCCCAGGGGGTGGGGCAGATTGGGGGCTACTGCCCCATCTGCCCCCATGGAGGGCAGGAAGGCTGTCATTTTTGCGGGGGAGGGGGTGGGGGCATGGGAATGCCCGTTTTGGGCTGCCCCCACCCTAATTCAAATTTGCCCCAAAAAAATCCCTGGCGACTAGTGGGCTTTTTGCCCCCCCGCCCCGGGGGGGCAAAAAGCCCATTAGACGCGAGGGAGTTATCCCGTGACTCTTCGGGGCTTGATGGGGAATCCGAATATGGCGCCCTGGGAACTGAAAATCGCTGAAGGAAAAAGCATCCGGAAAGCCAACGAAACCAGATTCTGACATCCGTCTTTGCCCGTTACAGAGTCGGACGGCCCACCCGCCTCCCGCACACCCTGGAACAGCTATTTTCATCCCAATTCTCCCATACGCTTGACGTCACCCTGTCGAGTTCTTTTTCCTTCAGCGATTTTCAGTTCCCAGGGCGCCATATTCGGATTCCCCATCAAGCCCTGAAGAGTCACGGGATAACTCCCTCGTGTGACGAAACACGTGTCGGCTGGTTGTTTTTCTTGAAGTGGTTGCTCAAATAAATACTTCTATAAAATCACTCTGGTGTTGACCATTAAGAATCAGAGATTATACGAGACATTTCTACTAATAAGTTATCCTCATAACGTGTGCCCAGGATTTTTGTTCACATTCCTGGTGTGAGTTTCACGACTTACACAATTACGGGGGTTACAGGGTATCTCCTCCGACCAGGTGGCACCTTCCTCACTCGCAGTACGACACACACACCGCATATCAGCTTGAGCGCCAAGCTTCCTCTCTAAAAACCCTACTTCTACTATTATTTCACTGTAAATAATATGATGTCTGATTTGGGAAAAACTGCAGCATTTCCGAACAATTAAATGCTAGAAGGTACTTCAGACTATGATACATTGTACTGTTACCAACGTTATGGTCATCATTTCTTGCACAAATCTATAACACCTAGAAATGTATTTGAATACCACCAGTGGGAACACTGCCCAACACCTCCAAAAGGTAGTTTGCAAACGTTTGCACAGAAATTCACATACTTTTCACGGTTTAATACATCTGACCCGAAGTCATTTTATTACAAAGTGGCAACAACATCAGCACAGAAAATGATGTTGACTAATACCAAACAGATTTACTCTGCTTCCTTTATGGCCCAGTTGTCTACACAGGGTTTCGACCTATGGAAGGACACTATAGATTTAAAAACAATCTGGGGTTCTAGGGACTGGCAGGTCCAGGTAACAGAAGCGCTTTTTAGAGCATGCCTCATTCCACAGCAGATGATATTTCCAAATGAAACTGTGCAACAGACATCCTGTCTTGGACTAGCCAAGAACAAGGAAATGAACACACCGGGGTTTCCAGCACCATCACAGATGGGTGGGGGGCAGAATTCAACTACACACGGGGTAGGAATTAGATGACATTTTCCAGTACAACAGGTCAGATCCCAATTGGACAGAATGGCTAATTTGGCCCATTGACACAAACACATGTCAACAGAGATTCCTAGGTAGAACCGAGGGGTTTAGTATCAGCAGGCCAGATACACGCTATGTACAGAGACAACACCCAGGGGTAGTGACCTCCTATAGTGTTGGGAAGTTGTGCCTTTATTGGCTAGAAACCTCAACACTCACGGAAGTAAAACATCACTTGACCTTACTCACACCTGATGTAGACCTTGGGGATTTCTTGCTAGGCCCAAGGAAAACACATCAGAAACATTTCATATATGCTGGCATTTATGCCTATTATAATGAAAACTGGAAAATATCCCAACAGGAGGCCGCAGAAAGAATACGGGAAATAGACCGTATTAACTTAGAGAAGGCATTAGCTGTAGTGGATAATGGGTTAACAACTTTGACCTCCAGGATTTACTCCTTAGGCAACATTGTATCTTCGGCAATTGGCGTATTAGAACAAGACTTGGCCTTGTTACAACACGGGCAATCTCAGTTACGTTCTATTATAATGTTAAGCTGGACGCTGCAATCTTTGCGTGCAGGCTACGTGCCCTGGCGTTTCATAAACACCACGTCTCTGTTTTCGGGATACAATCTAACCGATAAACAGACAGAAATGGCACAAAGGGGGCCAAATATACAATGCTGCGTATTGAGAAACTGGAAAGGTTACCATTCACTGTAGCCGAATCACCATCAACTGAATGGCTAATTCATGGCCAAATCACTCTGCCGGTCACTATGTTTCAGTTTCAATATTGCCTTGAGCAAAAGCAGGCAGGCAAATTAGAAAAAATGGGTAAGGGTTACATTAAAGCATCTTGGGAGTTACCATATAGATATTGATGCCGGAGTGGGGATCGAGAAGTGTTTCTGAGTGGTACAAACTGCAAGAACGCTTTAAGCGGTTCTCTCATGTGTCAGGATATTTCTCTGCACGGAGCATGTAGTGGTTCGGTAGCAAATCTATCTTGTCACATGTCAGGGACCCCAGCGGCCATGATCACGCCGGTTTTCCAGCTGCTCTCGAATGGGAGTTACTTGATGCTAAACGATCAAGGTTGCTGTGGGATGCTTCCGGGCGTCACCTATCTGGTCACTGTTAACTCCAGGGTTACTTGCTGTATGCAAGTATTGTTTCCGCCACTGAACACAGTCAGGGAGGCGCCGTTATGGCCGTCATTGAATGTTTCCTTTATATAATTTGATACTTTGAGCAGACTGAAAGCCATGCTTGTACAGCAACCAGTGCCCTTAACCTCTGCTCGAGAAACCTTTGAACTTCAAGTTGCAAGGACCTCGACTGAGATACAGGCGCTTATACGTACGAACTGCCCCTTTCATTTCGCAGAAATGGTGGGTCGTATCTTTAACATGTCTGATACGAGCGGTATTGTACACCTATTTAAGACCATAGGGTCAGGACTATTAAGCACCTTTCAGACAATCCTCGGAGTAATCCCAAATTTTATACACTCCGTATTGGGAAGCGTCTTTGGAGGTCTCCCGCTTATCCTGTTCCTAATTGCAGGAGTCCTGATTGTAATCTTACTGCTACGCAATGGCCGGCCCAATTTCCGAGGAAATGGCGAACATACTCATGGAGCGGAAATACCGTGAACGCATGGTGCAGCTTCTGGGCATACCTTGCCTAAGAGAAGTGAACGCCTCTTGGTTTCTATCGTTTAGACCAGTCTGGGTGGACTGCATCTTACCTGTTCTTCGATACCTGTTTTGCGGGGAAGAATGCGCGTTGGATCTCTGTCGAACGTTTCCATCAGATACGCCTCCGGACATGGATGCTATGCTGGACCCCCTAAAGCCCATGCTCTGCGTTGTCTCCAGAGTCTTCCAATTGTGATGAACGCATTCCTTGAGAATCCACAGGTGCCGTTTGCTCCTGCTGGGTTAGGTGGCTCCTCCACAGGCACTCAGGTAACAACTGCCGCACAAGCTGCCGCAGAACCGACTGTTGGCAGTGCTGAATTCCATCTATGTGCGATTGACGTTCTCTGTGAGGCGTTGGATTTGTTGTCTGCAGTAGCTAACACCGATAATGCTGTATCTCCCAGCCAGGACACTAAATCTTGAATTGGCTCATCGCGTCCTGGGAAAGAATTCGGCTTCTCCACTTCGTTTCATAAATAAACGAACTAAATTTGGAACATTTCCTAAATTGACACTTTCACTTGAGAAAGAATGGCCTTCTTCTGCTTGTAGTAATACAACTTTTATAAGTGAGACAGAAATGACTTTTTCAAGTGGCAACTAAAGAATAGCTGATTTGTAACATTTTTAAACATTTTTTAAATGTCTTTTTAGAACCATGTTTTTAGCTGTTTTTAAGAAAAAAATTAAATTGTCCAGATTTTAAGTATGGTCATTGTCATCCAATTCGAAAGTGGAGTGGGTGTTATGTTTCGTATAGAGGCCCTAATATAGACACGTTCATATATGCCGTATATGGTCATAATCGTATATGCCCTATTATGGTCATAATCGTATATGCCCTATTTTGGTCACAATAGTCTATGCCCTATTATAGTCATGATCTCCTATGCCCTAATATAGGCATGATCTTTCACCTACATTAGTTCCCTACAGTACACAACAAACTCTGAGGGTTGAACGTTATCTAGTCTGTGGTTTGAACACTGCAGGGTTTTTCCCGAACACAGGCCTACAATGTACTCATAAATTATGCATGAGCATTTCACCAGCTACATCTCCCGCATAATATGTATTTACAAAGTTCACCCCTGACGTCTTCCTCATGTCCAACAAAGACCAATACAAACCATACTAAGGGACGAAACACTTTAGGGTATATATATATCACATCTTGCCACGGTAAGGGGAGGGAACCGAGACTTCCATGCCGACACACTGATCAGAGACGCTGAGGCTCCTGCATGCAGTCGCTCCAGCTGACAGCGGTCTAACACAGCCCTTGCGGGGTGTCCAACTCGAGACCAGGACGGGGTCCCACACTCTCTCTATTCAGGTAATGGGGTTCGACTAAATCCTAGAAGGATTCTTGGCTCTTAGGCTTTTAGACCTACACACATGCTAGGTTCATCTAGTTAGGCATCATAGAAGTACGCACACTTTTATAATGCTTTTTATATTCATGTATGTATTCATGATTCTTGCAATATGGTAGAACTGTACTACCCTTTCACTTTTATCGTACTGCTGATAATATATCTCTGCTATTGTCTGCTGGTTGTTGCAGCACATATATTCTACACCAGAATAACAACTGTTCAATAAATACTTATTGAAACGCCCAGACTGTTTATTCTGTGTAACTCTCTGAGACAAACCGAATAAGTAAGCACGAGTGACTGAGCGAAAAGTAGTAAATTGTTTCCACGATTCTGAGGGATCAGGGTTGTCATGATCTAAGGTTGCCAGAAACTAATCTCTCCCCGATAAGAGGAGATTCTAGTGGCACTGTGAGCTAGCTAATGAAAATCCGGCTAACATACGTGGTTGGGGTGCACAGAGCCAGTCGGTCACCAAGCCCACAGTTTATGTTATCCAAACGCGCAGGTCCTGCAGGGGTACTATAGGAACTACACGACATGGCGCCACCAACGTTGGTTGGATACTTATTTAACAGTAGAATCTGAGTAGTTCAGGGGTACTATAGGAACTACATGACAATTTCTGATTCCTCACTTGCATAACTACCCTCTGGATAATTGAAAAAGGGGGAAAAGCATACCCTTTCATTCCCTTCCAATTCAGAGTGAAAGCATCCACTGCAAAGGCTCCCGGATCCGGCCTCCAACTCACATACCTTTCCAACTGATATGTCAGATGAGTAGCAAATAAGTCCACCTCCAAGGGACCCAATTCCTTCTTTATCAACCCAAAAACCATCTGATTCAACTTCCAATCGCTGTAATCCTCTAGATTCCTTGAATTCCAATCTGCTATCAAATTCTCCTTCCCTGGTAAGTACTGAGCTGTCACATTCACCTTCAATTCCATGCAAAATTTCCAAAAATCTTTCGCCAACTCTGATAACTTTTTTGACCTGCTTCATCCTAATTTGTTTATATAAGTCACCACAGTAATATTGTCCATCTTCAACAAAATCGAACTCCCTTTCACTTGATCTCTGAAACTTAGAATCGCCAATTCTCCTGCCTTCAATTCCAAATAATTTATGTGCTCTAATCTCTCGCTTTCCTTTTATTTTCCACCTGTCTGTTGATCCTCCAATCTTGCGCCCCAACCAAGATTGCTCGCATCCGTCTCCAACACAAAATCTGGACAAATTCCAAATATTGCCCGTCCATTCCATGCTTCTAAATATTCTAGCCACCATACCAATTCTTCTTTTGCCTCCGCTTCCAACATAACCATGTCTCCATACCAAAGCCTTTTGTTCAGAGCTACTTTGTTTACTCTCTGCAAATTTCTGCAATGTAACGGTCCCGGGAACACTGCTTGGATTGAGGAAGACAAGAGACCAATCACCCTCGCTAACTGTCTTAAAGTTACTGAAACTTTTTTCAATAATGTCTTTACCTCTCTCTTTATCAAAGAAATCTTCCTCTCTGGTAACTCCAGTTTCCTTTCCACCGTGTCCACAACAAAACCCAGAAACTCCAATCTCTGTTCCCCTTTCAATTTCGACTTCTCTAGGTTCACTACAAAACCTAACCTTCCTAAAATGTTCTGAACCATATCCACATCTTCTTCCAACCTCGTCAAATCCTGGTTCATTACCAAAATGTCGTCCAAATAGATTATCAGACGGACTCCTCTTTTTCTTAAATAACCTACAACTGGTCTCAAAACTTTTGAAAAACACCAAGGTGCTGAGGAAAGACCAAACGGAAGACATTTGAACTGATACAACTGGCCTTTCCACCTGAATTGAAGATATCGCTGGCTCTCTTTTGCCATAGCTATTGAAAAATAAGCATCCTTCAAGTCTATCTTTGCTAACCGATCTCCTTCCATGAGGATGTCCCTTTACAGATGGATACCCTCCATCTTGAAATGTCTGTAAACCACAAAAGAGTTCAACTCCCTTAAATTTATTACCGGTCTCCATCCTTTGTCCTTCTTTTCCACTACAAAAAGGGTACTTACAAACCCTTTTTCCTCCTCGGATACCATTTCTAAAGCTTCTTTTCCTAACATCTCCATTATTTCCTGTTCTACAACCTTCTTTGTTTCTTCCATGAACACTATCTCTTGTGGTTCCTTCTTTTGAAAAGGTTCTGTCACAAACTCTATCACATAACCTTTTATTGTCTCTAATACCCAGAAATCCTTTATCAAAAACTCCCACTCTTTTGCAAACCGACTCAATCTTCCTCCTGTATTTTTCAGGATAGAACCAGTTACTTTCTTCATACTCACCTTGATTTCCTGTTTGAGTCCCTGACATAGACCCGGTCCTTCCTCGAGCTCCCCTGCTCTGTGATGCTCTCCCACGTTGTGGGTAAAAGCTTTCTGAAAATCCTGTTCCATTTCCTCTATAGAGACCTCTTCCTTGAGAGAAACCTCCCTGATAGTATTGGCCTCTGACAAAACTTCGGCCGAAAGATTGGCCCCGTCTTCCGGCCCTTCCATATAAATTTCCATCTCCAAACACCCTTCTCATAGAACTATGTGCTTTGTCTAGAGCAGTGAGGGTCTGTACATGTTTACCCAGAGACTTCACCAAACCTTCTCCAAATAAGGGTCCCTTAGACTCTTTTTTTGCGAAATCACCCAACTTTGGGCTAATTCTGAAAAGAACGGCTTTCCTCCACTCTGCTATCAATCCTGCATTCGCGTTTCCAATGAAACATATAGCCCTTTGGCTCCATCCTCTTAATAAATTTAAATCAATATCCGTTCCATTTAAATATGATTCTTCAACCAAGTCGAATATTCTTGCAACTGGACCCAGTATGTCCAACAACTTATTCTCACACTGTTTTAAGGATCTCTCTTATCCTTTTCTCGGGTCACGGCCTAGTTTAAATAGATATGTGATGAGGTCTGGGTCCAGATTAGGTTTCATTGTTTCTTTTACATCAATTACTGGGTGAGAACATTCCGTTCTCATGAGATTTCTCTCTGCCCTTTCTAAAGGTTGTCTAATCCAATGCTTGATATACTCCGCTACGTGACCTAATGGCCACCATTCAGAGCTTCTTGGATGACGAATCTGAGTTGGATTAAATAACTTTTCACCTAAATGATCTTTAATTTCCTTTTCAGATTTACTGTTTAAATCAGAAAACTCATCCTCATCCTCCTCATATCCTAGATCTAAAACATACTCGTCTAAATCTTCTTGATTTGATCAGGACGGCATTTCGCCTTTTTCTTTTGCAGGGTTTCCCTGCCTCTCTTTTGTGCTGCTTAGGACACCTGTATTTGAAGCTCTTGCTTTATTTCTATTCTCTTTTCCCGATTTATTATTCATCTCATTGTGTTTACTTTTCTTAAAGCATTTCCCACCTGGTCCTCTCATTTGAACTCCTTCTTCTTCTGAAAGAGTCGAATATTCTTCTTCTTCTATCTCATCTAAACCTCTTTTCTTTTCCCTTAAAAGTTTTTCTACTGCCTCCTTAAATTTCCCTTCCAATTCCTTTTCAATTAACTTTAATTATTTCCTCCTGTCCTTCCTTCTGTATGTTTTCATTTTCAAAGAAACAATATGGACGGACCCTGAAATAGTGGAGATCTATCAATCACTATGTGTGGTAAGTCCAAGGACCATTAGGTATATTTAAATATACCTAATGGTCCTTGGACTTACCACATAGTGATTGATAGATCTCCACTATTTCAGGGTCCGTCCATATTGTTTCTTTGTAACTTTACCCAGGGGATTAGGACGTACCCCAAAATCCTCGCTCTCTTTTTGTTTTTCAGATGTTTTCATTTTCACCCATTTTAATTACTTAAACGTTTATTAAACGTTAATCGTTAACAAAATCCTTCGTTTCTAGTCAACCCGACTGTAACTGCCATTTTTTTTTTTACTCCTCCGATGCTCAGCTTGAACGTTGCTAGGCAACGGCTCCCTGCTTCGCCACACGCTTTCCCTGCTTCGTCACACGCTGAATAAACAAGCTCCACTTTACTTCAAGAGACGCGTAAACCACACTCTCTTAAATGAAATTCTGCTGCTACACAACAGGAAGCCTTGCACGCGATCCCCGCGTGTCTAACACTCTCTCACGTGCCGTTACTCTCGCGGTTGCCTCTCCAGCCTCAACAGAATCTTCAGCCGCAATGCTCGCGCCTGCTTCTAAGGTAGGAATAATTTCAAATCCAACATAGCATCTCTGCATGACGCTCGTGATCGTCGAGCGCAGATCTACAAAACGAATCTGCTCGTGCTACGATCAACTGCCCCGATTTATAAATCCTCTATTTTGTCGTTACTAAAGTATTCTGTAATATTTCTAAAACAAAATTTCCAATTCCTAAGCCTACCATTTCGAAAAACACATCTCATACAACAATACCCGAAAATTGGGTTTTCATCGCGCTCACACACACATTAACTCTCCATATACTAAAATACAGTTTAACTAATACAGTTTAAACTATTACTCACTAGATTAATAAAATATAATCATAGAAATTTAATCATACCAAACACATTAACCACATAAGACTATCAAACCAAAAATATATATACTTATCTGCTCAGAAGCAGCAAACAAAAGAGGATGAGCCTGGAATGTTGTTGGATTATATAGAGTTCTGGTTATTGTGACTTCATTTGTGTTCTAAGAAAGCTTTTAAAGTGCTGCTCAGAAGTGGTTAATAAAAGGTAATGCATAATGCTAGCCTCCTGTCTTGCCATAAAATTTCGGGTGAGTTCTCATAACCACTTTGCTAGAGTGAAATATAGTGTATGGTTCATGAGAGCATAGGGCTTGGATTTCGCTAACCCTGCGGGCTGATGTGATCGTCACAAGAAATGCGGTTTCCCATCGCAGATGTTGTAGAGATACCTTGTGTATCGGCTCAAAAGGGTCATGCATGAGCCGTGAAAGGACTATACAAGTCACCAGGGTGATGAAGGACACCTAATGGGAGGGAAAACCTTCAACCCTTCAAGAAAATCCTTGATTACAGGGATTTTGAAAAAAGAGGTTTGGAAAGGATGTTTTCTGTAGGCAGTAACAGCTGCCAAGTGAACTTTTTTAGAAGAGAACTGCAAGTCAGATTTTGCCAGATGGAGTAAGTATGGAAGAATGACATCTTCCTGGCAAGTTGTAGGGTTCACGTTCTTGGAGTAATACCAAACGCAAAATCTCTTCCACTTGAAGGCATATGCGGAACGGGTTGAAGACCGCTTAGCCTCTTTAAGGATGTCCATGTAGTCTTGAAGCAGATTCAAGTGTCCATACTACATTAGCTCAGGAACCATGCTGCCAAATTCAGAGAGGAGAGATTGGAGTGTACAATCTGGCCTCCGAACTTCGTTAGCAGGTCTGGTCTGCTTGGCAGCTTGAGATGTGGACGGACGGACCGGTGAAGGAGGTGTTGAGCCACCATTCACGTGGCCACTCTGGAGCTATTACGATCATCTTGGTTCTCGAGTGAGACAGTTTGAAGAGGACTGATGGAATCTGTGGAATCGGCAGAAAAGCACAGAGAAATCTGTCGGAACAGTTGATCCATAGGGCATTCCCTATGTCTCTGGCTGTACTTCAAGGCGAAGCAGCAGCATTTTTTGTTTTCTGCTGTGGTGAAAATGTTGATGGCTGGGGTGCCCCACAGTTAGAAGATGTTTTGAACGATGTCGTGTAAGACCCACTTGTGGTATACTTGTAGAAGCCTGCTGAGAGAGTCTGCCTGAGCATTTTGGACACCTGGAAACTGAATTGCGGTGATCGTTCGGCCCCTGGCTCTGAGCCATTTCCAGATTGTTTGGGCCTCATTTGACAAGGGCCTGGAACTCGTCCCTCCCTGCTTGTTAAGGTAGTACATGGTGGTTGTATTGTCTGTCTGAACAAGCAGGCAGTGGGTTTTGAACGACTGGTGAAACGCTTCAGCGCTAAATGGACAGTGCGTAGCTCGAGGAGAATGATATAAGTCGTCGCTCTCTGTGACCACTTGCACTGAATTTGGAGGTGGTCCATGTGGGCTCCCCATGCCAGTAGTAAAGTATCCCTCACTATTGTTTGAGGAGGAACCTCCTGATTAACTGGCATCCTTCGAAGCAGGTTTGTTGGAGAGCATCACCATTTTAAGCTTCGCATGAAGGGATAATTCTATCCTGTCCTTCCAATTGCCTGTCAGTTGATCACACTGGTCCTCAAGACATTTCTGCAGAGGTTGCATGTGGAGACGAACATTTGATGTGAGGAAGATGCAGGAGGCCATCAACCCGAGGAGAGCGGATACTGTTCTCACTGTTGGATGGGAGGCTTTCATGAGAGTGACACTTCCGAAGGGTCGATAAGCATCTCTCCTCCGAAGGCCACACTCTTGCCTGCATTGCGTCAATGGAGGCTTCAAAATAATTGTAAGGTTTCAACCAGGACAGACGTTGACTTGTTGAGGTTGACATGAAGGCCTAACCTTTGAAATAGATTGCAAGTCCAGTTGTAGTGAAGCTCGGCTTCCTGAGACGTTGATTCCTTGATTAGCTGATCGTCTAGGTATGGGTAGACGATTATTTTGTGCTTTCTGAGATGGGCAGTCACCACTGTCATGCAATTGGAGAATGTTCTAGGTGCTGATTTCAGACCAAATGGAGGTACTTGGTACTGATGGTCTTGCCCCACTAAGAACCTCAAGAACGTTTGGTGCTTTCTGGAGATTGGAATGCGAAAAAATGCATCTTGAAGGTACTTGAAAAAGAGCAAATCCCCCTGGTGTAATTGGGGATAGATTTGATGTGATGCCAGCATCCGGAGCTTCTCTCGCCGAATCCACTTGTTGGCTGTTTTGAGGTAGAGTATGGGTCTGAATTCATTCTGGTCTTTCTTTTTCACCAGAAAGTACCTGGAATAAATGCCTGTCCCTCGTTATTGGTGAGGAACGGGTTCCATCGCCTGCTTTTGTAAGAGGATGTTGACCTCCAACCATAACAATGGGAGTTGGAAACTGGACGGTTTCAGAGGTATGGACGGTGGAGGACTGGTGAACCTGAGACAATATCCATTTTGCACAATATTTATTACCCAGGCACTTTGTGTTGTGTTTTGCCACTCTGCTAGATAGCGAGATATGCTGCCCCCCACTGGAGTGGGTAACAGAAGAGGGGGAAGTAATAATTCAGGGTTTTGATCCTCACGGTTGCTTGCATCCTCGAGCAGGCTGCTGGGAGGATCTACCCCAAGTCTGCTTCTTTTGGAATGACTGATAAGGTCGTTGGTGCTGTTGTTGTCCACCACCTTGTTGGTGTCCTTGATACCACTGAGGGGTTGGAACCCTGTGAGAATAGAAACGGTGCTCGTAGAGATGGAAAGATGTTCTCTGCTCTCTGGGTCTTTTTAAGCCGACTGCCTTCAGAGTCTCTATTTCCGCTTTCATTTGAGCCATCTCATCATCTGTGTGGCTTCCGAAGAGGGTAGTACCGGAGAATGGAAGGGTTAAGATTCTCTGCTGAGACTCTGACTTGAGGGATGTGAGGCAAAGCCAAGAGTGTCTTTGGAGAGTGACACCATGGCAGTACTCAGGTGCCGCTAGTAGGGAAGAGTCTGCTGCAGCACACATGATTTGATTGGAAACCAATAATCCTTCTTTCAGGATTTCCGTAAAGTCTTCCCTTTTAGCTCTTGGGAGATGTTCTACAAACTGCTGCATGGATTCCGATAGTGCCCTACCATACCTGCCTAGAAGAGCGGTTTCACTAGCCGCTTTAATCATGGCTGCCGACGTACTGCAAGACTTACAACCCATGGAGTCTAACTTCCAACTCTCTATCAGGAGGCACTGTCTAAGTAGGAGTAGTGGCATGGCGTTTCTTTGCTGCTACTACAACGACTGAGTCTGGTGTTGGGTCAGTACAGAGAAGAGCAGGATCTTGCTCCAGAGGGCAATATTTTGGCTGAAGCCTGAATGGAGCTGGTTTAATGGAGGCTGGTGTTAAAAAAAGATCCATAGCCGGTTCTAAGAGACCTGGCACTAGTGGCAGCAAAGGTCTTGATGCTGACCTATGTTGAGGGGTTTCAAATAGCACTGATGTTGTTGGTGTTGGAGTCGACATTGCAATATTATGTTTTGCAGCTCCCCTCACCAAGACCTCTTGAAATGTGATGATATCATCCACCGGTGATATGCGTGGAGGTGGGAAGTCTGAAAGAGTTGGAGAGTATCATCTGGTAAAAGTGGAAGATGTATCCGTGGTATGTCTGGATCGAGACCGTCGTGAGTGGTGACGATGGCGGGAGCGCCTGGAAGATGGAGATGAGCGCATTGGGCTATAATGGTGGCAACCTGGAATGATGGAGTGATCTGGATTGAGATCTGCGCATCAGTGTGGGAGTGACTGATGCCAGTGGAGTTGGCGGAGGACGTGGTGGTGGAGGCAGAGGAGATGGTGCTGGCGAAGGAGAACATGGTGCGACCCTTGCAGAAGGGGAGTATGTTCTTGAGTACTCCAAATCTGGAGAGAAATACATACGTCTCCTCTTCTTTCTTGCCTCCTGTAACCTTGACGTTGTCGAAACGGTTCTCGGCGACGACCTGCTTGTCGACGGTGATCGTTGATGGCGCCTTGGTAAGGACCTCAGCATCGATCTGGATGGCGACTGTTGTGGAAGCCTTGTAGTCGATGGGCTCCTCGACGTCGAACGAGGCCTGCGCGTCGACAGTGTTGTCATCGAAGTAGATGCACCTTGCCTCAACGCTGATCTGGGGCGCTTCCTCGACGTTGACCAATGAATTGACGGCGAACAGGAAGGTGCCGTACCTCTCCGCGACGTAGATCCTCTCGATGTCAAAAGGGACCAATGGCGTTTTTCTGCCGTTTTCTTCCTGGTACACCCTCCAGAGACAGAGGACAAAGCCCTGGTAGAGGTCTGACCCTCTCCTCGCCCTGAGAACCCACCTTCAGACTGTGTCTGTTGTCTTCTCTGTTCCTCGGTAGCATGGGAGGCTAATATTCTCCCTGTCCTTCTGGGAGCATCTCGATAAGTTTCTGCAGTGACAAGACTCAGAAACACGACTCTCTGGGAGGCAGATGATACACACCTCAAACAGGTCTTTTTTTAGCCTTTTTTCTCCCACAGGCTGGGCATTTGCCAAACAGAGATGGCATTTTTCTGTCAAAATACCTCTATTTTCTGTCAGAAACAAACAGAAAAAGCCAGGGAGAGACCAAAAACATCGAGTGAAATGGTTGTCAATAAGATTCAGTTGAAAATATTGAGGAAAAAAGCCAAAAATTGCCCGAGCTCAATGCTCCAGGGGCCTGTAAGCAGGAGCCGGAAAAAAACTGAAGCAACTGCCACCTGCAAAGCATGATGAGATACTGGTGGTCCCTGGGTTTTTTAAGGCACAGCCTCCTCTGTCCTTCTTTCCTTCATTTCTATGCTCTATCAAAAAAGGGTTTGTGAAAGAGATTTATGCTGTTATATTAAAACATAATGAAAGTATACACATATATAATTCTCCTGGCTCCTTTTTTAAGTACAAGATTAATAATTTGGCCATTGTAGCCTAGTCCTATAGGCTGCATAATATATTTCTTTCTTTGGTGACTCTGCAGCCTTTCCTGAAGAAAGGCGAACATATACACTTAAGAATATATATTGAGAAAAAGTGCTCCAGGGTCCCTGAACGTGGGTGGGACTATTAAGTGCTTATGACTATAAATGGAAACCCCTGAAAGAGAACAAGTTACTTACCTTCGAAAGCACCTTATCTGGTAGAGACTCTAGCCGCAGATTACCTTACCTTCAATTATCCCCAGGTGTTAGAATGGATCTGGAAATTTTTTCATGAGCAGTACCCCTGCGCGCTGGTAGGTGGCGTTGTCCGCTCTGGAAGAGATGTTCGCAGTGCCTGTATAGACGCCACCTGGGCACGCCGACGTCAGTTACTTTTCGTGGCTTTCTGCGCCAGAAGCACGGAACCACAAAGTACAGTGACCACTGGGGCAGAAAACTAAGGCCCTGAAAGGTGAAAGCCCTGTACCTAGAAATCTGTTTGCAGAGTGGGGAGGATGGGTGGGTCAGTAAGGAATCTGCAGCTAGACTGAGTCTCTACCAGGTAAGGTGTTACTGAAGGTAAGTAACTTGTTCATCTGATAGAGACTTCCAGCTGCAGATTCCTTACCTTAGAATAGATACCCAACAATACTTATCCAGAGGTGGGTCTGTGAACCAATTTTACACAAGGAAGTCCTGCAAGACCGAACGGGCAAAGTTCCCCCTTAGGAAGCTGCCTCTGTATATACTATACCAAAATGAGGTATAGTGTGCACAGAGTCCAGTGGAACCCCAAAGGTAGGCAGAGGTAAAAGTAGATAGCACCTTACTCTCTATTTGTGGTAGTGTGGGCGAGCAGTAAGGCTGTATCAGAGGGTAGTGTTAAGCATTTGTTGCACACACTCAATCAGCAAATGATGTCACACACTCAAAGACTGAACTCAGACCAATTTTGTTTGTATCAAAAATAGTATTAACTTATTTTAAGTCTAGAACCAAGCTAAGCCTGGCACAGGTAAGTGAAATAAATGCTTTGCAAAATATTATGCAGTTGTTACAAGTGAATGCAAGTTCAAATGCCGTTGTTTGAAATACAGGTAAGTCAAGGTATTGAAATTACTGTACAGATTACTTTTTAGTTAATTTTGGATTACTTTCTAGATTACTTTTTCTACTCAGTGTGATATGCCTAGATATCACACTGGGACATTTCCTAAAGAAAAGGTAAGTAAAAACAGTTTTGCACAATTGTACTTTTTTAGGTTTCCATACAAATCAACTCCACACTTAGAACATTTTTCATAGAAAAACAGTCAATAGGTTCCTATAAGGAGAATGCTACTTACCATAGAGTGCATCTGTTCTTGGCATGTAGAGTTGTAGAGTCACATGCTGTGCATAGCTCGCCATCTGGTGTTGGGTCCGGATGTTTGCACTTTGATTTCTTCGAAGAAGTCTTTCCAGTCACGAGGTAGGTGACTCCTCCTTTCGGTGACAGTGCGCATGGGCATCGACTCCATCTTTAGATTGTTTTGCCGCAGAGGGTGATGATGGAGTTAGTAAGAGTAGTAAATAGAGATGTCCATGTGTATTATATCTAAGTAAGATAGTACTGCAACAAGTATAGGTACCCGGGGAGGCGGGCGGCGCATGTGACTCTACAGCTCTACATGCCAAGTACAGATGCACACTGTGGTAAGTAGCATTCTCCGTTCCAGGCATGTGAGCTGTAGATCACATGCTGTGCATAGACTAAATAGCAGTTATCTCCCAAAGCGGTGGCTAACCTGTAGCTGTTGCAGCTGTTTGAAATAGTGTACGTAAAACTGCTTGGCCCACTCTAGCTTGCTGTCTAAGAAAGACATCTACACAGTAGTGTTTTGTAAATGTGTGTGGTGTAGACCATGTTGCAGCTTTGCAAATGTCATCTATGGGTATATTTCCCCAAAATGCCATAGAAGCCCCTAGTTTGCGAGTGGAGTGCGCTCTAGGGGGGATTGTTAATGTACGTTTCACTTTAATATAGCATGTTTGAATGCACTTGACTATCCACCGTGCAATACCTGATTTTGATATAGGATTACCTTTATGTAGTGGAGCAAAAGCAACAAATAGTTTCTTGGTTTTACGGAAAGGTTTTGTCCTTTCAATGTGGTAGAGTAATGCCCTTTTCACATGCAAGGTGTGTAGAGCACGTTCTGACACAGAATCTGGTTGAGGGAAGAACAAAGGTAACTCAACAGATTGGTTGATATGAAAGACAGAAATGACTTTAGGTAGGAACTTTGGGTTGGTTCGAAGGACCACTTTATTTTGGTGTATTTGTAAAAAAAGTTCTTCTATGGTTAGTGCCTGAACCTCACCTATTCTTCTCAGAGATGTGATGGCTATGAGGAAGGCTACCTTCCAAGTGACAAATTATAGTTCACATTTGTGCAATGGCTCAAAAGGTGGACCCATGAGTCTTGTAAGAACTATGTTGAGATTCCACACTGGAGCAGGTGGAAGTCTGGGGGAATGATTCTTTTAAGTCCTTCCATAAATGCTTTAATAGCAAGCACTTTAAAAAGAGACAAATGCTGTCTGTTTTGTAGATATGCAGCTATTGCAGCTAGATGTAAGCGTATGGATGTGTACGCTAAATTGGAACGCTATAGATGTAATAGATAGCAAATAATGTTTTGTATCGAAGCGTCTAGCGGATTGATTTGATTGTTGTTACAGTAAACGACAAACCGCTTCCACTTTGCTTCATAGCAAGCCCTTGTGGTAGGGCGCCTAGCCTCTTTGATAATATTCATGTAGTCTGGCAGAAGATTAAGATAACCAAACTCTAGGATTTCAGGTGCCAGATCGCAAGATTGAGATGACTGGGATCTGGATGTCTTATCTCTCCATGGTTCTGAGTGAGAAGATTGGGAGTAAGGTGTAGTTTTTGGTGAGGAACTACTGATAACTCCAATAGGGTTGTGAACCAGGGTTGATGGGCCCATGTGGGAGCAACTAGGATTAGTGTCAAGGAGTGCTGTATGAGCTTCCGAACCACTAATGGAATGAGTGGGAGAGGCAGAAAAGCGTAGGCAAATATCTTTGACCAATTCATCCATAGTGCATTGCCTTTGGAAAATGGGTGTGGATACCTCGATGCGAAGTTTGGGCATTTTGCGTTTAGGTGTGTGGCGAACAGATCTATCTCTGGGAAGCCCCACATTTGAAAGAATGGGAGGAGAACCCGAGGGTGGAGTTCCCATTCATGGATCTTGTGTCGTTGACGACTGAGCAGATCTGCAATCTGGTTGTTTACTCCTGGAAGGTGTTCTGCAAGGAGATACATTTTGTGACTTCTCGCCCATCTCCAGATGGTTTGAGCTAGTTGTGACAGCTGGAGAGAGTGTGTCCCTCCCTGTTTTTGTATGTAGTACATTGCTGTCATGTTGTCTGTACATATTAGGACAGCTTTGCCTACTAGATGAAGTTGAAACGCTTTGAGCGCTAGAAAAATCGCTAGCAGCTCTAGATGGTTTATGTGGAGCTGCTTTTGTTGCAGAGTCCACATGCCCTGAATGACATGTTTTTGGAGATGAGCTCCCCAGCCAGTGAGCCATGCATCTGTTGTTAGTAATATATGTGGAACCGGGTCGATGAAGGGCTGCCTTTTTGAAAGGTTTTGTATATTCCACCACTGCAGAGAGCGATGGGCGCAGCCGTTTACCAACACCAGATCTGATAACCGACCCTGAGCCTGGTTCCATTGACGTGCTAAACATTCTTGGAGAGGACGCCTTTGAAGTCTTGCGTAAGGTACGATTAGGATGCAAGACGCCATCATTCCTAGTAATTGCATGAACACTCGAGCTGGTAATGAGTGTTGGGGCCAAAACTGAGAGATTAGAGTCTGCATGTTGCGGATTCTGGCTGGGTTGGGACACGCTAAAGCTTTTTGAGTGTTTATTGTGGCCCCTAGATACTCCTGTATGTTGGATGGTTGTAGATGAGACTTGGTCAGGTTTACGGTGAACCCAAGTTCGTGGAGTAGTGCACTGGTTTTGAGTGTGGCGTAGGCAGCTTTGTTGCGAGCTGGCTTTTATGAGCCAGTCGTCTAGGTATGGGAAAACGTGAATTTTTTGTCTTTGTAGACGAGCTGTGACTACTTTCAAGCACTTTGTGAAAACCCTGGGTGCGGTAGTTATTCCGAATGGGAGGACCTTGAATTGATAATGCTGACCCTCTATCACAAACCTGAGGTATTTGCGGTGAGCAGGGTGTATGGGAATATGGAAATAGGCATCCTTTAAGTCCAGAGTGGCTAGAAAGTCGTCTTGTTGAAGTAGTGGGAGCACTTGCTGAAGTGTGACCATGTAAAAATGGTCCGACTGAATGTATAGATTTGGGGCCAGATGTACGACCCTTTTTTGCGGCCGCAAACGGGAGAACCTCCCATTTGCGGCCGCAAAAAAGGGTAATAGCAGGTACAAATGCTATTTTGCGAGTCCCTGACTCGCAAAATAGCATTTGCGACTCTCGCTATTAGGAAGGGGCGTCCCTTCCTAATAGCGAGTCAACATGCTATGTATTAGTGTTTTGCGACCGCATTTGCGGCCGCAAAACACTCGCAGTTTACCACCTACTTCAAGTAGGTGGTAAACCACTCGCAAAGGGAAGGGGTCCCCAGGGGACCCCTTCTCCTTTGTATGTTGGAAAATATTTTTTAAGAGCAGGCAGTGGTCCCAGAGACCACTGCCTGCCCTTAAAAAAATGAAACTGAAAAGTTTCATTTTTCTTTTTTAAATGCATCCCGTTTTCCTTTAAGGAAAACGGGCTGCGTTTAAAAAAAAAAAAGCTGCTTAATTAAAAAGCAGTCCCAGACATGGTGGTCTGCTGAGCCCAGCAGGCCACCATCCCTGGGAGGGCTGTCATTCCCAATGGGCTCGCAAATTGCGAGAGGCTCATTAATATTAATGAGCCTCGCAATTTGCGACCCCATTGGGAAGCGCAAACAGTGTGAAATACACTGTTGTACATCGGAAATTGCGCCTCGCTAATTGCGACTCGCAAAAGAGTCACAATTTGCGATTCGCAATTTTCTTGGTCGTACATCTGGCCCTTAGTTCCCTGAGGTCTAGTATCGGCCTGAGAGAACCATCTTTTTTGGGAATTAAGAAGTACAGGGAGTATACCCCGGTCCCTTGGTATTGTAAGGGGACTAGCTCTATAGCATGTTTTTCCAACAGAGAGAGAACCTCCTTTCTGAGGAGGGTGATATGTTGTTGTGACATTGTATGTTTTCTTGGAGGAATATTTGGGGTAATGTCTGTAAGCTCCACGCAGTAACCATATTGGATAATTTGTAGTACTCACTTGTCTGAGGTGATTGAATTCCAGACAGGTAGGAATTGAGAGAGACATCCCCCGACAGGAGTGGAATGATCGGGGGTACCTGAAGGAAGTCACTGTTTGTTTGCAGGGGAAGTGCGTGTGGAGTTGCAGCTGCCTCTTCCCTTTCCGTTGTTTCCTCTAAAACCACCTCAAAAATAGCCTCTTGATGAGGGTGATTGGTTATTGTAAGAGGTGGAGGGAGTTTCTGTGGATACAGTCTTGGAACCACCCTTGTAAAAGGAGCGACGAAAGGAACCCCTATTTGTAGATGACTGCAAAGTCCCCATCGACTTTGCGACCTGTGTGTCTTTTTTCATTTTCTCCAGCGAGGTATCAACTGCTGGGCCAAAGAGATGTTCTTTATCAAATGGTTGATTGAGAATGGAGGTTTGCACCTCAGGCTTGAATCCTGAGATTCTCAACCAAGCATGCCTGCGTAGCAGTACGCTAGTGTTTACTGCACGAGCTGCTGTGTCTGCTGCGTCTAGGGCACATCTGATGGAAGTATTAGTAATGAGTTTGCCTTCCTGGATAAGATCATTAGCCCTAGCCTTATGCTCGTCAGGGAGAAATTGCATGAGCTTTTCTAGCTCATAGTAATGAGCCCTATCGTACCGGGCCAACAAAGCTTGTGTATTATCAATGCGCAAATGATTGGCCGCTTGGGAAGCTACTCTTTTGCCCGAGGCTTCAATTAGCTTGGACTCCTTGTCAGGAGGAGGGGCCTCACCTGTGGTCTGTGAGTTAGCTCTCTTGCATGAGAGGAATGTGGTAATCCTCTAGCTGGTCTATTTTCCGTTTTTTTGGAAGGGTGGCATGGATATGTCCTGTTTCTGGGTTTATCACCAGCTTTTTCTGCTTCGGATCCGACGACGGGGCATCGGGCCGAGGCTCTTTAGATGGAGTCTCTTTGTCCTTACTCGCCGGTTTTGGCGTCGAAGGTTTCTGTTCCGAAGCTTTCAGTGTCGAAGGTGGATTTTTCGATACCGATGGGATTGGCACCGAGAGATGTTTCGGTTTGGCTTTCGGTGCCGATGGTGTTGGTTGGGCACCGATATGGGGCCGGCCCGAGCCGGAAGGCTTTTCTTTGTGGTTCGGTGTCGGGCCAGGGGCGGGGCGTCCGAAACTTTTTGTCGGTGCCGACCTTGGCCCGAAGGCAGAGGAGGGACCGGAGTCTTTTTCTTTGTTGAGGGGCCAAGGGGGTATCTTTACTCACGGTACGTTGAGCCGGAGTACCCTTCTCCTCTTCTTCCATGTCGGAGCCGGCTTCGGACACGGATATATGATGTTCTTCTTCCTCGGCTCCTTGAGCGTGATGTTCTGTGTCGGAATCTTCACCGAGGATGTCCGGTGCGGAGCCACTTTGAAGTTGCATCTCGTGACGTCGAGCCCGGCGGTCACGAAGCGTCTTCTTCGATTGAAACGATCGGCAAGCGTCGCAGTCTTTCTCGTCGTGTTCTGGGGACAGGCAGAGGTTGCACACTTCGTACAAATCGGTGCGTGGAAATTTAGCACGACACCCGGGGCAGAGTTTGAAAGGAGTCCGTTCCATCGACTGCTAGTGCTGTCGGCACGGGTAGACCCGACGGCCCGCCACGAGTTTTCCGATCAAAGTTGTCTTGAGTCGAGACGATACGCGAAGAATGGGAAACCGCGATCGATAACAATACAGTCGAGGGTAGTGGATTGCGCGTCGAAGGGGTCCGAGAAACGGTGCCAGAGCGCAGCAATACACATCCGAACCCGATGGCGGAAAAAAACAATCTAAAGATGGAGTCGATGCCCATGCGCACTATCACTGAAAGGAGGAGTCACCTACCTCGTGACTGGAAAGACTTCTTCGAAGAAAAACAAAGTGTAAACATCCGGACCCAGCACCAGATGGCGAGCTATGCACAGCATGTGATCTACAGCTCACATGCTTTGAACATGGAGTTAACGGTCACCAGGAAAGTAATCGGTCTTTGGGGTTGAGCTTCTGGGGTTAGAACAAGGGTTCCCCCGGGGTCAAGGATGTACTCTTGTTACACCCTCAGCGGCACTAGGGCGGCCGGGTGCAGAGTGCTGAGGCCCAATGTTATCCAATGGGGGATAGAGAGCCTCCGGTTGGTGGCTGCTTACGATCAGGCCACTGGGTTGTGGGAGCAAAGCTACTGGTGTTAGGGTCTGGGCAAAGGGAGATCCTGTCTAGCACAAAAAGTGCACCCGCAGCGTCTGCTGGGTGCAGAGTGCTGTTTTGGCGTCGGGTGCCCTTTTAGTTTCAAAGGGGATTCTCTGGTTTCACCAAAGACTGCAGGCTCAGGGACGAAGATCTTCAGGAGGTGACCACCGGTTGGAGAGGTAAGCTGGGATGCCTGGGGATGCTGGGACGCCATTGGTTGGGCCATCCAAGGCTGTGGTGCTTCGGGTGCAGGGGTGTCTTTAGGCGTCGGGTTTCTCTTACCAGCTCCGGTCGCGGTGAGTCTCCAGAAAGAGGCTGCAGGCTTCGCTGGGAGATTCGAGGCAGGTCAGAGATCACCAGATCTTGGGTCAGAATCGCCGATTTTGCCAGAGCTGGAGTTGAACAAATCCGGTGTTCACGGGAGACAAAGTCTTTTCTTTGGAAGGCAGGGCAGGTCCTCGGGGTTCTTGAGGTTGCTGGCTGCAGGATACACTGGAGTTTCGCTTCTGCAGGTTCGAGGTGGGGACAGGCCGGTAGGGCTGGGGCCAAGTCAGTGGGCGTCCTCCTCTTCTTCTTAGCTTCGGCACAGCTCTTCGGTCCTTCTTCTTCTTTTCTTGTTGGTCGTTGCTTGTCTGAGGAGGCAAGGTTCAGGGGTGCCCCTAAATACTAGATTTAGAGGTGTTACAGGTAAGTAAAAGGTTGGGACCAATGGGTCCCTTCCTTGGGGTGGGTACACCCACTATTATTCCACCCTCCAGTGGGAGGGGGGCATATGCTTCACTCTGGTTGGCTGGGTCCCCCCATCTGCAAGATGGCGGGGACTGAGAGTTGGGCTTCACCTCGCCTCCCCCACCTGAGGCGTCTGGTTGGCAAAGGTGGGCACACCTCCCTTCCTCACTTGGTTTTCCCGCTGGTTCTCCCGCCCAAAGTGGGGGTCAGAACCAGTGGGGACCAGTTGCTGGAAGCAGCAAAAGGCCTGGGGAAGTTCACAAAGGCGGCAAGCCTTTGAAGCTTCCCCTTCGTGGACACTGCCCATCCTGGGGGAGGAGGCTTGGCACCTCGTCCCAGGATGTGCATTGTTTCTGGCCCCCGAGAGCAGCAGGCTCTCGACCCAGGGGTCCAGAAAAATGTCTGGTGGTGGCAGCTGGGGAGCAGCCACTCAGCCTGTACACTAGTGTTAGGTCATTTTTCTGGGGGCATCTCTAAGATGCCCTCTGTGTGCATTTTTCATTAAATCCCATACTGGCATCAGTGTGGGTTTAATGTGCTGAGACGTTTGATACCAAACTTCTCAGTTTTCAGTAAAGCCATTATGGTACTGTGGAGTTCGTAATGACAAACTCCCAGCACCACATACTCTTAATGGCATTACTGCACTTACAATGTCTAAGAATTGGCTTAGACACTGGAGAGGTACAGGGCTCATGCACCTGTACCCTCACCACTGGTATAGTGCACCCAGCTAGAGGGGTGGCTGATCTATGCCAGTATGCCAGGGCAGTGGGTTGTAGGCATGGCACACAGGGATGTGTGCCATGTCGACTCTTCACTTTGTTCTGCACCAAAACATGCAGCCTGCAAAGGCAGTGTGTGAGTGTAAAGGTACAGGGCCTCTAAGGGCGGCACAATAAGTGCTGCAGCCCTTAGAGGCCTTCCCTGGTCACAGTGCCCTGGGTACCTGTGGTACCATTCACCAGGGACTGACCTGTGGCCAGAGAGTGCCAATTGGGTTTGGTCTTCAATGCAGTTTTAGGGAAAGAACATAGGCCCTGGGTACCTGATTGGCAGGAGCCCAGGGCACACTCAGTCAAAGTACATCAGCACTTCAGCAAAAAGTGGGGGCAACCATGCAGAAAGAGGGCACTTTGTCACAGCCCCTCTCTACGGACCTGACTGTTCAGACAGTAGTGTTTGGTAAATGTGTGCAGGAAAGCCTACGTTGCTGCCTGGCAGATGTCCAGGACCGTAACTCCACGAGCTAATGCAGTAGTTGCAGATTTAGCTCTGGTGGAATTAGCATGCAAACCATCAGGGGGTTGCTTTATAGCCAGTGTGTACCAGATTTTGATACAGTGGATGATCCATCACAAGATGGTCTTTTCTGTATGGCCCTTCCCTTCATCACTCAAACATACCCCACAAAGAGTTGGTCGTCTATCCAGGAACTCTCATGTGCGATCAAGAAAGAATGACAACGTCCTTTTGGGTCCAGACTTTGAAGTCACGCCTCTTCCTTGAAGGGATGAGGTAGAGCATAAAAAGTAAGCAGAGTGAAAGACTGGCCTACGTGAAATGGAGTTACCACTTTCGGAAGAAAGGAAGCTCTCGTACGAAGCACCAGTTTGTAAGGGTAGATGGTAATATAATGAGGCTTGCATGACAAGGCCTGAAGCTAACTGACCATCCGGCCAGATGTTACTGCAACCAGGAAGGCCCTCTTGATGGTAAGGAGCCTGAGTGTACAATTATGCAGAAGTTTAAAGGGAGCGCACAAAAGGAAAATGAGGACGAGACTTCGATCTCACTGGGGCATAACAAAGAGAGAAGGTGAAAACAACTGTAAACATTTCAAAAACCAATTCACAATAGGGGATTTAAAGAGGGATGGCCGATCAGGCAACCGCAGAAAAGCTGAAATGGTGGAGAGATATCCCTTCAGAGTACCCAGAGAAGAGTCCTGCTGGGCAAGTGAAAGGATGAACAGGATCCTGAGAAAGGGGATCAAGTTGTCTTTCTGTACACCATGCCACAAAATTTGCTCAACGGCAGGCTTAAGCCGTCTTGGTAGAGAAACACCTTGCTGCCAAGATAACATCACAGACTTCGGGAGGAAGGTCGAAAGCTGTCAAATGCCGCTGCTCAATCCCCACGCAAGAAGGCAGAGCATTGACAGGTTTGGTTGGAGAACCCTCGCCTGCTGCTGCAACAGAAGATCCTCCCAAAGGGGCAGCCTGATTGGAGGACAAATAGCCATGCTCAACAACTCGGGATACCAGACTCTGTGCCCAGTCCGGAGCTACAAAGATGACTTGGGCCCAGTCGTTCCTGATCTTCTTGAGAATTCTGGGCAGGAATGGTACAAGGAGAATGAGATACAGAAAGCCTGAGCTCCACTCGAGATGAAAAGCATCTCCGGGCCAGAGCTCCCTTGAAAACTCCAGCTCGCAGAACTGCCTGAAATTGCGCGTTCTCATCAGTGGCGAACACATCTAACCAAGGCTCTCCCCCCTGCAGAAAGAGACCTTGCATCACCTCCGGATGGAGACGCCATTTGTGATCTGCTAGGCATCTGCGTCTGAGTTCGTATGCCCTGGCGTTCCGAGAACCCGCTAGGTGTTGAACCACCTGGGATATGCCCTGACATTCCAGCCATGTCCAGAGACGCAGGGCCTTTCGACAAAGGGTTCACAACCCCACCCTGCCCTGTTTGTTGCAGTACACATGGTGGTGGTGGTTGTCAATGAACACCTGCAGTAGCCTTCCCTTGATAGAGGGTAGAAAGGCCTTTAATGCCAGCCAGAATGCCCGGAGCTCCAGAAGATTGATGTGGAGTCTGGATTCCGTCGGATACCAGAGGTCTCTGATCTCCACCTCTCCCAGATAGCCTCCCCATCCCAGGAAATACGCATCTGTCACCACTGTTTGATCTGGTTCGATAAGGGAAAGGGTTCTGCTGCTGACCCAATAGCGGTTCGTTAACCACCACTGCGGATCTTTTGCAGTTTCCTCTGAGATCTGGAAAATGTCTGAGAGATTCCCCTGAAGCTGCGCCCGTTGGAACCTCGGGTCCCACTGCAGAGTCTGCATATGCCAGTGGGCATGTGTCACAAGCAGGATGCAGGAGGCCATGAGGCCCAGCAGCCTCGTCAGTCTCACCAAAATCCAAGATAGAGGCTGAAACATCGGTGTCATAACCTGAACTCGCTATTCGGGAGAATATGCCCGAAACATCACCGTGTCTAGAACAGCTCTGATGAAAGGGAGCGTCTGACAGGGAATCAGGTGTGACTTTGTTGATAGTGAACCCCACTAAGTGCACAAGGGTCGCCGTAGTCTGGAGGTGGGAAATGACAGCCTGGGCAAAACCCCACTTCAACAGCCAGTCGTTGAGATAGAGGAAGACTGGCACCCCTGATCCCCGCAGTTGAGCTACACCCACCGGCATTACCTTGGTGAACACCCGAGGGGAGCTAGTGGGGCTAAAGGGGATCACAGCGAACAGACAGTGCTCTTGGCCCACCGTGACCTGCAGGTAACGCCTGTGGGCAGGCAGGATAGGAATATGCGTCCTGCAAGTGCCATCCAGTCTCCTGGGTCCAGATAGGACATGAACAAGAGTGAGCATTTTTAACTTCTACTTCTTGAGGAAGAAGTTGAGAGAGCGTAGGGTTTAGGTTAGGACAAAGTCCTCTGTCCTTCCTGGACACAAGAAAGTAGTGGGAATAACAACCACAACCTACTTCTGGGGTTGGCAATCTCTCTAAGGCTCCTTTGGTCAAAAGAGCCGTCGCTTCCTGGCGGAGAAGAGAGGTGTTTCTTCATCAGTCTGTGGTACGTAGGTGGCATGGAGGGAGGGAGAGTCTTGAAGGGGACTATCCCTTCGGACAATTTGCAAAACCCACCTGTCCGATGTTATGGACTGCCAATGGTGCAGGTGATGGCGAATCCTGTGCGCACACTGTATACCCATGATAGTAAAAGGGCAGGTTAGGAGGGTTTGGAGGCTGTGGCTGCTGGGAGGATGGTGGACTGACTCGAGCGCTGGCCACCTGAACCGAAAGTGCAAGAAGGTACCACACCTATGGGCACGCAGAGACTGGAAAGTTTGTGTGTCACGGTAGCCTAGGCAGGTAAAGACGTGGCTGTACTCGAAATAGTTGGCCACAAAAGGCCAACTATTTTGTTGTTGGCCACGAAAGGAGTGAAAGGCGGATTGACGGTGACGAGTGGCCATGGAAAGGCCCAAGGACCTGGCTGTAGCCCTGCTGTCCTTAAAGCGTTCCAACGCCGAACCCGCCTGGTCTCTGAAGAGATGGGAGCCATCAAAGGGTTTGTCCATGAGTTGCGTCTGGACACCCCCAGAAAAGCCAGTAGTCCTCAACCAGACGTGGCATCGCAGGGCCACTGTCAACGAAACCGTTCTGCCCAGTCAGCCCGCAGTGTCTAGTCCACATCTAATGGTGGACATAGCTGCATCCCTCCTACATGCAACAGCCTGGGAGAGCACAGCCTGGCCCTCCTCCGGGACAGAGGCAGCACCTCCGCATACATATCCCACAGGGCATGGAAGTAGCAGACCAAAAGGCATTAAGTGTTTGCAGAAGCAATGCTAGGCTGATGGAAGAAAACATTTTCTTGCCTAAATTGTCCATCCTCTTGGATTCCCAATCCGGCAGAGTGGCTGAAAATGCACCAGGGTTTACATGCAAAGTGGAGGCTTGGACAACCAAGCTCTCTGGGGTAGGGTTTTTTGAGAGGAATTTGGGTTCCCCTGGAGTGGGGCGGTGGCGACGGGAAATTGTCCTGTTCACAGAAACCTCTGTGTTGGGCTTGGACCAGGTCCCAAGCAGGACATCAGTTAAGTGCTTTGTTGAGCAGGAGAAGTGGGTTCGGAAGGGCACACTCCCAATTGAAGAACTTCTGTCAGGACATTAGTCATGATTGCCAACGAGGACAAACTAAAGTCCAGGACTTCAGCTGGCCTCCGCACCACCATAGCAAATAAAGGTTCCTCCTCCGTAGCCACTGCAGGGGGAGAAAGCATGACAGTATCTGGAGAAGTGTCCAGTCCACTTGCTTCACCCAGATTCTCACACCAGTCCAAGGATTCATAAGGCTGGTATTCTTCGGGGTCCAGTGACCCCTCCCATTCTTCCCCGAGTCCTAGCCCACAGGAATAGGGCTCATGCTCTGGCCTGGAAGGCATGGCTCCATCAGATGACTCCCTTTGGCTTCGTGTTGGAGTCGGGGGATGTCGCTGCCAGTGGACGCCAGGAGCGTTGGTCTCGGGACCGGCGCCGGGTAAAGTCAACATGGCATGACTGGCATGGAGCCGGATCCATCTGTGGATCCCTAGGGCCCAGATGGCGCCGGATCCAGTAGGGGCCCCTCCCGAACACGTGGGGTTAGAAGGCGTTCCAGAGGGAACGGGCCGCTCAAATATGGGGCGCATGGCCTCATAAAACTCTTGAAGCTGAGCAGGGGCCGTTCCGGCTCCCAGAAACACAGGGAGGCACTGAGTCGTCCAGGCGCTGTCTCAACCACAGAGCCAGGCCTTGAGTGACACTGCCTTGTCTCATCAGCCGATGGGGGAGGTGAAGTTGAATCACGCTTCAACTTCATTTGTGGGACTGAGACTTGCCCAAATGGCTTGACGACTTGGAATGCGACAACCACCTCGGACTCCACGACCGCTCCTGGGACCTTCCTCTCGATTGGGGCCTTGAGTGTCGCAGTGTCGAGTCGCCAGGAGCTTGAGGGATCGCTCTATCAAGGCCTTCAGCTGCATGGCGCGGCAGTTGGGAGAGACCTTCAGATCATGGTCTCGTTTGAGGCACCAGAGGCAAACAAGATGCGTGTCCATCACCGACAGACAGGCGCCGCAGGGCTTGAAGCTGGGCTTCTTAGAAGACATTTATGCACACCAAGAGGTAAGACCTCAAAAAAGACTTTGAGAAAGCTTAGTTAAAAAAGAATGAATGAATAAAGGGACTTATAAAGTGGGCAGCTACTACTAGAGTGTCCGGGCGCTGAGTCCAAAAGCAGGCGGACCAAGTTAATCATTGAACAGGTGGGTTTTCAGATGTTTTCGAAAGGTTTTAATATCCTGGATGCTTCTCAGGGATGTAGGGTGAGCATTCCAATGTCTAGCAGCTAATACTGAGCATGCCGAGCCGCCCCATTTTTTTCATTTGGTAGGAGGGGTACACAACAGAAGGGATGAAAGGGATCTCAGAGATCTATTGGGGCAGTCAGGGAAAAATCTTACCCATGTGTATTTAGGGCAAGTCCTGTAAAAAGCTCTGTGTGCTACTGTCAACCTTTTACAGATAACCCTCTTCACTGGCGGCCAATGTAACAAGTTGCGCTAGTGAGATAATGAGGTGCATTTAGGCAGGTTAAACAGGAGGCGTATGGCCATGTTTTGTACCTTTTGAGGTTTTTTTTTAAATCAGGTAATCCGGTAAACCAAGGTACAAGATATTAGCATGGTCAAGTTTCGACAGGATCAGAGCTTGGACCACGGTTTTCTGGGCTTCCCAGGGCAGAAATGTTAAAACTTTCTTTAGCATCCTGAGAATTCAGCAAGAGGTTTTGATTATTGCTGTGATCTGGGGCTTAAGGGATAGTTTAGTGTCTATAAGAACTCTCAGTTTCCTGGCCGTGTCAGTAGGAAGGGGGCTGTGCAATCAGCAGGTCAAGCAATGGACCAGCCTAGCAGAGGATTGTTACCAAACATTAGGACCTCTGTTTTCTCAGGGTGCACTGTAGGGCATTAGCCCTCAGCCATCCCATCACAGCTGATAAGCAGGCAGCAAAGTTGGGAATTTTCCTGGCTCATTATTACTGTAGGTCAGTAGCAGCTGTGTGTCGTCAGCATATGAGACGACCCAGATGCCAAAGGAATCTATGAGATGTACTAATGGTGTCATATAGACATTAAAAGTGTGAGGCTCAGGGCAGAATCCCGAGGCACTCCATACTAAAGTCGTATTATTCTGATGCCAAAAAACTTAAGCCAAACTACTTTTTCCCTATCTTCCAAAAAAGACCTCAACCAGAACCACGCCTTCCCCTCTAATCCAATCTGGGAGATACGAAGAAGCAGGGTCTAATGAGAGATCGTGTCAAATGCCGACGAGATGTCTAATAAAATTAGCGCAACATTTGGAGCAGACTCCGTACTGTGATGGGCTCTAAAGCCAGCTTGAGATGGGTGTAAAAGATTGTTACTGTCAAGGAAATTAGTTAGTTGGAGATTCACCACTTTTTCAATGGCTTTAGCTGCCCAGGGAAGCAAGAAAATGGGTTGAAAGTTAGATTATCAGGGTTTGCCTAAGGTTTTTTTTAGTAGTGGGATCATGTTTGCTTTTTTCCAAGTTGAGGGCATTATCCTTGAGTGTAGAGAAGTGGTAAATAGTTCATGGAATGTAGAACCTAAGCAGTCTCCTAAGAGGCTCACAACTTCAGGAGGAAGTAGGTCACAGTGCGAGCCAGATTTGCAATTAGCGATTAGTTTTCCTATGTCCTCGATTGAGGGGACGGGGTGAATTGCTGAGAATGGCCAGGATATGCGGTGTGGAGAGGATAGTGACCTTAATTGAATCACTAGCTTGTGCTACTAGCAGTTTATCCTGAATTTTCTGTCTTTTTGCTTAAAACAAAAAAGTGCTTAGTTGAGAACATAGGGAGGTCAGGGTTCGATGGAGGGCGCAGTGCATTTAGGGTCAGTGGAAGTGGTTACAATTTTAAACATTTCTTCGGCATGGTTATTAGCTTTATTAATCTTGTTAGTATAAAAGGTATGATGCGCCATTTTAATGTTTATGTGGTAGGTGCTGTGGGCTTGTTTGGACTGTCCTTTGCTAGAGGCACTATATTCTTTCCGCCAGGTGCGCTCAAGTTTCTTACAAGATTTTCTCTCCTCTGAGTTCCCTAGGGAACCAGGGAGCAGAAGGTTTGACTCTGGGGGTCCTATTGGAGGTTGTGGGTGCAGCTATAGCACGGCCTTAGAGAGCCAGTTGTTGACCCTATTTATGTCAGCCATAGTGTTACCTATTAGGGAGCGCCTAGTGCCAAAGAGAGTTTCCTTTAATAGAGGAATATTGATATTATTCCAGGCACGATTGGTGGTAGAGTGACATGTTCTCCCTGACTGATTTGCCAAGGCCCAGGACCAAGAAAATTGTAAAATAAAAAATAAATAAAAAAGTGAACAGACCATGTAACCTCTTTTGGACTCTCTAGGACAAAAGAGGTGTTCGTAAAGATGGCATCTAACGTATGGCCAGCTTTGTGTGGGGCCTAAACAGGTGCAGAGTCAGTACCTCAGTAAATTTGGCTGCCATAGAGTCCTTTGAATTGTCTAGTTGGACATTGAAATCGCCCAGCATAGTGAAATTAGAGTAATGAATAATGTTATGGCCCAAGGCATGGGAGATTGAGTTAATAAACCCGCCATCATAGCCGGGGGGGGCGGTATACAAGGACCCCAGTAAAGGAACATTGGGCACTGGGTGAAAAGATGAAACCTAAGGCTTCAATACTGACTAACTCCTCCAACTAAAAGGTGGCACATTTGAGGGATTTTTAAACGCAATTGCCACTCCACCACCTCTCCTGCCAGTATGATTTATATGTATGCAGGAGTAGTCAGGGGGCAGTGCTAGTTGGATGTCAGGGCATGAGTCTTCGAGTTGGTCTTCCTCTATCAAATTATGAATATTCAAGGCGTGCTTGGATAGAGAGTGGACATTAATAAGTGTTGCTTTAAGAGTCTTAGAGATATTTCTGCGCTCCCTTTCATCACAGATTCCAAGATTCCGAAGGTGGAGTAGTTTGATACCAAACTTCCCAGTTTTCAGTAAAGCCATTATGGTGCTGTGGAGTTTGTAATGACAAACTCCCATACCATATACTCTTTATGGCATTACTGCACTTACAGTGTCTAATAATTGACTTAGACACTATAGGGGTACAGGCTCATGCACATTAAACCCACACTGATGCCAGTGTGGGATTTAATGAAAAATGCTCTTAGATATGCCCCCTGAAAAATGACCTAACTCTAGTGTCCTGGCTGAGTGACTGCTCGCCAGCTGCAACAACCAAACATGTTTCTGGACCCCTGGGTCGATAGCCTGCCGCTCTCGGGGCCTGGAAACACAGCACATCTGGGACGATGTACCAAGCCTCCTTCCCAGGATGGGCTGGGTCCACGAAAGGGAAGCTTTAAAGGCCTGCCACCTTTGTGAGCTACCCCAGCCATTTGCTGCTGCCAGCAACTGGCCCCCACCGGTTCTGACCCCCACTTTGGGCCGGAGAATCGGCGGGAAAACCAAGTTAGGAGGAGAGGTGTGCCCACCTTTGCCATCCCCAACCCTCTGATGGGGGAGGCGAGGTGAAACACAACTCTCAGTCCCCACCATCTTGAAGAAGGGGGACCCAGCCAACCAAAGTGAGGCTTATGCCCCCCTCCCACTGGAGGGTGGCATTATAAGGGGTGTACCCAACCCAAGAAAAGGACCCATTGGTCCTGACCTGTACCTACCTGTAATGCCCCTAAATTTATTATTTAGGAGCAACCCAGAACCTTGCCTCCTCAGACCAGAAGAAACAAGAAGAAGAAGGACCAAAGAGCTGTGCTGAAGAAGAAGAGGAGAGCACAAATTGACTTGGTCCCAGCCCTACCGGCCTGTCCCGACCTCGACCTGCTACAGTGAAATCACGGTGTGTCCTACAGCCAGCAGCCACCAAGAACCCGGAGGACCTGCCCTGCCTTCCCAAACCAGACTTTGTCTCCTGTGAGCACCGGATTTGCTCACTCACAGACTCTGGCTCCGGCCAAATCCATGAGTCTGCACCCGACGCCCACAGCCCGAGTGGCCCAACACCACGAGGAGGTCTTACCGGCGATCCTGACCTGGGATCTGGTGATCCCTGACCTACCTCAAGTCTCCAACCGACGCCTGCAGCACTTTTCTGGAGGATCCCCCCCGACCGTGACTGGAGCCAGTAAGAAAAACGCAACGCCAAAAGATACCCCTGCACTCGACGTCCCACAGCCTTGGGTGGCCCAACTTACCTCTCCAACAGGTTGTCACCTACAGAAGATCTTCGTCCCTGAGCCTACAGTGTTTGTTGCAACCAGAGAATCCGCATTGAAAACAGGGCACCCTACGCCAAAACAGCTCCCTGCGGCCCCTGTGCCGCTGTGGGTGCACCTGGTGTGCTAAACCGGATCCCCCTTTGCCCTGAGCCTAAGTCCAGGAGCTTTGCTCCCACAACCTTGTGGGTGCACCTGGTGTGCTAAACCGGATCCCCCTTTGCCCTGAGCCTAAGTCCAGGAGCTTTGCTCCCACAACCTTGTGGCCTGCTCATGAGCAGCCACCAACCGGAGATCCCTTATCCCCATTTGGATAACATTGTGCCTCAGCACTCTGCACAAAGCCACCCTGGTGCAGTTGAGGGTGTTCTGAGAGTGCATCCTTGACCCTGGGGGAACCCTGGTTCTAACCCCAGAAAACCAACTCCCAAACCTAAGTACTTACCGTTAAGTCGATAACATTTTTTCTCCCATAGGACTCCATTAACTGCTTTCTTGTGAAAATTGTTCTAAGTGTGGAGTTGGTTTGTACAAAACCCTAAGAAACTGCAAATGTACAAAATCTGATTTACTTTCCTTTTCTCTAGGAAATGTCCAATTGCGATATCTAGGCATATCACACTGAGTAGAAAAAATAACTTAAAAAGTAATTTGAAAAGTAACTTGAAAAGTAATCTGAAAAGTAAGTCCAATTGTTTTACAACCAAATGACTTACCTGTAACCAATCCAATTGCATTCAACTGCATTCAAATTGTATTTAACTGCATTATTCTTGCAAAGTGGTATTATACTTACCTGTACAAAGCCTGGCTTGGTTCTAGAAAGTAAAATACAACTAAACAATATTTTTATACAAACAAATTGGTTTCAGTTCAGTCTTTGAGTGTGTGACATAGTTTCTTGCCTGAGTGTGTAAAATAAATGCTTAACACTACCCTCTGATAAAGCCTTACTGCTCGCCCACACTACCACAAATAGAGCGTATGGTATTATCTACTTTTACCTCTGTCTACCTTTGGGGTTCCACTGGACTCTGTGCACACTATACCTTACTTTGGTATAGTATGAACAGAGCCAGCTTCCTACAGGACAGGGTTACAGAAGTAAGTAACTTGTTATTTTCTACTTTTCCAATAAAAAGAGGAAAGATCACATTTGGCTTGGCCTCCAGTCCATCCCAACTGAGGGACAATTATCAATCTGAAGAGGAAGAGAATTTGACTGCTCACCATGAAGATGATGCAGACCAATATGAACAAGCCATCCTTCTTTCATACCTCCAATATTAGGGCATCCAGATTATGAGTCTTCCACTCGCGCAGTGTTGGTGGGCCAGTATCCCCTCAGTGCCGCGATATGTCCCTTTTCGCAACCACGAGACCTAGTGCGCCGGATATCAGCTATGATCTATCTCTGTCTACGTCGCTGGGACCTTATTCTTGAACTTCAACAAGTGATGAGTGATTTATATATTCTTTTTCCAACAAGCCATTAAAACAGCCACTTCAGCCGCCCCACACCATCTCAACATCTTCTGCCTGCAATCCTGGCTTCTCCACTATGCCAGGAAGAGGGTGACAACATGGAGGATGATGTGGAAGAAGAGGATGAAGTTAAATTCCTGGATGGCGATAAAGTAACAGTACTCCAGCTACTCAAGTTCTAAACGTTCTGTGCATGCACAACTACAGTAAGGAAAATGCTACTTACCAGTATGCATTTGTTCTTGGCATGTAGAGCTGCAGATCCTCACACTGAGCATTAGATCGCCATCTGGTGTTGGGCTCGGATGCTTGCACCTTGTTGTTGTCTTGGAAGAAGTTTTTGTAGTCACGAGATAGGTGACTCCTCCCTTGGACGACAGTGCGCATGGGCATCGACTCCATCCTCAGATTGTTTTTCGCCATAATGGGAAATGATGGAGTTAGTAGAAAAGAAAGAGATGTCCATGTGTGTATATCTAAGTAAGATAGGACTGGAACACATACAGGTCCCGGGGAGGTGGGTGGGCGTGTGAGGATCTGCAGCTCTACATGCCAAGAACAGATGCATACTGGTAAGTAGCATTTTCCGTTCGAGGCATATGAGCTGGAGATCTCACACTGAGCATAGACTGTACAGCAGTATCTCCCCTAGCGGTGGTCACCTGTATGTGTTGCAGTAGTTTGAAAAAGTGTTTTAAGAACAGCTTGGCCCACAGAAGCTTGTTGCTTGGCTTGCACATCAACACAATAGTGTTTAGTGAAGGTGTGTGTTGTAGACCATGTGGCTGCCTTACAGATGTCTTCTAGGGGAATGTTCCCTAAGAATGCCTTGGAAGCCCCTAGTTTGCGTGTTGAGTGTGCTCTAGGGGGAATTGATAATGTGTGCTTGGCTTTTTGGTAGCATATTTGGATACATTTAACGATCCACCTTGCAATCCCAGCTTTTGAGATGGGATTACCTTTATGCGGTGGAGAGAAAGCTACAAACAATTGTTTTGGTTTGCGAAATGACTTGGTCCTGTCAATGTAATACATTAGAGCTCTTTTGACCTGGAGCTACCCGGGTTCTGAAAAAACACGGGTAGCTCCACAGATTGATTAAGGTGGAAAGGAGAAATTACTTTAGGAAGGAATTTTGGGTTTGTCCTGAGAACTATCTTGTTACGATGTATTTGTAAAAATGGCTCTTGTATGGTTAAAGCCTGGATCTCACTGACCCTCCTGAGAGAGGTGATTGCAATAAGGAAAGCTACTTTCCATGTGAGGAATTGAAGTTCACATTTATGCAGAGGTTCAAATGGGGGTCCCATGAGCCTAGTAAGCACGATGTTAAGATTCCACACTGGAGAAGGTGGTAATCTGGGAGGTATGATCCGTTTAAGGCCTTCCATAAAGGCTTCGATTGCTGGGACCCTAAAAAGTGATAAGTGTTGTCTGTTTTGTAAGTAAGCGGCAAGTGCTGCTAGATGAAGACGTATGGATGAGTATGCCAAATTACATCTTTGTAAATGTAGTGAGTAACAAATGATGTTTTGTATGGAGGCATGTAGTGGCTGGATATTATTGTTATTGCAGTAAATGGCGAATCTTTTCCACTTTGCTGCGTAGCAAGCTCTGGTGGTAGGGCGTCTGGCCTCTTTAATGATGCTCATACAGTCCCGTGGTAGGTTAAGGTAACCGAACTCTAGGACCTCAGGAGCCAGATTGCAATATTCAGTTGAGTTGGATCGGGGTGCCTTATCTCTCCATGGTTCTGCGTTAGTAGTGATGGGGAGAGGTGTAGTTTTTGGTGTGGGACTATTGATAGTTCCAGCAGTGTTGTGAACCACGGTTGGCGTGCCCATGTGGGAGCCACTAGGATCATTTTTAGAGACTGTTGTCGGAGCTTGCGTACTACTAGCGGAATGAGTGGGAGTGGCGGAAAAGCGTACGCAAATCTGCCTGACCAATTCATCCATATCGCATTGCCCTTGGACTGTGGGTGTGGAAACCTGGCGGCGAAGGTTGGGCATTTTGCGTTTTGGTGTGTGGCAAATAGATCTATGTCTGGTTGGCCCCACATCTGGAAAAAAGGTAGAAGAACTTGTGGATGTAGTTCCCATTCGTGAATCTGTTGTGTCTGTCGACTTAACAGATCGGCAATCTGATTGTGAACTCCTGGTAGGTGTTGGGCGAGAAGGTATATGTTTTGTGGGATGGCCCACCTCCAAATGTTCTGTGCAAGTTGGGACTGTTGTAGAGAGTGTCCCCCCCCCCTGTTTTTGTATATAATACATGGCCGTGATGTTGTCTGTGCGGATCAGGACTGCTTTGTTTTGTACCTGGAGTTGAAATGATTTGAGAGCTAGGAATATTGCTAGCAGTTCTAGATGATTGATGTGGAGCAGTCTTTGTTGAGTGGTCCATTTGCCCTGTGTTGTGTGATCTAACAGGTGTGCTCCTCATCCTGTGAGTGATGCGTCTGTTGTTAGTACTATTTGTGGAACAGGCTCGAGGAACGGCCGCCCTTTGGACAAGTTTTTTGTGTTCCACCACTACAGAGAGCGATGTGTGCGGCTGTCCACCAACACCAGATCTGTAAGTTGTCCGTGAGCCTGATTCCATTGGTGTGCTAGACATTCCTGTAAGGGACGCATTTGAAGCTTTGCGTGAGGTACGATGAAGATGCAAGATGCCATCATGCCTATCAGTTGCATGAACACTCTGGCTGGGAGAGAGTGTTGGATTTGAAACTTGGTGATGAGAGCTTGTATACTGGCTATCCTGGCTGGGCTGGGATACGCTAGAGCTGTTCAAGTGTTTATTGTGGCCCCCAGATATTGATGTACATGGGAGGGCTGGAGGTGCGACTTGGTATAGTTGATTGTGAACCCCAAGTTGTGTAGTGTTTGAATGGTGTGATGAGTGTGTTGGATACACTGGTTAAATGATCTGGCTTTTATGAGCCAGTCGTCCAGATACAGGAAGACATGTATTTGTTGTCTTCGTAGGTGCGCTGCTACTACTGCAAGGCATTTGGTAAACACTCTTGGAGCAGTGGTGACCCCGAAGGGAAGGACTTTGAACTGGTAGTGTTGTCCATCGAGTACGAACCTTAGATACTTCCTGTGAGCAGGATGTATGGGAATGTGGAAGTAGGCGTCCTTGAGATCTAGTGTGGCAAGGAAGTCTTCCTGTTGTAGTAGGGGAAGCACTTGTTGGAGAGTGATCATGTGAAAATGATCCGAATGTATATACTGATTGAGGAGTCTGAGGTCTAGAATTGGCCTTAGGGTCCCATCCTTTTTGGGGATGAGGAAATACAGGGAGTAAACCCCTGTTCCCTGGTGTAGTAAAGGGACTGGCTCTATGGCATGCTTTTGAAGCAGTGAGAGAACTTCCTGCTTTAAAAGTGTAAGATGGTCTGTGGACATTGGACGCTGCTTGGGTGGTATGTTTGGGGGGGTAGCTGTAAGTTCCAGGCAGTAACCATATTGGATAATTTGTCTCACCCACCTGTCTGTTGTGATGGAGTTCCAGGTAGGAACTGTGCTAATCTTCCCCCGACAGGAGTGGAATGGTCGGGGGGAAGTGGAGGGAAGTCACTGTTTAGCAGCAGGGGAGGTACGGGTGTTGGTGCTACCTCGGCCTCTCCCTTTACTGTTGTTCCCTCTGTAACCTCCTCTAAAATATCCTCTATTGGGGGGGATGTTTGGGTGGTGTTTTTAAAGGAAGATGAACTATCTGTGCTGATGTTCCTGGAGGCTCCTCTGTAAAAGGAGCGACAAAAGGAGCCATGCGGTTGCGGAGACTGCAACGCTCCCATTGACTTGGCAGTTTCTGTATCTTTTTTCATTTTTTCAAGAGCAGTGTCCACAGCCGGTCCAAAAAGTTGGTTTTGATTGAACGGCTGATTTAGAATAGTGGTTTGGACCTCCTGCTTGAAGCCTGAAATGCGCAACCATGCATGTCTTCTGAGCAGTACGCTAGTATTGACAGACCTAGCGGCAGTGTCAGCTGCATCAAGGGCACACTTAATTGACGCATTGGTGATTAGTTTGCCCTCTTGAATTAGGTCATTTGCTTGAGTTTTATACTGGTCAGGCAAGTGTTGTAACAGGGTTTCCAACTGGTCATAGTGGGCCCTATCATATCTGGCCAGCAGTGCTTGAGTGTTGGCTATGCGCCAGTGATTGGCGGCCTGCGCAGATACTCTTTTGCCAGATGCGTCTAGTAATTTAGATTCTTTATCAGGGGGCGGTGCGTCCCCTGAGGTTTGTGAATTAGCTCGTTTTCTAGCATTGGAGACTACTAACGTGTCTAGAGGCAGCTGGCCTTTAATGTACGCAGGATCGTCAGGGGCAGGCCTATATTTTTTATCGATCCTGGGATTAAGAACCCTGGCGCGCACAGGATCTTTAAATATGTCGGGAGCATGCTTAATAATCCCTTTAATCATTGGCAATATTTGTACAGTTTTTTGGGACTGTTCAAATGTGTCTAACAGAAAATCCTCCTCTGGTGCGTTTGTGTGCATGTGTACCCCATGAAATACAGCAGCCCTATTAATGAGTTGTCCAAACCCAATATTATCATCCGGAGGAGAGGGTTTTGTTGGGTATGGTAGAGGGCTTGGGAGGTCTGGGGGATCTATTGGATCATTGTAATCCCAATCATCTTGTGGTGGGTCATCTGGATCGGTGAATGGGTCACCAGGGTCACCACCGTCCCCTATGTCATCTTGATAATCATATGTAGGTGGTGTATGTGGTGGAGATGTTACAGGCTGAGGCGGTGTAACAGGTTTGTGGAGAGGAGGGGTGTTAAATGGAAGGACAGGGGAAGAAGGAGGCATAGGTGAAGTGTCACAGTCCTTCTTTTCCACAGGTACTGGCTTGTGGCATGGTACAGCTGTGAGATGCCCTGTTTTAGGGTTGATGTGGATCTTTGTTTGCTTAGGATCAACAGGATCCGGATGAAAAAGCTCCTCGTCTTGGAGAACTGGTTTCGGCGCCGATTTTTTCGGTTCCGAGCGGGGTGGTGGCTGAGTTTTATGCTCTTTGGCCTTAGGAGGCGTGGAAGAATCCTTAGGCTTGGTTGTCGGCAGTCGCGGTCCGTGTAGGAGTGCCGGCCGGGCGGTGACGTGGGGCGGGGGAGGGGCAGGGTGGGGGGTAGCAAAGTACGGATTACGGACCAATACAGGTAAGTAAACATTTAAATCAATAAAACGAATTTCGTTGTGAGCGCTGCATCGCCAAATGCGATGCAGTGCGCGCAACGAAATTCGTTTAATTCCTAGGTATGCCATCACGAAGATGGCTACCTCTCATAAGTAGTGTCTACCTCGCAGTTAGCCCACCTTAGGGGTGGTAGTAGCCTGGCGGTGGCTCGCCTACCTGACTAGCTAATTTTCCTGCCTGTTGAGGTACCAAGGGGGCTCTGGACAGGGGCAGTGCTTCCTCTCCTGTGAGGGGAGCCAGAATCCCATTCCAAAGGTGACGACTCCTTTGAAGCTTGCTTGCCCAGGTAGGCTAATCAGCAGGTCTTCCTGTGGGAGGGTGTGTTACATCCTCTTCCCTGAGAGGCTTTTGTTCCTGATCTCCTAAGAGCAAATGGCTCCCACCTAGAAGGTCAGAAACTTGTCTCGAGTGGCAGGCTGGCAGAATCCAGTCAGCAAGCACACCAGAGGCTGGTAGGTTTTCAGGGGGCACCTCTAAGATGCCCTGCGAGTGCATGGTTTGATAAATCCAACACTGGCATAAGTGTGGTTTTATCAAGACGAGATGTTTGGTGCCAAACATCTCTATTTTCCAAGAAGCCATCATGTAGCTGGGGAACTCGTTTTCACCAGTGTTCAGTACATGGTTTAAGATGGTTTTCCTGGTCACTTGCACTGGCAGTAATAGAGCTGACCAGCACAAGCACTGTGCCTTAGGGCTGTCAGGCCAGCTGTAGGGGTGACTTATAAATGCAGTGGTAGAGGACACAGCACAAAGGGATGAATGACATGTTGTGTCTTCCTTTTGTCTGCACCAAGACATGCAGCCTGCAATGGCAGTCATGCATGTGCTTGGTGATGGGTCACTGAGGGTGGCACAATTTGTATTGCAGTCCTTAGGGACCCTCTTTAGTACCTAAGGCCCTAGGTACTATTTACTAGGACCTTACGAAGGATGCTAAAGGTTAGCCAATTGGGAGAACAATTGTACAGTTTTGGGAAAGAGCTCTGACACTGGGGACCTGGTTAGCAGGAACCAAGTGCACCTTCAGTCTAAATCACATCATGTAGCAGGAAAAAGTGAGGGCAACCATGTTAAAAGGGGCACTTTCCTACAGACAGCGTCAGCAGCTTAGTAATGCATCTTGCAGAAGCAACTGCTATCAGAAATACTGTCTTGATAGTGAAACGTTGTACAGTGCAGCTGGGAATGGGTTTGAAAAGCATCACTGAAACACGTATACAACTGGTGACTGTGACTGAGAAGGCAAAAAAAGGCAGAAAAGGCATGGTTTGATAAATCCAACACTGGCATAAGTGTGGTTTTATCAAGACGAGATGTTTGGTGCCAAACATCTCTATTTTCCAAGAAGCCATCATGTAGCTGGGGAACTCGTTTTCACCAGTGTTCAGTACATGGTTTAAGATGGTTTTCCTGGTCACTTGCACTGGCAGTAATAGAGCTGACCAGCACAAGCACTGTGCCTTAGGGCTGTCAGGCCAGCTGTAGGGGTGACTTATAAATGCAGTGGTAGAGGACACAGCACAAAGGGATGAATGACATGTTGTGTCTTCCCTTTTGTCTGCACCAAGACATGCAGCCTGCAATGGCAGTCATGCATGTGCTTGGTGATGGGTCACTGAGGGTGGCACAATTTGTATTGCAGTCCTTAGGGACCCTCTTTAGTACCTAAGGCCCTAGGTACTATTTACTAGGACCTTACGAAGGATGCTAAAGGTTAGCCAATTGGGAGAACAATTGTACAGTTTTGGGAAAGAGCTCTGACACTGGGGACCTGGTTAGCAGGAACCAAGTGCACCTTCAGTCTAAATCACATCATGTAGCAGGAAAAAGTGAGGGCAACCATGTTAAAAAGGGGCACTTTCCTACAGACAGCGTCAGCAGCTTAGTAATGCATCTTGCAGAAGCAACTGCTATCAGAAATACTGTCTTGATAGTGAAACGTTGTACAGTGCGGCTGGGAATGGGTTTGAAAAGCATCACTGAAACACGTATACAACTGGTGACTGTGACTGAGAAGGCAAAAAAAGGAAGAAAAGGCAGACATACAACCTTTAACTGTGCCCACTGCAAAGCACTGCTGGGGTTAAGACAAACAAAACATTTTATCAATAGTTCTCTAGAGGATTCAGTTGACGGACCGACACATCCCACATCCACTACTACAGCAGTTAAGTTGAAACTACTCAGTCTCCACGCATGAGGTGTAGGTAGGTAGTGGAGATTTGGGTGCAGGACTCTGCTATACTGTTGAGAGAGGAGGTCCTACCAAAGAGGAAGACAGATCACTGGGCAAACTCTACCCTAATGTGGATAGAGGAAGTCCTACCAACCGTTCACCTGCTGCAGTCCAAAACTATCAAGTGACATGAGCCCGGTCTGCCATGAAAATAGGTGTCTTACAAATCCAACACATCCATCCAGTCTCCTCAGTCCAGGGCAGACAGACGTTGGGCCAGGGTGAGCATTGTGAATTTGTCATTCCGATGGAAGGAGTTCAGTGGGAAAGATCAAGGATAGGACGAAGGCGTCCGTCCTTCTTTGGAATCAGGAAACAACGGGAGAAACAAACAGCCAGCCTTGATCCCTGATGCTGGCACCTCTCTGTGGCTCCCTTGGCCAAGAAAGCTTGATCCTCCCCTCTGAGTATGGACTAAAGTTCCTCTGGGAGATGTTGTGGTGTGGGAAGCATATCTGGGGATGTGACAAAGACGATAGGGAGTAACTGTGTTCTGCAATCTGGAGCACCCACTGGTCGGATGTGAAGCTCCTTCACCTGAGGAGGTAGAGAGTGATACCTTACCTCCCACCAGTGTGTTCGTGAGTTGCAGAGGATGATTTAAAGTGGTTTTGTTTGCAGCAGCTGCAGGAGGGGGTTTGGTAGCATGTAGCTCCTGGGGGGCCTGGACGTTGTTGGCTTGATCCCTTGCCTCTACCCTGAAAGGATTGAGAGACTTGGTATAATTGAGGTACACTCTGGCGCTGACTCTGCTGGTATCCTCTTCCAAAGCCTTGAAAGAGGCAAAATTGCTGAGGGAATTCAGAGCAGGCGGCGCTAGGCCTAGAGAGCGTACTGTGGCCTTGCTCTCTTTAAAACCGTCTAAGGCAGTGTCTGCCATCACTCCAAAGAGCCTAGAGCCATCAAAGGACATGTCAATTAAGGATTGGTGGACGTTGTTTGGAAAGCTAGTTGAGTGAATCCAGGCGTGGCATGGAAGCATCAAGCTGGTCCTGAATGCCCTACCCGGTCAGTCAGTAGTGCCTAGACCCGAACATATGAAGGACTTCGCTGTGTCCTGCCAGTCTTGAATGAGGTTTTGGAGGGTGGGCCCAATGTCCTCAGGGAAAGCTGGCAAGATGTCCGCCACTCTGTCTAACAATGCATGCAAGTACCTCTCTAGGAGGCAGCTCGTGTTGACTAGCCTCAGAGTAAGGCTGGCAAACAAGAAAATGCGCTTGGCAAATGTCTCCATGTTTCAACTCAGTCTAGGGAGGGAGGGAGGGAGGGAAGAAGGGGGAGAGTGGAAAACGCATTGTGATTGGGACTATTTGTAGACGTCTGCATGACAAGGATTTCCAGGGTGGGGTTTGAGGTGAGGAAGTCTGGATCCCACTGGGCAGGTCTATGCCATCTTGCAATCTATCTATTGACTAGAGGGCAAGATCCAGATCTTGCGCAGGTGCCCAGCAGTACATTCGACCGGGTCTCATTAAAAGGGAGAGGCTCTTGATTTGTTTGACCTGGGTGAAGTACCTCAGTGAAGACATTAGTTTTAACTTCTGTGGACAGTATTGTGTGGTCTATCACTTCTGCTGCCATCCGAATCACCGTGGCGAAGGAGACAAATTCCTCTGTAACTGCGACACAGTTGGCGTTGGGGGAGGAGTCAGCCAGCGGTGACCAGACTGGAGGGCGCCTCAGATCCGTAGGGGTTAAATTAACTCTAGAGGGTCCCGGGGGAGTACCACACATTTTATCTAGGGCTGATTTCAGCTCAGAAAGCTGTTGTGGTGTCGATGATGGGAAGCCAGGGCGCATCAGGAGCAGTATGGGAAGTGGGGGGAAACATCTCCTTAGCCTACAGGCAATTGTAGCGTCACACAACTCTGAATGGTGGAAGCAGCAGGACGAAGGAGAGCAACGTTTGGATATCTTTGGCTTTTGGAACTTTAACTTAACTGAGCTTTGTGACTTCGATGACTGGTCGCAAGATTGGTTTCAGGAGAACGCCTGCACCATCGACTATGAGAGAGACTGGGCCTTTTTTGACTTCAGTCGGAATTCTGTGATTGCAAGTTTGGTTTGGAGGTCGAAGATGGCCTTTTGGTTCATCTTCGTGCAATATTCACACGACACAGGAATCGTGCTTGGAGCCGAGACATCAGAGACAGACGTCATGGGTGTCTGTCACCAACATCTGGTGGTTATACTCCTAGCACGTTTTGAACCCTGTGGTTTTTAGATGGGAAATGTCCCTAGCACATTGGAAGAATTTGAGGGAATAGAAATTCTGTCTTGCTGTAGCTACCGGGATTCGATGGAGCTCCGGATCCCTTTCGAAAGGTGCAGAAAGAAAGGAACTGACATCAGCATGCATAGGTTGCACAGACACAGGGGCCTGATGTCACATGTTGGGGGTGGGGGAGAACCGGCCTGATGCAGAAACACAAGCTGTAAGATACCACCTATGAAATACCATGGGAATTGCTATCAAAATTCTCAAGATTCATTCTGGCGCCTGGGGAAAATCACAAGGGGGGAATCTGCAGTTAGAAGTCCCTATCAGAATTACCAGGACCTACTGCAGATGTCAGCTAGATCGCACAGAAGGTTGCCATACAAATCTTCTAACCTTCTCACCAGACTTCAGGGGAGAATCCAACATTTGAATGTAACATTGTTGAATGTTGCAGCATAACTCCAGAAGTCAGACAGTATAGCCATTTAAATATACCAACTGCTTATATGGAAATTTTAAAGGAAGCAAAACACCAATCAACAAGAACATGCTACGCAATGAAATGGAATAGGTACAGCAGATGAGACCAAAATAACAGACATGATCCAATTTCATGTCAAAAGGATGTCATCATTTCATACCTCTTGCACTTAGCACAGTCAAAATTGCAATTTCCTTTAATGAGGTCCATCTTGCTGCAATCATAGCTTAAAAGAAGGCACCAAATCAAATGTCCTTTGTCAAGGTTCCTGTAGTGAAAAAGGTCTAAAGAACTGGTTTCCTAGACTAGAAAAAACATCACCACCTTGGGTACTCAATGTCAGAGTCAGCAGACCGATCCCTACATTCACTGGATGTGAAACGTTACTGCTGTTAAACAAAAACTCTTAGAAAATCCAATTATTTATTAATTCTGGACACATTCGTCAAGGGTTAGCCACATCCAAACAGTTTATTTCTAGATGGACTGTAGCATGTTTTTTTTAATGCTGCAAATTAGCAGAGAACTCTTTCCCGGGTAGACCGAAAGTAGATTCAACTGGAGGAAAAGCAGCCACAACAGTTTGGCTCAGAAATGTTGCCTTAGCAGATGTCTGCAAAGCTGCCACTGGAGGTCAGTGCATACATTCACAAGACACTACTGCCTAGATTCAGACAAAGAAACTGACAGTAAAGTCAGTCAGACTACTGTGAAGAGTCTGTCTTGATAGTAATGAACTAGTGATGATCTTAGTTTCCTGCTTCGTATGGCCAAGGGAAGCATTTGGAAAATTGCTCTTTGCTTGCTAATCCAAAATTTATGACTATCGATGAGGATCCTACAATGAGGAAAAATGGTTACTTACTTGTAGTTCTGACTCTGCATTGTGGGAATCTTCACTGAAGTCATAAAATTCCCACACATTTCCCTGGTTAAGTTATTTTGGGCATCCAAAGCTTGTTATCACAGTGTCAATCATCTTATCTTTATTTTCTGACTGTAAAAAAATGACTGATTCTGAGAGGCAACTACCAGTACAGGGGATCATAGATAGGGGAAGCTCCTGAAGACTTGCAGACAGACAGCAATGTATTTTCACAACTTTACGATATAAGCCTATCAATATTTTCCCTCTATTTTACACCATTTTTAACATTTCAGATGCTCCAATGCAGTTTGGAAATAGCCTCTTCAAACTATACATTAGTCTGCAGTTTGGACAAATCGCCCTTGGATAGGTTTCTGAAGGGTGTTGCTCATCATATGGCCAATAGCACCCTGTGAACATTATTTAATGGACATGTATTAGATATGAAGTGTTCCGGGGACAACACATGCAGTGTGGAATTATTCTAATGTTTATAACGATCAATGAAGGTCCTATGGCCTTCAGAAGAGGTATAGTTTTCTCCCTGGACCTACTGCCCAGATACTAGGATAGAGGGACTGCTTCTTAAGAAAAAGAAAATAAATGGTCTCCAGGGACAACAAGATCTTAAAATTTTCCTATATGTGCTATAGTCGGTAAAAGCTTCAGTTTCATCAAAAGTGGCAGTAAATCCAGTTTTGAAGTTAAAAGAACAGAGGTCTATGACAATTCCCTTTTTACTTGATGTGTGGTACATAATTTGAGCTATGAAGTCTATAGAGTAAATGGAGTTCACCTCTATTCACCTTGGGAGCTACCCATCAGCTAACAAAAAGATGGGTAAAAAGTACATGGCAGTATGGTAAATAGAAAAACAAAATTCAGCTAATTTAACATCACAACCAAAGGAACCCGAGCCTAACAATAGGGAACAGTTGACATATGTAAATAAGGGAAAGATCCAATGCTGGAAGACAAGGAACAACTTATGACAGATCAGTTTATAAATGCAAAAGAATGACTAAACATCACACTCACCGTCCACCCATTTTACCTCCAAATCCTCCTCCTCGGTCACCACCTCTGCCGCCAAGACCCCTGAAGCCTCTATCTCCTCCATATCCTCCCCTTCCACGATCTAGAATAAAAAAAAATAAGAAAATATATAATAATAATAAAACCAACTGGACAGTAATAATTAAAGCCACAGGTGAGCTGTTCAGTTTAAAAAATACAAAAAACATATATCCACAGTCGCATCATTAAACAAAAGATATACAGTTTTCAAAAGTATATTTGGTCAACAAGATTTTTGTAAAGATTCATCAATGTTAACTCCGTCACTAAAACAAATAACATGCTCTCTAGAACTGGATCTTTCAAAGATTTATTCATGTGCTCAATTCATTCCCCATCATCAAGGTGGGAGTCCCACAGCAAGTTTAAAACAGCAGTGTAAGGAAATGCCTCTTTTTGTATGGTCACCCTCAAGTTTTTCGACTGATGCTGCTGGTTTTTGGACTCCGAGAGTGCACCGAGGCCTGCTAAACAGACCTCAGTGCCAGTGCCCTGATCTTAAAGTGTATGTCGAATTGGCTATAGCCAATTGGAAATGGCTAACTTACCTGCAACTCCCTAGTAAATGGTACGCTGGTACTAAGGACACATAAGTTAGAGGGGTGCCCCTGGGCTTGCAGCACTGATTGTGCCACCCTGGAGGTTCCTCACATAAAACAGGTCCCCAGTCTATCACTGCAGACTGGTAGAGCAGTTGTGCACTGCTAGCTTGACTTTGCCATTGAAAGCAATGGCAAAGCCAACACTTCCCCTGGACATGTGTGTTAAGTTACCCCTTTGGCAGGCCTACTGAGGCTTAAAGGAAGGGTGCAAAATATGACAGAGGCAGGATATATACTTTACATGTCCTAACAGTAAAATACACAAAACAACCGTTTTTACTGTAGAAAGACTTGGTTGCCCAATTGGTGAGTACAGGCTTACACACTTGACTTCTCAGCTGTGTTAACTAATAAACGGTGTGACCAAAGTGGGCACTCCAAGTTACCAAAAAACTTGTTACATTAAGCCTGACTTGTACTGCAAGTCGAAATTAATGTAACTTGTAGCAGTGTGCAGCTCTAGCATCGCTGTCACCTTGTTGCCTTTAAAACTCCTGTGACTCCCCGGGCACTCATCAAGCCTGTCCCATGAGACAGCTTCTGCGCTCCTGGAGAGATGTGCTAACGACTCTCAGGAAGCAGAACAATGAGGGATTGCAGGCCAGCAAGGTGTCACCTGCAGGAAGCCAATTGGGTGTGTCGGGAGGTCACGAACGGACTGGGGGAACGCGGGACGAACACTCCCCTCCTTTGTAAATCTGAAGTCCTGATGCTTCACATACAGGCTGCGGAGTGTCCCTTTAACAGCATACACGATCTCCGGGAGGAGGAGCGCCGTGTCTCAACTTCATCCAGAACTACCCTATCAGAGGACTTCGGGAGGAAGAAAGCGGAAGAGGACGTCCTATCCGGGAGAGAGGCGACCGAGAGGACGGAAGCGGCTGGAGAATCGGAGGAGACGTGAGCTGAGGACTCGTCGAGGGTGTACCGGAAGGATCACCGAAGCAGACGTCCAGGTGGAGGAGCAGACGCCAGGAGGCCAACAAGGACACACACCGCCCCGCCACTCTCCTGGAGGAGCGTGGCTGGACAAGGTACAGCAGAGTATACGGGGGTTCGCGGGGCACTGGGTGGGAAAGGGAGGTACTTAGAGGAAGGACACCTTTTAGCGGGGCTGCACGAGGTGGCGGTACGCGGTGTTCCCTCACAAAACCCCTCCCGAATACGAGAATCAATACTGGCCAAACCACTGACCCGTGGTATTATTTGTTTTTGGTTTCCTATGGAATCCTTGCTCCATGAGGACGACAGCGTCTCCTGACTACGGCTGGACCCTTCATTACTGTTCACAGAACCGTGACCGGTCTGCCCTATAATCCCCTATTTTCCTGTAAGCCGGAATAAACCTATCTCTCACTGAGACTATCCTTGTGTACTGGTCCTCTTTGGTGCTCGTACGTGTCCTAGCCCTGGTGAAATCCTGACATTTGGTGGAGAACGCGGGCATACTCCATCTGATAAAGGATGGATAACCTTGTCTACCAGTTAAAAGAAGGACATACGAAGCTGGAATGGGCGCTCGAAAAGAACGCCAACCAAGCGGAGATGGATCGCGCCGTCTTCAGCTCCGCTATCCTGACACAGGCTGAAAACATGACCCGATTAGCGGAGGGTCAAAACCAGTTACTACTGGCTCTCGGGCAGGGGAGAGGGCCTACACAACCGGGAACAGTGATATCTCTACAACAGTATGTTCCCTTCTTTCTCAACTTTGAGAGGGCCGCAATGGCCAGTGCATGGCCCGCAGATCGTTGGCCCTTTTACCTCGCCCCACTGCTCACGGGTGAGGCCCAAGCCTCATACCAGATTGCCAACAAGGATGGAACAGCATCGTACGGCCATGTTAAACAGTTCGTCATGGATCGGTTGGGGGTGGATGATGAGTCCCATAGACTGAAGTTCCGACAAGAAAGGGGCGCCCCGGGGGACACACGGAAAACGCTGTTTTACAAACTAAAGGATGCCGCCGACCGCTGGCTCAAGCCCTTGGACTCCACACGTGAGGAAATCATGTACAAAATCTATTTGGAGCAGTACCTGGAGGCATTGCCTTATGGGACTCAGCGCTGGCTTCGTCAACAAGCCGGGTTGACCCTGGAGCACGCTGTGGAGATGGCCACAACATATGCTCGAGCCCAAACTGGGAACCTGAGTAAAGAGACAGAGCATACAAAAAACCAACCCCCCCCGAATAGAACGGAAAAGAGAATCAGTAGACCTCCCTTCGAGCCTTTCAGAGCTCGACCAGGAAGACATGAGATTCCTACCCCTTCAGGGCCTCAGTGTTTTGAGTGTGGCGAGTGGGGTCACATCGCCAGGTTTTGCAAAAAGAAGAAGGAGAAACTAGAGGAAGAACCGATGGACGTCAGTTACCTGCCACGGTCGATCCTATATGCACAAGAAACGGGACCTGTGTATTATTATAAGTGTAACACTGAACAACACGACAGTAACAGCCCGCCTTGACTCAGGATGTAAACACTCAGTGGCCAGAAGTGAGCTAATTCCCCGGACTCAATATATCCCAGGGAGGACTGTTAGTATACGTTGTGTACACGGGGATACTAAGGACTATCCGGTAGCCAGGGCGGCCCTTCAGATAGATCTGGGTATAGAAACCGTAGCAGACGTAGGGGTTCTTCCTTCCCTCCCTGAACAGTTAATAGTGGGCATAGACAACCCCTGTTTTTCCATGCTCCTAGGGGCTAAACTAAGGACCGGGTCCCGAAAGAGGAACCCTCATGACACCCTCCTTACCTCAGAACCTTGGGCTATAGACCACCACTTTAGAACAGCTCAACTCAACGATAGCACTCTTAGCAATGCTTGGCAAAAAGCCCGAGACTCTCAAAATAATGGCAGGAAATCCTTCCCCTGTTTCATAGAACAGAACGGCCTCTTGTACCGTGTCGCCAAGGAAGGAGAGGAGCCCCAGCTCTTGGTGCCGGTGGGATTTAGGGATCAGATCCTCTTCTTCGCACACTCGCACTAACTTTCAGGTCACTGTGGGGCAGAGAAGACAAGTCAGTCCATTCTCAACAGTTTCTTTTGGCCAGGGGTGTATGCTCAGGTCAAGAGGTACTGCCAAGAGTGTCAGATCTGCCAAAATAAGAACCCATACCTTCCACCAAAAGTTCCCCTACGACCCCTTCCCATTGTCGGCAAACCATTCGACAGGGTAGGGATGGATCTCATAGGTCCCCTTCCCAAGTCAACCAGGGGATACCAGTATGTCCTCGTTCTGGTTGACTATTCAACCAGGTATCCCGAGGCTCTTCCCCTCCGGGCAGCAACCACCACCACCACCATCGCCCAAAGATTAATCAAAGTGTTTTCAAGGATGGGGTTTCCTCGTGAGATCCTTACGTATCAGGGGACTCCGTTCGTTTCCAGGTTAATGAAGGAAATCTGCAAACAGTTAAATATCAAGCACATAACAACCTCGGTATATCACCCACAAACAGACGGCCTCGTGGAGAGGTATAACGGAAACCTCAAGCGCACCCTAAACAAAGCTACTAACTGGGGATGGGAAAAATTGGGATCAGCTCCTCCCGTTGGCTCTCTTTGTCATAAGAAGCCAGGCACAAAGTAGCCTGGGTGTCTCCCCCTTCGAATTCCTCTTTGGGAGGAAAGCCCATACCCTGTTAGAGATCACCAAGGAGAGCTGGGAGAAGGAGGGGGCAAATGAGGCCCAGGCTTTGTTGGACTACGCCAACAAGGTGAAAGTCCGTCTCCATAAACTAAGGGCCATGGCTCATGAGTCCCTGGAACGAGCCCAGGCTACACAAAAACTCTTCTATGACAAAGGCAAATGTTGGAGAGAGTTGTCGGTGGGTGAATGGGCTCTGATCCTACTCCCCTCGTGAACCCATAAGTTAAAAAAAGAGTGGCAAGGCCCGTACCAGATAGCAAAGAAGATAGGGAAGACCACCTACCTGCTAAAGCTTTCCTACAATAAAAACCAGATGTACCATATTAATCTGTTAAAAAAGTGGTTGGGACCCCCCCCCCTAAACAAGTTCATACCGTCTCTATGGCGAATACGGTGGATGCCACCGTTATCAATTCCGAGCTAACGGTTAAAGAGAACCAAAACATTCATGACTTCCTCCACTTGTTTAGGGATGTCTTTTCTGATCAGCCTGGGAGAACTCACCTAGCTGTACATTCAATACCCACCCAAGAAGGTGTCATCAGGCAAAAACCGTAACGGGTTCCTGAAGCCCGTAGGAAGGCCCTACAGCAAGAGGTGGCACAGATGCTGCAGTCTGGGGTTATAGTACCCTCACGGAGTAACTGGTGCTCACCAATCGTATTGGTACCCAAGCCGGATGGCAGTATCCGCTTCTGTATCGACTTTCGGGCCGTGAACCGGATTTCGAAGCAGGATGGCTACCCCCTTCCCCGGGTGGACGAACTAATTGAACGGTTGGGCGAAGCCCGTTATATTTCCACAATAGACCTTACGAAAGGCTATTGGCAAATCCCCTTGCACCCAGATGATCAGGAGAAGACGGCCTTCTCTATCACTGTCCTACCCTTCGGTCTACATGGCGCCCCTGCCAGTTTCCAAAGGCTAATGGACACAGTTCTCGCACCACATCACAAATATTCATCCGCATATTTAGATGATATCATTGTATTCAGCAACTCCTGGGCAGAACACCTTACCCACCTAGAAGCTATACTGACCGAGCTTAGAACCGCTCACTTACACATCAAGGCAAAGAAATCAAAGTTTGCGTTAAAAAAAGTGAAGTATCTAGGTTATCTGCTGGGTAAGGGCATGATAGAACCCCAAAACAAGAAGGTGAGAGCTATACAAGATACCCCTTTTCCACAGACCAGAAGGGACATGAGGGCTTTTTTAGGTCTTGTGGGGTACTATAGACGCTTCATTCCCCAGTTCTCTACCATTGCGACCCCACTTACCGATCTCTTAAGGAAGGTAGTCTCCCCTTCGCACCTCCACTCCCCCTCAGAGTCTGAAATCATAGACTTCCAGATACTAAAAGATGCTTTGACCTCTCCTGTGTTGATGACCCCCAACTTCCAGGAACCATTCATCCTCCAGACAGACGCCTCAGGGGTGGGCATAGGTGCAGTCCTCTCCCAACTAGATGCAGATGGACTTGAGAGACCTATTCTCTTTCTCAGCAGAAAGCTTTTTCCCCGAGAACGGGTGTACCCCACTATCGAAAAGGAGTGCTTAGCGGTAAAATGGAGTATCGAGAAACTGCGATACTATCTGGAGGGAAGACATTTCTTATTGTACACGGACCATGCCCCCCTTACCTGGCTCCAGAGGAACAAGGGCTGCAATGAACGGGTTCTTCGGTGGTTCCTGGCATTACAGCCCTTCCAGTTCGAGGTCAGACACTGCAAGGGCACTGAGCAAGGCAACGCAGACTACCTGTCACGTTACCCTCTTTCCCCCGATCGGGGCAATCCTAGGGGAGGGGTGTGTCAGGAGGTCACGAACGGACTGGGGGAACGCGGGACGAACACTCCCCTCCTTTGTAAATCTGAAGTCCTGATGCTTCACACACAGGCTGCGGAGTGTCCCTTTAACAGCATACACGATCTCCGGGAGGAGGAGCGCCGTGTCTCAACGTCATCCAGAACCACCCTATCAGAGGACTCCGGGAGGAAGAAAGAGGAAGAGGACGTCCTATCTGGGAGAGAGGCGACCGAGAGGACGGAAGCGGCTGGAGAATAGGAGGAGACGCGAGCTGAGGACTCGACTCGTCGAGGGTGTACCGGAAGGATCACTGAAGGAGACGTTCAGGTGGAGGAGCAGATGCCAGGAGGCCAACGAGGACACGCACCGCCCCGCCACTCTCCTGGAGAAGCGTGGCTGGACAAGGTACGGCGGAGTATACGGGGGTTCTCGGGGCACTGGGTGGGAAAGGGAGGTACTTAGAGGGAGGACACCTTTTAGCGGGGCTGCACGAGGTGGCGGTACGCGGTGTCCCTCACAAAACCCCTCCCGAATACGAGAAACAATACTGGGCAAACCACTGACTCGTGGTATTCTTTGTTTTTGTTTTCCTATGGTATCCCTGCTCCACGAGGACGACAGCGTCTCCTGACTATGGCTGGACCCTTCATTACTGTTCACAGAACCGTGACCGGACTGCCCTATAATCCCCTATTTTCCTGTAAGCTGGAATAAACCTATCTCTCACTGAGACTATCCTTGTGTACTCGAACGTGTCCTAGCCCTGGTAAAATCCTGACATGGTGTTAGCCCCAAAAGTCAGGATTCAAAAGTGAAGCAGCCTTTGAAGGGCAAATGTGTAGCACCAGGGGGGATGGCTGCCCCATTGCTGTGGTAGACATGCTGATAAGGTAGGCAAAGAGGAGAAACCAGTTGCCAAACAGGTTTCTCCAGGGGCATGTAGCCCTGAGGTAGCCACACCCCGGGGGTGATCTAGTGAGGTCAGTACACCAGGAGTAGGGTCTTGGCACCTTGGGAGTGGGCAGAATGGTGCATCCTGGGATAGCAAGATGCCACTCTCCACAGAAATTGATCACCAGATGGGAGGGCACCTGATAGCCTATTGGCTACCAACTGCATCCTGCCTTGAGGGCACTTTCTGAGCATAAAGAGGGCACCCCTGGCACCCAGACTTCAGATCTCGACCGACTCTGAAAAAGGAACAAAGAAAAGCGTCCCTGAGGGAATAGCAAAGAGGCTGCACCGACGAGGACTGCACCTGGTGGCTAGCAAAGAGAGGGACTGTCTGCTGTGTCCTGTTTTCCGCGCAGGGGCACAACAGCTGAAGAAGACTGCTGGGGCAAGTTGGTAGACCAAAATCTTAAAGCCGCTACCACCACCGCCGCACAGCACTGAGCGCCAAGACCCGACATAGAGAGTTGCACTGGGGTTCGCTGATCCCAGGAGTGCTACGGGAGAGTTGCTGGGACCCTCAGAAGGAAAGTTATCAACCCAGGATGGATTGGTCTGTGACTGAGACAAATGGCGACTGGTTGTCCATTGGCGGCTGGACTTTGGCCACACCGGAGATGGCTTCGTATGACATCGACCCTGCAGCCAGGACCCCCTTATCACCTTTGTGGACCGAGGAATCCCTTCAGGAAGACCCCGTCGATCATGTCGCATCCACAGCATCCTTAGAGCATCTTCAGTATCCTTCATCCATTGTATCAGGACCACGCCATAGGAATCCATTGCAACACAGATATAGTGCCTAGAACTGTTGAAGGCCTGCTTCTCCTGTGAAGGTAACTGCTGTTGACTTTGCTGGTCCCTCCGACTGGCTCTCTGCCAGACTTGGGCACCCCAAGTACTTCTAACTGACCGCATTGACACTTACCAAAGTTTCCCTTGAAAATATTTCTAAGTGTCTAATTCGTTAACTTTCCCAAGGCTTGTTCACGGTTGAGTGAAATTGCTTTGATTATTGCCTGTAAAATATATACCTCTGGAGCCCTCCGGTGGATTTTTTCCATTTTACTGTCTAAATTCTATAAAATACAGTCTATTTTTATAAATTGGTGTCAGATTTCTTGAGTGCCATGTAGATTTTTTCTTCAATTGTTTTGGTGCTGTTTAAATGCTTAACACGCTGTGGGTTTTACAGACGACACCTACTGGACCTAAAGAGGTTGGTAAATATATTACACGGTGAGGTCACACAACCACATCATATAATACACTCCATTTCCTCACAAGCAGTGTGAGTATAACCTACCTGAAAAGGCTTTATACCAGTGGGACTTTAGATGTGCATTCCCCTCATTGAAACAGACCCAAACTGCAGTAAATGATATGAGAGTACCCCTCCAACAGGCTATCTCACCTCAGACTTTTACCGCCTGTTGAGTAGAAAGGGAATCCCAGATCTTTGCTCAACCTTAGGATAATTCTGTTTTTCTTCAAATTACTACCTTAATCCTGAAGAACCTTCCCTTGGGTGTTGTGTGTGTCAGTCCACTAGTACCCACTGACCTATTTTAGTTCCGGAACCATGAAGAAACATCTAAGAGCGGTACCTTCAAGGTCTGTGAGACGTGTGGTAAAATAAGGTTCTACACTGATGGCCTTCATGAAATGTGTGTTTACAGCCAAATATTTGCAGAAAATGTACTGCAAAGGCTGAACAACCGGGAGAGTAGGCCCCTCAGGTGGCTTCAAAATATAGAACCCAGGCTACAGCCTCTTTTAGGTGCAGGAAAAAAAGGCACATAAGAGCACGAAATCCTTTAAAGCACGAAAGAAAGACTTCTTATGCAGACAAATTGACTTCTATCTCCTATAAGCAACCTGCTACGGTGCACAAAAAAACTCTTAAAACTCTCATAGCCATCTCTTCCTTGCCTCCCACCAAGGAACTGAAGTCCTCATAACCTGCTTCACCTTCAATGCCGACTTTGTCACCAAAGATCTCTCCTTAGAAGACCAAAAACCTTGAAGCAAGAAAGCAAGCACTTGCAATGACATTAAGGGAGTCCGTCAATGTTAGAATATACCTCCTCAAGTACCGTGTTCCCTCAGCCAGCTGCTAAGCTCTTATAAACTGAACCAGATGAGCTATCTAATGCAGAAGACCCATTCAGACCTGCTTTCAGCCCACTCCAACTAATTGTCAAATGCTATGATACAAAGAAAAAAAAGCAGTTTTCATTCTGCAGGATGACTTCGATACAGTGCCACAACATTTCCATCACAAAAGACCATGCCTTAGGGCGGGCCATTACAGAGGGTTCCCATGGCTAACATGGATCTAGCTAACAGTGGATTCCGACAACTTGCTGGATGTCATGAGTGACTTTGAGCATCTTATTCCAGACCAGAAATCCAACACTGCACATTAGATATGCTAGTCAATTGTGATCCTATTTGGAAAGCACTCCTACTTGTAAAGCCAGATACAGATGTGGCCCTATTTCATGGGGTCGTGCAGCAACAACACTTCCAGTCATTTTGAGTTGCTAGGGGAAGACATCAGATTCTGTACTGTGGAGGATACCAGGCATATCTCTACAATCACAGGCTCACTGTCAGAATCCCTATGGACCACAACAGCAGATTTACAAAGTGTATACCAGGCCACAACTTCGGGAAATAGAAGGGCCAGTCAAAATCCTAAGACACAGGACCAACGGACAGACTCCTTTTTGATACCGACCACCACGCCTCCTGTTCCCCAGGGAATGGGACCCCTAGAGGGGAAATATCAACTTTCTGGCAGGAGTGTGAATGAATTACATCCAACAGGAATACTCTCGAGAGTTCATTCAGTGCCCTCGACAAACTCTGGAACCAGGTTCCAACAGCCATATATCCTCACACAGATATGAAATGGGGTCATAAAGCTACTTTTCAATAATCAAAGGAATGAAGGTTTGTATACCAGACTCTGCACCCAGCGAGCCCAGAGTCGCACTCCTGCAGCGACCAAAGGCTATCTGTGGCTCCTCCTGTGGGGTAGGTATCCTGTTCTTCTCCTGGTGGGGGTTGCGAGGCTACGGTCTATAGTCCCTTGCATGGGTAATCATTTGCAGGTGCTCCCACAGCATCCTCACTTCCCCGGCAAGGGGGTTGGCAGATCAGGTTGAAGTTATTGGTGCTCCAGGTGTCCCGCTCTGGCATACGGGATTTCCATACCCCATGATGCAATGGGCATCGGCCTGAACGGCAAAGTGAAGTCTTGCACAGCAGCCTCTCCTGGCATGTGGGTTCTCCACCCACTACTGCACAAGGCTACAGCCTTAACTGTGTGGCAGTCTCCTCCACGGTGACCCATCCAGGCATCCAGGGTCATAGACTTCAGCACTACGCAGGGCTCCAACCCAAATGGCGAAGCATGGCACACAGCTCAATTCACGGCAGCCCTCTCCTGGCATACGGGGGCACCGACTCTGTCCTGCACGCTGGCAACGACCTGATCAGTGTAGCAGCTATTTCCTCACATCTCGCACAGAGCAGGTTTCCCCACTGGACCTCGCTCTGTCCAATGCTCTCCTCTTCCTCAAAGGGCACTCTGGTTTGGGCAACAAGGTAGGCACTGGTGCTCCAGGTCAGGTGGTCTTGGTTTACCTGGGTGATGTCCCATGACACATCAGGGAGACTGGCAGGCTTTGGCCCCCAGTCCTGGTCACAGGTAGAAGTCTTGCAGAGCTTTCCCTTCTTGCACATCCCGTCTGGCAGCTTGGCAGATGACAATTTTTGGGGTCTCAACCTCCATTTCTCATAGTTCATTGCCAGACACCAAATGTGATAAAGTTTATGTTGGGGGTTCTTTGGAAGTGTCCACTTCTCTACTCACTCTTAAAAAGCAGTCTGTCACAACAAGAAAGGACCGCAATGCGTCAGAGACACCAAAGTGCACGTGCAAGGTAAGACCTTGGATGGCATCTCAGACCAATTGCGTTCCTTTACAGATACACCGCACTGATTGACGTGTGGTAAACTAAGGGTCTACACTGATGACCCTCATGAAATGTGTGTTTAAAGCCAAAGATTTGCAGAAAATGTATTGCAAAAAATCAACAACCAGGAGGGTAGGCTCCTCAGGTGGCTTCAAAATATAGAACGTGCACATTGGTGTCTCGGCCCGATCGTCTTCCTTCCTGAATCTGCCGCACTGATTGCGGAAACCAGTTTCTACCCAATTGAGACTGCATGGTAATTTTGGCCCTTGTCACAGGCGGTCTCTTAATCTTCCAGGCCAGCCAGACTCTACTTATGTGACGCAGTCCACAACTGGCAATTTGGCATCTCCATTAGTGCACACTTCATCACTGAGTTATGACTCTCTTTGTCTCGGGCTCTCTATATTGTTTTGAGTCCTGATAGTGATCCCACCATTCATAATGGGATCGCAATGCCGTCTACCATAAAACACGGACCCCATTTAATTGTAACTGTTCTTCCTGATGGGCTGTTCTATTCTTGATTTGTTCATACACGTGTTAATCACTGTTAATCAAGTATCACTTAAAAAGAGCGCACCAAGCACTTTTGTCCACACTTATACTCACTAAAGAGCTATGTGTTTTTAAATTGTTTGTTTATATTCCGTGATTTATTAAAACTGCCATTTGGTTCTATGCATTGTTAATATTACTACCAGGGACCATTGCCTTTTATGATATAGCTGTTACCCTAGGGTGCAGTGATCCTTGGGTTACCCTTGTTTAAACAGTATTTATATCTTTTGGCACCAAAATGACAAACCTCTATTGAGGGTAACCAGAGATACGATTTTTCAAAGGTAAGTAAATTATTTTAAGTACAATAAATTGATATAATTAGCTCAGCAGGTTCCGAGTCAACGGGCCAGAATGACTATCAATCTTATCTAGATGTGCCACAACGGGTTGGGAGCCATTCACATGGGCCACTTAGGCCCAGGGACACAGTTAACTGTTGGGTTCAGCAGGTTCGGTGTGTCAGTGCACTTTTCTCCTTTACCTCGGTCCAGCAAAGAAGTGGTCCTGATGCTGGGGACACAGGATGCTGAGGAAGCTTAAGATGCTTAAGAGGTGCAGGAAGTGCTCCTGGGGCCACTATGGTATCCATGAGCGTCAGGGGTAGTCTTCAGCCTTAGGTCTCGATATCCCACGATCCAACAGAGGAGCCTAGTGCAGGTCCAGTCACCACTGGCTAATTGGTCCTACGGTTAATGAAGTCCCAGCGGTTGCTTACAGGTAAGCAAATCTTTCTATTCTGGGAACCAGGGTCCACTAAGATTTGGAGGAGACGACAGCCTGGCTACCTACACAAAGGAGTGGAACTGTCGGTCATGACTCGCATTTGCTTCACTGAGACAGGCAGCCTGTTGTCTCAAGTGTGACAAATTCTACAGACAGTAAGGAAGAATACCAGAGGTCTGAGAAACAAAGTGGTGACTTTCTAAGGTCACCTTTGCTTCAGAAGTTACTTTAAATCAGACTTCAGCAATAATTCAGGTTTGTGGCAAGAATTAATTTGATACCTTGGAGTAATATCTTTGTTATTCCCAAATCGAAGTTAGTGCGATGGCTAATGCAACTCCATATTAGCGAATGGGGCTACCAGCCGCGCTACAGTAAAAATGGCAAATTAGTTTTCACGTTCAGGGCATGTTGAGAAAGAAATATGCCCTTCTTTTTAGGTCGAGCCTCGAGTAGCGCGCAAGCGCTGCTAGGCGAAGACTTTATGTAAGGGGTTTCAAAAGCTGACCACACGCTCGTGCGTCGTGGCCTTTTTCGGGCGGTTACGCGCGCAGGGCCGACATCTGTTTCCCATTATCGTGCCCAGACGCGTGCGCGATAATTGGAAACATATGCCGGCCGTGCGGGGAAAAGGCCATGACGCACGAGCGTCTGGACAGCTGAGCAGGCTGCCGCGCTCGCTCGCCCTCGCTCCTCCGTTTCGATTCCGTGCTTGTTTATACACTTCAACCGCTGCATGTCACACGTGGCGTCAGGGGCAGAGTGTGTTTAGGCTGCGGCCTTGGAGTCACCACAGGTCACAGTGACAGGGCACTGTCTCTACAGATGTGCACCGGAGGTCTCTCATGATTTCGGACTGATAATAATAGTCAGATTTTTCATCTGGGCGCCGGCCCAGCTTTCCATGCGCTGGCTTCTGTAATTAGCACCTGTTTATAAGGAGGCGTCGCCTGCGCTCCCTCACCGTCACCACATGGTCTCCGGGGGCGCTGTCGTCATCTCAGGGGGCGGCTGACACTCTAGCCGGAGCAGGAGGCAGCAGGAATTCAGGTGTGCAGCTCTCTCTTATGTTGAGCAGTTTTACATTCAGGACTACGCGTCCCAGAATGCAAAGCTAAAACGTGGATTGGAATAGCAACTCACGCATGGGCCTAAGAAACTTGAGTGCGCTGCACAGTAGCCGGAAGCCCCGTTTCTCAGCAGCAAAGCAGACAGTTCAGGCTGCTGCATGCCACCAAAATCGTATGGCCTGAGCATCGAAGGGGTTGTTTTCTTGTCAATAGCTTCCTTATTTCCACACACACCTTAGTACAGTTCAAGCGAGAGCATATGTTGGACCCGAGTTGCACCTCCGTAATTTGTGCAACGTGTTTTGCTTTGTTTTCTACCGCATTCCATACTTTCCTGTATTTCGAAATGTGACGTCAGTCATGTCTGGACGCTTTAAATCCTTGGAAAAGGCTTATCACTATGCGCCGCAGAAGCAATCTTACCAGCAAAAGACGGAGGAGGCCTTTAAATCACGCCTTCTTACTCAGTAAACAAACACAGAGCTCCCACTGCAAAGGACTAATCCCGCTCATCCTTCATGCTGAAGTAATTCCCGATAGAAGAAAATACCTTCATAGTTAAGAATTTAAAAGATCAGCAGATGAAAGTGGAGTGGGGATGACTTTGAAGCGCTTTTAACACTAAAGGTAAAATTCAGGTTGGTAACAAATGCCTCACGACAGAAACTCTAGCAAACAAGTCTCTAAATCTTTTTATCACTCGAATTAGAAAAAGCATCAGGGAAGGCTGTGGGCTGCCCATTGTGCTCTGAGAGAGACGGGTACTTCTCAAAACTATCCCAAAAATTCTCGGCGTTGGTTCTACGCCCTGTGATTCCTAGCAAATCACTTAATATCCCCGTGCCTACCCAAAAATGAATTTGACTTGTGTAATGTAAAGTGCTCCAATACTTTTGGGTCGAGTTCGCGCTATATAAAACTGCACAAAAAAAAAATATATATATATATATATATAAGTTGTAAAACTGAGGAACGCTCATGATCCAGAGGTTAAAAGAGTGTTCAGTTCACCACTAATGTCTCGCATAAGACTTTAAGATAGGTGGTAAGGGGTGGTGCAGTGTCCAGTGCTTTAAATGGGCCGGTACTGAGTACCAGCACTTTTTATTTTGAGAGGAAGAGTACTGGCACTTCTCAAGAGTGACGTAATAATTGGAGAGTACTGGCACTTCTCAGAAACAAGCAGGTACTCTGGTACAGAGTACCTGCACTTCTGTTTTTCCATTTCAAGCACTGGCAGTGACACCAGGGTCCAGAGGTCTGGGGGTCCCACTGAACCCTAATAATTGCGGTATTTTATCATTCAAACAGCAGAGAAGGGACATATTTCCTGTTTTAGGTCGAGCCTCGAGTAGCGCGCAAGCGCTGCTCTGGCAAGACTTTATGTTAGGGGGTTTGAAGAGCTGACCAGACGCTCGTGCGTCACGGCCTTTTCCCTGCGGTTACGCGCGCGGCAGACATCTGTTTCCAATTATCGTGCCCAGACGCGTGCGCGATAATTGGAAACACATGCCGGCCGTGAGGGTAATCGCAGGCAAAAGGCCATGACGCACGAGCGTCTGGTCAGCTTTGCAGGCTGCCGCGCTCGCTCGTTTTAAGAAATGTTACCCTCTTTAAAATGAGTCAGTTTACGGAACGCAAAAAGATATTTTGAGTAAAACCTTTAGTTTTATAAACACGTAATAACTGCAGAATTCCGCCCATTTTATCTCTGCGCAACTAAACCGGACAATGCATATTTATCTTTCTTATATTCCGATGTTGGCAGAGCTTGATACACAGTCGTACCCAGTCCCATTTTTGTCTCTAAGGTCACGTGGCTTAGCTGTTTTAGGGGCGGGATTTCGTGCGAGATTTTATTTGAACAGTACGGCGCGCTCTCGCTCTGTGTACAGCAGTACATCGGAAAAATGTCGCGCCAGCATTTCGTCCAGGAGGGCATCACTTTGAAGGGCAGCGCGCAGATCGTGGCCGAATTTTTCTCTGAGTAGGGCCTCCTCTCCCTCACGGGCGCAGTACCCCACACGCTGCTTTATCTAGTACCGCTGTCCTTCAGAGATGTTGTAGATTTCCGATTGCAGTGCTCCTTCCCCCTGCAGTTGGTATGCAACGTGATCATTCAGGTCTCTCCCAGTTGGGGACAGACAACAGCACCCCCGCTCTCAAGACAAGGGGCGGACGTTCTTTTAGGGATGCGCCTGATGCTGCATTGTTTTTAAATGCCATTTAAAGCTGTAGGTACAGGCCTTTCAAACTGCCTATCTCACCCCTGTAATGGTTAGCGCTCCTGTTAACTTCCTGCATGTGCGGGCCTGTGTGATTTAAGTTACAACTGCTTGCTTCCTCCGCTTGAGACATTGCTGTATGTTGGCAGCCTAAGACTGCGTCGTAGGTTGACTATGCTGCTGAAATGAGCTTAAATATGTGCAGATTAGGCTCAAATATGACTACAAGTCTGAAAGGTTAATGCAATAGCCACATACATGTGAGAGTAAAATCAGTGTTTCAAGTTACAATCCGGGAAGATAAACTTTACCAGCCATCTGCTTCTAACCTTCAGATTGCTTTGCATACCCAATAGGTCTTGCCTTTGGGACCTTATAAGTGTTTAGCCATGCAACAGTTGATGTTGTTGCACCAAGGATATTGTGCTGCATAACTAAATACTTATAAGGTCCCAAAAGCGAGACCTATTGGCTATGCCAATGCTTGTTGATATTTAGCATCCTCCCTGTTGGGCTTCTAAGACCTTCCCTAACAATGGCTTATTAATATTAAAAAGGAAGGTTTTGACCTGGCAAAAGGGTTTCTTTTGCCACATCAAGTTGCCAATTTTAGAGCTGCCCGACTAGGATGTGCTGGCAGGTTGAGAGTCACGTGTATACATTGTCACTTTAGTGGTGGCACAAACTGCTGCAGTACATTAGTGACATTTAACACACTAGCCCTGGGTATCTCTTGTACTATATACTAAGGACTTATAGGTAAGTTACCATGCCAATCTGGCATTCACCATTGGTACACATTCTTTGGGAGTCAGAGCACCTGCACTGGGACCTGGACAACACGGCCTAGTGCACTTCAGAGTCAAAAAACACAGTACCTAGGTCATCAAAAGGTGCGGGCGTACCCGCAAAAAATCATTTCTCTACAAGAGGCTTTCAGTTATACAATACATACATTCTACTGTCCTGTTTTACTGGTGACAACAGGCTCTGTGATGCAATAGTGGGCCCCCTTGCCAAATATTACATTATTGAAGACCTTAGAGGGTAGTCGCTTTACAAGTAAAGAAAAAGTTACTTACCTTCGGTAACGATATATCTGTAAGAGACATATATTAGCTATAGATGCCTTCCCTTAGAATTACCCCCAGGCGTCAGACTGGATCCGGAGAAGTTTTTTTGTAGCAGTACCCCTGCGCATCGGTAGGTGGCGTCGGTCAACTCCGCGTTCGTCGTCGGCATCGCCGGGATGACGTTGTGGTATCTACTTAGACGCCGCGCTGACGTCAGTTCTTTACACTACATTCCACGCCAGAAGCGCAGAGCCATGCAAGACACTGACCACTGTTGCACAAAACTAGGGCCCTGAAAGGGAGCCCCTTACCCTAGAAGTCAGTTCGCAGAACGGGGAGGATGGGTGGGACAGTAAGGAATCTATATCTAATATATGTCTCTTACAGATATATCGTTACCAAAGGTAAGTAACTTGTACATCTGAAAGAGACTATTAGTTATAGATTCCTGACCTTAGAATAGATACCCCAGCAATACCAACCCCGGAGGTGGGTCTGCGAACTAAGTTCACACCAGAAAGTCCTGGAGAACTGAACGGCCAAAGAAGCCGTCTGTCCGGATTTGGCTGTCCAGGCAGTAGTATTTTGTGAACCTGTGCAGGGATGCCCACGTGGCCGCCTGGCAGATGTCACTGAGTGGGGCTCTACGTCCCAAAGCAGTATTGGCTGCCGTCGCCCTGGTGGAAAGGCGCGCAGTCCTACCGGAGGTTCCTTCTTTGCTAAGGAATAACAAATTTTGATGCAAAGAACGACCCATCGTGAGACGGTCCGTTTTTGCACGGCCCGACCTTTCTTGGCGCCCACATAGCCAACAAAGAGCTGGTCATCCACCCGGAATTGTTTTGTGCGATCCAGATAGAAAGATAGCACATGTTTTGGATCCAGTCGGTGGAGCCTCTCCTCCTCCTTTGAAGGATGCTGGGGCGTGAAGAAGGTGGGCAAAGTGATGGTCTGTCCAATGGGGAAAGAGGTAACCACTTTGGGGAGGAAATAAGGTTGAGTTCTAAGGGCAACCTTGTCCGGATGAACAGAAAGGAAAGGAGGCTTAGAAGACAGAGCCTGAAGCTCACTCACCCTGCGAGCAAAGGTGATGGCAATCAAAAAAGCAGTTTTTAAAGTTAAGAGTCTGAGAGGACAATTAGGTAGTGGCTCGAAAGGAGAGCATATAAGGTAAGTCAAAACCAGATTCAAGTCCAATTGGGGCATTACGAAAGGAATAGGAAGAAAGAGATGAGTAATGCCCTTAAGGAATCTATTTACAATAGGGGACTTGAAAAGGGAAGGCTGATCAGGAAGCCGAAGAATGGCTGAAATAGCCGATAGATAGCCCTTAAGGGTGCCCAGAGCAGAGCTCTGCTGGGCCAAAGAAAGGAGGAACAAAAGAACCTCAGAAAGAGGAGCAGAAAGAGTAGCAGAAAGGGGATCCACAGCCTTTGCTGTGCACCATGCCACAAATTTGTTCCATCTACAGGCGTATACCGTTTTAGTGGAGGGACGCCTGGCTGCCAAGATAACATTACAGACTTCGGAAGGAAGGTCGAAAGCTGTCAACTGTCACCGCTCAATCTCCACGCAAGGAGGTGGAGGCTGGATAAGTTCGGGTGGAGGACCGTTCCCTGCTGCTGCGACAGAAGATCCTCCCGAAGAGGCCTCTGATCTCCGCCTCTCCCATGTGGCCGCCCCACCCCAGAAGTGATGCATCTCTCACCACTGTGAACTCTGGTTGGGGAAGGGAGAGGGATCTGCCGGTGACCCAATCCTGGTTTGTTAGCCACCACTGTAATTGGTGTGCAGTGCCCTCCGAGATCTGGATGCAATCGGAAAGATTCCCCTGATGCTGTGCCCACTGGAACTTCAGGTCCCACTGCAGAGCCCGCATATGCCACCTGGCATGATCCACCAGCAGGATGCAGGAGGCCATGAGGCTCAGCAGCCTCAGGGTCATTCTGACCGAAACCCGGGCTAGAGGCTGAAACATCGGTATCATAACCCGAATATCCCGGACTCGATAGGCCCGAAACTGCGCTGTGTTCAGAACCGCTCCGATGAAAAGGAGCTTCTGAGAGGGAATCAGGTGTGACTTTGGCACATTGATACTGAACCCCAGCAAATGCGGAGGTCCGCCGTAGTCTGTAGGTGGGAAACGACAGCCTGGGGTGAGCCCGCCTTCAACAGCCAGTCGTCGAGATAGGGGAAGACTGGAACCCCTGATCTGCGCAGATGAGCTGTGACCGCCGCCATCACTTTCGTGAACACCCGAGGGGCGCTGGTAAGGCCAAAGGGGAGCACGGTAAACTGAAAGTGCTCGTGGCCTAACGTGAACCGTAAGTAACACCTGTGGGCCGGCAGGACTGGGATGTGGAAATAGGCATCCTGCAAGTCCAACGCTACCATCCAGTCCCCAGTGTCGAGGGCAGACAGGACCTGAGCCAATGTCAACATTTTGAATTTCTCCTTCTGGAGGAAGCGGTTTACGTTCCTGAGATCCAAGATAGGACGCAGGCCTTTGTCCTTCTTGGGCACCAGAAAGTAGTGGGAATAACAGCCACGACCAACTTCTGGGGCAGGAACTTGCTCGATAGCCCCCTTGGCCAAGAGAGCCATAACTTCCTGATTGAGAAGGGCCAAGTGATCCTCCGATATGCGATGGAATTATGGTGGCATGGATGGAGGGGTAGTCTCGAAGGGGAGGGAGTAGCCACTTCGGACTATCTACCCGATGTGATGGTTTGCCAGTGAGGGAGGTGATGGCGGATCCTGCCGCCCACTGGCAACTGGTGGCCCTAAAATGACAGACTAGGAGGGTTTGGAGGCTGCTGCAGAGGGGACGCTGGTGGACCCCTGGCCCACGACGCTGGGTCCCACGTCCCTGACCGCGCAGAGGCTGAACAGTTTGCGCAGGCCTGTGGCTCTGGGCGGAAAGTGGTGGGGCACCCCTTCCGTAGCCACGAAAGGAGCGAAAAGCAGACTGCGCGGGGTGAGAAGTGGTAGCGAGGCCCAAGGATCTGGCCGTAGCCCTAGAATCCTTAAAGCGCTCGAGCGCGTTGTCCGCTTTGTCGCCAAACAAGCGACGACCATCAAAGGGCATGTCCAAAAGAGTTGATTGGACATCGCCCGAAAAGCCAGTGGACCTCAGCCAGGCGTAGCGTCGCAGGGCTACCAACGTTGAAATTGTCCTGCCTGGCGAGTCGGCGGTGTCCAGCCCACACCTAATGGTGAACTTCGCTGCATCTCTGCCCTCAGCGACTGCATGGGAGAGAGTGGCCCGGGCCTCCTCCGGACATTGTGGCAGAACCTGCACAACCGTATCCCACACAGAGTGGGAATAACAGCCCAAAAGACATGCGGTGTTCACCGACCGCAGTCCCAAGCTGGTGGAAGAAAACATCTTCTTCCCAAGATGATCCAGCTTCTTGGATTCCCTATCTGGGGGAGCAGTAGGGAATGCGCCCTTAGAAGTAGAAGCTTGGACCACCAAGCTCTCAGGGGTAGGGTGTTGGGAGATGAAAAGTGGGTAGCCCGGGGCCGGGCGGTGGCGTTGGGCAATTATCCTATCCACAGGAGCCCCTGTGCTGGGCTTCGACCAGATGCCCAGAAGGATGTCAGTAAGGGCCTCATTGAACTGTAGTAGGGGCTCCGAAGAGGCCGCTGCCGGTTGAAGCACCTGGTCAGGAGGTTGGCCCTGACCGCCACCGTAGGAAACTCAAGGTTCAAGGCCTCAGCCGCCCTATGCAACACCACTGCATATGAGGGTCCCTCCTCCGTAGCCACAGTAGGGAGAGGAAGCATACCAGGGTCTGGTGAGGTATCCAGACCACTGGCATTACCCAACTCCTCTCTCCAGTCCGGTTCACTCAACTGGTCAGCTAAAGGGTCACCAGACCCCTCCCAGTCCTCCTCGTCCTCTTCTGGCTGCCACTCAGGGCAAAAAGGAATGCCATGATAGAACAATGGTACAAAAGTACCGCTCGCGGCCGGATCCGGCGTCGGTCCGGCTCCGAGTCCTGGTCAGGGTGGAGGCCGGGGTTGACGCTAGCTGGGGACACAACCGGCGTCGGAGGGGGCAGAGGTGCTGTCAGTGGATTCAACGCCAGAGGAGGTGTCGTAAGGTCAACCGACGCCGATCTGGATCCAGGCCTGGATCCCTGGGGGCCCTGCGGCGGCGGGGCCAAAGTCGCCGGGTTCGAAGGCCTAGCACCCCCAGTCGAGTCCTCGGGGCCTGAAAGCGCGCCGGCGGAGTCGGGCTGCCCAAAGAATAAGTGAAGAGCTTCATAAAAACTACAAAGTTGGGCAGGGGTCACTCCGGCTCCTGAGAAAAGGAGGGAAGCTCGGAGCCGACCCAGCAGGCTCCGCAGGCGGAGCCGCAGGACGACAACCATCCGCATCCCGCGTCGCGTCGGCCGATGGACGGGGAGAACGCGAAGAGCGACAATGCTTCTTCGCCTTCTTTTTGTGCTTCGACTTACCCGAAGACGAAGACTTCGACGATGAGTGGTGGTGATGGCTCAGCGACCACTCCCGCGACTTCCCTCTCGACCGGGACCTCGAGCGGAGCGGACTGCAGGGCCTCGAAAAGCTTTCGGGACAGCTCCCGCAAAGACTTCGGGTTCATGGCCCGGCAGTCGGAGCACGACTTCGGGTCATGGTCGCACTCCAAACACCAAAGGCACACACAGTGCGGGTCCGTAACCGACATCAATTTGTGACAGGAGTCCAAGCCTTGAAGACGGTCCGAGGACGGGACATCCCTACGTGCACCAGAAGTCGAACGACTCGAAAAAAAGTCGACAAAAGTCGAAAAATAGTAGTCAAAAAGTGACTAGAGGTACCTCCGGATCTGCGCTGGCTGGCGCGGAAAAAGAAAGAACTGACGTCAGCGCGCGAGGGCAGAGTCTAAGTAGATACCGCGACGTCATCCCGGCGATCATGACGCCGAATGCGGAGTCAACCGACACCACCTACCGACGCGCAGGGGTACTGCTACGAATAAGTTTCTCCGGAACCAGTCTGACGCCTGGGGGTAATTCTAAGGTAAGGAATCTATAACTGATAGTCCCTTTTAGATTGGATTTTTCACCCCAAGCCACAATCTTTCTTAATGACTGTAGATAAGATTCTCTCCTGGTGCCCCTGGCTGAATGTAGAGGCACGAACAGCGGGCTTTTCAAATGCTTTCATTGAGCTTAGTCATTGAGCTTAGTCAGGCATTTTGAAAACATTCTTGAACTGTGGTCTCAGGGGTCAGCAGAAACCATGGTATGGCTCGGGTCATTTTGGAGGAATTGGGTTTAAGCACTTCTTCTTAGGCATCTGCTCTCTTTGGCTTCTTCTTGACAGAAGCGGGGTAAAGGCCCGTATTGTTGGCTGTCCCACTTTAGTGAAAAGCCCCTGAATAAGATTGGAACCAAAATTCCATTGTTTAGAAACTCTGTTCATCACTCTATTCTCAGTAGAGAAATTGTCGACTGGATTTAGGGGATATTCTGGAAAAGTAGTAAACAGCACAGGGCATACAAAATGTGCAACAGCTGTTAAATAATTTTCTAAAAGAAAACATTCTTAGTAATATTCCTTAATTGCAGCTTCCCCACGTTTGGTGGGGGGGTGGGGAACAACATAATAAAAGGCAGAGTGCCACATTTTCAGTAGTTCAATATTACCCATTAGGCATAGACAGTAAGAAATATACCAAAATCCCAGAATTTTTCCCCCATACCAAGAGAAGATTTAGCGCAAACTCACCTCCTCCCGATGGTCGTCCATCATCTGGCCTGGACTCGTCGCACTGATTGCAGGAATTCCGTCTAGCAAAATTTACATTACCGCACGAACTAGATGAAAAAATTAAAACCTCAGTTTCACTCAATGTATATTAAAACAAACATTTTGCACACTCACAAAACATTATCTTACGGGTTTGGGCAGACCCAGTCTCCATCCTTTGGTCCGCTGCCACCCTGGAAACCTCCACGACCAATAAAGCCACCTCCGCGTCCTCCGAAGCCCCCTCCACGATGTCCTGTAGATTTAAGTAATTTGAACAGCAATCACAACATACTCAATCAAAACTTAGTCAGTGGACAAGAGACTGTCCTTCCATTTCTGAATAGGAAACTCGGGTTAGGCTCTTATATTTGGCTGTTTTAGGGTAAAGTATATATAGTTAGCAAAAACTATGGCACTCTCAGATTCTAGGAATCACAGGGATATTGAAATGACTAGAATTTCAGAAACCCAAACATTTCAGTAAACACAAACCAACTCTTTGACCAGCATACAAGGCTTGCCTGGGTTAATGCACAGGATTCTCATCACTCTCTTTTTCCAAGTCAAGCAAATAAGAAAGAAAAGACATTTTAACTCCCCTGCATTCATACTGCTAAGAAACTGTGATGTTGGATACTTTCTAATCACAAAATGATCAGAATACACATAACTGACATTAAAAATGCCTCAAACGTAGTAAGCTATGAGACCTTAAAATGTGCAATCCTGATGAGCAGAAATTTGATATGGCATTTGGCCCTCTGTTTAAGTATAAAGCGTCTTTCTCCCTGGTTGCCACCTGCATATTACCTGCTTACTACTGTGAACTAATAATTGCATATCATACTATTTAATACTATTGTCATTGCAAACACCATTGTAAATAGCCATGCTAACTTGTACTATTGTCCAACACCATATTATCAGCAGATCTTGCAAACCCTTTTTCCTGTGTTGGCAGTACTAAGTGTGAATCCCGAAACGTATTATTCACTGTTGTGCTGTTTTTTTTTCCTTTAACATTTTGGAGGCCAATGTGTTCCGTCTCCGACTTTCTTTCTTTTTCTCTTCAGATAGTGGATATTGTTTCAAACTGTAACTCGTAATAATTGTTAGATGCTTTTGTTAAAAATACTATAAATTAAGTGCATGAATTAATTAATGTAGCATTACTCAAATTAAACAAGGTCGCCCTATTCTGAGAATTCAGTCTAAATAAGCATATCAGACTTCTTTGAGAACAATGGAGCGGTGCACTCCCAAGTTAATATAATGTCAATAAAGAAGCTCGATCAGTGTCTGCAAAAATATATAAATCTTTATTGTAAACAATCCATGGGATTTGCGCAAAGCATCAGCCAACGCGTTTCGTTCAAAGGATGAACTTCGTCAGGGCAAGCGTAGCAAATGGTGAATATGGCGAGTTTTAGTGCTTATACTAAAAGGTTCTACGGGCCCAATCTGGTCAGGACCCTGTCTGGATATGTGTCAAATGTTCTCGAACTTGTAACTGCATACGTTGTGTGGGCCTCCTTGATAAGGGCCTGTATAGTATTCCTTTTATATTCTCTTGATTTTGCTATTCTTTTTTCATCTTCTAAAGTTAGCACTTGTACTTCCACAAAAAGAATTCTTATAACGCTAGGATTCAGAAGGAGAAGGACGGGAAGGCTTCCAGCCCGAATGGAGACCTCAAGGGGAACTCAGTAAATTAAGAAATACTGACAATGATGAACTTAGAACTTGGAGATTAAAATCGTTATAAGAATTCTTTTTGTGGAAGTACAAGTGCTAACTTTAGAAGATGAAAAAAGAATAGCAAAATCAAGAGACTATAAAAGGAATACTATACAGGCCCTTATCAAGGAGGCCCACACAACGTATGCAGTTACAAGTTCGAGAACATTTGACACATATCCAGACAGGGTCCTGACCAGATTGGGCCCATAGTACCTTTTAGTATAAGCACTAAAACTCGCCATATTCACCATTTGCTACGCTTGCCCTGACGAAGTTCATCCTTTGAACGAAACGCGTTGGCTGATGCTTTGCGCAAATCCCATGGATTGTTTACAATAAAGATTTATATATTTTTGCTACGAAGACACTGATCGAGCTTCTTTATTGACATTATATTAACTTGGGAGTGCACCGCTCCATTGTTCTCATAGTTCTGTATTTCTGCTTGGCAGTTGGCATCCTACAACGGCGGGTGCAGGAGCAGAGTGTGCACACCGACTTTCATCATATTAGTAATCTATTACTTGGGGATTATATCGAGGAAGTGCGGCAATTGGAGTCCGCCGTTGGTTCTCTATTTTTCATTCATATCAGACTTCTTGTAGGCTTTTTTACTACGTCACTGTCACCACAAATTGTGCACACTCACAGAAGGCTGGTGGTACTAGGGAAACGTTAGTTATGTAACTACATGATTAGGTAAAATGATCCCATCTATCAACACTTTATTTACCCTCAATAACACCCTTTTTGATGGGTACTCTATCTAATCGCAGATTCCTCACCTTTAGAATATCCTCAGGTGGCACACTGGATCTGGAGAATTTTAACAGCAGTGCTCCCGCATAGGCAGGCGCTGTCAAACAAGTTACTTACCTCTGGTAAAGTCTTTTCTGGTAGAGACTCTATCTAGCCACAGATTCAGTTCGCTGTGCTCTCCTTTAGCCTTACCAGCGCCCCTCAGGTGTTCACCAAGGGGATGGTGATGGTTGCAGCTCATCTGTGGAGATAAAGGGTGCCAGTCTTCCCCATCTCGACGAATGGCTGTTGAAGGCAGGTTCGCCCAGGCTGTCATCTCCCACCTCCAGACTACGGTGAACTTCCTGCACTCACTGGGGATCACTATCAACAAAGTCACATCTGACTCCCTCTCAGACGCTCCCTTTCAACTGAGCTGTTCTGGACACACTGCAGTTTCAGGCATACTCTGCCGAATAGTGAGTCCAGGATATTCTGGCTAAGATACCAATGTTTCAGCCTCTCTCTTGGATTTTGGTGGGACTGACTCTGAGGCTGCTGGGCCTCATGGCCTCCTGCATCCTGCTTGTGACACATGCCCACTGGCATATGCAAGCTCTACAGTAGGACCTGAAGTTCTAGTGGGTGCTGCATCAGGGAAATCTCTCCAGCATGGTCCAGATCTCAGAGGGAACTGCAAAAGATCTGCAGTGATGGTTAACGAACCGCTATTGGGTCAGTGGCAGACCCCTCTCCCTTATCCAACCAGATCTAACAGTGGTGACAGATACGTCACTCCTAGGATGTGGAGGCTATCTGGGAGAGGTGGAGATCACAGGCCTCTGGTCTTCAGCAGAATCCGGACTCCACATCAATCTTCTGGAGCTCCAGGCATTTCGGACGGCATTAAAGGCCTTTCTAACCTACATCAAGGGAAGGCTAGTGCAGGTGTTCATGGACAACACCACCACCATGTGTACTGCAACAAACAGGGCGGGTGGGGTTCTGAACCCTTTGTCGAAAGGCCCTGTGCCTCTGGACATGGCTGGAATGTCAGGCTCTCGGAATGCGAGGGCGACTCAGACGAAGATGCGTAGTGGATTACGAATGGCATCCGGAGGTGGTGCAAGGTCTCTTTAAGCAGTGGAGAGAGCCTTGGTTGGATCTGTTCGGCACCGCTGGGAACGTGCAATGTCAGCAGTTCTGCACGCTGGAGTTTCCAAGGCAGCTCTCGCTCATAGACGATTTTGTCTCAAGGGAGCTCCGGCCTTCTGTATGCCTTTCCGCCAATATCCCTCCTGCCCAGAGCTCTCAAGAAGATCAGAAACGACAGGGACCAAGTCATCCTTGTGGCTCCGGACTGGGCTCGAAAAGTTTGGTATCCCGAGCTGTTAAGCATGGTCATCGGTCCTCCGGTCAGGCTGCCCCTTTGGGAGGATCTTCTGTCACAGCAGCAGGGGAGGGTTCTCCACCTAAACCTGTCAATGCTCTGACTTGCGTGGAGATTGAGCGGCGGCAGTTGACAGCTTGCGACATTCTGCCAGAAGTCTGCAATGTTATCTTGGCAGCCAGACGTCCCTCTACCAAGACTGTATATGCCTGCTCTTGAGGCAAGTTTGTGGCATGGTGTGCTGAGAAACTGGTTGACTCTCAGGTCCTTCTCTTTATCCTTTCTCTTGCCCAGCAGGGCTCTGCTTTGGGCACCTTAAAGGGCTATATATCTGCCATCTCAGCCTACCTGTGGTTGCCAGATGAGCTAACCCTCTTCAAATCCCCTGATGTAAATAGGTTCTTGAAAGGTTTGCAACACGTTTCTACCTTCGCCTAATATTGTCCTCACTTTTCTGCTGTGCGCTCCCTTTGAGTCCTTGTACAACTGTCCTCTCAGGCTCCATATCATTAAGACAACTTTCCTGGTGGCAGTAACATTTACCCGGAGGGTCAGTGAGCTTCAGACTTTGGCATCCAAGCCTCCAGACCTGAACATCTACCCAGACAATCTCGTTCTATGTATCAGAGCTTCCTGTCTGCCGACAGTTGTTACACTCTTTCATTACGCCAAACCATCCCTCTGCCTACCTTTTACGCTCCGCCACATCCTACAACGGAGGAGGAGAGTCTTCACCATCTGGACCCATAAGGAGCGATGTCATTGTATCTTGACTGCACGAGACAGTTACTGGTGGACGACCAACTCTTTGTTGGGTATGTCGGAGCGAAAAAGGGAAAGGCCATGCAGAAATGGGCCATCTCCCAATGGATTGTGCTCTGCATTTAGATCTGCTATGCATTGGCCAAGAAGCAACCGCCTGAGGGTTTGCGTGGTAATTCCGCCAGAGATAAGGCTGCAGCCATTGCGTTAGCACGCAGAGTTCCGGTCCAGGATATCCGCCTGTCAGCAACGTGGGCTTCACTAAACACATTAACGAAGCATTACTGCCTGGACTTTGCTCATTCGTTCCTGTAAGATTTTCTAGTGTGAAACAGTTTAGCAGACCCACCTTTGGGGAGGTTTTGCTTGGGTATCTATTCTAAGGTAAGGAATCTGCGGCTGGAAATCTCTATGAGATGAACAAGTTACCTACCTTCGGTAAGGCCTTATCTGGTAGAGGCTCTATCTAGCCGCAGATTCCTTATCGATCCACCCTTCCTCCCTGCTCTGTGATCGGATTTCTAGGGACAGGGCTCTTACCCTTTCAGGGCCCTAGCTTTTTACACCAGTGGTCAGTGTTCTTTGTGGCTCGAGGCGTGGAAACTCGCAAAAAGAAGCTCACGTCAGCACGCTGGGGTGGCACCTAGATAGGCACCGCACACGTCGCAGATGACGCCACGTGGAGCCAAATGACACCACCTACCGCTGTGCATGGGTACTGTTCACGAAAAAAATTCCCGACCCAGTCTGATGCCTGTGGATAATTCTAAGCTAAGGAATTTGCGACTAGAAGTCTCTATCAGATGTGTTGGACTCGTACTGTCTCACAAGTAATTGACTGCCAATCACTCACTTCTATGATTTTATCTTGTTTTGTATTCTATTGTACTTATTTCTTGCAAATAAAATCTCTTAAACTTAACATATAAAATTATGGCAAATAGCACTTTGGAATATCCAGGACCCTGCAGGCCTGCTTAACCAATGCCTCAAGTCTCACAAGTAAATAACAATAAAATAATAAACAATAAAAAAAAATAAAAAAAATAAGTGAGTGATAGGAGCCACGTACAAGTGCCATCCGTGCATGCAGACATCATTTTCTTGTCTCTTTCCCTTGACATGGCCCCAGATGAACTGTTGGTGACAGTGTTCCGACCTCGAACAGGAGACCTTTTTAGATGTTACAATGGTCATTCCACGAAAATGGGAAGTGGGAGGACAGTGTGGAATCTGCATTTAAATAGAATATCCCAAGAGCGTTACCAAAGGTAAATAACTTGTTTTTCTGATGTGACCACCCTTCCTGTAGGACCTGGCTGTCAAGGGACTAGTGCTTTGTAATCATCCGTACTGCGGCCCAACTTACAGCCTGGCAGATGTCAAGAACATGCATACCTCTATGGCTAACACAGTCACAGCGGCCTTGGCCCTGGTGGAATGGTCTCAAGCCATTGGAAGGTTTTTGGGCCACTGCATAGAAGGTCTTAATGCAGAGGACTATACATATTGACAGGGTCTTCCTTTAAACCTCCCTGTCCTTCTTTACGCTTGAGGAGCTGACAAAGAGCTGATCATTTACCCGGTGATCTTTCGTTTAATGATGTATAAGCTCAACACCCTCTTTGGATCTGGACGACTGAGCCTCTCATTCTCTTTCAAGAGATGAGGCAGAGTGAAGAATGCAGGCAAGGCGACTGACTGGCCAACATGGAAGGGCGAGACGACCTTACAGAGGAAAGCCACCCCCACCTCCCTCCAAGCAGAGACCTCCACACCAAGTTATCAGGGAAGAATATAGTGTAAGGCGGTTGTCTGACAGCATTTCCAGCTCATTCACACAGCATGCCAATGTGATAGTGATAAGGAAGACTTCAGCATCATGAGCCTTAAGGAGCACCCGTACCTTAACTCAAAAAGGGTGCACACATATGGAATCTCAAGGCTATGAAAAGGTCCTGTTTGGGAGAAAACATGAGTCAAACAATTTATGAAGTGCATCAAAACCAGTGACATTACCAGTTCAGCCATCCCTGTTTAGCACTGAAAGGACAGACAACCAACCCTTTCACTGTGCCCACTGCAAGGCCTATCACTGAGTGGGCGGAGAATCACCAGAGGAGTTCTAGATGATTTGGTCGTTCTTATTCAGTAAGAGGATCCATTCTCCACTGCAAATTGAAATTAGTGAAGAGTGCAACGGCTGCTTTGCAGTGTCCCAGAAGGCACGTACCATTTAGGCATTTTGACAGACCTTAATCACGGAGGACTAACTTAAAACGAGCACCATTAGGGTGCATATGAGACCCATGAGAATTCTGGTCAATTCAATCTATTGATTTCTGTTTGACTCCAGGATACATTTTAGTTTAGTCCTGATAAAGACCCACATTGATGTTTTTACTAATCATGTTAAATAAGGGTCCGTTTTCGCACTGCCCGACCTTTCTTGGCGCCCACATGGCCAACAAAGAGTTGGTCATCCACCCGGAATTGTTTTGTGCAATCCAGATAGAAAGATAGCGCACGTTTTGGATTCAGACGGTGGAGCCTCTCTTCCTCCTTTGAAGGATGCGGAGGCGGGAAGAAGGTGGGCAAAGTGATGGTCTGTCCAAAGTGGAAAGAGGTAACCACTTTGGGGAGAAAAGAAGGTCGAGTTCGAAGGACAACCTTGTCCGGATGAACAGCAAGGAAAGGAGGCTTAGAAGACAGAGCCTGGAACTCACTCACCCTGCGAGCAGAGGTGATGGCAATCAGAAAAGTAGTTTTTAAAGTTAAAAGTCTGAGAGGACAATTACTTAGTGGCTCGAAAGGAGCGCACATAAGGTAAGTCAAAAACAGATTCAAGTACCACTGGGGCATTACGAAAGGAACAGGAGGAAAGAGATGAGTAATGCCCTTAAGAAATCTATTCCCAATAGGGGACTTGAAAAGGAAAGGCTGATCAGGAAGCCGCAGAAAAGCTTAAATAGCCGGTAGATAGCCATTAAGGGTGCCCAGAGCAGAGCCCTGCTGGGCCAAAGAAAGGAGGAACAAAAGAACCTCAGAAAGAGGAGCAGAAAGGGGATCCACAGCCTTTGCAGTGCACCATGCCACAAATTTGTTCCATCTACAGGCGTATACCGTTTTAGTGGCGGGACATCTAGCTGTCAAGATAACACTACAGACTTCGGGAGGAAGGTCGAAAGCTGTCAACTGTCGCCGCTCAATCTCCACGCAAGGAGGTGGAGGCTGGACAGGTTCGGGTGCAGGACCGTCCCCTGCTGCTGCGACAGAAGATCCTCCCGAAGAGTCAGTCTGATCGGAGGATCGATGGCCATGTGTAAGAGCTCGGGATACCAGACTCTTCGTGCTCTATCCGGAGCCACAAGGATGACTTGGGCCCGGTCGCGCTTGATCTTCTTCAGCACTCTGGGCAGAAGTGGTAAAGGAAAAAAGGCGTATAGAAACCGCAATTCCACTCGCGACGAAAAGCGTCGCAGAGCGTGAGCTGCCTTGGAAATTCCAACGCGCAGAACTGCTGACATTGCGCGTTCTCTTCGGTGGCGAATATATCTAACCAAGGCTCTCCCCACTGCTGAAAGAGGCCTTGCACCACCTCCGAGTGAAGACGCCATTCGTGATCCATCATGCACCTGCGGCTGAGTTCGTCCGCCCTGCTGTTCAGAGAACCTGCCAGGTGTTGAACCACCAGAGACATGCCCTGATGTTCCAGCCATGTCCAAAGGTGGAGAGCCTCTTGACATAGGCTTCACGACCCCACCCCGCCCTGTTTGTTGCAGTACCACATGGCGGTGGTGTTGTCCGTGAACACCTGCACTACTGTCACCACTGTGAACTCTGGTTGGGGAAGGGAGAGGGATCTGCCGTTGACCCAATCCCGGTTCGTTAGCCACCACTGCAATTGGTGTGCAGTGCCCTCCAAGATCTGTACGCAATCGGAAAGATTCCCCTGATGCTGTGCCCACTGGAACTTCAGGTCCCACTGCAGAGCCCGCATATGCCACCTGACATGATCCACCAGCAGGATGCAGGAGGCCATGAGGCCCAGCAGCCTCAGGGTCATTCTGACCGAAACCCAGGATAGAGGCTGAAACATCGGTATCATAGCCCGAATATCCCGGACTCGCTGCTTGGGAGGATAGGCCCGAAACTGCGCTGTGTCCAGAACCGCTCCGATGAAAAGGAGCTTCTGAGAGGGAATCCGGTGACACTTCGGCACACTGATAGTGAACCCCAGCAAATGCAGGAGGTCCGCCGTAGTCTGGAGGTGGGAAACGACAGCCTGGGGCGAACTCGCCTTCAACAGCCTGTCTTCAAGATAGGGGAAGACTGGAACCCCTGATCTGAAAAGATGAGCTGCGACCACCGCCATCACTTTCGTGAACACCTGAGGGGCGCTGGTAAGGCCAAAGGGGAGCACGGTAAACTGAAAGTGCTCGTGGCCTACCGTGAACCGTAGGCAACGCCTGTGGGCCGGCAGGATGGGGATGTGGAAATAGGCGTCCTGCAAGTCCAATGCTACCATCCAGTCTCCAGGGTCGAGGGCAGACAGGACCTGAGCCAATGTCAACATTTTAAACTTCTCCTTCCGGAGGAAGCGGTTGACGATCCTGAAATCCAAGATAGGACGCAAGCCTTTGTCCTTCTTGGGCACCAGAAAGTAGTGTGAATAACAGCCATGACCTACTTCTGGGGCAGGAACTCGCTTGATAGCCCCCTTGGCCAAGAGAGCTGTAACTTCCTGATTGAGAAGGGCCAAGTGATCCTCCGACATGCGATGAAGTTGTGGTGGCATGGATGGAGAGGTAGTCTCGAAGGGAAGGGAGTAGCCCCTTTGGACTATCTGCAAAAACCACCTGTCCGACGTGATGGTTTGCCAGTGGGGGAGTTGATGGCGGATCCTGCCGCCCACTGGCAACTGGTGGCCCTGAAAGGACAGACTAGGAGGGTTTGGAGGCTGCTCCAGAGGGGATGCTGGTGGACTGGCCCGCCCGTTGGCCCCCTGACTCACGACGCTGGGTCCCACGTCCCTGACTGCACAGAGGCTGAACAGTTTGCGCAGGCCTGTGGCCCTGGGCGGAACGTGGCGGGGCACCCCTTCCGTAGCCACGAAAGGAGTGAAAAGCAGACTGCGTGGGGCGAGAAGTGGTAGCGAAGCCCAAGGATCTGGCCGTAGCCCTAGAATCCTTAAAGCGCTCGAGCACGTTATCCACTTTGTCGCCAAACAAGTGACGGCCATCAAAGGGCATGTCCAAAAGAGTCGATTGGACATCGCCTGAAAAACCAGTGGACCTCAGCCAGGCGTAGCGTCGCAGGGCTACCAACATTTAAATTGTTCTGCCTAGCGAGTCGGCGGTGTCCAGCCCACACTTAATGGCGAACTTCGCTGCATCTCTGCCCTCAGCGACTGCACGGGAGAGAGTGGCCCGGGCCTCCTCCGGACACTGTGGAAGCACCTGCGCAACCTTATCCCACACAGAGTGGTAATAACGGCCCAAAAGACATGCAGTGTTCACCGACCGCAGTCCCAAGCTGCCGGAAGAAAACATCTTCTTCCCAAGATGATCCAGCTTCTTGGATTCCCTATCTGGGGGAGCAGGAGGGAATGCACCCTTAGAAGTAGAGGCTTGGACCACCAAGCTCTCAGGGGTAGGGTGTTGGGAGAGAAAAAGTGGGTCGCCCGGGCGGTGGCATTGGGCAATCATCCTATCCACAGGAGCCCCTATGCTGGGCTTGGACCAGGTGCCCAGAAGGATGTCAGTAAGGGCCTCATTGAACGGCACTAGGGGCTCCGAAGAGGCCGCTGCCGGTTGAAGCACCTCAGTCAGGAGGTTGGTCCTGACTGCCATCGTAGGAAGCTCAAGATTCAAGGCTTCAGCTGCCCTACGCAACACCACTACGTATGAGGCTCCCTCCTCCGTAGCCACAGTAGGGGGAGAAAGCATACCAGGGTCTGGTGACGTATCCAGACCACTGATATCAACCAACTCCTCTCTCCAGTCCGGTTCACTCAACCGGTCAGCTTAAGGGTCACCAGACCCCTCCCAGTCCTCCTTGTCCTCTTCTGGCTGCCACTCAGGGCGAAAAGGAACGCCAGGATAGAACAATGGTACAAAAGTACCGCTCGGCGCCGGATTCGGCGTCGGTCGACGTCGGTCCAGCTCCGTGTCCAGGTCAGGATGGAAGCCGGGGTTGATGCCGGCTGGGGACACAACCGGCGTCGACGCCGGAGGAGGTGTCGTAAGGTCTACCGACACCGATCCGGATCCAGACCTGGATCCCTGCGGCGCCGGGACTGAAACCGCTGGGTTTGAAGGCCTAGGAGCCCCAGCCGAGCCCGCGGGGCCCGAAGGCGCGCCGGCGGAGCCAGGCTGCCCAAAGATCGAGTGAAGGGCTTCGTAAAAACTACGAAGTTGGGCAGGGGTCGTTCCGGCTCCCGGAAAAGGAGGGAAGCTCGGAGCCGACCCAGCAGGCTCCGCAGGTGGAGCCGCAGGACAACCACCACCCGCATCCCGCGTCGGCCGGGGAGAACGCGAAGAGTGACGATGCTTCTTCGCCTTCTTTTTGTGCTTCGACTTACTCGAAGACGATGAGTGGTGGTGATGGCTCCGCGACCTCCCTCTCGACCGGGACCTGGAGCGGAGCGGACTGCCGGGCCTCGAGAAGCTTTCGGTACCGCTCCTGCAAAGACTTCGGGTTCATGGCCCAGCAGTCGGAGCACGACTTCGGGTCGTGGTCGCGCTCCAAACACCAAAGGCACACGAGGTGAGGGTCCGTAAACGACATCAATTTGCGACAGGAGTCGCAAGCCATGAAGCTGAGGACCGGACATACCTACGTGGACCAGGAGTCGAAAGACTCGAAAAGAAGTCGACAAAAGTAAAAAAATATCAGTCAAAAAGTGACTAGAGGTATGGCTCTCTCCGGATCTGCGCTGGCTGGCGCGGAAAAAGAAAGAACTGACGTCAGCGCGCGAGGGCAGAGTCTAAGTAGATACCGCGACGTCATCCCGGCGATCACGACGCCGAATGCGGAGTCAACCGACGCCACCTACCGACGCGCAGGGGTACTGCTATGAAAAAATTTCTCCGGATCCAGTCTGACGCCTGGGGGTAATTCTAAGGTAAGGAATCTATAACTAATAGTCTCCTTCAGATGCCCCTGTTTAACACTGAAAAGACAGACAAGCAACCTTTTCACTGTGCCCGCTGCAAAGCCTTGCTGGGCTCGGAGAGAACAAACAAAAGGGCATCAAAACGTTTGCCTTGTAAGAAGTCAGTGTCATGGGCACCAAACCAGTCAACAAATTTGTCCGAGCACCCTGGATGAACTTCGTAGAAAGGTGCCTGTCAGCAAGGATAACACTCATCACCTCAATCAGCAATTCAAAACCATTTAGCTGCAGCCAATCAATCTTCACACATTAAGGTGTAATTTGTGGTAATTTGGATGCAGGACTGCTGCCCTACTGCTAAGACAGAAGGCCCTCCTGAAGTGGAAACCTGAACAAAGGGCAAATACCCAGGCTCAGAAGCTGTGAGTTTCCTGGCCCAGTCTGGTGAAAAGTCCCAATCTGCTATGATTGTAGTAGTAGCACATGGCTGTAGGTTTTTTTTCGATAACATGCATTAGCCTTCCTTTGATGGACAGTAGGAAGGCTTTTAGGGCCAAACGGAAGCTCCAGCAGGCTAATGTGAAGCTCTCTACTGGAGACAAGAGGCCTCTGATCACCTCCCACCTCCAGTAGTGCCCCCAACTAAGGACAGATATGTCTGTCACAACAGTGATCTCTGGCAGGGAAGGGAGAGCAACCTGCCATGAGTGAGAGTTGCACCTGACATCCACTACTGGAGATCCTGAGCCGTCTACCTCAAGATCTGAATGGAGTCGGATAGGCAGCCCACTGAAAAGCCCACCGTGTTTTGAGTTTCACTGCAAGGCACACATGCACCAACTGGCATTATGGAGGAAGAGGACGCACAAGGCCAAGAATCCTGAAAGCCATCCTCACCAATACGAAGTACTGATCATCGGGCTCATACTCTGAATGACTTGGACTCACTGCATTGGAGGGAAAGCCTGGGTCATCCCTGAGTCCAGAACTGCCCTTATGAATTTAAGTTTCTGTGTGGGGAGGTTCAGGTGGGACTTCCGCTCATTTATGGTAAAGCATAATGATGTAAAGAGCTGGGCAGTCATGCAGAGGTGGCCCACGACTGACTGTGGTGAACCCACCTTTAGTAGCCAACTGTCAAGATACAGGAATACGTGTACTCCTGACCATCACTTTCATGAACACCTGAGGGGTCAAGGTAAGGCTAAAGGAGAGTACAGAGACTTGAAAATGTTCCTGGGCCACCTTGAACTGCACGGTTGCAGAACGAGTATATGAACATTCGAGTCTTGCAAGTCCAGGGATACAATCCAGTCTCCTGCGTGTAGAACAAATGGAATCTGAGCCAGTGTGTGCATTCTGAATTTGTCCTTGCACAGAAAGGACATCAACAGGCAAAGAGTCATGATAGTCTGAGACCTCTATGCTCCTTCAGAATGAGGAGGCAGCATGAAACGTATCCTTTCTCTGAATCCAGAACCCATTCGATGGCATCTTTGGAGAACAAAAAGTTTACATCCTGCATCAGCATTGTCAAGTCCTCCAAGATCGCTCTTAGGCCTCGAAAAATCCACTCTCCCACTCGCAACTGCAAGTGAGATTTTATCAGGTCGAGCTATTTTTAGCATTACTCGACCTTGCTGGTGAGTAAACTTAAGCTGGAATAAACAAGTAAATGAGCAATTAAGAAGCCTTTAAGTCTTGTTTTTATTGTGACACATTTGCTGACTGCTCAAGGACAGAGGTCAAATGTCAGTTTGACTTTTTACTAATTATTGCCCATCTGTTCCTGGAAAATGTTTTTAACTTTTCTTTCACTTATCAGAGTTAATGGTTTTTGTCAAGTAAGCTGACAAGAATTGTGAAACAAAAGGATGTAAAATGTCAGGTTTTTTTCACCAACATTTAAACTATTTTGTAAATGAAAAGTACAAGTATTTCAAAATATAACAGGGATTATGAAAGAACTTTTTTTGTAATTTAGAAGTGTGATGCAAACAAAGATTTAAATAGGAGCAAAGTAAATCAGAGTACTTTACTTGGTGATGTGCAAATGACAAATATTTGCATATTTTCAGACACTATTTCCAAACATTGTACACTATATAGGTTTAAAACCACACGTCAGAGACAAATTCTGTGGCCATTTCATTGTAAAATCTGCTGATTGCAAATGACAGTGTGCTGCTACTTTATTCTTTAGTTATGTATTTATTAAAAGTGATAGTTTTTAAACATGATTTAAGAAACATTCCTGCCCCCGCCCTGATGAAAATGCAGTTAATGAACTAAGAGGCAAGTCAGCGGTCATGTGTATCCTTTATGTGGCTAGATTTGTATTCTATATGTAGGTAATGTTTAGTTTATTAAATCAAACAAAATAGTTTTCTGTACAGCACACGTGCTTAACTCGTGTATTTGAAGGTGCTCTCATATGTGATAAAGAAGAAAATGGCGTCTCAGTGAATTAAAATTCTTGCCCAGGATCACATAATTTAAAACCAGTTTATGAGTCAAGAGCATTATAACTAGGTCGAGTAGATTATTTAAGTCACTAGACCTGCAGGTCTAGTAACATTTTTAGGATTTTTCAAGGCCTGGCTCTGGTGTGGGAGGAAGATGGGGCACAGAGGAAATAAAGGGTAAGGTATAGCCCCTTTGCATGATTTGTAAGGCCCATCTGCCTGACGCAATTGATCCAACTGGGGAGGCAATGCTGTATCCTGCCTCCCACCAACCTGACATAAATCATGGAAGACAACAAAAGCGGGTTGGTAGCCACTGCAGCAGGTGGCAAGGAACTGGAGGACTGCGGACCCTGCTGCCTAGTGTATTGTCTCCTGCACCACTGGTTGAGAAGGCTGAGGCGGCTTATGGTTAAGTCCACTAGAATAACCTTTGAGTTTCTTAAATTATTGAGGAAATTATTTAGCTGGCGACGATGGAATTAAAGGGCATACTCTATAACGCTGAGTCAACCTTTTCCCCAAAAAGTCTGGACCATGGAAGGGCATATTCATTAGGGATGCCTGAACATCACCAGAAAATCCAATCAACCTCATCCATGAATGCCTCCTAAGCATGGCATTGGGATCAAGCGCCCTCTCAAGGCTGTCAATAGTGTCTAGGCCTGCACAAAGTCATCATGTATTGTCGGAGCAAGAGATGCTCAGAGGCCCTCCGATACTGACCGCAAGATCTCGCTAGCCACGTCCCACAGAACATATGTGTACCTGCCCATAGCGCAAACAATTATGGACCTAAGAGCCTCTTACCAAAAATGTCATTCCTTTTGGATCCCCTACCTGGACGAGTTGTAACGAGTTAGGATTGCCCTCACTAATTGAGGGCTGCAAATGTAGACTCTCTGTTGTAGGGTACTTAGTTAGGAAGTCCAGATCACCAAGCACAGGCTTATGTCGCCGAGCTATAAACCAGCTAATAGGAGGGCAAGAAAAAGGCTTGGACCAGGAAGCCCAAGGTGTAAAAGAGGGCATCATTAAATAATAGCTAGGTATCTGACGACATCAACCCTAGACAGAGGATTTCTGTTAGAACTTTATTTGTCTCAATGAAGGGCAACTGCAGATCTAGCACCCCAGCTGCCCTTCGGACCACAGCTGCAAATGAGGCACTTTCTTACACTGTTGGCCCATGTGGTGAGTCAAGCTTGTTTTCAAGGGAGGTGTCTAGCCCACTGGTATTTTGTAAATCAAGTATAATCCATAATCAGTACAGTAAGGAGGGATGAAACCATCAACGCCCTAATCTTCATCAGTGTTCTGGGGAACCCTATGTGTCTCTTGCATAGGGTCAGAGTCAGAGCCAAAAAAGAAGAATTAAGCATCTGCTGATAGCTGCATCATGGCAAAGGGACCGGGTTAGAGTTAAAGTGCAGAATCCGGTTGTGCTTTCATGATCTCATAGTGAGACACTCATTTGGCTTGAGCTCCAGAAATCTTAGAGAGCAACTGTGCAGAGGATTGAAAGGCAATAGGTCGGCCCGTTTCACCCACTGATCCTCTTCGCTGTGGGTGATGGCATTTTGCTCTGTAACGTGTGCATCTGCCTGAAAAAGGAAAGGATTTGGCGTTACGGCCAGAGCTGATGAATTTGGTACTGGTGAACCAGGGGCATGTCTCGGCATCGGCTCAAAATCCTGCGATTCTGGGCAAACCACTTAATCTCCCCGTGCCTAACATAAAAATGTTTTTTTTTATACAAAATTACTAGTAACTCCTTCATTTGGCACTGGAATCAACCGTGCGAAAGACACTAAGAAGGCACCAACGATGAGATTTCAAAATCCTATGACAAGGAGATACAATTTCAGATTTTATTAATAAAAGATGCCTGTCCTCTTTTTGAGAAGGATCATAATGCTTACTGACCAGGAAGGACACATAAATGTACCTGTGAGGCTATTATGTAGACCATATGGAAATAAAATGTGAAAAATCCTTGAGGTAGGATCGTCTCGAAATAAAGAGAAAATTCCTTTACTTCAATGGGGGCCACTTAGAAATAATTGATATTCTTTATTATGGGTGACTAGTATGCCTGTGAACATTCGAATTACTCCACATGTTTATAAGGAGAGGTGAGGCAGTGTTAAAAAAAAATAGAAGTTGAACCTAACAGCATCCATCTATTTCAAAAACCATATTTGTTTTACTACGCATGATGAAGCATCATGCTTCTTCAAAAGAAAGCTTAATGAAGTGTACTGCTCTCACATAGATCACAGAGTGAATGAGAATGGTCCCACAAGAGTTTGACAGTGGTCTGTATTACAAAGAAACTACGAAATTGCTGTATTGTGCAATTTACATTTAATGCCTTGATTCTTGTTGAAGACAACACAGTATTACAAAGGCACTGGTTTCAACAGAAAAAGCATGTCACTCAACAGTTACAGGAAAGTATACTGTATAAATCAAACTCCCTTGGTTTGGAAGAGTGCAGATTGCGAGATGTGACCTAAAGACTCCAAAAAACCTCTGTGGTAGTATAAAAGTTACAGAATTGTGGGTCCTTGGTAAGACCACTCGGACACAGCAGGATCAGAGTTAGTTTCATATAAACTGAATGGAAACAAAAGAATAGTTGTAGCACAACGGGGCACTACAGCATTCAAAACCCCAGTGTGGTGATAACCTGAACCACAGAGGAGAATAATGTATAGATATCAAGCATTAAAAAATCAAAGTGTCCCAGGGAGGGTGTTAGTGCTACCTGTCAAGGCCCATAGGGATCTAACTCATACATTTAGCACTGGAATCTACTATAGGAAAGACACTCAGAATGCACCAAAGATAATATTTAAAACTCTTATGAATTCCAAGATAGCACCCTGGAGCAAGGGCAAGACTGATTTGCATATGACTGGGTATAAACTGAGGTGGCATGGTGGGCAAAAGAGTGATGGGTTACAATGCTATGCAGAGCGATTGTCCATGGGTAGACTTACTGCAAGTATTCTTCCCATCACATTTTGTGTGCTTAATTAACGAATAACTGGTTGGGATTTCTCAGCAACTTAGTTTTATTACACCAGAAAGGAAGAACCCCTCCTTTCATCTAATGATGCAGTGACCGTCCTGCTATAATTGACGGACTGGGGAAAAAAGGAAGGTAATATGATTGATTAACAAGGAAATTCAACACCACTTTGGGAAGAAAAGACGGTGGGTTCTCATAACTGACCTATTTGTACGAAAGACTCCCCAGCACCAATTCAATTCAAAGTGGGTAGTCCACACGATGAAATAGTTGTAATTCAGTTTTTTATTTTGAAGCTTCATGTATGTCCATTGAAATACAACACCAGCTTGTAGCCAACACGTGTTTCGTCCTACGGTAATTCAACCGTTGACTTCATCAGGGCTACAAACCTTTTTTTCTATGAATACAAATTTATACATTACTCTTTCTCTCTAATCCTTCACCCAGGTGAGTATTAGTATTTATTTGTGCGGTGGCTGGTGCTCAAGCCATTTTCCAGACTGTTATTCAGGATACTGTGATCCTTATAGAAAATAGTGATCTGAATAAAGGCATCAACAATGACACCCAAAGTTGTATTGTGATTGATTTGAGAAAATCATAGTAAGTTCCTAAATAACATAGAATTTAAGTAAAGAAAGAGAAGATACCAAATGTTATATATATATATATATATATATATATATATATATATCTCTATATCTCGTGTGACCTAACTTATTAAGGTTATTTTAGTTTGATCCACCATATGCAAAACCTGTGACAAGACCTGTTCCATACACACTTACCCCATTGTGTAAATCAAGGTAAGTCTCCAAATATATAGCAATATGTATCTTTCGTTCTAAATACTAAGAGATTATAAATTGTCATCAGCAAATTTACCTCATTGTAATTTTAAAAAATGTATTGAAACTACCAAATAAGTTCTTACCAGTTAGTATTTGGTAGCCACCACATATTTCTCATCGCTCAATCACTTGTTCATATTAATATCAATGATCCAAGTCCAAATATATACGTTGTTTTAGTAATTAATTCATAGACCAGAAAATCAAAATTCCACTCCACGTACATAAGAATATATGAGAATAAAATTAAGATTAAGGTGCAGTATAAAGTAAAGTGACCTATGAAAGCGGTAAATTGTACCCATATTAACCACAAAAGAAGCCTCTTTAATGGGCTCTAAGCAATCAATCAATATCACAGCATATGCTGTAATAGTCTCAAGATCTTCAATCTATGTCGTAAACACCCCGAGATTCGGGCTGTGTATCTGACTATATATGTAGCTTTAAATATCCAAAACTGGTCACACGCCCATAAGACCTCTGATCTCAAACCTTCCCATTCCAAAATATGGGCTCAGAAGCCCCTACTAAATGTTCTAGAAAGAGAACATTCTATAATTCTACCTGTATCCACATTGTGAAATGGCAAAATCCCTGTGAGAGATGCTGCAATGTTGCCTGTGAATAGGTTCTATGGTGGGCCGATTCATTTCCAGCTTAGGAGATAATATTCTGACCAGTGGCAACACTTTCCTTAGGCCTTTCAAAATGTCTTCGATTACATTTAGTTTGAAAAAAGAAACTTGACCTGGAGACTTTTTTATGGTCACAATAGAGACTTTTAAGGAAGAGAATTGCAATTTGGTTGAGTCAAATACATGAGGTAGGTAATGTTAATTTCTTCTTAGCATGATATTAGTTTATGTCCCTTATTCAGATTGTTTGCTCTTGTTGAAGGAGATTTTGCTTCTTTCAGAATTTACATACATGCTGGTGGCTAGTTCATATGTCGGCACTGTCAAATTCAGTGATGTTAGGATTGGATGCTGGATTTCCCCTGAAGTGTGGTCAGAAGATTTTGCCTGCATGGCATCCTGTTGTGTGGCCTGATAGACATCTGCAGTAGATCTGGGAACCATCAATCTCTGGACCAATCTAGTACTATCAGAAAAATACTCAACCAAGTTTTGCGCAGTATCAACAGCACAGCCTGTAAGAGTGGGATTGGAGGAAAGAGTACAGTAATGTCCTTGACCAGACGAGCAAAAAGGCACTGCCACTGATCGTGCTTCCGGAATCTGGCTGTGAAGTCTCTGTATTTTTTGTTTTGAGCCTCTGCAAAGTGGTCTAATGATAGAATTCCCCACTCATCGAAGATATCTGCACGACTTTGATATCCAGAACCCTCTTGTAACTATCCTCTTTGAATAACAAGTAGACTTTCTTATTCAATTCTTAGTACCCAGGATGTGTGCACTACTTTTAGCATAAGCCCACTGGTAATTGCCCACAACCAGATCTTTTGTGCTTCTAGAGAGAGTGGTTTCAATCTGGTGCCTCCCTGTTTCTTTAGTTAGAGTATTATCGAGTTATTATCTGTCTGGCTCAGTATCGTTTTCATTGAGAGTCAGAGGGAAAGCCCTACGGGCCAGATGGAGCACTCTCCACTTGATAGCTGGTGTGATAACTCTCCTCCAATGGCCTTACTCTGCCAGCTGTCCCAATCGCGCTCCCCATCCTGTAGGAGATGCATATGTGACAATTGTCTGTAACTGTATTTCCTGCTAGAAGGGAACTCTTCTGATAAGATTCTGTTGCCTGCACCATCATTCGAGGAAATGCTTTGCTCGACAGTTAGCTTCAGCTTGTCTACTCCATTGTCAGTGTGACCACTGACAGACATTGCTCTAGGGGTCTCATATGCAGCATTGCAGCAGGAACAATGGAGAAATAGGATGCCATAGAAAAGAGGAGGGAGGAGGCCTGCCAAGCTGTTGATTTGCTATTGTTCAGCAGGAGATGACATTTGTCTAAGATAGAGGGTACTATATCCTCCAAAGTATACACTTTTCCTTCTACGTGTCAATTGTGGCCAAAACAGACACTGCACAGGAGTTGGAACTGATTTTTGAAGACTGATTTGGAGATTTAATTTATTTAGTAACATGGATGTTCTCCTGAACTCCTGTTTCACCTTCAACGTGAGCTTTGATTAGGCAATCATCCACAATCGTCTAGACAATTATCCCCTGCCTTTGTAGGTGAGCAATCACTACAACAAAAAATTTTAAGAAAGTGCATGGGACTGACTTGCGGCCAAATATACTGTGTACTGGAAGTGTGAGCTTCATACCATAAGGATCAGGTACTTCCTTCTGATGCTTTGCTATTGGGATATAGAAGTATGTCTCTTGCACACAGGCTTATCACATGCATCCAAGCCCCTTTGATTTAAATGTCGATAAATTTGATGCAGAGCCACCATCAGAAATTCTCAGTGGTGGCTGGTGACATTTGAAATTGGTGGGGCGTAAAATTATTGGCATACTGCACCGCAGCGAGCGAGCGTAGCGAGCGAGCCCGAACAACCTGAAAAAAGAGTGGACAAATGGTGCATTTTCAAGCAAATTTGAGAAAGCAGGATGGTTAATAAAGCAATTGTGAAAGTGCAGTTATTACATTAATAAAGAGATGTCATATAACATAGGTAGCTGCTTATTCAAGCTTTCTTTCACCCCATAGTCCAGCAGGGTCTTGATACAAGACAGATAAGAGAAAAAGCAGTGTGGTCCTCGACCAGGAAGACACTCATATTTCGTTGGTAAGAAGTCAAAGGATTGGTCAAATTGAAATCTGAAATGCAATATGCAATCAAACAATTTGCAAGTACATCTCATCTATGTTCAACAAGCCATGTTTTACCCATGATTGGAATTGTGAATCACCAAATAAACTGAGCCACTGCAATCAAAAGCAGAGGGCCTCCTCAAAAAGTATGCCCTTAAGAGAGTTCTCTCATCTCATGTACTCTCTATATTTTCTCTGGAAGTTGAAAACTCATCACATTCTACTGCACAAACCTGAACCCTTCTGCATATTCCAACACCAGAACTCATTCTTGGCCATTTAGTTTGGAGCCATTCATACCAGGAATACAGAAAATACCTTTAAATAGAGTAGAAGGTTTATGAATACAAGCACTTAGCAATTGTACATATACTATGAATGAGAGCCAAAGGAAACAAAAAGGAATAAAGAAGGGAGCAACACTCAAACACAACTCATGCTCCGGAACGCCATAAAATTCTCTATGTGGCAAGTTCATCACCTATAGCAGAACACAGTACATTTAATGTCTCCCTCAGTTTAGCATATTAAACAATAGCAAGTGGTAATTCTTGTGATATGTACTCATCACTGTAGACTATTGTAGAGTCACTATATAAATACAATTAATACAATATGTGGTGTTAGGTGTAGAAAATCTAGACTCACACCTGTCTATATTTTTTTTGATGTTTTATCCTTGATAATGTGCCCTATTGACACTCTGGGGACCATATTCAGTGTGCGCGCCCTGAAATCGCTCATAAACTCGAAAAGTAAATAGAAATGCCCCCTTCTCCTTCTATGTTTCACTACCCTTCCCTTCAGCTTGTCTGTGCACTGTCTCTCTCTCCCTGGCAGTCTCTCTCCTGCCCATGTCTCCCTCCTTGCCTCGGATCTGTGACTGTAGTATGATTCCAACTGTCTCCTCCCTCTATTCAAAGCCTCATGCTCATTCCTCTGCTCTCCCCTGTCACGGCCACCAGTCTGTCTGTGCCTGTCTCTTTCTCTGTCTTACTCTCTCTGCACTCAAGTTAATTCCTTGACTGACTGTCTCTTCCCTGCTCTTTCAGCTCTTATCTCTATTCCGCTGTCTCTTTCTCTGTCCAATTTCCTCTCTCATTTCTCTCTCGCTCGGTCTTGCAGCTTCTCGGTCACTCCCTCTGTTTCCCCTGTCACTGCCTCACTCCCGGTCTTTTCTGTGTCTCTTAGGTCTCTTCCAACTCCCTCCTCCTCTATTATCTCTCGCTATCTTTGCTGCTTGTCTCTCTCCCGCATCTGCTCCGGCTGTTTTCTTATCCCTGTCATTTCCTTAGTGCCCGTCTCTTCCAACAACTAGTGCAGCACGAGTCACATCAATCTATACCACAGTGTTTTATATTATTGGTAGAATGGTTTGTTACAAGAAGGTAGAACCTCCACTCTGAAACACATCCCATAATTGCTGGGAAAAGATTTGTCACAGAAAACAAAGTCAAGACCCTGCGGCAATATGGCAAGTTTCATAGGTGCGATCAAGCTGGATACTGCACAGCGTGTTGATCTCTTGATACACCTGCATCAATCTAATGTGCATACCCCTTCACAATCATCCATTGCAAACAAAATGTATACAGCAAGTGCTTTGAAGCACTCGGATTCGACAAGTAAAAAGGAGAGCTGTAGCAATACAGATGGCATCTATGGAATGCACCAACGAGTGAATGAATATTCACAATCTTGGAACATTTCTACACTTGGTTTTCCAAAAGAATGCCCCTTCTGCGGCACTACTGGACTTCTCCGCAAAGGAAACACATATACCAGGTGAGAAATATTGCCAGATCGCACCTGATGCCCAACATGTACACATCCATATTACCTCACATGTGCCCATCTGCCCTTGTGCCCAGTCAGGCACACTACAACACAACTGGACACACTATTTCAGATGACGTATACGAAACAGGACCCCGGACCCCGAAGTTGCCTCCTAAGTGGAGCTCGTGTTCTATAATCGGCCACCGGGTCTTGGAAAATTGACACAATGGTCTGTGCACGCGGCAAATTCAGAGTTTTGTTGTTGTTGTCACAATCTGCATACGATTAATCTTTAGTAGGACTCAGGAGTTCATTTCTGCATAGCACATAGAGCTAACTGAACCAACTTAAAGGCGCATTTGTACATTCCTCCCACCCCAATTCCTACCCCCTTATAAAAACGTGCTGGAAACTGTCCGGTGATGGACTCCCCGCTGCAGAGATCCATGCAGACCCTGGCACCAGCGGCGTCAATCCTCATTAGATAGCTCCGGGGGTTCAGCGCCTGCAGGTGAGCGCTAAGTACACCACCACGCTGCAAGATCCAGTGAGGTGGCAGAAAGTGTTCAGCTCCTCTGTGATCTGCGAGCACGAGGCACATCTGGGGTCCAGTGGGACAGCTCAGCTGACTGACTACCAGTTGCAGCGGTAACGTATGTGAACTTTGCTCCCTACTTGAAAAGTTCGGTTACTCTAGGGTAAAGACGGGTGCACACAGAGGGCCACAGAAAAGGCAGAGCCGGAGACTACATCCAGTCAGCCGCGTTGCAATCGGCTAACAAGTGTCCACTTGAGTGGGCCTGCCTGGAGACCTTTACCGACCGCCACTACCTATGTCACTAAGTCTAGTTTTAAAACAAACCCTTGCAAGTATTCTCAAGCAAGACTCCTGGTGAACCTTTCAGTGCTTGTTGCTGCTGAATGTTTACTTCACCAAGCCATTTCAACATTAAATGTGCTAAAAAAAAAAAAGAGGTTCATCATAAGCATTAACGCCTTTTCTTTTTTTGTCCCCCCCACCCCCACCCTATGTTCTGGGTGATGCCTTTCCCATTCCTGTCCAACTCCTTGATTTGCAGGGCCACCAAAGCAGAGTGCGGCTAGGCTGTTCGTTATCCTTCGCACTTTATGTATTCATTTTACTTACTACTCTTAAAACAGCTTTGATCGTATTGGTTAAAAGAAGTCAACATGGCACGCCCTGCTATGCAATGCATGCCTCATGACAGGTGTGCGTGCATTCGTCATCTTACTATCCAAGGAAAGAGGCCGGAGATCTCAAGCTGTATATCCTGTCACACATTCAGTCCGGGGTTCTTTACATTCTGGGACTTACAGTCCTGTATTTATAAGATAAATTAAGACTACAGGTATCAACGGCAAATGGAAGACATACCAGATAAGCTTCAATGCATTTCTACGAGGGGGCAGAAGGTGGCGAAGAGCTGTCCTTGGAAATGCGAAGGGAATTATTTGCATACTGCACTGGGGATCAAAAAGAGCACATTCGGGTCTCTTTTTCCAACTTGCCTATAAAGAATTATGCAAACCTGCGTAAGGTGCCACCTGGCAGAAGAAAGCAGCACTCCCTCCCACGTGCTTTGATGTATCCAGGCGCTAGCTGGGAATGCCAGGCATGGGAGGACGGGCGCTAATTCACTCACTCCTAGTTAAACCTCTGCTACCTGAATGAGGCACAGCAGCGCAGCAGGCGGGTCGCACAGAACCTTATGTCCACGGTGTAATGGCAGGAAGCAGAGCGCTCGAGTTTGCTGAATCCATTCCCGAGCAGCTCACCCAGGCCAGGATTTTTATTAGTATTCCGGGACCTGTAATCGTGGTTTTAGAGAGGGACAAACACTTTCCAATGGAGGCTGTTTTATATATGAAGGGGGCAATGATGTAAGCCGCCGCCATCGACTTTTCCAATCACGACTCTACAGCCCCTCTCGTCTCGCAACATGGAAACTAGTAAAAATGAAGGTAGGAATAGCATGTTCAGAGCCAGCACGCATTTCGTGATAGCATGTACACTTTACCCATTTCCGTCTGCAGGTGGTCAGTGCCTGCAGGATGACAGCAGTAGTAGGGCTGGGAGTGGACCTCCGGTTCATGCGCGCGCTGCCCCGCTCTCACACTTTGTGCCCTGTGCGCGAGCCCCGGCGTGATCCGAACTCCATCTTCCAGCCCAAAGTTACCCAGGCATTCATTCACCAGAAACGGGAACTTTCCAGCCCACCGAAAAACTTTCTGCAACGCGCCCACAGCCCGACCTCAACCCGCAGCGCTTTATCTGCCACAGAGAGTGCTGCCCCCACACAGCATGCTTCTAAAGAAGTTTCTATTGCCCCCTCCCCTCTCACCCCCACACAATAACTCCATTCATCACTTCCCATTCAATTGCGACCAGAACACCATTGCACCAGCACTAGCCCGCAAACAAAAGGAAGAGGAGGGAAGGGGGGAAAGTATCGCAGTCACGGAAGAATGCAAAGTTATGACAGCTTACCCCATAGAGGCGCCTCTCTTACAGGTCTGTGGAAAGGTGGCAGCTGGTGTCCCTAAGCGCACATGCCATTAACATCGGAGGGTCTGTAAACTGACAAATTCTTCTCTTCATGTTTTTGTCAGTAAAGTGAGGATCTAGAATTGACCTGTGTTACAATCAGCCATTTTTCTTGAATTGGGAAGTACCTGAAGTAAACTCCTTGCCCTTTTTGCTTAGATGGTACCAGCTCCATTTCTTTAACGGGGAAGATGTTTCCTTTCTCAATATGGTGATTTGGTGATTTGGTGCTTTGGTGTTTTGAAGGAATAGGCAGTGGATTGGGCTTGAAAGAAAGATAATCCATGACTCTCAATAATTAGCACCTGTCTGTGACGATTAACTGCTAGAGTTTGAGGGTTTTTGTTGATATTGGTACCTATGGAGTTATTGTTGATGGTGTTGCAGCTGGCATGGCCAGTGAGGGACTGAACACTTCAAGGATAGTACTTCTTTTCTGTCAAGAAAAGTCACTAATAAAGGATTTCATTCCTTCCCAAATTCCCATATGCTATCTTCTTACGAGGGTATACAACCATTCCAGAAGATTTCCTTCCTGTAGGATGTATACATTTATTTTCTCTCTCTAGTGGAGCAGTAGTCTCTGGGGCTGAAGCATGACGTTTTCTGACTGAAATTGGTATGGTGGACTCTGGCCAGGGCGATGCCACAGCCTCCACAACAGCCGTTCCTGCGGGTGTTGTGTGTGACTACAGAGCGATGATCCTGCACCTACCCCGGTTTTAGAGAGACAAGACAATTACCAGGAAAATTCCTCGTCTTATGAACAAAAGTGACAAGTAAGGTCACTACATGACATTACATCACCACATGCCTTACTAATAGGCAAAAGCAACTAAAGATAATAGTGACTGAAGGGATCTTAGTCCTGATGAACGACAACATCACTGAGTGGCGATAAATGACTGGCTGAAATAAGTTGACAGCATAAGAGTTGATAGGGAAATAATACCCCAATACCATCAGATGGAATGTTTTTAATCCTGCTAGGATGCCCAGAATAAGGAGATAGGGACACTCCGAAGGTAGTTTTAATAAGACATTGCACGGTGGATCCCTTTGAATTTTTCTTTGAAACAAAAAAAAAAAAAAAGACTATTGCTCCACCCCTATTGCTGGCTGCGCAGGGGGTGTTGTAGCATGCCCTATGATGAAGCATGCCACTATTAGTGGGTGAGGGCACTTTTTACTTATCTATGGGTTCCCAGAGAGGGTGATAATATTTTTAGTCTTACCTCCTCATCCCCCTTTTGAGTGCATTAGGTTTATAGTTTGGGAGGACGGTTGAGGAATTGTACCGCTCGCCCCTTCTTTTGTGTGTACATTGAAAGGCAACTGCCAGTACAACACATTATGGGTAGGTGAAGCTCCAGGAGCCTTAATGTTATTGGTGCCTGTTTTCAAAGCTTTCCAATGTAAGCCTATCATGCTGTTTTTTTCTCTAAATGGTAGAGTTTTAAATTATTACCATTTTGCACATCAGATGCTGCAACGCTGTCTTTAAATAGTCTCTTCTGAAATTCTAACATTCTTTCTTTTTGAAAAATCTTTCCTTGGCTTTGCTTCTAAAGAGTGCTGCCCATGAAGAAAACATATGGAAAATTGCACCCTGTGTACATACTTCTATGGACAAATATTTAACCTGAAGTCTTCTGGGGTGTACCCATGCAGTGGAAAACTATTTATGATTATCAGTGACGATCCTATAATAGAGAAACTCCTATTCATAGTAAAGTTCTCCTTTGAGGGCACGTTTGGTGTTCCTGCATTTAGCAATTCTTTTGCAACTAGAGAGAAAAAATTCATATGGGACTTGAATAAAAAAAAAAACCCTTCTGTACCCCCAAGCCACCGCCAAGGACAGATATGCGCAGAACTGGAAATGTCAAAACTTGATGGAAACTGCATCTGGTTAAATAGAGTTATTTTGTAAAGAAAGAATCCAAAAATAAGTAAAGTTTTGTTTTACTGTGTTAATGTGGAAAAAAGAATTTTACAATAGAGAAATGCTGCTTGTCAAAAGGGTCCTAGGATCCTGCATGCAAATAATCTATGAGAGAGTTGATGGGTCACAGTGCCAGAGAAGAAAGACTAAACTAAGAAGAAAAGTTATGACTAATCAGCATACAATGATAGAAGACCAATGGGGGCAAAGATATATGAGACAGAGCAATGTATGTAGAAAGAGAAGATTGGGGTCAAGAACAGATCCCTGGGAGATATATATACACACACATATAGATCTCTCTCTCTCTATCTATCTATATCAATATCTATCTATCTAACTATCTATATCTAACTATCTATATCTATCTAACTATCTATATAGACTATATCTATCTATCTATATCTAACTATCAATCTATACCTAACTATCTATATCCATCTATCTATCTATCTATCTATATATATCCTCCGGATCGCTACCTTTCTAAATTACAATGGGCAGCATTAGAGAATATCGATGTTTTTATTGTACAAAGTGACATTTGTGCTCATAAGAAAAACCTTTCTTTTAAATGTTCATCCTCAATTTTTCAGCACCCTGGTGCTTTCACCTTTCTTCTCTGCATCTTCATGTCATCGCTTCCAGCTTCAATCTTCTTCTACTGCCTCACAGCTTTTCCATCCTGATCTTGGTGCAGACGTTTAACAACATTCAACACTGAGCTATCAATCTCTCTTCCAAACCCAACAGCAGGAAAAGTAATCTGAAGTTGGCAACTACATATTGAGGAACTGTGGGCATAAGTCTGTTGTCACAGCTAGTCTTTAAGATTCAACCAAAAGATGGTGGAATAATGCAGAGTATGTGACACTAGAAGAGACTGATGCTGCTATGATATTGGCTGCACAAGAGAACAGCCTTATCAGGCTGGCAATCAACAACAGTTCCCCCCCAGTGGAATGAGATGAACCATAGAGTCGCCTGACACAGATATCCATAATATAATACAGAGATCCAGCCAGGGTTTTTTTTTGCTGTGAAATCCGAAGTATAAGTACTGGCCTCTAACTACGCTCCACATAGTGCAGGGTAGACTATCTTCACCTACATTTGGTCAGACACAAACACCCCTCAATCATGATTTGTAAATAAAACCAACCCACTAATGTGAGACGGTCGAAAGGCAACATGCAACAATACAAAGATTTAACAAACAAATTTATAACGCTTACCTCCACCCCCACGTCTGCCTCCACTGCTGCCACCTCTCATGAATTCAGGCCTCCTTGTCGCAAATGAAACTTTAATGATACTACCGTGAAATTCTTTGCCTAAAATAAATGGGATTATACAACATGTGATTTACAAAGTTTTCCTGAAAATGATCTGCTAAAATATAGAACACAATGCATTGCATCATGTGCAGACAGATCAAAATCAAATCATAGAAGATGAATTACACGACATTTGGCCTGCAAGTTAATGATGTCTCTTGATAAGTAATTTGTAAACGAAATTGCCACCAGCTGCTGATAATGTAAGAAGATGACCTTGAGAAGGGGTAGGGGCCACTTCCACCTACAGTCAGAGAAGCAGCAGTTATAACATTACTGAAACAAGACACAAACCTGAAACTCTGTTTATCATATAGGCTATTGTTGCTTATAAGCACTGAAAATAAAATACTAGCAAAAATAGTAAGGAGCTAACAGACTGCAACCAGTGATGCCATAACTGGTGTTACCTAACCACGCTGGATTAACTGGCCAACGATCCATTCTCCTTAGTTTGTGAACACTAAAAGCCATTCTCCATCATGTAGATCCAAGCTTTCCAGAGGTAGCAATACTGCTGGTTGCTGAGAAGGAACTTGACTCTTTGGAATAGCCTTTATGCTGGAGGTAATATATTCAGCTGAGGTAGGTGAACTCTTCATGAAACTGATTGAGCTGCTTTAAACAGGGCCATGCAGCAGAGTTATTTTAACTTGCCACTTGTATTCGTCTTGGCCCCAGAGTCATTGGTGGAGCTAATAAGCAACAGATGCTCACAATGGGGCATGTGGGTGAAGGTGACACCATAGATTGTGTCATTTCACACAGATATTATACATCCAAAGCCCAAATACAAACATCAATCCAATCAAAGTGATGTGGTTCTGAGGCTATTTTGGATTCTGCATCAACCGGGGAAATCGGAGGTGTTTCTGTTTACATGTACATGCGAGGAATTATATGCAACTATTGTAAGAAAGTGCCCTCTTTTTGCATGGTTGGGCCCACTTTTTGCTGAACTGCTGATGTACTTTGACTGAGTGTGCCCTGGGCTCCTGTCAAACAGGTACCCAGGGCCTATGTTCTTTCCCTAAAACTGCCTTAAAAACAAAACCCAATTGGCACTCTCTGGCCACAGGTCAGCCCCTGGTAAATGGTACCACAGGTACCCAGGGTACTGTGACCAGGGAAGGCCTCTAAAGGCTGCCATCCTTAGAGGCCCTGTACCTTTACACACACACACACTGCCTTTGCAGGCTGCGTGTTTTGGTGCAGAACAAAGTGAAGAGTCGACATGGCACACACGCCTGTGTGCCATGCCTACAACCCACTGCCCTGGCATAGATCAGCCACCCCTCTAGCTGGGTGCACTATCCCAGTGGTGAGGGTACAGGTGCATGAGCCCTGTACCCCTACAGTGTCTAAGCCAATTCTTAGACATTGTAAGTGCAGTAATGCCATTAAGAGTATATGGTGCTGGGAGTTTGTCATTCGAACTCCACAGTACCATAATGGCTTTAATGAAAACTTGGAAGTTTGGTATCAAACTTCTCAGCACATTAAACGCACACTGATGCCAGTGTGGGATTTAATGAAAAATGAACACAGGGGGCATCTTAGAGATGCCCCCTGAAAAATGACCCAACACTTGTGTTCAGGCTGAGAGGCTGCTCACCAGCTGCCACCACCAGACATGTTTCTGGAACCCTGGGTCGAGAGCCTGCTGCTCTCTGTGGTCTGAAACAATGCACATCCTGGGACGAGGTGCCAAGCCTCCTCCCCCAGGATGGGCAGGGTCCACGAAGGGGAAGCTTCAAAGGCTTGCCGCCTTTGTGAGTTTCCCCAGGCCTTTTGCTGCTTCCAGCAACTGGTCCCCATTGGTTCTGACCCCCACTTTGGGCGGGAGATCCGGCGGGAAAACCAAGTGAGGAAGGGAGGTGTGCCCACCTCTGCCAACCCCACCTCTCAGGTGGGGGAGGCGAGGTGAAGCACCACTCTCAATTCCCTCCATCTTGCAGATGGGGGGACCCAGCCAACCAGAGTGAGGCATATGCCCCTCTCCCCCTCTCCCACTATTATGCCACTGGAGGGTGGCATAATAGGGGGTGTACCCACCCCAAGGAAGGGACCCATTGGTCCCAACCTTTACTTACCTGTAACACCCCTAAATCTAGTATTTAGGGGCACCCCCGAACTTTGCCTCCTCAGACAAGAAACGACCAAGAAGAAAAGACAAAGGACCAAACAGCCGTGCTGAAGCTACGAAGAGGAGAATGCCCACTGACTTGGCCCCAGCCCTACCGGCCTGCCCCCACCTCCAACCTGCAGAAGCAAAACTCCGGTGTGTCCTGCAGTCAGCAACCCCCGAGACTTTGTCTCCTTTAAACACCGGATTTGTTCACCCACAGACTCTGGCTCCAGCCAAATCCGCGAGTCTACACCACTCTGCACCCGTCGCCCACGGCCTGAGTTCGAGTGGCCCAACACCACGAGGAGGTCTCCCTGGCGATTCTGACCTGAGATCTGGTGATCTCTGACCTGCCTCGAATCCCCCAGCGAAGCCTGCACCCTCTTTCTGGAGGATCCCCCCCGACCGCGACCGGAGCTGGTAAGAAACCTGACGCCTAAAGACACCCCTGCACCTGAAGCCCCATGGCCTTGGGTAGCCCAACCGACATGTCCCAGCATCCCCAGGCCTCCCACCTTAGCTCTCCAACTGGTGGTCACCTCCAGAAGATATTCGTCCCCGAGCCTGCAGTCTTTGTTGAAACTGGAGAAACCCCATTGAAACCAACAGGGCACCCGATGCCAAAACAGCACCCTGCACCCAGCCGCCCCTGCGCCGCTGCAGGTGCACTTTGTGTGCTAAACAGGATCCCCCTTTGCCCTGAGCCTAACACCAGGAGCTTTGCTCTCACAACCCAGTGGCCTGCTCGTAAGTAGCCACCAACCGGAGGCCCTCTATCCCCCATTGGATAACATTGGGCCTCAGCACTCTGCACCCGGCCGCCTTAGTGCCGCTGAGTGTGTTTTGAGAGTGCATCCTAGACCCTGGGGGAACCCTTGTTCTACCCCCAGAAACTCAACCCCAAAGACCGAGAACTTACCTGGTAACCGATAACGTCATTTCCCTCCATAGGAATCCATTGACTGTTTTTCTCTGAAAAATGCTGTGTGGAGTTGATTTGTATGGAAACCTGAAAAATTACAATTGTGCAAAACTGATTTTACTTACCTTTTCTCTAGGAAATGTCCCAGTGTGATATCTAGGCATATCACACTGAGTAGAAAAAGTAACTTAAAAAGTAATCTAAAAAGTAACTAAAAGTAATCTGTACGGTAATTTCAATACCTTGACTTACCTGTATTTCAAACAACTGCATTTGAACTTGCATTCACTTGTAAACACTGCATAATATTTTGCAAAGCATTTATTTCACTTACCTGTGCCAGGCTTGGATTGGTTCTAGAAATAAAATTACTTAATAATATTTTTATTCAAACAAAATTGGTCTGAGTTCAGTCTTTGAGTGTGTGACATCATTTGCTGATTGAGTGTGTACAACAAATGCTTAACACTACCCTCTGATAAAGCCTTTCTGCTCGCCCACACTACCACAAATAGAGAGTAAGGTGCTATCTACTTTTACCTCTGCCTACCTTTGGGGTTCCACTGGACTCTGCACACTATACCTCATTTTGGTATAGTATATACAGAGCCAGCTTCCTACAACTATCCACAGACTTGGAGGCAGGGAGTGATAAAAATAACTTTGGAATTTACATATGCAAATATAAAGTGGAGATCTTAAGAAAGAACTACCGCAAGGCAATAGAAAAACTGACTACACAGGTGGAAAGGTGGATTATTCTCCAAATGTTTATGATGGGGCACATTGCAATAATCGAAATGTTAGTCCTGCTCAATATCCTTTACCTTTTTACAAACCTACCCATAATCAACAAAGAATTTTTCACTCTTTATTTCCCCCCAAATCTTTTTATGGACATTTTTAGTAAAAAGAACAATACAAAATAGAGCAACCCCCACCCCCAATGCGATTCTCCACATTGCTTGATGGTTCTATCTGGGCCATCTGTTCACAGACAGCAACAGAGTCTGGGGCACCACATATATTACCTCTATAGTCATTTCATTGCCCCCAAATTTTAATCCACTTTTGGGGACAGCCTGACTTTTATAGGTCAGCATGCACGGTCAGTATGGTGCTTCAAACCTTCTAACTGGGGCACTTGGTCCGCTCCCCACATTGTTGCGATATTTCTTTTTACAATAGCCAACCTTAGCGTTAACCATTTATGTTCCATACGAAGCTAGTCTGTTTCCTCCCACACATTTAGAAGACACCACTACGCTGTTGGCGTGAGGGAGGATCCGCACACTTCGTTCAGACAAACAATTACTGCCATCCAAAAGCCCTGTATTTTTGGACATTCCCAAATTGTGTGTTAAAAAGTGCCCACATGGCCACAACCTCGTCTGCAGTTGACACTAGTTGTCCTACCCATCTTGAACAGCGTGGTCGAGGAGTAATAAGAACAATGGAGGATTTTTAATTAGACTAGCCGAAACCTGAGCGCATGGCCACCTCTGTAGGGAAGGCCATGGCTTCGTCCAGGTCATTATCCTCGAGTCCACCCAGATCATGTATCCAGCCCTCTCATAATTGTGCTAGGGCATTGGGAGTGTTGTGGAGTAGTTTTCTATTTGTAAGAGACATGGCCTTGCGTAGCATATATTCATCTAGCAGTCTGTCTTCCATCGGTGAGGACTCCGGTAGCACTGTTTGTCTTGGCAGCGCCGCCCCCAGTGTATGGTGGACCTGCAGATAGCGATATGTTTCAGAAAGTGCTAATTGGCAGTCTTGTTGTAAGTCTTTGAAGGGAACGATGTCACCCTAGTGCCATACGTTCACCACCCTGGAGATGCCAGTGTTCCCAGTGCAGCTCTGTCCCAAAGGTGCGTGGCCTATGTGATCTTCCCTTTCCAGCCCAGGGCTCGAGAGGTTGAATGCCAGAAGTCAATCACTATTGTTGGTCCCTGGAGTTTTAGGCGCTTCGGAGAGCTGTATAGTGCCCTAAGAGAACGACCTGGCTGCAGTACCAGCCTGTCCATCTGGTAGGCCGGCTTATTGGGAGGTCCGAAGACCATGCCGTTGATGGTTGAGAATTGCGCCGCCAGTAGTCATTTTGGATGTCTGATAAGGCCACCCCACCATTGTACCAACCCCTCGTCAGATTATGTTGTGCAATTCGCGCTGGGCTTCCATCCCACAGCAGAGCTCCAATCTCATCCTCTATAGTCTTAAAATACGATCTGTGCACTGGGTAGGGTGTATTTTGCAAAATGTATAGAAAACGGGGCATGGACTTCATTTTAAACAGGGCAGCTCTACCCAGGAGCGTCATCTCGTTTTAATCTTTCTAGAGGTGGCAACAGGTTCTTGTCAAAAAAAGAACGTTGAGCTCACTGTGATGTAGAGCTTGAGGTATCGGAAGCCCTCGGTAACTAGTTTCGCCACGCAGTCGTGGGGCAATCTTGGCGGTCGTGCCTGTAGGTTGTATATTTGGGATTTCCACCAATTTGAGTATCTAAGTAATGGCCAAATACGTGGAGTATTTGCATTAACCTATCTAGTGTGAGCTCCGGGTCTGTCACATAAAGCAGGACGTTGTCCGTGTATAGGGCGATTTTATCCTCCCATTGATGTGTCCATTGCAGGCCCTGGACCAGTGGGTCCTGCCTGATCCAGGCCACAAGGGTTCCGATGCAAGTGCAAATATCAGAGGGGACAAGGAGCTACCCTGCCACGAGCCACGCTGCAGCCAGAAGATCCGGGACGTCCTCACGTTCACCCTTACTTATGCAAGTGGGTTGGTATATAGAAGTCGCAACCATCTGATAAAACTTGAACCGAAGCTCATTTTAGCCAGCACCTTAAAAATATAGTCCAATTCCATAAAGACAAATGTCATTCGTGCGTCTACCGAGAACACTAACGCACGCTCCTGCAGCTGGGGAGCCCTGCTCAGGTGGCCACAACCTTGGCCAGAATCTTGGCCTTAGCACTGGGCAGAGATTTTGGCCTATAAGAGGCACAGTCGTCAGGTGGCTCCCCCTCCTCAGGGATTACAACTATGGTTGCCAAATATTGGCCTCTGGCCAGCGCACCCACTCAGAGCCTCTCGACAAACACCTTCAGGAGATGAGGGGATAGCTTCTGGGTCAGCAGTTCGATCGGTAACCCGTTGTGGCCGACGGCCTTGCCAGAAGACAACTCCTGCACCGCTGTTGCTTTCTCATCTTATGTGATCTCCTCTTCGAGGAGCGCCCTATCTGGGGTAGGTAGGGTCGGCAGCTGAATGTCAATAAGAAACTCCTGTGGTTCCTCCACAGTGGTGGACACCGCAGGGGAATATAGAGGAGCATAATGTTTGGCAAAGACATCTGCCACTCTGTCAACCCCACGCTAGCACTCCCTCCAGTGACCGCTCTTCTAGCACCCAGCGGCTGGCCTGCTCCCTCTTATCGGACCAGGCCAAAAATTTGCCGGCTTTGTCACAGACTTCATATACCCGGTATTGCGTAGCTCTATGACTTGAGCATGCGGCTTCAGTTGCCACTTTCCTGTACTCCCGTTGTTTTAGCGAAAGAGAGTGCCTAGCTAGCTGGTACTATCCTGCTGAGTAAGATCTCTTTCAAGCGCTTGAATTTTTCTCGCTCCAGCGAATCTAGCCGGGCTCGTTTGTCTTTTTTTTGTCCTGCTATTAAGGCAAGTGCCTGCCCTCTAATAACCGCCTTGTAGCCCTACCACAGGGTTTGAGCCGATTCGACCAATGCTTCGTTCTCTGTAAAGTAGTGCTCTACTGTAGTTTGGAGCCCCTCCTTGATCTTGGTTAGTTTAAGGTACCACAGGTTGAGTGAGATAGTGCGTTTTGAAATTCCCTACCCCCCTCACCCCACTCCAGACCAAGCTTTGCCCATGTGTGGGAGTGATCCGAAATTCCTTGTGCCAGGTGATGAGCGTCTGAGAAAAGGTATAAGGTTACATTTTCACTCTTGAGATGACTTTTCTGAAACTAATATCAGTGGGGAGATACGTCAGAGTTTACTGGGTATATAATATTGATATGAGGACTCAGAGTACCCAACTTTGACATCTACTTCCTGGAGGCACAGGCACAATATGCTGGGATGTGGTTTCACTCGTATTCTCAAGATCAAGCACCAGACAGTTGAGAAGCAACAGATGTAGACCAATTAAACTGGAACAACTGACAGTGTGAAACCGAATAGAAGACACAAAGATATACATATGGTAAATATCTCCTGCAAGGCTTGGTGGAAATTGGCAGGGCTACAGCATACCTGCACTCACCACTTTTACCAATACCCATTTGGTGCCTCCTACTCTGAAAGCCAGTCACAAGAAAATTGTAAACACACTTCAATTAACTACACTAGGTGATCTGTTCCCTAAGGGGCACTTTCTAACACTAGACAATTACTAGTAGAGAAGAGGAGATAAACCATTAGCAATCTTCTTATGCTTAAGACTGCGGCAGGCAAAGGGAAAGATGGCAATCATTCCAATGGGCTCTGGAGGAATTTAAAATACTAAGGACATAGAAAAAAGGAACTATCACACAGCTTGTATCACGAATTTGCAAAGGAGCACTAGTAAACAGAAAGGAGGGGCTTTGCAAAAGCTAGATGGGAACAAGCCCTATAAAGTGACATAGATGAGAAAAGCTAGGAATCAAAACATTTTAACATAGTAGACTTGCTTCTAATGATCAACTACAAAATACTTGTCTTCCTCACCCTCCTAAACATCTCCACCAGTATAGGAGGAGTCCTAGTGTACAGGCCCCCTGAACCGAAGAAAAATGTCAGCACTATACTATTTGACATCCTTATATAAACAATTGTGTTAATCTCTTGGTTGTAGGGGAACTTCATTTTCATTTGAGGACCTGAAGAAGGATGCTGCTTCAAAAACGGCGGGTCAACTAACGATTTGCCTGTTAACTGGGGGCCCAAGCCCTAGGACGGTATCAGTCAGGACCTCATTGAAAGGGAGGAGGAGCTCAGAAGCAGTCTGGCCCAGTTGTAGGACCTCAGTCAAAAAGTTTGCTTTTACCTCCATGGTGCAGAGCTGGAGGTCAAGGACTTCAGGTGCCCTAAGCATAACAAAACGTAAAAGGCATATTCTTCTGTGGCTGGGCTGGGAGAAAAGAGCAGTCTCTGGGGAGGTATCCAGACCACTGGCCTCCTACAAGTCCTCATACCAACTGTCCTCTGTATAGGGCTGAGAGAAATCGTCACCCAGGTCATAGTAGCTACCATTGTGGTAATGCGAGTGTGGAAATGGGTGCTTTGGATAGATGTGGGCGAGACGTGAGCCCGGCATCAATTTGGCGTTGGAGAGGACAATCGGGCCACCTCCTCAGGCGGCTAGGTTTACGTAACCAAGCCTGGTATGGGCTCTGGGGTTGGGGTCAGAACTGAGGTCAAAGGAAGAAGTAGCTCGCAGGGAGCTGCTGGTGTCAGGGGCGATCCCGCTAGCAGTAGCCCAAGTGGAAGGCATCTCTGCTCCATCAGGCCAGAAGGTGAGCCAGAGCTACTGTCACTCAAAACACATTGATACTTTTGAAGTCACAGTGCAGGACATTGTTTGTTACCTATTATATCTACAGGTTTCTGGTCTAGCTCTGGCTCACCCACTATCCAAATACCAAAACAACAAATTCTCTGCTGAACAAAGTTTATGCAATCTTTCACTTTAATCTTCTTTCGGGTCTGTCTACCTCTTTTTCCATTCCTCCCCCTTTCTTTGAAAGATTAGCAATCTTAATTTCTCTTTAAGCATTTGCAAATTTTCACACCATGTGCAGATCCTTGGTTGATGGTTCATTAGTTGCAACAGTTTCTGATTTCCCTTTCCAGTTGGTTTATTAGCTCCCTGTCTTTAAGGAATTAAATATTTCATCTCCAGTGAGGTTTTGTATGTCTTGCCACATCTCCGTCTAGTTTCAATACTACAGAAGCTTTGATATGTCGGTACTACCATGTTTCACATCTACAAATTCTTCCACAACCTTTTTGTTGTTCAGTATGTAATTTATTCTGGAAGGACAATCATGAGTTCCATACTGGAAAGTGAAGTCTGTGTCAGTTGGGTTCATAACATTCAAATCTTTAAGATCCAATAAGTCCATTATATTTATTAATACAGATATATTACTTTGATGTCTATTTTGTGTTTCCCTTTTTTGGCAAAAAACGGTCCAATGTCAAATCCACATCTCCACCAAACACTAACCTTTCCTCTAAGTCAGTGATATTAATCTCTTTCCCAGATCTACTGATAGTAGCGGAGAAACATCTAAAAAAAAAATATTTGCTAGAATAACTATTCATTTTTATATTGAGTGAATTCTTAAATGGAATTTAAGTTTCTCGAAATGTCAGTGGCCTATAAATTGCCCCGAATATCATCTTCTCAGGTAGTCAAATGGAATTCCCCCAGTATAAACTCAACTCTGTATACAAAAATCAATGTAAAACAGTACTTCCACACCAGACCAAGTCAAATAAACCACATCAGCTGGATAATCAACTTTGATGAGCAAGCAACTACCCAAATATGAGTCAATCATCGAGAACTACATTTTATCCTAGCATGCTGGAATGCGCACACTTATCAAAACATTGCCACAATATATAGTTCAAGACTCTCTACAACAAAGTAGGATGACTATTTGGTTTTTTCTGCTCAATTTATTAAGTTCATTTGTCTACTGCTGGTTGATAATGTTATGATGTCCCATTCAGTTTACCAGTGTGCATTGTTAAATGTGCAACACATATTCATAATACTGCATGCATGTCCTTTCTTCAGATGTTAAAAGAGGTTTAGTAAGGAGAAACGCATATGCAAGAGTAAAAGTGAATCACTGATATTACCTAATACGTGGATTTTAAATAGTCTTTCAATTCCGACCCACCAAAACACATATTGACCTTTTAAAAATGGACAACACTGAATGTATTACTAGCGATGTGACTATTGTTACAAAATCCTCAGTTTACTTTTACTGGCATAATTAGCCACTATTATTTTGGCTCCGAATATATTCTCTCCAACTGGTGCAAGGAAAGAAATGACAGGAAAAAAACACACATACAGGCTGTTACGATCCCCCTATCTATTTTGTTAAATATGTAGCTGTATCTTACATATGCATATGAATATTATGCAACCAATTTCAAGCAAATGTAATGTACTGTGCACAAAATTAATAGTGACATTCTTTCCTCTGATGAGCAAATGATAGGACTATTACTTGATACTGCTTTGGTGTGTATGTCTACCCATAACTTGATGTTTAGTTTCTGATCCTGTTTTGCTCTGCTACACTGACAGTTTTTGAAAAGTACGAATCTAGTGGGTGTATATACCATCTACTAATTGGCTCCTGAGCTCCCTCAGAAATCCCCCTATGATGGAAAGACTGCCTTCAATGTTTAATCCCTGCCCACTCTCTTTCATGCTGCTTCATTAATGGCAGGCTCTTTATGATGCCATACTCCTTTCCTTGGTGCTCAGTCAATCTTGGTCATTCGTTTTGCAATCCATGCTTTCTGGCAGCTATTTCAAGAAGCAGAGGCATGCGCAATCGGAGGGCACATACAGGACAAAAGAATTGTCTCCTACAATTCAAACAGGTATGTGCAACAGCTTTGTTGATTTTTTTTCTTTCTTTAAAAAAAGGTGTAACAAGCTTTGTGGTAACTACTTTTCTTAAATCAATATAATAAGGATGGCTACATTATTCCTAATGTCATACGTTTGAACAGTGGATCCCAGCAATGAGAAACTGCCACCCAATGTCATTTAAGAACATACCATTAAGTAGTACAATTTATTTTTAACCAAATCAATGTTTTCTGTTTTAAACACATAAGTAAAAAACATCCAAATAGTAGGGTCAAAATGGCACAACAGGAGGCGTGAGATGTCAACCGACACACCATGTCACCACAAAGTTTGAAGCAATGCACATTGAGATAACACAGTATAAGTGGAATTTACTAGCATTCCCCGAAAGACTAGCCCAACCATTGCAAGAAACGAGTTACTTCCTCTAACTCCTGTTCTCTAGCATTGGTATATTTCATATATTCACAAGCTTGAACCATTCTTTATCATCATGCTGGGAATCCTTGGTAATCTTAAATAGCAGTAGATAAAGTTAAAATGGCCATAGCCCTCAACAACAGTATTTATTTAGCATCACATCCACCTCATTTGAAGCAACCTGGACTTCCACCTCATTGGCTGAAGTGCTACCTCTCCTGCGCTTCCCTGAGCCTACCATAGCTCCGATTTCATAGCACAGGTGTGAGAAAAGTATATATTAGATGAGATTCTAAGTTCAAATTATTTTATTTTATTTTGTTCATAAACAACTAATAAAGACATTACATAAAATGTTATTATTTAGCAACCAAATACCTAATAATTCGCAAATTGACCAAAATTATTTAAAAATTGCAACAGGTATTGAAATATTACATATTGAAAAGATACATAAAAGGGGAAGGAAGGAGGGGAGGGGACAAATATACCAACTAATGCATAAGATTTACACAGAGCTACTATATTTTATCATACGTATAGCCTATTTGAGTTAAAATCAAAATTGGAGATTTAAATACAACATTAAGAGGATAGGTATACATCAACAGGTAACCAAAAAGATTGATAAGCGAGCGAATTATGTGAAATCCCATTCATGGATAATTGAGCACCTCTTCTAGTAAAGATAACCCACGACCACCAAGCATTAACAGATAATATAGAAACATCTTTCCAGCAAAAAGTGATGGATTTTATAGCTACTGAGATTAGGAAATTAAAAAGATTACTTTCCAAATCATGTAAGCCTTGTAAAATAATAGCAGATTTACATATTATTAATTGATAGGAAACATCAATATGGAGTTTAAAAATCTTTTTTATGATAACCCAAACTTCAGACCAAAATTTAAAAACCAGAGGACAGTCAAAAAGCATATGTTGTAACGTACCAGGATGTAATTTACAATGCCAACAATCTGCAGAGGAAAGAAGTTTAGCTTTAAATAAACGTGATGGAGTCCATAAACAATTGTATAGGATATATGAATTGGTTTGGTAGATTGAAACAGGTAGCCAACCAGATATGCTACCAAGCCAAATATCCTTCCATGTGTCAATAGATAAAGAAAGCGAAAGTTCATTGTTCCAAAAAGATGAAATCATCTCTAAATTGCTACCTAGAGTATCTGATAATTTTTTATATAGAATGGAAACCCCATGAGACGATCTAGAGACTGTTTGAATGTAAACTGATAAATCTGCTGTAACATTGGACGGAGTAGCATTGGGAAAGGAGTCTAATATTGAGTTGCACAAATATTGATACTTAATAAGGTCAGATTTAAGTAGACCAAATCTTGCTTGCAACGTTTCAAAACCAATAAAGGTATTATTGGAATAAACATCTTTAAGATAAAAAATACCAGCTCTAATCCATGAAAACCAAAAACTAATATTCCTGTTTAATTTAATGACATTACTGTACCACAGTGATAACTCATCAGTATTATTCATGGGAAAAAGAAAAATTAAGTCAAGATCATTAAATAACATTTTAGTAGATTTAATAATAACTGATTTATGAAAAAATTTGGTATTATTATGCATAGACATTAAAGTAGGTAAAGGAAATGGACTTACTATAGATTTCTCAATAGATAGCCAAGCAGGAGGAATATTTAAAAAGGAGTGGTTAAACCATAATGAGCTTTGTTTTAAAATAAAAGCTTTATGATAAAGAAAGAAATCTGGGATACCAAAACCAGCATTACGTTTAGACACTTTTAACTTTTTATAACTAATACGAGGAGATTTGTTGTTCCATAAAAACTTTGACAAAAATTTATCAACCTCTTTATAAAACTTTAATGGAAATTGAGTAGGGATCATGGCAAGGGTATAAAAGATTTTGGGAGCAATAGTCATTTTGATAGAGTCCACTCTGCCCCACCATGAAAGATGTAATGACGCCCATTTAGACGTTTTATTTTTAATGTAATTTAGGATGAAATCACAGTTTAAATTTATTGTTGATTTTATGGATGAGGAAAATAAAATTCCAAGATATTTTAACTTATTCTTTTGCCAAATGATTTCACGCATGGGAAGCATATCATGAGTGCAATAAACATTTAGGGGAAGAAATTCAGTTTTGCTGGTATTTAAAGTGTAGCCCGAAACTGTAGAGTATTTTGTTATAATATCCATTAATGAGGGGAACGAAGATATAGGGTCACTAACAAATAAAAGCACATCATCCGCATAAGCAAGAGTTTTAACAGTAACATCCTTAATATTAATTCCTTTAATATTGTCACATTTTCTTATAGAGGCAAGAAAAGGTTCAATGCCAATTAAAAATAAAAGAGGGGAAAGAGGACATCCTTGCCTTGTACCTCTAAAAAGCGAAAATTGATTTGAGACTTGTCCATTAATAAATAAACGAGCAGTAGGAGCGAAATATAGAGCTGAAATCATGCGTATAAAAGTATCTCCAAAATTAAATGAGGACAACGTATGAAATAAAAATTGCCAATGGATTTTATCGAATGCTTTCTCAGCATCTAAGGCTAAAATTCCAGATGGCAACGTTAAAGTAGGACTTTGTTCAATAATATGTAGCAAGGTTCTTGTATTATGAGCAGAATATCTATTCTTCATAAAACCAGATTGATCCGGGTGTATAATAGAATCTAATATGGGGCCCAATCTAGTAGCAAGTATTTTAGCATATAATTTACAATCTTGATTAATTAAGGATATAGGGCGATAATTAGACACAAGAGTAGGATCCTTATCTGGTTTTGGAAGTACTATAATTAACGCTTCTGTAAAAGAACCAGAGGTAGATCCTGTGGATCCAAAAAACATAAATAGTTGGTGTAAAAAAGGTAAAAGATATGACTGAAATTCTTTGTAGAATTCCGCTGGAATCCCATCAGGACCAGGAGATTTGTTCTTTTTGAGGGATTTTATAGCTGATAATATTTCATCTTTGGTAATAGGTGCATCAAGTCCAATTTTATCTGATTGTGGAATCTTGGGTAACTCACAGGAATTTAAAAAGGAGTCGATTAAAGAAGCATCCTGAAAAACGGGTTTATTATATAATTTAGAATAGAAATTCAAAAATTCATTAACGATTTCATTGTGAGAAGAGCAATTTTACCATGGGCACCATGAATTGAGTTGATTTGAGATTTATCCTTTTTTATACGTAAATAATTAGCTAATAGTCTTCCAGATCTATTGGTATTAAAACTAAATCTGGCCTTAGCATTAGAGATTTGGATACCTGCTCTTTTACTTAGGATTGAATTAAATTCATAACGCAATTTTTGTAGTTTAAATTTATATTGAGGATTGTTGGATGTAATAAAAAGTCGCTCAAATTTTGCAATCTGTTTTTGAAGATTTTTAGCATTTGCATGAAAGGTTTTATTTTCGTAGGCCATAATAGAAATAGTTACACCCCAAATATAAGCTTTAAAAGCATCCCATCTATTAATCATAGAAGTAGAACCTTCAGGGTTGAGTATAAAATATTCTTTAATGGCGAATAAAAGTTTAGGCTTATTAAACTCATTTAAAATTATACCAGTGTTCATACGCCATCTAGATTGTTTAGTAAAAGATGAATCTAAATTCAAAACCAAAGAAATCATAGCATGATCTGAGATGTCAATGTTACCAATAGTAGGAGCAGTTATTGAACCAATTAGATGCCTAGAAACCAATAAACAATCAATTCTAGAGTGGGAATTGTGAGGATTTGAGAAGAATGTGAAACATTTTTCTGTAGGAAAATGTAATCTCCAAATATCAACTAACTTACTGGTTTGAATAAATGATTTGAAAGCAAAATAAACTTTAGAAGGGTGAAACTTAGTAAGAGATAATCTATCCAATAAAGGGTCCGAGATAACATTAAAATCACCTCCAACAATTAAAGGGGCATTACCGACCTTTAGAACCTCGGTTGTAAGATTAGTCCAAAAACTGGGTCATCTGCAGTAGGACCATACACATTTAATAAAAATAGAACTGAGTCATGAACTTTAATTTTAACTAGAATGTATCTACCATCCTTATCAGAAATTTTACTCAAAATTTGACAGTGAAGTTTTTTGCAAACAAAATAGCTACACCATTTTTTTACCATTAGCAGGGGAAGAAGCAATCACATCCACCCATTTCTTCTTCATATAATCTAAAATTTTATCATCTATATGAGTTTCTTGCATAAAACAAACATCCGCTTTGCAACTACTTAGATAATCTAAAATTTTTGTACGTTTAACTGGATGGCGCAATCCTTTAACATTTAATGAAACTATTTTAAAATTATGTGTATTAGCCATAATAGAAGAAAGGAGAAAAGGGGATCAAAAAGAGGAAGATAAAGAAGATCAAGAGAATGAGAAAAAGGTAGCTCCAGATAAGGAAAAGGGAAAGGAAAAATGAAAAAGGATGGAAAAAACGACAAACAAAAGACATAAATGTGAAATGTGAAACGCACACACGCTTTACAAGCATGACCGGAACCGCTGGAGCCCTTCACAAAGAGATTTCAGTACTGTGTCAGAAAGGACATAACTGATAAAAATCGTAACTGATAAAAGTCAAGCAGCAGAGTCATTGGTATCCATTGAGAGCTGTGACTGATGAACCAATAAATGTCTCAAATCTTCTGGACGTTGAAAAGATTTCGAGAAGTTATCCTTCCAAATGCGCATCGTCGACGGATCAAAAAGACCATATTTGTAGCCTAGACTTCGTAGTTGAGGACGAAGAGCCATGAATTCTTTGCGAATTGAGACAGTTTCTTTGGCGAAATCCTGATGAATAAATATTTTATTTCCATTTACCATCAATGAAGGTATTTCTCTAGCTGCTTTTCTGATTAAAACCAAATGGTGGTGACGAAGAACTTTAAAAATCATTTGTCGCGGTTTTGTGTGTAGAGGGTTCCTATGTGAGGGAATCCTGTGAGCCTTATCAATTTCAAACGTTTCTGAGAATTTCACTTGCAAAAGACCAGTCAATAAATTCTCCAAATATAATCTACAGTTATTTCCCTCAACATCTTCAGGCAAATTAAATATGCGTAAATTATATTGTCTGTTACGGTTTTCCATGTCCAATAATGCTGAGCACATAGGTGAAATTTTTGCCACAAGAGGAGAAAATGTGTCAATTTTGGCCTTATTATCCTGTATTTTGATGGAATTATCTGATATTTTCATTGACAGGCTGGCCATTTCTTTGCGCACATGTTTAACTTCAGAAGCAATAGTGTCTGTATTGACACGAAGTCCCTGAATTTCCTCCAAAATTAAAGAAAGTGAGGGTTCAGAAGACTCCACTACTTTAGATTTAGCAGGAGGAGGAGAAATTTGCTGCCTCCTTTTATTATTAATCGCACTTTTATTTTCCATTTTGCGTAAAAAGAGACAAAATGAGGCTTGTAGAAGCAAAATAGTGTATGAAAAAGCGAAAGCTGTGGAAATAACCAGGAAATGACTGGTGCAGCAGCTAAAATGGGTAGGGGGAGTGGCTAGGCCCAAGCCAGGCCCTTTCCTGAAAGTTCACTCCGCCCCCTTGACAGAAAGCCTGGCTGTACCTGAAAGCAGTGCAAGGAGCAGGAACCAGGCGATGAAAAGACCCACTTCCGCTGCGCAGAATCGTCTAAAAAGCTCCACAGCAAAGGTAAGTTGTTTAGGGATGCAGTGTCCTCCACCAGAATGCCCTTTCTGACAGGAATTCGTCGTTTAACCCGAAAAAACGGGCTGAATTAGCGTGAAGTCTCTCACGCGGCGGCCATCTTGAATCGCGCGCTTGCGCGTCTCCATTAGATGAGATTCTGACCGGGGAGGAGGGAGGGTCGCATGTGAATGCATGAAAGATACAAATGCTGTAGAACTGGACTTATTCTCCAGCATTGGAGGTTTCACATATTCACATGCTTGAATCAGATTAGTAAGCAGTATCTGACAATAATAAATATAAGAAAACGGCAAGCAGGCTCACCTTTAATGAAGCAGGTTACGAAAGGCAGTCTTTCGCATTGCTGAGTCAGCTTCTGCGTTCACATCAAGGCGGCAATGCTTCAGGAATGTTAGCCTGCTCTTCCAAGTAGCTGCGTGGCATGTATCTTATAAAGGCACCCCAGAATAAAGTGCTGCTGTCGTTGCCATGTTTGAGGAGGAAAGCGTCCTCACTTGTCCCTGGTTTGGACACTTGGCCTTGTTGTGGCAGAGAGTGATGCAGGTTAACCAACGTGCTATTCCCTGCTTGGACAGCCCGCCTATTCATGGATGGCCGAAGGATACAAACAGTTTGATAGTAGAGCAAATATCTTTCATCTTGTCAATATAAAACGTAATGAACCTGTGTACACCAAGCAAGTTTAAAGCCTTTTCTGCTCTTGTTGTTGGATCTGGGAAAAAAGGATTTCAGCACATTGGGTTAATTAAGATGGAAGTCAGAAGGGTCCTTGGTAATAAATTTGGGCTTGGTCCACGAGGTACCTTTGTCCTTTGTAAAATAATGCTCGTTTTGTTATAGAGTCAATGCATGTATTTCTCCTACCATTCATGCTAATGTAAACGCCAGGAGAAGCAATGTTTTCCGGGAGAGGAACTTTAAATGTGCTTATGGATAGGTTAAAAGGGAGACAAACCGGAGACACAGAGGAATAGGAGGGGGGAAAAAGGGACTGGTGGCTCAGAATAGTATTTAGTTCCCAGGGTACTCGTATGTGTTGCAATGTGTGGGGGGGTGAGTGGAGGGGTTGGGGGAAGACTGAAAAGCCCCTTCATAAATTGCTTTATGATTCTCTGTGGGAAAGGTGTGACTGAGTTGCTCTACATCCTCCGGAACCATGAGACTGCTGCGAGATGAACTCAAATTGAGGAGTGTTTTAGGCTATCTTTTGACAATGGTTTGGTTGTCGGCATGATCTCGACGTCGAAGGTGGTGCAGTCGATGACTGAATCCTAGTCGTCCATGGTGTTGACGTCAATCAAACCAGAATAATCATTGACGATGTTGTCAACTACGGTGGATTTTTCAGCGACAATGACTACGACGTTTGTAGAGGCCGAAAATAAGCTGCAGGACCCAGCAAACTTAATTTCCATTCAGTTTTCTTTGGCGCAGGCTGGTGATCATCATGTTTGGAGCATTTTCCTGTGGTGGCTCCATACGTCTTGTATAAAGAAGTGGCTGCAGGGACTTTATGTTGAAGATCCAGCTAGTGAAAATTTGTATTTTCTTTTTTTAGAGCCGCCTTTGTGGAACTGCTTGGAGGAGGTCTTTTCATAGAATCATCTCCAGAAGAGGGGGCATCAGCCTTAGTAGGAGGGTATTTTTTCTTATACGGTAATTAAAGGCCCAAACTCATTCTGTCTTTAAGTGCTTTAGCTGGGAAAGTACTAGAAATGTCACACCGTGAAGGCCCGTGTGGTGGACAATAAGGAAAATGCTACTTACCACAGTATGCACCTGTTCTTGGCATGTAGAGCTGTAGAATCTCATGCTATGCATAGATCGCCATCTAGTGTTGGGTCCGGATGTTTGCACTTTGTTTTTGTTCGAAGAAGTCTTTCCAGTCACGAGGTAGGTGACCCCTCCTTTCGGTGATAGTGCGCATGGGCATCGACTCCATCCTTATATTGTTTTGCCGTAAAGGGTGATGATGGAGTTAGTACGAGTAGTAAAAGAGAGATGTCCATGTATATTGTATCTAAGTAAGATAGTACTGCAACAGGTATAGGTACCCGGGGAGGCGGGTGGGCGCATGAGATTCTACAGCTCTACATGCCAAGAACAGATGCATACTGTGGTAAGTAGCATTTTCCGTTCGAGGCATGTGAGCTGTAGATCACATGCTATGCATAGGCTATATAGCAGTTATGTCCCAAAGCGGTGGCTAACCTGTAGCTGTTGCAGCTGTCTGAAATAGTGTACGTAAAACTGCCTGGCCCACACTAGCCTGTTGTCTAGCTAACACATCTATGCAATAGTGTTTTGTAAAGGTGTGTGGTGTAGACCATGTTGCAGCTTTGCAGATGTCATCTATGGGAATATTTCCTAAGAATGCCATAGAGGCCCCTAGTTTGCGAGTGGAATGCGCTATAGGGGGAATTGTTAATGTGCATTTAGCTTTAATGTATCATATTTGAATGCACTTAACTATCCACCTTGCAATACCCGATTTTGATATTGGATTGCCTTTATGTGGTGGAGCAAAAGCAACAAAAGCTTTGTTTTCCTGAAAGGTTTTGTTCTTTCAATGTAGTATAGTAATGCTCTTTTGACATCCAATGTGTGAAGAGCACGTTCTGCCACTGAATCTGGTTGAGGGAAGAACACAGGTAACTCGACAGATTGGTTGATATGAAAGGCAGAAATGACCTTAGGTAAAAATTTAGGATTAGTCCTAAGAACCACTTTGTTTTGATGCATTTGTAAAAATGGCTCTTCTATGGTTAGCCTGAAGCTCACCTATTGTTCTCAGAGATGTGATGGCTATGAGGAAGGCGACCTTCCAAGTGAGAAATTGTAGTCCACATTTGTGCAATGGCTCAAAAGGTGGATCCATGAGTCTTGTAAGAACTATGTTGAGATTCCACACTGAAGCAGGTGGAAGTCTGGGGGGAATGATTCTTTTAAGTCCTTCCATTAATGCTTTAATAGCAGGCACTCTAAAAAGAGACAAATGCTGTCTATTTTGTAGATATGCAGCTATTGCAGCTAGATGTAAGCGTATGGATGTGTACGCTAAATTGGAACGCTGTAGATGTAATAGATAGCAAATAATGTTTTGTATCGAAGCGTCTAGCGGATTGATTTGATTGTTGTTACAGTAAACGACAAACCGCTTTCAATTTGCTGCATAGCAAGCTCTTGTGGTAGGGCACCTAGCCTCTTTGATAATATTCATGCAGTCTGGCGGAAGATTAAGATAACCAAACTCTAGGATTTCAGGTGCCAGATTGCAAGGTTGAGATGACTGGGATCTGGATGTCTTATCTCTCCATGGTTCTGAGTGAGAAGATTGGGAGTAAGGTGTAGTTTTTGGTGAGGAACTACTGATAACTCCAATAGGGTTGTGAACCAGGGTTGACGGGCCCATGTGGGAGCAACTAGGATTAGTGTCAGGGACTGCTGTCTGAGCTTCCGAACCACTCATGGAATGAGTGGGAGAGGCGGAAAAGCGTAAGCAAATATCCCTGACCAATTGATCCATAGCGCATTGCCTTTGGACAATGGGTGCGGGTACCTGGATGCGAAGTTTGGGCATTTTGCGTTTAGGTGGGTGGCAAACAGATCTATCTCTGGGAAGCCCCACATTTGGAAGAATGGGAGAAGAACTTGAGAGTGGAGTTCCCATTCGTGGATCTGCTGTCGTTGACGACTGAGCAGATCTGCAATCTGGGTGTTTACTCCTGGAAGGTGTTCTGCAAGGAGATATATTTTTTGAAGTACGGCCCATTTCCAGATGCTCTGGGCTAGCTGTGAGAGCTGGAGAGAGTGTGTCCCCCCCCGTTTTTGTATGTAGGACATTGCTGTCATGTTGTCTGTGCGAATCAGGACAGCTTTGCCTAGTAGACGAAGTTGAAAGGCTTTCAATGCTAGAAAAATTGCTAGCAGTTCTAGATGGTTTATGTGGAGTTATTTTTGTTGCAGAGTCCACATGCCCTGAACGGTATGTTTTTGAAGATGAGCTCCCCAACCAGTGAGCAATGCGTCTTCTGTTAGTACTATCTGTGGAACCGGGTCGATGAATGGCCGACCCTTGGAAAGGTTTTGTTTGTTCCACCACTGCAGAGAGCGATGAGTGCGGCTTTCCACCAACACTAGATCTGATAACTGACCTTGAGCCTGGTTCCACTGACGTGCCAAGCATTCCTGTAGGGGACGCATTTGGAGTCTTGCATAAGGAACGATTAAAATGCAAGATGCCATCATTCCTAGCAATTGCATGAACACTCGAGCTGGTAATGAGTGTTGAGGCTGAAATTGCACTATTAGAGTTCGGATGTTGCGTATCCTGACTGGGTTGGGATATGCTAGAGCTTTCCGAGTGTTTATTGTGGCTCCCAGATACACTTGTGTGTTGGATGGTTGGAGATGAGATTTGGAGAGGTTTACTGTGAACCCCAGGTCATGAAGCAGTTGGACTGTTTTCCGAGCGTGTCTTATGCAGTTCTGTTGCGAGCTGGCGTTTATTAACCAGTCGTCTAAGTAGGGAAAGACGTGAATGTGCTGTCTTCTTAGATGAGCTGCGACTACTGCCAGACACTTGGTGAAAACCCTGGGTGCTGTAGTTACCCCGAATGGGAGAACTTTGAATTCATAATGTTGTCCGTTCACCACAAACCTGCGGTATTTCCGGTGAGCAGGGTGAAAGGGAATATGGAAATAGGCATCCTTTAAGTCCAAGGTGGCGAAAAAGTCGCCCTGCTGAAGGAGAGGGAGCACTTGTTGGAGTGTGACCATGTGAAAGTGGTCCGACTGAATGTACAGATTTAGTTCTCTGAGGTCTAGTATAGGCCTGAGAGAGCCGTCCTTTTTGGGAATTAAAAAACACAGGGAGTATACCCTGGTCACCTGGTATTGTAATGAGACTGGCTCTATAGCGTGTTTTTCCAAGAGAGAGAGAACCTCCTGCTTTAGGAGGGTGAGATGCTCTGGTGACATTGCATGTGATCTTGGAAGAATATTTGGGGGAGTGTCTGTAAGCTCAAGGCAGTAACCATACTGGATAATTTGTAGTACCCACTTGTCTGAGGTGATTGAATTCCAGACAGGCAGGAATTGGGAGAGCCGTCCCCCGACAGGAGTGGAATGATCGGGTGAAAACGGAAGGAAGTCACTGTTTGTTTACGGGGGAAGTGCGGGTAGAGTTACCTCTGCTTCTTCCCTTACCATTGTTTCCTCTAAAACCTCCTCTGAAATAACCTCTTGAAGAGGGGAATTGGTTATTGCCCTTGTAAGAGGAGGAGGGATTTTTGGTGGACACCGTTTTTGAACCACCCCTGTAAAAGGAGCGGCGAAAGGAGCCCCTAGTGGCAGGTAACTGCAAAGCCCCCATGGACTTTGCGACCTCAATGTCTTTCTTCATCTTTTCCAGTGAGGTATCAACAGCTGGGCCAAAGAGATGCTCCTTATCGAACGGTTGGTTAAGGATGGAGGTTTGCACCTCCGGCTTGAAGCCTGATATTCTCAGCCACGCATGTCTGCGTAATAGTATACTGGTGTTGACTGCACGAGCTGCTGTGTCTGCTGCGACTAGGGCACACCTAATGGATGTATTGGTAATAAGTTTACCTTCCTGAATAAGGTCATTAGCCTTAGATTTGTATTCATCAAGTAAATATTGTATGAGTTTCTCTAACTCATCGTAATGAGCCCTATCATAACGAGCCAACAGAGCTTGAGCGTTGGCAATGCGCCAGTGATTTGCTGCCTGTGAAGCCACTCTTTTGCCCGAGGCATCAATCAGCTTAGACTCCTTATCAGGAGGAGGGGCCTCACCTGTGGTTTGTGAGTTAGTTCTCTTGCAAGCGTTGGAGACTACAAGAGAGTCTAAGGGCAGCTGGCCTCTAATGTAAACAGGGTCGGTAGGAGCGGGTTTGTATTTTTTGTCCACCCTAGGTGTAATTATCCTTGCCCTTACAGGGTATTTAAATACCTCATCCATGTGCTTTAACATGCCTTTGAGCATTGGTAAGGTGTGAGTAGCTCTTTGGGAAGAAGTAAGTGTCTCAACGAGGAAATCCTCTTCTAAAGGCTCCCTATGGAGCTACACCCCATGATATTGAGTGGCCCTATTAAGGAGCTCAATGTACCCAATGTTGTCGTCAGGTGGGGAGGGTCTGGAGGGATACAAATCAGTGTCACTACATGTGATTGGGTCTGTCTGATAATCGTCCCAAGGATCAGTGTCCTGTAACCTATCCTGATCCTCATCCCCATCCCCCTCTCCATCCCCTTCATCCTGTGGGTCAGGTGAAAGTGGTGGTGAATTTGCTGGTGAAATGAGCAAGTTGGGATCAATGGGAGAAGGAAGTGGAATATAAGGGGGAGAAGGGTTAGTACCCACACTTTTCCTTTTGAGAGGAATGTGGCAGTCCTCTGATAGGTCAATTTCCGTTTTTTTGGAAGAGTGGCATGAATATGCCCTGTTTGAGGGTTGATCACCAGTTTTTTCTGTTTTGGATCCGAAGGCGGCGCATCGGACCGAGGCTCTTTAGAGGGAGAGTCTTTTCCTTTATGAGCCGGTTTCGGCGTCGAAGATTTCGGCTCCGAGCCTTTCGGTGTCGAAGACTTGGACTTGTGTTTCGGCGCCGAAGGTGTTGGTTCGGCGCCAGAGTGGGGCCGGCCGAGCCCGAGCTGGAAGGCTTCTCTTTCTGTTTCGGAGCCGGGCCCGAGGGTGGGGCGTCGGAAACCTTTTGTCGGTGCCGACCTTGGCCCGAGGAGGGACCGGAGCCTTTGTCTTATGTTGAGGGGACAAAGGGGTATCTTTACTCACGGTATGCTGACCCGGAGTAATCTGCTCCTTTTCTTCCATGTCGGAGTCGGCTTCAGACACGGAGATATGTTCTTCTTCTTCCTCGGCTCCTTGAGGTTGATGTTAAGTGTCGGAATCTTCGCCGAAGGTGTCCGGTGCGGAGCCGCTCTGGTGTTGCATTTTGTGTCGTCCAGCCCAACGGTCACGAAGTGTCTTTTTCGATCGAAATGATTGACAGGCGTAGCAGTTGTTCTAGTTGTGTTCCGGGGACAAGCAGAGGTTGCACACTTCGTGCAAGTCGGTGCATTGAAACTTAGCACGACACCCAGGACAGAGCTTGAAGGGAGTCCGTTCCATCGACTGCTAGTGCGGTCGGCGCGGGTAGGCCCGACGGCCTGCCACGAGTTTCCCGATCGAAGGTTTTCCGAAGTGAGACAATGCGCATCGAATGGGGAACCGCGATCGATAACAATACCGTCGAGGGTAGTGGATTGCTCGTCGAAGGGGTCCGAAAACGGTACCGAACCGGAGCGCAGCAATAAACATCCGAACCCGATGGCGGAAAAAAACAATCTAAGGATGGAGTCGATGCCCATGCGCACTATCACCGAAAGGAGGAGTCACCTACCTCGTGACTGGAAAGACTTCTTCGAACAAAAACAAAGTGCAACCATCCGAACCCAACACTAGATGGCGATCTATGCATAGCATGTGTTCTACAGCTCACATGCCTCGAACATACAGTTATCATGTGGGACATCAGTAAAAATCTTCTTTTGACCACAAGATGAATAAGACTTAAAAGCCATTTATTCTCTCTTGTCAGCCATGGTGACAGTTGAGGATAGTTGATGGGTCTCTCAGCCCCAGAAAACGAAAATCTTACTTACCCTCTAACCATCTCTTCTTCTCATGTAGTGCTGTAGATTCACATGCTGTGCATACTCCTGCCATCTAGTGTTGGGCCCGGATGTATGCAAACGTTTTTTCTTCAAAGAAGTCTTTCGAGCCACGAGGTAGTGTGACTCCTCCTCTTACTGCTAATGCGCATGGTCATCGACTCCATTGTTCCATTGCTTTCCCACACCGTGGGTGAGGATGAAATGTGAAGCAAAGCGAAGTACAGAAAGATGTCCATTTAAAAGAGGAAAAAATAAGATAGTAAAAGAGATTACAAACAGCCACAGGTGTCCGGGAAGGAGGGTGGGCGCTTGTGAATCTACAGCACTTCATGCCACAAACAGATGCTAACAGGGTAAGTAACATTTTCTGTTCGAGGCATGTGTGGCTGTAGACACACATGCTGCGTATAGACTGTAATGCAGTCCTACCAAAAAGCTGTGGCTAGCCTGTGGATGTTGTAGTGGATTGAAAAAGTGTATGAAGTACTGTATATCCAAAATTAGCTTGTTGTTGATCTAGTACACCCACACAATAATGTTTTATGAAAGTGTGGCTCAGGTAGCAGCTTTGCATATATCAGCTATTGGGATATTCCCCAGGAAGGCCACAGAGGCTCCCTTGTTCCGAGTGGAGTGGACTCTAGGAAGACTAGACAAAGTACTCTTAGCTTGAGCATAGCATGTCTGGATGCATTTGATGATCAATCTAGCAATGGCTGACTTGGATAAAGCCTTCCCTTTGTGGGGTTTAGAGTAAGCAACAGAGTTGCTGTGTCTTTCTAAATGGTTTAGTTCTATCAATGTGGTACATGATGGCTCGCTTTACGTCCAAAGTATGGAAAGCTCGTTCTGCAACATATTCAGGTTGTGGAAAACAAAACACAAGAAGTTCAATAAATTGGTTAAGGGGGAAGAGAGATACCAACTTAGGGCGAAATTTGGGATTGGTACGGAAAACACCCTATTGCTATGTACATTGAAGAAAGGTTCTTCCAGGGTTAATGCCTGTAGCTCACTGACATGCCTGAATGAAGTGATAGCAACAAGGAAAGCCACCTTCCAAAAGAGGAATAAAAGGTGGCAGGAGTGGAGGGGCTCAAATGGAGGGCCCATGAGCCATGTAAGTGTAAGTTGAGATTCCACATCGGGGCCAGTGGAACCCGAGGAGGAATAATCCTCTTGAGACCCTCCATGAAACTTTATGACTGGAATCCTGAAGAGATATGTTGTCTATTCTGAAGGTAGGCAGCCACAGCAGCCAAGTGTAGACGTATGGGGGTGAAGGCTAGACCAGAAACCTGTAGATATAATAGGTAACAAACAATGTCCTGCACTGCGACTTCAAAAGTATCAATGTGTTTTGAGTGACAGTAGCACACAAATATTTTCCACTTGGCCGCAAAGCAAGCATGGGGGGTAGGTCTTCGCATTTCCTTAAGAATACTCATACATTGCGGAGGAAAGTTGAGGTATCCAAATTCTATGACCTCAGGAACCAGATCACAAGGTTGAGTGTCCCGGGATCTGGGTGCTTGATTTCTCCATTGTGTGAAAAGGTCTGGCCTTTTGGGGAGCCCATCGCCAAATGCTCTGGGATGATAGAGAGCTGTGGTGAGCTTGTGCCCCCTGTTTCTGAAGCTAAAACATGGCTGTTATATTGTCCATGCGGACAAGGACAGCTTTCCCTATCAGGTGAGGTAGTAGGAAAGGCTTCAATGCTAGATGGATGGCTATAAGCCCCAACTAATTAATATGGAGACCCTGTTGTGCAGGTTCCCATTGTCCTTGAACAGTCAGATTCTGTTGATGTGCCCCTCATTCCATAAGGGAGGCATCCGTTGTGAGGGTCCTTTGCGGTACAGGGCAGAGGAAAGGCCGCTCCTGCAACAGGTTGTTGGTGTTCCAGCACTGCAGAAAGTGAAAAGTGCAGCGGCGGATCAACACTAGACCGTCACAATGACCATCTGATTCAGACCACTGTTGCGCTAGGCATTCTTGCAACGGACGCTTGTGTAATCTGGCATGGGGTACTATGGCAATACAAGAGGCCATAATGCCTAGGAGGCACAGGACTGTTCTGTGGCTTGTTGATGTGACTGGAAAAGAGGGAGCAGTGCTTGAAAAGACTGCATTCGAGCAGGGTTTGGATAGGCCATGCCTACCTCCATGTTGAGAATGGCCCCCAAATAGGGATGTATCTGGACGGGATGGAGGTGGGATTTTGCAGCGTTGATAGTAAACCCTAATCTGGGGAGCAGATCTATTGTGACATGCGTATGCTCGCTACATAGCTGTCGGGTGCCACTCTTGATCAGCCAGTCATTTAGGTAAGGGAAGATATAAATGACTTGTCTGCGCAGGTGTGCAGCCGCCACCGCAAGGCACTTGATAAACACCTGAGGGGCAGTAGTAGCTCCGATGGGGAGTACTTTGAATTGATAGTATATTCCGCTGACCACAAACCTGAGATATTGGCGATGTGCCGGATGTATTGGTATGTGGAAATAAGCGTCCTTCAGGTCGAGACCGGTCAGGAAGTTGCCCTGCTGGAGAAGCGGAATAACATCCTGGAGGGTGACCACATGAAAGTGTTCCGATAGGATTTATTTGTTTAGTTGTCGGGTTCTATAGCCCCTCTGAGAAGAGTGCTTGGACCCCTTCTTCGAGAAGTTGTAGGTGTTCTGGAAAGAGTTTGTGTTTGCGAGGTGGAATAGTGGGAGGCGTGGAAGTGAGCTCCAGGCAATAACCATGTTGGATAATATCCAATATCCACTGGTCTGAGATGATGGACTGCCATGTGGGAAACAAGACTTGAAGGCACCCCTCAACCGATGTGTAGTTGGGGGGAAGAAGGGGCAAGGCAGGGTTTGGTGGTGGTTGCAGCTCCTTTGGGGAAGCCACCTTTCCCCTCTGACTTTAGAATTATTGCCCCTCTAGGACCCTCTAAAGTGTCCCCGGGGAGAGGATGGCTGTCCCTGGGTATGCTGGTAAGATGTGGAGGCTTCGGGGGAGGTGGTCTTCGAGCCTCCACAATAGGAAGTGCAGCAAATGGAGCCATGAGGTTCAGGTGTCTGAAGTGATCCCATCGCCTTAGCAGCCTCTATAGTCTCTCTATCCTTTTTAATTTTTTTCCAACATTTAACAACTTGTGGACCAAAAAGGTGCAGGGCATCAAAGGGCATGTTCAGCAGTTACTGCTGAACTTCCAGTATGAAACCGGAGATACAGAGCCAGGAATGCATACGTAACAAAACACTAGAATTAACTCCCCTGGCAGCAGTGTCTGCTGCATCTGGGGCACAGCAAATGGTAGTGTTAGATATCTGCTTGCCCTCCGAGACTATCTCAGCCCCTTCTTCCTGTGTTCTTCTGGGAGGTAATGGAGGAGCTCCTCCATTTCGTACCAGTGGACAAGGTCCTAACGTGAGAGGAGGCCGACGGAGTTGGCAATGTGCAATTTGTTGGCAGATTGCATGGCTACCCTTTTGCCTGCAGCATCTATGCGCTTGCTCTCTTTCTCCATGGGAGGGGCATCCACACTGGTCTGGGAGTTGGCCCGCTTACGATCTGTAGTAACTACTAGGGAGTCAGGTGGGAGTTTGCCACAAACATAAATATGGTCCATAGGGGAAGCTTTATATTTCTTTTGTACCCTGGGTGTAATGATCGTGGCCCGGACGGGGTCCTTAAAGATGTTAGGCGTGTGGCTTAAAATGCCCTTAAGCAGGGGTAGGTATTGGGTAGAATGGTGAGTGGAGGAGAGTGTTTCAAAGAGGAAGTGCTCCTCTCAAGGCTCTGTATGAAGTTCCACCTTGTACAATAGAGCCGCTCTACCCACCAGCTCCTGATAGGATGTAGAATTGTCTGGAGGAGAGGGACTGGCAGGGTAGAGAGGTTAAGAGTCCCCACGTGTCCCCAGCTGGATCTGCATTTAAGAGTCCCATGGGTCACCCTGTGGAGGAATGTTCTATGTATCAGCCCCTGCCTCATGGCCATCTGTCTCACACTGAGGAGACCCCTGGGGTGAAATATCAAGGGGTTCTCCTGGAGAAACAGGTGGGGAAAGAAAAAAGCTGAGGAACAGAGTGAGCGGGTGGTTGAGAAAGGGGTAAAGGGCTGTTCCGTATCCATCTTTCTGCACTGCTTTGCTGGAACTGGAATGTCCAAAGCTTCCTCAAAGGACAGCTGGCACTTGGGAGCAGAAGTAGCAGTAGACCCTGGAGGGTGGGCAAGGATCTGGCCCATATGGGGATGAATGACCAGGTATTTCTGCCTTGTATCAATCTCATCTTGTGGGGGATCGGTTCAGTGCCAGCACCGACATGGGATTTCCTGATTGATGCTGAAGTCTCGGCTCTAAAGGCACCTTCGGTTTCAGCTCCGAGTCAGATGTAGTAGACATCGAAGGTCAGCTTGGTGTCGGAGTAGCCGGCGCCGAAGCAGTCGGCTTTGAGAACTTCTTCGGAGCTGTGTGGAGTGTCCGAAGTAAGTAGTCGGTGCCGACCATGGCCCGAAGGCAGTGGCGGTCTAAAAGCCTGGATGGTTGTGTGCCTCTTGAAGGAGGGCTGCTGGACTTCACTCACAGACTGCTGGGCTGGCGGCAGATCCTCAATTTCGAGCTCGGAACTCGAGCCATCTCTGGGGCAGAACGCTTCTTCATCTTTAGCAGAAGATTGTGGATGATGTTCCCCCTCAATGTCCTCGTGGCCGAAGCAGTCTGGAGTATCACTGCAACCCTGCGTGACATTTCAAGGCAACGACCTCGGCGGCCTCGTTGTGCTCAGGCAAAATGCACAAATTACAGACCTGATGGAGGTCGCTTTGAGGGGTTTTTGCATGGCAGCGAGGACAGTATCTGAATTGGGTCTGTTCCTTACCGTCGAGGTATGGTGGAGAGACGCAGCTGAGATGCAGGTAGGCCCTGAATGGAAAGTACAACGCGGGCCCGGTCGATCCAAAACCCCACTCAACCAAAGTAACAACCGTCGACCCAAGATGAAAAGAAAAAGGGGAGGGGAGGAATCCATGCAGGCCGAATAGAGCTCTGCAACAGTGTCGACCCGGAGCACAGAAGCGCATGTCCAAACCTGACGGCCGAAAGAAAACTATCTAACATTGGAGTCGATGACCATGCACATTACCAGCAAGAGGAGGAATCACACTACCTCGTGACTCGAGATTTCTTTGAAGAAAAATATCTAGCACACCTCTAGCCCTACACTAGATGGCAGGAGTATGCTTAGCTTGCGGATCTACAGCCACACGTCTAAAACATATATTTTCCATAAAAATAGATTACAGTACTCTGAAACACTGAAGACAGGGCTGGTTCAGTCCCAGGGTACACCAGAAAAAAGTGAGAGGATAAAGTCACTGAAAGGTTGGAGCAGAGCTCCGCCTGGGGACTCCCTCACACACAACGTGCAGTAAAAATGTGGCCTATTGTCTCTGGGAGGCGGGGTGTGGTAGGTGGTGGTCAGGAAGGAGGAGTAGGAGAGCTGCCACTTCCACCTCATTGGCTGAAGTTTGGGTTGCTTAAAATGAGGTGGGGGTGCTGCTAAACAAAACTGATGTTGAGGCCTATCGCCTTTTTAACACAGTTTACCACTTTTTAAGATTAGCCGAGATTCCCAGCCTGAAAACGTGAAATGATGCAAGCATGTGATTATACAAAAGATCCAATGCTGGAGAATATAATGCTGATCATATGTACAAGAACACAATCAAGCCAACTCAGCGTTATATATGTCCTCATCCCATTACCTGGCAGTGCACAAAAGCATGGACAGAACTGTACTTAAAGATAAAAGACTGTAACAGGAGTATTAATGTTTAAATTCTTTTTGAATGTAGTGATATGCATGCATCAGTCTGATAAAAAGACCACCATGCCAGGATGCCCCACTACCAATTCAATGTTCAGAGCTTATTCAACTCTTTTAAACCCTTCTTCTGCAAACTCCCGGAAGTCGCGAAACAAGGGTGTGGAGCTCTTCTTAGCGTAATTTTGCTAAGCCGACCCACTAAGGAGACACAGATAAAAATAGGAGTTCAGCATTCTAGTCATTCACACATGGAGTAGAAAGGGCACCCACAACGGCTTTTAACATTTTCAATTTTTCTTCACCATGACAATGCAACTACTTCATCTAACCACTTGGGGCCCTTCTAGGCTCCGATAGTAATTCTCCTGACTGGGCTTAACCATCCCCATCATCCCGTGTTACACCATATATACACGTGCGATCGGAGAAAGTACATGCACGAAGTTCCACAGAACTGCTATGTTAACTGATGCACTCTATCACAGGAATGGTTAAACCAGTTTTTCAACACTAACTTTATTGTTCTTTCTCCAGTTCTTTATGATCAGGGGCCAACAGATATTGTCTTTTTATTAGCCTGGTTTGGTCTTTACGGTATTTTTTGTTTTGTCTGTAATGTGGATTTGTCTTGTTTGCTTCAAGTGATTCAGTCTTGACATGAATCCAAAGCTATTAAGGTGTTAGCCGAGGATACCCCACAACCTACTCGGAGGATGTTTTTAAGTCTCCATTTGGGGCTGTGGAAAAAACGTGCGGACAAATGCACAAAAACACTTACCGTCAAACCAGTCGATGGCTGCTTTTGCTGATGGTGGATCATCAAATGACACTGTTGCTTCTCCTTTTGATTTGCCGGTTTCTTTGTCAAAATAGAGATTTATCATGGGCTGGCCAGTCTTCTTGTTGGTCTATAATGCATAACAAATATTTACTTTATTTTTTACACAAGGACCTCTAAATAAAACGAAAATAAATAAGGCATGTTCCCATTCCTGCGGTTCTTCTCTTTCCCTCTCATTCTACCAACTCTGGTGCACATTTGCAGATGCAAATTGTTGCATAAAAAAATAAATAATAAAAAGTGAACACAAACTGGTAATTAACCTTTAGGCAAAAACATTACTCCCAAATACATAACACTCTGAATGACTTGTGCAATAGCTGGCCACAAAATACTGCATGTACTCTCAGTTAACTGAATAAAATACTATACTCTGAATCATTCTTATTTTAAATATTTGGGATGCACAAACCAAAAGTCCATGCTGGTCTGCAGTGGCCTGGGGGAGTGTGTAGTTGATGCATGGAGGCCGTTAATATGCCTTCAAAAATGCTCCAAATAAACAGAGAGAGTACACTCTCTGTCAAGAAAGTGATTTGTTCTGGTGCTTGTGGAGCAACAAACAACATTTTCATAATATTGTGTACATTGTCCTACCTCAATTTCAAGAGCCAGAGAAAAACACAAAGACTATGAGAAGCTCAGTCCACAGACCTCGAAAAATTACTATGGCTCGAACCATAATCTGCATGTGACTTACATAAATTCATGTCCTTACTTCTGACATGAAATAAAATAAAGTATATGAACAGTTCCTCGTCATCCTATAGACACAGAAAAAATACTAAGGTGTCTCTATAACACTACCAAGAAAAGTAGTCCTAATAGGAAATAAAGTGAAATTGATAAAGCATTAGATAGAAAAGGGAGACTTATTGAAGTCATGAGATACTAGATTAGCTTGTCCGTCACATGTGGTCATTTCATTGTAGGATATATAGACTAACAACTAGGTCAGAGGATATTTATCATTACACTACAGCCCAAGTAGGAACTTTATCATGCGTCCTATTCAAATGTAGGTGGAATGGCAATTATCCTATCATGTCAGTTAAAATATCAACTATGGTACAATCTAGGAATAAATATTTCAATACATTTCTTCTAATCCTGTATCTTTAACATTATTCGGCATCTGCCTACAAGAAAGAAGGGGTAAAACAAGAATGTGGTTATGCTAAAAATAGATTACACTTTAAAAAAATAAAATAATAATAATCAGTATTTGTACAGTGCCGTCCGTCCTCATAAACTGTTATAGATAGATAATCAACTCTTATTCAAGGTTCAATCTCTATGGTGCCTAAATCTGTAATTCAAGAATGTGTCTGGATTCCACCAAACTTAGTACAAGGAACCTACCCCGCTCCCCCATTTGGGTATCTCATGGTATGGTCAATGGCACACAATTGTAGATCACTACTTCTGTTGTGAAATTCACAAAAATGTCTGGTAACCGGGTAGTTTATCTAATTTTTTTATTTCTTCTTATATGTTACAGGATTTTTTTTCTTTACAGGAAATTTTGCACTCCCAAAGTACTTTGTCTGACATTGGCAAGTGAGTACAGATAGAGTATAGTCAGTATTGAATGTAATTAGTTGAGTATGTCATTTTTTCCTCCCACCCGGTAATTCATATTCATGGACACCTTTGCTATTTTTACATGCCATAAAATTATTGCATATGCAAAATACCTTATGATGGATAGCCACATGCCATCCTTTCGGGTCTCATTAAGATTAATCTTTACTACATGATCTTCGGATTTCATTCTTCTATAGGTAATAGTTGGCTTGAAAGGGAGATCAGCAGCAATGATTGGGTCAATCTGAAAGATGTGCCAACGCAATCTTAGGATTGTATAGAGTTAATGGGAATGGAAATTGTGCATAGTGATAAGCCTATTCATGGGGGGTACCATTCGCTGTGTCTTTCAATATTTTTCCTTTACAGAACCATCATTTTGTCTGATTTGTAGTCCTTAGCCTCTCAACTGGCTAGTTCAGAGCTCTAATAGGATACCCTTTATACCAGAATCCCTTAACTAGGCTTGGTTTCCTTCTTCAAAAACGTTTTCTTGATTACAGCTACTCCTTGCATGCAGCAGTTCGCCGCATCGGATGCTCCATTTGAGTTCGGGTGGATGATTGCTACGTGCAAGGAAAACACTGTTCCCCGCTGTAGGTTTAGCAGTTTCTACTTAGTCCTGTATTTCTCCTATAAAATCCAAAAACTTGATTCTAGTCAGTGTACGCTCATGGTAAATGTCAGATTGTATTAATTAATGCTGAGATCACTGATCAATTCTTTGGCTGTTTCATTATTATTCCAGAAGATAAAAGGTCATCCATATACCTCAACCATTATACTACTTTATCTGTGAAATGTATATACAGCCAGACCACCTGCTCCACCCACCTGCCCATTTAGGATTTGTTTCTATGTCTACATGATGAGAAGGGACTGTTCATATATTGTCTTATTTCATAGTAGAAGTAAGGACATGAATTTATGAAAGTCACTCTTCACATACAGATCATGATTAGAACCATAGTAACTATGGACTGAACTCCACATAGTTCTATTTTTCCACTGAGTGGCATTAGAAATTGAGGTAGGGCAGTATAAACAGTATCGTGAACAAGGTACCTGTGTGTACTGAAACACGTTACTGTTTGTGGCCCCTCCAGGATACAGCACTTCTACAACAGTGAATGCATTCCGGATTTATTTCCGGTACATATACACACACCTATATACATATTATATATACAAATATATATTTTTTATTGAAATCCAATCCAAAGTAATTAAGCCATTGTCTGGAAGAACATTACTGGATAAAGCCAGTTAAAGCAAGAGTATCAAAATTATTATATATATATATATATATGTATATATATATATATATATATGTATTCTACATTACCTGCAGTGAAACATATGAATGTAAAAGTCATACAATCAAAGAATGCAATTTTTTGTAATGCTGTCTATGTGCTTCACCACCCAGACTCATTTCCACTGTCTTCTTCAGTCAGCATCGGAAACAACCAGATCTGGTTTAATTTTCAAGGTATGAGGTGAAATCAATATGAAAACACATAAGGACAACCAAGCATCTATGATAGGATGAAAAAGAATCTTGTCAAATGCCAGTCCGAGGACATTTCCAAAGTTTGCAGAGTGGAGTAAAAGCTTCAGTCTTAGATTTTCTCCCAGTGTCATGCATCAGGTTTCAGTCTCCGCTTGGTGAAATAGGGGATCTGTAGATCTGTATTATCAGTAAGTCATGCTCTTGCATTCTCTGTGTCTCTGGATGAAGCACAATTTAAGATCTAGCACCTTCCTTAAAGATACTAAGAGTCATTAGAGCTTGTGAAATGGACAACATGACCAGTGGGGCAGATAGATAATCAAAGAAAAAACTGCTGCACCTGCAATACATTATTCTTGTAATATTTGCAAAAAATAGAAGTGATGGAAAAATCCTGTTCTTTCTCCCAGACTCACAGAGTATGCATGACAGAACCACATTTAAAAAATGCAAGTTTTCATCTTAAGGCCGCGTCTGGGGTCAGTGGACTTACGCACTACTCAGGAATCTGTATTGAGCTCTTGATCAAAGGTTCAATTACTGCCCTTCCACTCAGCGTTTTATGCATCCGAGGTCAACAAAAATAGTAACTTTAAACTGAGTAACAAACAACTGTTATTCAGCACTGAGAGGCCCCAAGAAGTGAATGTGTGATTCACTAATACATGTTATTTTAATTTGGAAACATGTCTGCTCACCTAAAAGAATCATTCATTTGTTGCCCAACAATTAAAACTGTTGCAGAACTAGATTTCTTCCAGCTGTTATGAGCAACATATTTTTAAGCATAAACATAATAGCACTTTTAGATACTCAGTAGGACATTGATGAGAAGAATCCAGATCAACAGTGTTGGAGTTAAAACCCAAAATAACTTAGGCATTTTGCACTTCTACCATCTTTGTTGATGATAAATCCTGCTCGTCAGGAACCGTTTTAGTTGTGTCAAAGTACTTTGTCCAATTGTTTAGAAGCACTCCTTGGAAGTAAGTCATTATTCACAGGGTTCAGTTTAATTAGCCTGTGTTGTATATAGCTGATAAACTAGTGATGGATAAAGCAATGGAAGACTCTGCTCTCAGTGGATGTTGCAGGAAAAAGGATGCAGCATAAGCTGGGATATTAGAGAAAGGAGTTGATACAATCATAGGAGGAGTCAGCCTTTTTGGATCTAATGAGATGCATCTCTGACGAGTTAAAGTAAACCACATATATACAAAAATCCCTTTGCTCACTCGCAATATCATACAGAATGAACAAAAGCATAAGAGAATCATATCAAGCAGGTGTCTCACTAGAGAAAAAGCTGGAGTAGCATAACACAATCAAAAACCAGAAGTGTCTTAGTTGACAACTGCACCTTGTACACAGATCAGCACCCACTAGAAGTTCAGCAGTGAAGGCACACATCTCTCAGGAGACCGAATGAATAATAATTCACGTAACCTCTAGGGGAAACAGAACTAAATTGCTGTTGAAGACACTCCCAACATAACATTTAAGGAAAGATGGCTGTAAAGATCCTGAAATAGAGCCATCAGTTTGGAGACGTTTTCTGGCTTATCCCCATGTTCTAAGAGTATTTTGTGCAACTCTGCGAAGTGATTCTGGGACCTTACACTTGTGTAGGTAGAATAGCCAACGCCTTCACAATACAATAAGTCTAATCAAGGAAGCTTGACAAGAGTGATAGCTTCAGAGAAAATCTAACTTTTTGGGAATCCCCATTGAACAAACTGTTGTCTGTCTTCCACAGGAGCGTTGTGAAATATCTTTAACAAATGAAAAATAGGTCTGAAACCAAACACACTACAATGCAGGTCTAATGATGTTTTAAGGCTATATTCTTTGAATTTAAATGAATAACAGTGGCTAAGGGTTACTTGCTCATTGGGTCGAGAGGAGGTTGAACTCATTTCTGCAGTGGAAAAAAACAAATAGAAAACAGATGCTTCAAATGATCACTAGGTTACTAGGGTTTGAAATCCAAAAAGGGCCTGAGTGGGTGGGCAGTCACCATCTACCAGGCTTAAAGCCGTCTTTCTAAAGACGTTGGGCCTGATTCACAAAGGGCCTCCACACTCGTGGCGGAGGCCCTGCAGTCGTGGGGCAGTCTCCACACTCTGGGTGGAATGCCAATCTTAGTCCTCTCTGAGGTCTACGCCATGAGAATTCTCGTTGCAGAGATTCTGTGTCGAGTGCGGAGACTTCCCCATGACTTTGGAGCCTCCGCCAGACGTGCGGAGGCCCTTTGTGAATCAGGCCCAATGTGATCTTCAAACTTTTTTATTGCCAAGCCACTCCAAAGTGACCTAACTGATAATATGTTTAACAACAAACAATGATTGCTGCAAGCATATCATAGGGCCCTTAGAATTTAAAGTGTGTTTGTTGAGGGATAAACTCAAACATAACACAATATTCAGTAGCGCTGATTCACACTTCCACTCTCTAACCATTAAATGTGAAGTGAAGCCAAAGGTACCTACTGCACAGGCAGCAGTGCAAGCTTCCCTCACAATCAGGTACAGCATAGTCTGCACCAGCGTATGCTTTCCTTCCACCCACATAACCTGTACTGTAAGGCAATAGCAGCAGTGTGAGCCTTCCCTCACTTAAAAAACAGCTGCAGCACTGACAACAGCAGGTCTCAGGATCACCAGTAGGTGTCTTCTGATTATCTGTCCCAAGAGATACAAGAGATTTAGTGGTCAAACTTTTCATGTTTTTGGTTCCTTTGCTATGGAACTCTTGTATGTCTGTGGGGGACTTTGTTGAGTTCTGAAAATCGGTAAAGACTCATCAACCTTTTCTCCCTAGCGTTTGGGTGATCACTCCTTTACAGTTGGTTACTCTTAGCTATGGCTGGTCAGTTGCCCAAGACCAGCATGTGTTCTTCACTGCTTGCTTTCAGGACTCAGTCTTTCATGCACAGTCAGCTTTCTGGACATATGCAATGGTAGGCAGTCCAGTTTGCCTTTTCTTTACTAATGGATTACAGGGATTACTGCCAGTTTCCGCATTGCACTTTCTTATACATACCACCCCAAAAGTGCTCAGAGGCCCCCAGTGGGTGGGTCAGGAACCCTTCAAATTTTTTTATAAATACAAAATAATTAAATCAGCAGTCTGGCTTTCTGCAGCAGTAGAGGAGACACCCTCATGCCTCTTAGAGCCTACAATACAGCTGTGAAGATCTCTGTTCTCTTTATCCAACAAATATCCTCAAAGATGCCTTTGCTAGTCCTCTGATGTGCTCTTTTAGTCCCCAGATAGCCTTCAGTCCCTGCCATGTGGCTCACCAAGCCCTTTAGACAACCTGCACTAACCACCCCTGTCGTGTTCCTCATCCGAACCCTTTTCCCGGTCTTCATAACCCATGAGCCTCCCTGTCAACCTACCTTCACTCTCCAAGTAAAAGACTCTCAAGTCGTCTGTATTCAATATGCTACCAGGCACTTAAATAATCTGCCGCTCTTAGGCTTCCAATAAGCCCCACGCATGTCCTCCCCTTTGCAACATCCTTTATCACATACAGCTATACAAACGTGCGCACACCTTCACAAACACACACGTAGAACTCAGCTTTTTTTTACATGAAATATTTGACTATATGAACAAGTTACTAATCTTCGGTAACGATATATCTGTAAGAGACATATATTAGTTATGGATTCCTTACCTTAGAATTACCCCCAGGCATCAGACTGGATTCGGAGAATTTTTTCCTCAGCAGTACCCCTGCGCTTCGTTAGGTGGTGTCGGTCGACTCCGCGTTCGTCGTTGGCGTCGTGATCACCAGAATGACGTTGCGGTATCTACTTAGATGCCCCCCCTGCGCGCTGGCGTCAGTTCTTTACACGACATTCCACGCAGAAGCGCAGAGCCATGCAAGACACTGACCACTCGTGCATAAAACTAGGGCCCTGAAAGGCAGTCCCTTACCCTAGAAGTCAGTTCGCTGAACGGGGAGGATGGGTGGGGCGGTAAAGAATCCATAACTAATATATGTCTCTTACAGATATATCGTTACCGAAGGAACTTGTTCATCTGAAAGAGACCATTAGTTATGGATTCCTTACCTTAGAATAGATACCCCAGCAATACCAACCCCAGAGGTGGGTCTGCAAACTAAGTTCACACCAGAAAGTCCTGGAGAACTGACCGGCCAAAGAAGCCGTCTCTCCGGACTTGGCTGTCCAAGCAGTAATGCTTAGTGAACGTGTGCAAGGAAGCCCGCGTGGCTGCCTGGCAGATGTCATGAAGGGGGACTCCACGTCCCAAAGCAGTAGTGGCTGCCGTTTCCCTGGTGGAATGGGCGCGAATCCCTACTGGAGGTTCCTTTTCCGCTAAGGAATAGCAAATTTTAATGCAAAGAACGACCCATCGAGAAATGGTTCGTTTTTGCACAGCCCGACCTTTCTTGACGCCCACATAGCCAAGAAAGAGCTGATCATCCACCCGGAATTGTTTAGTGCAGTCCAGATAAAATGAAAGCGCACGTTTTGGATCCAGACGATGGAGCATATCCTCCTCATTAGAAGGATGCGGGGGCGGGAAGAAGGTGGGCAAAGTGATGGTCTGTCCTATGTGGAAAGAGGTAACCACTTTGGGAAGAAAAGAAGGTCTAGTTCGAAGGACAACCTTGTCCGGATGAACAGCAAGGAAAGGAGGTTTAGAGGAAAGGGCCTGAAGCTCACTCACCCTGCAAGCAGAGGTGATGGCAACCAGAAAAGCAGTCTTCAAGGTCAAGAGTCTGAGAGGACAATTATGTAGCGGCTCAAAGGGAGCGCACATAAGGGAAGTCAGAACAAGGTTCAAGTCCCACTGGGGCATTACGAAAGGAATAGGAGGAAAAAGGTGAGTAATGCCCTTAAGGAAATGACTTACAATAGGGGACTTGAAAAGAGAAGGCTGGTCAGGAAGGCGAAGAAAGGCCGAAATGGCCGAAAGATAGCCTTTAAGAGTGCCCAGAGCAGAGCCCTGCTGGGCCAAAGTAAGAATAAAGAGGAGAACCTCTGAAAGAGGGGCAGAAAGGGGATCCACAGCCTTTGCTGTGCACCATGCCACAAATTTGTTCCATCTACAGGCGTATACCGTTTTGGTGGAGGGACGCCTGGCTGCCAAGATAACGTTACAGACTTCGGGAGGAAGGTCAAAAGCTGTCAACTGTCGCCGATCAATCTCCACGCAAGGAGGTGGAGGCTGGACAGGTTCGGGTGAAGGACAGTCCCTTGCTGCTGCGACAGAAGATCCTCCCGAAGAGGCAGTCTGATCGGAGTATCGATGGCCATGTTCAAGAGATCGGGATAACAGACTCTTCGTGCCCAGTCCTGAGCCACAAAAATGACTTGGGCCCGGTCGCACTTGATCTTCTTCAGCACTCTGGGCAGAAGTGGTATAGGCGGAAAGGCGTATAGAAGACTGCAACTCCACTCGCAACGAAAAGCGTTGCCTATCAAGTGCCGCCTTGGAAATTCCAATGCGCAGAACTGCTGACATTGCACGTTCTCTTCGGTGGCGAATAGATCTAACCAAGGCTCTCCCCACTGCTGAAAGAGACCTTGCACCACCTCCGAGTGAAGACGCCATTCGTGATCTATCATGCACCGGCGGCTGAGTTCGTCCGCCCTGGTGTTCAGGGACCCGCCAGGTGTTGAACCAACAGGGACATGCTCTGATGTTCCAGCCACTTCTAGAGACGAAGGGCCTCCTGACAGAGGGTCCACGACCCCACCCGCCCTGTTTGTTGCAATACCACATGGCGGTGGTGTTGTCCGTGAACACCTGCACTACTCTTACTTCCTTCAGGAATGCCTTCAGTGCAAGACGAATTGCCCGGAGCTCCAGAAGGTTGTTGTGGAGCCCGAACTACGCCGGAGACCAGAGGCCTCTGATCTCCGCCTCCCCCATGTGGCCGCCCCACCCCAGAAGTGATGCATCTGTCACCACTGTGAACTCTGGTTGGGGAAGGGAGAGGGATCTGCTGTTGACCCAATCCTGGTTCGTTAGCCACCACTGCAATTGGTGTGCAGTGCCCTCCGAGATCTGGACGCAATCGGAAAGATTCCCCTGATGCTGTGCCCACTGGAACTTCGGGTCCCACTGCCGAGCCCGCATATGCCACCTGGCATGATCCACCAGCAGGATGCAGGAGGCCATGAGGCCTCAGGGTCATTCTGAGCGAGACCGGGGATAGAGGCTGAAAGATCGGAATCATAGCCCGAATATCCCGGACTCGCTGCTCGGGAGGATAAGCCCGAAACTGCGCTCTGTCCAGAACCGCCCCAATGAAAAGGAGCTTCTGAGCGGGAATCAGGTGTAACTTCGGCACGTTGATAGTGAACCCCCCAGCGAATGCAGGAGGTCCGCCATAGTCTGGAGGTGGGAGACGACAGCCTGGGGCGAACTCGCCTTCAACAGCCAGTCGTCGAGATAGGGGAAGACTGGAACCCCTGATCTGCGCAGATGAGCTGCGACCACCGCCATCACTTTTGTGAACACCCGAGGGGCACTGGTAAGGCCAAAGGGGAGCACGGTGAACTGAAAATGCTCATGGCCTACCGTGAACCGTAGGTAACGCCTATGGGCAGGCAGGACGGGGATGTGAAAGTAGGCGTCCTGCAAGTACAACGCTACCATCCAGTCTCTGGGGTAGAGGGCAGACAGGACTTGAGCCAATGTCAACATTTTGAACTTCTCCTTCCGGAGGAAGCGGTTGACGTCCCTGAGATCCAAGATGGGACGCAGGCCTTTGTACTTCTTGGGCACCAGGAAGTAGTGGGAATAACAACCGCGACCTACTTTTGGCACAGGGACTCGCTCGATGGCTCCCTTGGTCAAGAGAGCCGCAACTTCCTGACGGAGAAGGGCCAAGTAATTCTCCAACATGCGATGGAAAACAGGTGGCATGGAGGGAGGGGCAGTCTCAAAGGGGAGGGAGTAGCCCCTTTGGACTATCTGCAAAACCCACCTGTCCGACGTGATGTTGTGCCAGTGGGGGAGGTGATGGCGAATCCTGCCGCCCACTGGCAATTGGTGGCCCTGAAAAGTCGGACTAGGAAGGTTTGAAGGCTGCTGCAGAGGGGGTGCTGGTGGACTGGCCTGCCCGGTGGCCTCCCGACCCTGGGTCCCACGTCCCCGGCCACACAGAGGCTGGGTAGCTTGCGCAGGCCTATGGCTCTGGGTGGAACGTGGTGGGGCACCCCTTCCGCAGCAACAAAAGGGGCGAAAAGCGGACTGCGCGGGGCGAGAGGTGGTAGCGAGGCACAAGGATCTGGCCGTAGCCCTGGAATCCTTAATGCGCTCGAGCGCGTTGTCTGCTTTGTCGCCAAACAAGTGACGGCCATCAAAGGGGATCTCCAAAAGAGTCGATTGGACATCACCCGAGAAGCCAGTGGACCTCAGCCAGGCGTAGAGTCTCAGGGCTACCGACGTTGAAATCGTCCTGCCTAGCAAGTCGGCGGTGTCCAGCCCACACCGTATGGCAAACTTAGCTGCATCTCTGCTCTCAGCCACTGCACGGGAGAGAACGGCCCGGGCCTCCTCCGGGCGCTGTGGCAGCACCTGTGCGACCGTATCCCACACAGAGTGGGTGTAACGGCCCAAGAGACATGCAGTGTTCACCGCCACAGTCCTAAGCTGGCGGAAGAAAACATCTTCTTCCCAAGGTGATTCAGCTTCTTGGATTCCCTATCAGGTGGAGCAGTAGGGAACGCGCCCTTGGAAGTTGAGGCTTGGACCACCAAGGTCTCAGGGGTAGGGTGTTGGGAGAGGAAAATGGGGTCGCCCGGGGCCGGGCGGTGGCGTCGGGCAATCATCCTATCCACAGGGGCCCCTGTGCTGGGCTTGGACCAAGTGCCCAGAAGGATGCCCGTGAGGGCCTCATTGAACGGCAGCAGGGGCTTCGAAGAGGCCGCTGCCAGATGAAGCACCTCGGTTAGGAGGTTAGTCCTGACCGCCACCGTAGGAAGCTCAAAGTTCAAGGCCTCAGCCGGCCTACGCAACCCCACAGCGTAAGAGGCTCCCTCCTCCGTAGCCATGGTAGGGGGAGAAAGCATGCCAAGGTCTGGAGAAGTGTCCAGACCACTGGCCCCACCCAACTCCGCTCTCCAGTCCGGTTCTTCCAACTGGTCTGCCAGAGGGTCCACAGACCCCTCCCAGTCCTCCTCACCCTCCTCTGGTTGGCACTCAGGGCAATAGGGAATATCAGGGTAGAACAGAGGTACAAAAGTACCGATCGGCGCCTGTACCGGCGTCGGTCGCGCCGGTCTGGCTCCGTGTCCATGTCAAGGGGGAGGCTGGGGTCGATGTTGGTTGGGGACACAACCGGCGTCGTAGGGGGCGGAGGTATCGCCAACGGATTCGGCACCAGAGGAGGTGTCTTAGGGTCGACCGGCGCCGATCTGGATCCAGGCCTGGATCCCTGGGGGCCCTGCGGCGTTGGGGCCGAAGCCGCCGGCATCGAAGGCCTAGAACCCCCAGCCGAGTCCGCAGGGCCCAAAGGCGCGCCGGCGGAGTCGGGCTGCCCAAAGATGGAGTGGAGGGTTTCGTAAAAACTATGAAGTTGGGCAGGGGTCACTCTGGCTCCCGGGAAGGGAGGGAAGCTCGGAGCCGACCCAACAGGCTCTGCGGGCAGAGCCGGACGACTACCTTCCGCATCCCGCCGGCCGACGGACGGAGAGATCGCGAAGAGCGACGGTGCTTCTTTGCCTTCTTTTTGTGCTTTGACTTACCCAAAGACAAAGACTTCAACGAGGAGTAATGGTGGTGACTCGACCGGGACCTCGAGCGGCGCGGAGCCGACTGCCGGGCATCCAGAAGCTTTCGGGACCGCTCCCGCAAAGACTTCGGAGTCATGGCCCGACAGTCGGAGCACGACTTCGGGTCGTGGTTGCGTTCCAAGCACCACAGACACACAAGATGGGGATCCGTAACCGACATCAACTTGTGACAAGAGCCACAAGGTTTGAAGCCGGTTCCCCGATGTGACATCCCTCTGCACGAGGAGTCGAACGACTCGAAAAAGATGTTGACAAAAGTCGAAAAATGACAGTCAAAAAGTGACTAGAGGTAGCGCTCTCTCTGGATCTGTGCTGGCTGGCGCAGAAAAAGAAAGAACTGACGTCAGCGCACAGGGGCGGCGTCTAAGTAGATACCGCGACGTCATTCCGGCGATCACGACGCCTCGACGAACGTGGAGTCAACCCGAACCTGTCCAGCCTCCACCTCCTTGCGTGGAGATTGAGCGGTGACAGTTTACAGCTTTTGACCTTCCTCCCGAAGTCTGTAACGTTATCTTGGCAGCCAGGCATCCCTCCACCAAAACGGTATACGCCTGTAGATGGAACAAATTTGTGGCATGGTGCACAACAAAGCCTGTAGATCCCCTTTCTGCCCCTCTTTCAGAGGTTCTCCTCTTTATTCTTACTTTGGCCCAGCAGGGCTCTGCTCTGGGCACTCTTAAAGGCTATCTTTCGGCCATTTTGGCCTTTCTTCGCCTTCCTGACTAGCCTTCTCTTTTCAAGTCCCCTATTGTAAATCATTTCCTTAAGGGCATTACTCACCTTTTTCCTCCTACTCCTTTCGTAATGCCCCAGTGGGACTTGAACCTTGTTCTGACTTACCTTATGTGCGCTCCCTTCGAGCCGCTACATAATTGTCCTCTCAGACTCTTAACCTTGAAGACTGCTTTTCTGGTTGCCATCACCTCTGCTCGCAGGGTGAGTGAGCTTCAGGCCCTTTCCTCTAAACCTACTTTCCTTGCTGTTCATCCGGACAAGGTTGTCCTTCGAACTAGACCTTCTTTTCTTCCCAAAGTGGTGACCTCTTTCCACATAGGACAGATCATCACTTTGCCCACCTTCTTCCCGCATCCTTCTAAAGAGGAGGAGAGGCTCCACCGTCTGGATCCAAAACGTGCGCTTTCATTTTATCTGGACCGCACAAAACAATTCCGGGTGGATGATCAGCTCTTTCTTGGCAATGTGGGCGTCAAGAAAGGTCGGGCCGTGAAAAAACGAACCATTTATCGATGGGTCATTCTTTGCATTAAAATTTGCTATTCCTTAGCAAAAAAAGAACCTCCAGTAGGGTTGCGCGCCCATTCGACCAGGATATCTGATAGGCAGCCACGCAGGCTTCCTTGCACACATTCACTAAGAATTACTGCCTCGACAGCCAAGTCCGGAGAGACGGCTTCTTTGGCCGTTCAGTTCTCCAGGACTTTCTGGTGTGAACTTAGTTCGCAGACCCACCTCCGGGGTTGGTATTGCTGGGGTATCTATTCTAAGGTAAGGAATCCATAGCTAATGGTCTCTTTCAGATGAACAAGTTACTTACCTTCGGTAATGATATATCTGTAAGAGACATGTATTAGTTATGGATTCCTTACCGGCCCACCCATCCTCCCCGATCTGCGAACTGACTTCTAGGGTAAGGGACTCCCTTTCAGGGCCCTAGTTTTATGCACGAGTGGTCAGTGTATTGCATGGCTCTGTGCATCTGGCTTGGAATGTTGTGTAAAGAACTGACGTCAGCGCGCAGGGGCGGCATCTAAGTAGATACCGCAACGTCATTCCGGCGATCACGACGCCAACGACGACCGCGGAGTCGACTCACGCCACCTTCCGACGCGCAGGGGTACTGCTGAGGAAAAAATTCTCCGGATACAGTCTGACGCTTGGGGGTAATTCTAAGGTAAGGAATACATAACTAATGGTCTCTTTCAGATATTGCAGTTTATTAACAATGAACGCTCACCTTCACAAACATACACACTCAGGGACAGCTTTTTTTTTTTATAAGAAACTTTTAACTACATCTTGCAGTTTATTAATAATATTTTTGTTTTCTATACAGCATTCTGTAAACATGCAGGTCTCAGATCCAAATATCAGTAAGAGTGCTTAACAGTTTCTTGAGATTGATGCAGAGGTCCTTATAAAAAATGCAGTTACAAACATCTGCAGATGGCTTTATTGGCACTGGTTTAATTCTGGAAAGTATAAGCCAAACTTTAATTCTTAGGACACTGACAAATTGAATGGCAATTAGTTGGTTTGCAATAACACTATGTGTCAAAGACCAACTCATATGGATTTGTGAGCAACAAAAAAAAGTAATTATTTGAATTCTACATATACACCTACATGCCTGATACATCACAAATAACTGAATAGGTAAGCTATAAATTCTCAAATTCTTGTGGTACTATCTCTTGGTTATTCCCTTTTTTAAGGGATTTGAATTAGAATGATTTAATACCTATCCACATCTTTTCGATAATTTGTGAACTGCCACTGAGGGGTGTTTCTTTGTTATCCCTGGTTTCCTACAAAGTCTATCTGACATCTAGATATTCTAGGATGTCACGGTTTAAGTAATCAAGCTGAGCAAACCTAGATTTTGAGGAAGAAGACTGCGAAGCTCCTTTTTCAAAAAATGTTTGCAAGTTTGTTGTAGTTTTGTCGCAGAGGTTTGGAACACTTTGTTCATTGTAGGATTGTCCGCATTGACTATATTGTCTATTCTGAGATCTATATTGTGAGGAGCCTCCCTTGTACAACTACGTTCTCCTGGAGCCTAGAAATTCAGAGGGTTTGCACAACAGCAATGCCCTCAAAGGGTGCGACGTGTCAGCATCCATCTTGATCCATGAAGTGCCTCATCTGTGTGCTTGTTAAAGAGAGCCTGGCCATCAAACAGCAAATCAGCACTTTCCTCTGCACCTACATACTTGTTGATGGAGAACTGCGGCTCTTAATAACATGTGGAACCACACACTGGACCCATTTATGTCTGCATCAATAACCACGGCTGAGGCATTTTCTCCTTCCTTCATTTTGCCGTTTAGGTAGTCTTCTGGAAGGAAATTTAGGAGTGCAAAATTGTCACTCCACATTCATTGGTCATAGCACCCCAAGATGGTGAGAGCACTGCCTGCCACGATACATCCCGATGTCATGGAATTACCTCTTTTGCCTAATGTATCTATAAAACTACCCTCCATAGCTGAAGGCATCAAGGTAGGTGTAACAATATTGAGAGATTTACGCTGGGCAGCTGCAGCAATTATGGAATCTGTGCAAGGGCAGTCCTTGAGGCAGGCAGAAGCAATGTCTGGCACATAATATTTCTTTCTCCAAGCGTGGAACTACCGCTGGAATGGTAGATGTGATCTTCATAAGTTTTAACCCGTCTTTACAACCAAAATTATGAAAAGCCATAGTCTCTATGGACTTCGTTCTTTGAAATCACAGAAGAAACATGGTTGGATATTCATGCCATGGGAAAGCCAAACGTCTTTGCAGCTCTCTACAAAAACACATGAAACTTAAATATGTCACCCAGCAGGCCATCAGCAAGTGTCTCATGTGTCCTGCCTGTTGTAAGAACTTCTTCAATGTTTTCTATGGTTGTACCTTCATTGTGCTCATTGGTTTTGAGTACCAAGTGATCACCGATTGCATATCCTCCACATCAGGCTAGTTCTCTCAGCTTGGACTCCCTCCTATGGAGTGGGAGGTACACATGCCCCTGGCCAGCAGGTGAATGCAGTGGTGTAGGCTGCCATGATGGCGAAGGAGAATGCTAAGGCTGGAGCAGAAGCTTCTGAAAATCGGTGTGCACACGTCAATAAGACTAAATGACAGGAGGCGCACAGGCTGCCATGGCGCCCACAAACTCTCCATCTCCTGAAGTAACTTAAAGAAATACAATGAAGCTAGCACCATCTGTTATTCATTGGAGTAGTATCAACTCCTGTGCAGTTTTGTTCATAAAGGGGCTCATAGTATTCTTAACTCCCTGGGTAGTCATAATGTACCTCATCGACCCTCACTGTGTGGTGGTTCAGACTTCTATTCACATATTGAACCCTCAACAGTCATGGACTACAAACAGTCTCAGATTGGTCCTTATCTGAAAGACGTCTTATCAGTATCAGTAGGTATTTATAGAGTGCAACGTTTACTTGGGAAGGCTTTCTTGGAGCTGACAAGGACTATTTCTCCTGGTGAACTCTAAGTTAAAAAGAAAGGTTTTTAAAGACTTTTTAAATTGGGGAGAGACGGAAGGCTTTGCAAGTTAAACAGTAGAGAATTCCAAAATCTTGCCACAGCAATTGAAAATGCTCTGCCCCCATATCTGGTAGTGCGCGATTTGGGACCACTAACAGAAATTACTGTGCCGATTTTAGACCTCTCTGAGGTCTATGCCAGAAAAATATGTTGGTCATACGGACGGGAGAATGACCAAATATGGCTGTATGTAATATAGCCATGGATTTGAAAACAATTGTGGTATGAACTGTCAGTCAATGAAGAGATTTCCTAGGACTGGAGAATGCCAAATTTCCTGAGGCCACAAATGAGCAAGCCACTGCATTGTGTATTAGTTGTAGTCGTAAGATGATGCCAGAAGCATAGCACTGCCGTGATCCAGGCTAGACTGAACAAACCTGACGTAGCATCTTCAAGTGATAAAAACAATTTTTTGATATAGGTACTACTTGAGTATCTAAGGAGAGTCCACAGTCTATAAGAATCCCTAGATTGCGGGCATAAGTGATTGGTTTGGGATGAGAACCCATACAAGGAGGCCAACGAATGTGCTCCGATGTCACTTTTAGGGAGGTGTTGGCTAGATGAGAAATAGTCTGAGGTAGAGTATCCTTCAGGTTGTTATAATTTTTCCAAAGTTGATACACCAAAAATAATTTGAGTCTTCTTAGCATACAATGAAGAGCCAAGCTGGTCAAACAATGTCTCTATAGGGTGCATGTAAATATTGACCAATGATGGTGACAAAAATGGAGCTTTGGGAGACAACAAATTCAATGTTTTTAGAGGAAGAAGTTATGGAGGGAGAAACATTTTTTTGAGTCCTCTCGAAAGGAAGGCCTTTAGCAAAGACAGGGCTAAACCTTTAGTTCATTGGGCCTGTCATGCAGGATGTTATGGTCAATGATATTGGATGCCTCCAAGAGGTCCAGGAACACTACAGCTCCCGAAACCCTGGCCTTAATCCTGCGTAATCATCCAAGGCTGCAGTGACCGAGTCCCTGGACGAAGCCTTACTTGAAGACAATCTGACAAAGAGTTGGATTCTACAAATTCTTGCAGCTGGGGGAAAACAATTTTCTCAAGGATCTTGGACATAAATTATCGAAGAGAAACTACCCTAAAATTGGAGGGGATAGTCAGGCCAAGGTTGTCTTTTTTCCAGCAATGTCCACACCATGGCCTTTTTCCAGCATAAGACACTGACCCTGAAAAGAGCCTTCTTCATTCTCTGTATCCAGAATATGGGCAGAAAGATGCCCTGAAACTTTAATGGGTGAAGGACACTGTACGAAACGCAAAAGAACCGCATGTGATTGTGGATGTGCGATTTCAGCAAAATTTAAGGTTCCTTGCATGAACAGCGCTGTAGGTGGCAGAGGACCAGACTATGAAGCAACAACTGTAGAGCACGAAGTGGTAGATGACAAGGTACTGATCGACAGAGGTTTGAAAGCTGACTGCTTTGAATGGAAAGGCACCAAAATATCAGCTGTAGCTGCTTTCCTTGTCACTTTCAGGGGCTAAGAGTAAGAGAGGTGTATGGCTGAAGAAAGAGTGGCAGCCTGCTTTTTTGATGGAGATTAATTTTACAGGTGCTTCCTTAATGAAAACCTCATAAGAATGTTTTTCTTTTTGCGCCTTTTTAGCAGACAATGCAGGAGGGTCACTTCTCCCACAATCATCCAAGGAAGGGGTATCACCAGTATTAACGGCATCTCTCTTGAAGAACTAGGGATAGGTATCGCTCTTTGTTAAGAAGGGTTCTTGAAGAAAAGGTCTTACTGATGTCTCATTCGGAAGCATTATGTTTCAGAAAAAGGCAGTACATGCCTTTAAGATGTGGATCACCCACGGTTTCTTCAATCCATAAGCCAAACAGGTGTTAAAGAGAGAGCTTTTCCTCCCCTGACCCAGAAGAAATTCCCCAAAACACACTCACTGCTTTGTAGTAGGTGAAGTTGGTTCTGCAAGGTTGTCCAGAGAAGGAAAAGATCAAATCCTGATTATTGAGGTAAATGTAGCAACTTGAGCAGAGCATTGACCGCACCCTAATACGCAGACTCCACGACGCAGGAATCCAGGACAAGGCCCTCGACTGGATCCGCTCCTTCCTCTCCGGCAGGACGCAGCGGGTCAGACTCCCCCCTTTCCTCTCGGACCCCACACCTACCACCTGCGGAGTCCCCCAGGGCTCCTCCCTCAGCCCGACGCTCTTCAACGTCTACATGGCTCCACTCGCCCCATCGTCAGAACCTACGGACTCAACATCGTGTCATACTCAGACGACACCCAGCTCATCCTCTCCCTATCCAACGAGCCCAACACCGCCAGACGCAACTTTCGAGAAGGCATGGAAGCCGTCGCCAAATGGATGAAAAACAGCTGCCTACAACTAAACACCAACAAAACAGAAGTACTCATCATGGGCCCAAACCCCGATGCCTGGAGCGACACCTGGTGGCCCCCGCCCTCGGAAACCCGCCAACCCCCACGGACCACGCACGCAACCTGGGAATCATCCTGGACTCCGAGCTCAAAATGGACCGCCAGATCAACTCTGTCTCTTCTTCCTGCTTCCACACCCTCCGCCTCCTTCGTAAGACCTTCAAATGGATCCCCTCGAACACCGAAAGACCGTCACTCACGCCCTGGTCACCAGCAGACTCGACTACGGCAACGCACTCTACGCCGGAATAAACAAAAACCTCACCCGCAAGCTACAGAACATCCAGAACGCCGCCGCAAGACTGGTCCTCAACCTGCCAAAACACTGCCACATCTCCCAGCACCTGCGCACACTCCACTGGCTCCCTGTCGAGGCGAGAATCACCTTCAAGATGCTCACCCACGCACACAAGGCCCTCCACGGCACCGGACCAGCATACCTGAACAGCCGACTCAAATTCCACGCACCCCAAAGGACCCTACGATCAGCCCAGCTCTCCTACGCTGTCGTCCCCGCACCAGAAAGACCAGATCGGGAGGCCGCTCCTTCTCCTTCCTCGCGGCCAAAGCATGGAACGCCCTTCCGCCTCCACCTCAGACAGACAACATCGCTCCCCATCTTCGCAAGAAACCTCAAAACCTGGCTCTTCGACAGACCCCCTCCTTGATGGATGGAACCTGCTCCCCCCCCCACCCCTAGCGCCTTGAGACCCTTACGGGTGAGTAGTCGCGCTTTAACAAACCCCTGATTGATTGATTGATTGTCACAGAACTCCCTCACACTTGTCGTGCAGTGAAAGGTCTGAGTTATGGTGGTCTCTAGGGGGAGTGAGTTTTCAGCTACTTGTACTACTAAACGAACACTGTTTTAAGGAGACTCATCATTTTCACATTTGTGGCAATGTTAAAGTATCGGGGTTTCAATGCCTGACAACATGTGACTCTCAATAATCCAATTGTGGAGAACAGAATCTTCAATCCAAACATATGAGAAAAGGGTGTCTAACACTTGCTGATGCCTTTCAACCCACCCACACAATGAAAATGGTGACTTCTCAACCCATCAAAAACTGAAAAGGTTGTTTTTCAAACCATCTGGATATCTTTCAACCTATCTACAAAATGAACAATCAGTTTCTCAACCAAACAGCAACACTGAAAAGAGAAGTCTCTAAACATGCAGTCAGAGTGTTCATGCTCAAACTAGATACACAGTATCTTGTATAGACTACCAATGATGTCCAAGCAGAAGAAACAGAAAATATTTCTGACTTAACCATTTACTTAATGTTATATTATATGTCTGTTCTAGGTATCTCTGTACAGACAGAAAGTTATGCTTCACATTCCATGTGGTGGTTTAATCTAAAGTAAACATCCATTCTGGGTCAGCTGTAGAGCGGTCCCTGCCCTGAAAGGCAGTAACCTGACCTCTCTTAAATAAATTATTTCAAAATCTGCCTGCTTTAAGTAACCCTTTCACTTAATCACTGTAAATATCAATATGACAAAAATGTATCTTGATCACAATTTTTGCCTGCCTGTAATACGCCAAGTAATTATTTCCCCTTATATCTGTTTAAGAAATAAATAAGTAGCATGCATCTGCTAAACTTCGACCTGTAAAATAAAAGTTCATATTTCTCCATCCCGACCGTAAGCACCGACCCCAACAATAGGTCATGTCAAGCAAAGCAGATGCAGCAGCACTGTGTGGTAACCTACTGTTGCCTTTAAGACTTGCACAGACACGTCATAAGGGGAACAGACACAGACAAACTTCGACACAACATTCTGTCATGTTCTCTCCAACAAAACATCAGCAACTAATGCTTGAGCCAGATGAAAAAGGTAGGCTTGTGGAAACATTGTGCAGTTAACTATAACTACGTTTACCACCTAAGCACAACTTATAGAGACCAATATGAATCACAACATTATCCAACCGCTGCTGACAGTAGTACTGTCACGTGGCCGATAGGGACATTGTCGACATCACTAAGTTAGCATGGCTCGTGCAGCCATGATGCTGCTTTTGCGCATGTTAATACATAACTGTATTTTTGCAAGACTCTGTTTATGCCTATCACATGAGAACTGTCTGCTGTGTTTGTTCTTTGCCTGTTCCTGGAGTTTAGTCTGAACATTGTGAGCAAGGTCGATAAACAATGCACCTTGTTATTCTGTTCTGGTCAGGCCCTAGCACCTAGACAAAACATACCACTGCAGCTGCAGCTGGAGACTTGTGCTTTGATATTACGGGGATACATGTTTAGGAAAAACACACTTGGAGAGGGACCTTTCCCGGGAGAAGAGCAATAGCCACCTTCGATGTAGAAATACCATCTAAGCTCTAAGGTATGGGGTCTGCTGACAAAACCCAGAGATCTTCTATTATATAATAATACAAGCTCTATCCAAGGGGAGGGAGGTTAGGCACTATAGTCCTCTCCCCATTGTCTTTATATTATGACATCTCCCTTCATAATGTATGGACGGGCTGCGATGCTAACTGTATTCCTGTTGATCAAGTTACTTACCTTCGGTAACAATATATCTGTAAGAAACATTAGTTAGTTATAGATTCCTTACCTTAGAATTAACCCCAGGCGTCAGACTGGATCCGGAAAGTTTTTTCGTCAGCAGTACCTCTGCGCGTCGGAAGGTGGCGTCGGTTGACTCCGCGTCCGTCGTTGGCGTCGTGGTCGCCGGATGACGTCACAGCAGCTACTTAGACGCCGCCCTCGCGCGCTGACGTCAGTTCTGTACATGACTTTCCGTGCCAAAAACGCAGAGCCATGCAAGACACTGACCACTGGTGCACAAAACTAGGGCCCTGAAGGGATGTCCTTAACCCTAGAAATCAGTTCGCAGAACGGGGAGGATGGGTGGGGCGGTAAGGAATCTATAACTAACTAATGTTTCTTACAGACATATCGTTACTGAAGGTAAGTAACTTGTTAATCTGAAAGAAACACGTTAGTTATAGATTCCTTACCTTAGAATAGATACCCCAGCAATACCAACCCCGGAGATGGGTCTGCGAACCAAGATCACACCAGAAAATCCTGGAGAACAGAACGGCCAAAGAAGCCGTCTCTCCAGACTTGACTGTCAAGGCAGTAGTGTTTGGTAAATGTGTGCAGCGAAGCCCATGTAGCTGCCTGACAGATGTCGTTGAGATGCACTCCTCGCCCCAAAGCAGTAGTAGCTGCCGTCGCCCTGTTGGAATGGGCGCGCAGCCCCACTGGAGGCTCCTTCTTTGCCAGAGAATAGCAGGCTTTGATACACAGACCAACCCATCGGGAGATAGTCCGCTTGTGTACGGCCCGACCTTTCTTGGCGCCCACGTACCCAACAAAGAGCTGGTCATCCACCCGGAACTGTTTGGTGCGATCCAAATAAAAAGAAAGCGCACGTTTTGGGTCCAGACGGTGGGGCTCTCTTCCTCCTTCGTAGGATGCAGAGGCGGAAATAAGGTGGGCAAAATGATGGTCTGCTCAATGTGAAAGGCAGTGACGACCTTAGGCAGGAAGGATGGACGAGTCCTGAGGACAACTTTGTCCGGATGCACTGATAGAAAAGAAGGCTTAGAAGAGAGCGCCTGGAGCTCACTCACCCGTCTGGCAGAGGTGATGGCCACCAGGAACGCAGTTTTGAGAGTTAAGAGCCTCAGAGGACAGTTGTGAAGCGGCTCAAAGGGAGCGCACATTAAATAAGTTAAAACCAGGTTCAAGTCCCACTGAGGCATAACGAAAGGAATAGGAGGAAAGAGATGAGTTATGCCTTTCAAGAAGCGATTTACCACCGGGGAATTGAAAAGGGAAGGCTGATCTGGAAGCCGAAGGAAGGCAGAGATGGCCGAGAGATAGCCCTTGATAGTGCCCAGAGCAGAGCCCTGCTGGGCCAAGGAAAGAAGGAACAAAAGAACCTCAGAAAGAGGGGCAGAGAGGGGATCCACAGTCTTTGCTGTGCACCATGCCACAAATTTGTTCCACCGGCAGGCGTATACCGTCTTAGTGGAGGGACGCCTGGCTGCCAGAATTACATCGCAGACTTCGGGAGGCAGGTCGAATGACGTCAACTGCCGCCGCTCAATCTCCACGCAAGGAGGTGGAGGCTGGACAGGTTCGGGTGGAGGACCGTCCCCTGTTACTGTGACAGAAGATCCTCCCGAAGAGGCAGACGGGTCGGAGAATCGATGGCCATGTTGAGCAGCTCGGGACACCATACTCTCCGTGCCCAGTCCGGAGCCACAAGAATGACTTGGGCCTGGTCGCGCCTGATCTTCTTCAGCACTCTGGGCAGAAGTGGTATAGGCAGAAAGGCATACAACAGACCGCAACTCCACTTGCGACGAAAAGCGTCGCCTAGCGAGTGCTGCCTTGGAAATTCCAACATACAGATTGCTGACATTGCGCGTTCTCTTCGGTGGCGAATAGATCTAACCAAGGCTCTCCCCACTGCCGAAAGAGACCTTGCACCTCCTCCGAGTGAAGACGCCATTCATGATCCATCATGAACCTGCGGCTGAGTTCGTTGGCCCTGGCGTTCAGTGAACCTGCCAGGTGTTGAACCACCAAGGATATGCCCTGATGTTCCAGCCATGTCCAGAGGCGGAGGGCCTCTTGACATAGGGTCCACGACCCCACCCCGCCCTGTTTGTTGCAGTACCACATGCCGGTGGTGTTGTCCGTGAACACCTGCAAGACGAATCGCCCAAAGCTCCAGAAGGTTGATGTGGAGCCCGGATTCCGCCGGAGACCAGAGGCCTCTGATCTCCGCCTCTCCCATGTGGCTGCCCCATCCCAGAAGGAATGCGTCTGTCACCACTGTGTATTCTGGTTGGGGAAGGGAGAGGGATCTGCCGTTGACCCAATCCTGGTTCGTGAGCCACCACTGCAATTTCCGCGCAGTGCCCTCTGAGATCTGGACGCAATCGGACAGATTCCCCTGATGCTGCGCCCACTTGAACTTCAGGTCCCACTGCAAAGCCCGCATATGCCACCTGGCATGATCGACTAGCAGGATGCAGGAGGCCATGAGGCCCAGCAGCCTCAGGGTCAATCTGACTGAAACCTGGGATAGAGGCTGAAAGATCGGAATCATAGCCTGAATATCCCGGACTCGCTGTTCGGGAGGATAGACCCGAAACCGCGTCGTGTCCAGAACCGCTCCGATGAAGAGGAGCTTCTGAGAGGGAATCAGGTGTGACTTCGCCACATTGATGGAGAACCCCAGCGAATGCAGGAGGTCGGCCGTAGTCTGGAGGTGGGAGACAACTGCCTGAGGTGAGCCCGCCTTCAACAGCCAATCGTCGAGATAGGGGAAGACTGAAACCCCTGATCTGCGCAGATGAGCTGCGACCACCGCCATCACTTTTGTGAACACCCGAGGGGCACTGGTAAGGCCAAAGGGGAGCACGGTGAACTGAAAATGCTCGTGGCCTACCGTGAACCGTAGGTAACGCCGGTGGGCTGGCAGGACGGGGATGTGAAAATAAGCGTCCTGCAAGTCCAACGCTACCATCCAGTCTTCCGGGTCCAGGGCAGACAAGACCTGAGCGAGCGTCAACATCTTGAACTTCTCCTTCCGGAGGAAGCGGTTGACGTTCCTGAGATCCAAGATAGGACGCAGGCCCTTGTCCTTCTTGGGGACCAGAAAGTAGTGGGAATAACAACCACGACCTACTTCTGGGTCAGGAACGCGCTCGATGGCTCCCTTGGCCAAAAGAGCCGAAACTTCCTGCTAGAGAAGGCCCAGGTGATCCTCCGACATGCGCTGGTATTGTGGTGGCATGGCTGGAGGGGTAGCCTCGAAGGGGAGGGAGTAGCCCCTTTGGACTATTTGCAAAACCCACCTGTCCGACGTGATGGTGCGCCAGTGGGGGAGGTGATGGCGAATCCTGCCACCCACTGGCGTTTGATGGGCCTGAAATGTCAGACTAGGAAGGTTTGGAGGCAGCTGCAGAGGGGTGGGGGGGTGGTTGGTGGACTGGCCCGCCTGCTGGCCCCCGGAACCACAACGGTTGTTCCCACGTCCCCGGTCACGCGAAGGTTTGGTAACTTGCTGTGACCTGTGGCTCTGGGCGGGACGTAGCGGGACACCCCTTCCGTAGCCACGAAAGGGGCGAAAAGCAGACTGCGCAGGGCGGGTGGAGAGGCCCAAGGACTTGGCCGTAGCCTGTGAGTCCTTCAAACGCTCTAGAGCGTTGTCTGCTTTGTTGCCAAAAAGGCGACGGCCATCAAAGGGCATGTCCATCAAGGTGTTCTGGACATCCCCTGAAAAGCCAGTCGATCTCATCCAGGCATAGCGACGAAGTGCTACTGATGTTGAAATGGTCCTGCCCAGAGAGTCGGTGGTGTCCAGCCCACAACGGATGGTAAACTTCGCTGCATCCCTTCTGGCGGCGACAGCCTGGGAGAGCACTGCCCGGGCCTCCTCCGGACACTGAGGCAGCACCTCCGCAACCGTATCCCACACCGAGTGGGAACAACGGCCCAAGACACATGCGGTGTTTACCGACCGCAGTCCTAAGCTGGCGGAAGAGAAAATTTTCTTTCCAAGATGGTCCAGCTTCTTCGATTCCCTTTCCGGTGGAGCGGTAGGGAATGCGCTCTTGGAAGCGGAGGCTTGGACTACCAAGCTCTCCGGGGTGGGGTGTTGGGAGAGGAAAGTGGGGTCGCCCGGAGCCAGGCGGTGGCATCGGCCAATCATCCTGTCCACGGGAGCCCCCGTGTTGGGCCTGGACCACGTGCCCAAAAGGACGTCGGTGAGTGCCTCATTAAACGGCAGCAAGGTCTCCGAAGAGCTCGCAGCCGGTTGAAGCACCTCCGTCAGGAGGTTAGTCCTGACCACCACCGTAGGAAGCTCGAGGTTGAGAGCCTCGGCCGCCCTACGCAACACCACTGCGTACGACGCTCCCTCCTCCGTAGCCACGGTAGGAGGAGACAACATGCCAAGGTCAGGGGAGGTGTTGAGACCACTGGTATCCCCCAGTTCCTCTCTCCAGTCCTGTTCATCCAACTGGTCGGTCAGAGGGTCACCTGACCCCTCCCAGTCCTCCTCCTCATCCTCTGGGTGCCATTCTGGTCGAAAAGGGACCCCAGGAGTGAACAGGGGCACAAAAACCCCACTTGGCGCCGGATCTGGCGTCGGGCGACACCGGTCCGGCTCCGGGTCCACGTCGGGATGGTGGCCAGGGTCGACGCCGGCCGGGGGACCGACCGGCGTCGAACGCGGTAGTGGTGCCGGAGGGAGCGGCGCCGGTGGAGGCGTAATCAGGTCAGCCGTAGCCGTCGGCGGAGAAGGCCTAGGCCTCCCAACCGAGTCCGCGGGGCCCGAAGGCGCACCGGCGGGTTCGGGCCGCCGAAAGATGGCATGCATCGCCTCGTAGAACGTACGAAGCTGGGCGGGAGTCGCTCCGGGTCCCGGGAAGGGAGGGAAACGCGGAGTCGACTCTTCGGGTTCCTCGCGCAGAGCCGCTGGAAGGGCACCACCCGCGTCCCTCGTCGGGTCGGCCGACCGACGAGGAGAAGTCGAAGAGCGATGATGCTTCGACTTCTTCTTATGCTTCGACTTACCCGACCCCGAGTGCGAAGACTTCGAAGATGTGGACGAATGGTGGTGGCTCCACGACCGGTCCCTGGACCTCCCTTGTGACCGAGACCTCGAACGGCGCTGAGCCGACTGCCGGTGCTCAAGCAGCTTTCGGGAACGCTCCCACAAAGCATTCGGCGCCATTGACCAGCAGTCGGAGCACGACTTGGGGTCGTGGTCGCGCTCCAGGCAAAAGAGGCACACGCGGTGCGGATCTGTCACCGACATCATCCGATGACAGGAACCGCATGGCTTGAAGCCGGGCATCCCTCGTGCACCAGGAGTCGAAGACTCAAAAAAGAAGTCGACAAAAGTCGAGAAAAAAGTCAGTCAAAAAGTGACTGGAGGTACCGCTCTTCCCGGATCTGCGCTGGCTGGCGCGGAAAAAGAAAGAACTGACGTCAGCGCGCGACGGTGGCGTCTAAGTAGCTGCCGCGACGTCATCCCGGCGACCACGACGCCAACGACGGACACGGAGCCGACCGACGCCACCTTCCGACGCGCAGAGGTACTGCTGACGAAAAAACTTTCCAGATCCAGTCTGACGCCTGGGGGTAATTCTAAGGTAAGGAATCTATAACTAACGTGTTTCTTTCAGATATGCATTTTTCTGCTTGTTGTGGCACGTATACTGCATGTTAGAGCACGTTAGTTAAAATAAACATTTTAAACTATAGTCATGTCTCGGTCAGATCTTATTGTGGACAGGTGAGTGTGAGCATAAAAGTGTGTCTTGTCACCACGATTCCTGAGAGATCAGGGAGGGTTGTGTTCCGGGTTGTCGAATCATTTGCTTCTCCGTGTTTGGGTAGGAGAGCGAGTGAGACACTATAGCTAGTCGGTCCTGGGCTCGTGGGTACTAAGGCGGTAGGAAGGCATAGCCCCTATACACCAAGGTCCCATTTTCCTGCGCATAGTTCTGTGCATGTGCAGAATCCCTGCAACAGTACACAAAGTCCAAATGGACTAGTAGAACAAGTTACTTACCTTCGGTAACGCCTTATCTTGTAGAGACTATATCTAGCCTTAAATTTCTTACCTTTTGAATTGCCCCAGGCGTCAGACTAGACACAAAAGATTTTTTATGAGCAGTACCCCTGTGTGCCAGTAGGTGACATCGTTTGGCTCCACGTCTGTCCTCTGTTTCGTCCACGCCAGAAGTGATGTTGCGGTACCTATATCTGTGCCACCCAGGTGCACTGTCAGTTTCTTTTCATGACTTTCCACACCAGAAGTGCGGAGCCATGAAGAAGAACACTGACCACCGGTGTATCAAAACTAGGGCTCTGAAAGGGGTCATCCCTGTCATAGAAATTGGCTCGCACACCAAGGAGGGTGGGTGGGTCGGTATTGAATCTGTGGCTAGATAAAGTCTCTACCAGCTAAGGCGTTACCGAAGGTAAGTAACTTGTTCATCTGATAGAGACTTCAAGCCACTGATTCCTTACCTTTTGAATAGATACCCAAGCAATACCATTCCCAGAGGACGGTCTGCTAACTCATTTCAAATGTGAAAGTCCTGCAGGACTGAATGGGCAAAGTGCCCATCTGTGCGGACCTTACTGTCCAGACAGTAATGTTTGGTGAACATGTGAAGGGAAGCCCACGATACTGCCTAGCAGATATCCAGGACCGGAACTTCGCGTGTTACTGCCGTGGTCGCAGCTTTAGCTCTGGTGGAATGAGCTCACAAACCTTCAGGAGATTGCTTCTTACCAGTGCGTAACAGATTTTGAAGCAGAGCACAACCCAACAAGATGATGGTTCGCTTCCGTACTGCCTGACTTTTCTTCACACCCACATACCCTACAAAGAGTTGGTTTACCACCCGGAACTCTTGTGTACGGTCAAGGTAGAACGACAACCCCCTTTATGGGTCGAGGCAGTGGAGTCGCTCCTCTTCTTTAGAGGAATGAAGGGGGGTTGAAAAAGTAGGCTGGGTGACTGATTGGCCTACATGAAACAGTGAAACCACTTTTGGTAGAATAGAGGCCTGTGTGCAAAGTAACAGTTTTTCAGGATATACTGAGAGAGAAGGTGGCTTATATGATAAGGCCTGCAGCTCACTCACTTGACAGACAGAAGTAATTGCCACAAGGAAGGCTGTTTTTTAGTGTGAGAAGCCAGAGGGGACAATTGTAGAGAGGCTCAAAAGGAGCGCACATTACAAAAGTCAAAACTAAATTAAGGTCCCACTGAGGAATAATGAATGGTGTAGGAGGGAAGAGATGAGTAAGACCTTTGCGAAATCTATGTACAATAGGGAACTTGAACAAAGAAGGTTGGTCAGGCAACCACAAAAAAGCAGAAAGGGCATACAAATAGCCCTTAAGAGAGCCCAGAGCAATGCCCTGCTGGGCAAGAGAAAGAATGAAGAGTACGACTTCAGAAAGAGGATCAATAGATTTTTCTGCACACAATGCCCTAATTTATTCCCAACGGCAGCCGTATACCGCCTTTGAGGGACGCCTGGCTGCCAAGATGATGTTACAGACTTTGGGAGGAAGGTCGAAAGCTGTCAACTGTCGCCGCTCAATCTCCACGCAAAAAGGCGGAGAGTGGACAGGTTCGGGTGGAGAACCCTCCCCAGCTGCTGCGACAGAAGATCTTCCCAAAAGGGCACCCTGATTGGAGGATCAATGGCCATGCTCAGTAGCTTGGGATACCAGACTCTGTGCCCAGTCCGGACCCACAAGAATGACTTGGGCACGGTCGTTATTGATCGTCTTGAGAACTCTGGGTAAGAGTGGTATGGGCGAAAAGGCATACAGGAAGTCTGAACTACACTCGAGAAGAAACACGTCTCTGAGCAAGAGCCGCCTTGGAACATCCAGCATGCAATACTGCTGACATTGTGCATTCTCGGCAGAGGCAAATAGATCTAACGATGGCTCTCCCCACTGCTAAAAGAGCCCTTGCACCACCTCCGGGTGGAGAAGCTATTCGTGATCCGCTAGGCATCTTCGACTGAGTTCGTCTGCTCTGGTGTTCAGAGTGTCTGCCAGGTATTGAACCACCAGGGATATGTCCTGCTGTTCCATCCATGTCCAGAGATGCAGGGCCTCTTGACAAAGGATCCAAGACCTCACACCGCCCTGTTTGTTGCAGTACCACATGGCGGTGGTGTTGTCCATGAACACCTGCACTAGCCTTCCCCTGATGGAGGGTAGAAAGACTTTCAATGGCAGTAGAATTGCACAGAGCTCCAGCTAATTGATGTGGAGTCCGGATTTTGCCAGAGATCAGAGACCTCTGATCTCCACCCCTCCTACATGGCCGCCCCAGCCCAGAAGTGATGCATCGGTCACTACTGTGAGATCTGTTTGGGGAAGGGAGAAGGTTCTGCCTCTGACAATTGCGGTTCGTTAGCCACCACTGCAGATCTTTTGTAGTTCCCTTCGAGATCTGGACCGTGTCGGAGAGATTCCCCTGATGCTGCAACTGCTGGAAATTCAGGCTCCACCGCAGAGCCCGCATATGCCAACTGGCATGTGTCACCAGCAGGATGCAGGAGGCTATGAGACCCAGCAGCTTCAGAGTCAGTCTCACCGAAACCCAGGATAGAGGCTGAAACATCAGTATCATAGCCTGAATATCCTGGACTCGTCTCTTGTGAGGATAAGCCCAAAGCACCATGTCCATAACAGCTCAGATGAAAGGGAGCATCTGAGAAGGAGTCAGGTGTGACTTCAGCACGCTGATAGTGAACCCCAGCGATTGCAGAAGGCTCGCTGTAGTCTGGAGGTGGGAGACGACAGCCTGGGGCGAGCTCACCTTCAGCAGCCAGTCCTCGCACCCCTGATCTCCGCAGATGAGCTTCATCCACCGCTATCACCTTGGCGAACACCCGAGGGGGGCTGGTAAGGCTTACAGGAAGCATGGTGAACGGAAAATGCTCGTGGCCTACCATAAACTGGAGATAGCACCGGTCGGCAGGCAGGACGGGAATATGAAAATAGGCGTCGACCAAGTCCAATGCTACCATCCAGTCTCCAAGGTCCAGGGCAGACAAGACCTGAGCCAATGTGAGCATTTTGAATTTCTCCTTTTTGAGGAAGAGATTGAAGGCTAGCAGATCGAGAACAGGACGAAGGCCTTTGTCCTTTTTGGGAACCAGAAAGTAGCGGAAATAGCAACCACAGCCTACTTCTGGCACCGGAACCCCTTGGCCAAGAGAGCTGTGACCTTCTTGCGGAGATGATCCTCCGTCAGCCGGTCATGAGATGGTGGCATGGGTGATGGGGTAGTCTCGAGGGGGAGGGAGTAGCCCCTTCGGACAGTCTGCAAAACCCTCCTGTCTGATGTTATGGACTGCCAGTGGGGCAGGAGATGGCAAATCCTGCTGTCAACTGGGTGCCCATGGTGTTAAGGGGCAGACTAGAAGGGTTTGCAGCTTAATGCAGTGGGGGTGGGGTGATGTGGGGGGAGGGGTGGATGGTGGATTGACCAGACCTCTGGCCACCTGACCCATGAGGTCTGTGGGTACTGCAGAGGCTAGGGAGCATGTGTGGCATGGTGGCTGGCCGGGAATTGGCACAGCTGGAAGCCTCTTCCGTAGCCACAAAAGGTGGATTGGAAGGAGGGGGGGGGGGGCAGTAGCGAAGCCCAAGGACCTGGATGTAGTCCGAGAGTCCTTGAAGTGTTTGAGAGCCGAATCCGCCTTGTCTTCAAAACAACAGGTGCCATCGAAGGGCATGTCCATAAGGGAAGCTAGGACATCCCGCGAAAAGCCAAATGACCTCAGCCAGGCGTAGCTACGGAGTGCCACCAATGAAGAGCACTCTCCAGCCCAAATCGGGTGGCGAACTTTGCTGCGTCATTGTTAGAAATGGGATCTCTGGTTGGCTAAGGCTTGCGCCAAAGCCAGGCAGAGACCACCACTCTAGTCAGGGCAAGGGAGTTACACGCCAAAGATAACCCCTGCTCACCCCCTTGGTAGCTTGGCACGAGCAGTCAGGCTTATCCCGGAGGCAATGTGTAAAGCGTTTGCGCCACACACCCACAGCAACAACATACTAGGCACACCACAAAAAAGGAACTCCACACAAGGTTATATATAAAAATAGCCTTTGTATTATTATAAAACACATTAGAATAGTACTCACATAATGTACATCGTGCCACCTGGCACTAGGTCATATTTACAAGGGATTATTTACACCTGACAGGGCCAACTGGACCACTGTCAGAACCAGCACAAAGCGAACTTAGTATACGTATCACTTATAATAAATGTAGAACACATCATAAACGTACAACCAGTAATCACTGGTAACCACTGTACTTAGCATCAGCCTGTAACATAAACTACATTATGCACAGTATCACATTAGGCGCGAATTACATTCTGCGCCAACCTCACCAGCATAAATACATTATGCAATCCTCTCATAAGTCTAAACCCATTAGACCCCAACCTCCTAAGTATAACTCACATTAGGGGCGTAAAGCACAGTAGAGAATAACTCACAACCTAAACGCATTAGGTAATAATAAAATCACAAGCATAAACACATTATGCAAAACCTCATAATCATGACAGAACATTAGAGGCCTAAAACAGGGTGCGTAAATCATAATACAGGAATCACATTTCCTAGCACCACCATATCACGTTAGCACATACCTCACAGCAGAAACCTTAGCAGAGGCATAAATCACATTAGGGCCTGGCGCCCTACAACCCTAACAGTCCCCCTGGCCAACTGGCCATCTCAAGAAGGGGCTCAAATGCCCTATGTCCCAAAGTCAGGGCGCGCTGCCAAAGCAACGGAAAGTCCAAGGTGCACACTGCGCAAACCTAAACGTAGCAGCTGGCACTAATTGCTGCGCAGCTGTGAAAGAAAAGTACTGGGGCAGGTGAGTGCTTCTCACTCCTGAGTCACATCAAGAAAATGCCCCCAAAGAAAGAGTAACCTAAACGGTGCAGCTGCCCACTACTTGCTGGGCAGCTGGAGATACCAAATGAGGGCACTGGCACCGACTGTGCCCTGCAAAACAAATATGTCAATATTGGAGCCCCACAGGGCTCTAAAACAATCATGGCCACAACTAAGCGAAAGTACGGGCCCCACTGGCCCTCAGGACCCCCCTGGGGCCTTTAAACAAATATGGCCCACGTTGGAGCCATCAGGGCTCTGAAACACACTGTGCCCCTTGGAAGAGCCATCTGGGCTCCAAGAATAAATGCGCCCAACGTTGGAGCGGCCCGCTGCCAGACGGGGCCGCTCTAGAAACTAAACACGGTGCCTTCACTGGCACAACCAAACTGCGCCTAGAAATGCCCCCAAGCTTTGGAGCCACACAGGCTCTGGAAATAAACATACCCCTCTCCCGGGAGCGGTAGCGCAATGCGGCCGTGTCCTCTGCCCAGCCATCACTCACCGGGTCTCGCTGGGCGGCTGCACTCGGTCTCTTCTGGCGGTGCGGGGCTTCCCTCTGCTCCGGACACCGAGGACGGCAGGCGGGGCTCTCTCACTCCTGAGAGCCTCGCTGGCGTCGGCTGCACCACTCTTCACCCGGGCCCCCTCCTGGGACCCGGGACTTCCATGTGGAGCCCGCGAGGCTCCGGACACCTTCCGCTACTTCTTCTGTTGCCGGGGCTCCCCACAGCTCATGGGAGCACCGCATCACTACCGGCGCCGGACTCCTCTTCACCCGGGCCCCCTCCTGGGACCGGGACTTCGGGATGGAGCCCGCGAGGCTCCTTCACTTCCTTTCTCGGCCGCGCTGCGATTAGTCAGCCGGCCGCTATGCCCCGCCCACAACCAGGCAACTGTGCCTGTCTTCCGGGTCGCACTTGGCAGCGGCCCGCCAACGTTTTTCTTCTCGGCTGCGGCGATGCGGGGTGGGCACCCGTTCAATAAAAAATATAAAGCGGGGTGGGCACCCGCTATTAAATAACAGCACCGGCGTACCATGAGGGGTAGGCTCCCTCCCAATTAAGATTAATAAGCGGGGTGGGCTCCCACTCGGCACGACAAAAATGCGGGGGAATCCCTACGCCGGGGATTCCCTCCTCCACGGGCAGCTTAGCGCTGCGGAGCCCTCGTGCTCCTTCTCTGGGTAATTAAAGGATAGCGCTTCCAGACGCTAGATGAAGCCCAAGTCCTGCAGGCAAAGAGATGGAGCCAAGGAAGCTCCCAGCAAAGAGGTCTTCAAGGTCCAGGGGCAAGGCAGGGCCCAGGGAGGCAAGCCCTTCTGGCAGCCCCCCCCTGGGCCCCAGCAGCAGCACGCCCCTGGCAGATTCGAGTCCAGGAACAAGAACATTTTCATGGGGTCACAGCCCCTTCTTTTATACACCCTTTTCCCTTTGTGTAAAGGTGCAGGGCTGGGGAAAAACCAGACGCAACTGGTTTGGGGGAGCTTTGGAGCACTTTGTTTTGCCCAGCTCCTCTCTCCTTTCACAGGACAGGCTAGGAACATCAGACGCACCACAGGGGGTGGAGCCAGCATTGTGGAGGGAAGGCACAGTCCTATTCAGGTCCCAGGAGCAACTCCTCCCTCCCATCTAGATGCAGATCTCCCTATTCAGCCCTGCGCTGACTCACCCTGCCCCTCCTGGAGCCACACACACCTCCCAGCCCCTGTCACTCACAAGCCAGACATGCAATTCACATCAGGCAGGCAGACACAGAGCACACATAAATGCCAACTTCTAAAAGTGGCATTTCTACACCAGTCACAATAAATCTGCGCACACCATTGCGCAGCATTTATTCTCACGAGTTCGCACATACTAAACTCGCCCCTGCACTCCTCTCACACCAGGAATTACCATGGACACACATATCCCCCATGCATTCCTATGGGAGGGCAGGCCAATCTCACCACACGCACTCAGCGCGCACGCACTTTACACTGGACCACAGTGCTAAAGTGCCCAGAGACTTAAAACTACTAACATACAAGGCAAAAAGTTTAGGGGTGAACCTGCCAAAAAGGGCCAAGTCCAACACAACCCCCTTCCAGCCAAAACGCAGGGCAGACCAATCACCACTGTGATGGGCTTCCCTGCTTGGGGCGATAGAACACGGACGCGGGCCCGCACTGCAGGGACACCCTCCGGTTCTACGCCACTCTGAACCCATGTGGTTCCCTCTGAAAAAAAACTCAGGACCAACTAGGCTACCCCACGGGTACTCCCTAGTTGTCCACGGCCAGGACCAGGCCCTAGGCCACCCAGATACCACTGGTCCTTGCCAATCCACAGAGTGGGGGGAAGTAACCCCTGGCAACCAATAGCCATTCTCCACTCTCCCTCTCAGTGTAGTTCCAAACTACCACTGATCCTTCAACCTAGGGTCCGCACCCTCAGGCTGACCAGAGGTCACGGGCGAAGCATCTCCTCCCCCTACCTCTATTTCTGGGGTCGCGCACTCTCCCAGGAAAAGCACCCTCCAGAACACAACTCTCCCACCAGTTCAGGACCTCTCTCCATGAACTGATATACCACCTGGGATCCAAATTCACCGGCTGCACCGGGGTCAGAGGCAGGTACTCCCTCCCTCTGTACCCCCTTCCAGAGTCCGATACCCTCCCAACTGGAGTGGTCCCCCCTAGAAGGCAAACCGGCCAGGACACTGATTACAGTCGCCCTGCCGTCCAGGTCAGGCAAACACCTGAACCTGGCTCCCCAACCCAGGGACGCTACCCTTTGGTCAGATGCCCGGCGAACCAGGACTTCACGGGGAGCACGCATGCCCCCCCCGAGGGTGACACATAACTAATGTGTCGTGTGACAGTCTGCCGGGCACAAACCCAGGGCAGAAGTGGTGTCCCCATGGCCCCTTCTGGACCCACTGGTTTTTCCACTGGGGAACCTCTCCCCCTCTCACCCCTCAATCAGGACTTCTGCACCCTCCACTTAGGAGCGGTGCTGTCTAGCACCAGGACTGCTGGAGCTCTGGTTACAGACGCTCCACGTCCTCTAGACACTGGGAGATCCTCCTCAAATGGTCTACAAGTACAGCCTAGGCTCCCAACCTGGTGTTCCCTAAAGAAACCATCCAGGCCCTGAGACGGGGTTTCGGGCACCTGGAGACACGCAGTCCCACTCACTCCTTCCCCTCTGAGACAGGACGTGAGCCCCTACACCGGGACCTAGCTGGGCTACTCTGAACCTCTTCCACCACTCTGGGCTGGAAGACACCTCAGCCACTCCTTTTGAAATCGCTCTCAAATGCCTCTTCAGATCCTCTAACACGGGGAGATCCCCCATACAGAACAGTCCAACAGGACAGACTAGGTTCCCAACCTCCTCACTATAACGGTTCCTAGTTGGGTTCATTTGAACCATCTCCGCCACGCGGGTTAGGAGACACCTGCACCATCCCTCAAGGTTACTCCCCCATGCAAGTTCCTTATTTCAGAGAACTCACACTCAATTATTCAGCAAGCTCCTTATTTCAGAGAACTCACCCCAGCGTCCAGCAGCACATCACTCATCCACACACACCCCCCCCAGACCGGTGAGACAGTTCCTTACTGTCCCTGAATCTCAACCTGCACCCCTCTTACTGAGCACCAGGTACCATACTCTGGGAACGGGACGGGGACTTCATGCACTGGACACACACTTCGGTGCCACCACTGGATCCCACCCTTACTGGTGAATCCAGAAAACTCACACTGAACTTAGGGGATAATCTACCCTCCCGAGCTAGTGACTCCATACCAATTAAGTCCCCACTGTAGGCCAACCCAAGAACCAGCGCAATGGCTCAAGGGCAGTCTCTCCTCCAGATTCTCTGGTTTCTGTCCTTGGCAGGACACCCAACTCATAGTGCACAAGAAACACATTTCAAAAAGAAATGACACTTAAAACAAACTCAGAAACAATAATCCCTTTCCATGTGACTATCTAAAATGCAGAGTTTTGTAGTGCAGCCAGTTGTCGCTGTGGTACTGCGCAAACGCAAGTCCTAATCCCCACCGCTGACAACCAATGTTAGAAATGGGATCTCTGGTTGGCTAAGGCTTGCGCCAAAGCCAGGCAGAGACCACCACTCTAGTCAGGGCAAGGGAGTTACACGCCAAAGATAACCCCTGCTCACCCCCTTGGTAGCTTGGCACGAGCAGTCAGGCTTATCCCGGAGGCAATGTGTAAAGCGTTTGCGCCACACACCCACAGCAACAACATACTAGGCACACCACAAAAAAGGAACTCCACACAAGGTTATATATAAAAATAGCCTTTGTATTATCATAAAACACATTAGAATAGTACTCACATAATGTACATCGTGCCACCTGGCACTAGGTCATATTTACAAGGGATTATTTACACCTGACAGGGCCAACTGGACCACTGTCAGAACCGGCACAAAGCGAACTTAGTATACGTATCACTTATAATAAATGTAGAACACATCATAAACGTACAACCAGTAATCACTGGTAACCACTGTACTTAGCATCAGCCTGTAACATAAACTACATTATGCACAGTATCACATTAGGCGCGAATTACATTCTGCGCCAACCTCACCAGCATAAATACATTATGCAATCCTCTCATAAGTCTAAACCCATTAGACCCTAACCTCCTAAGTATAACTCACATTAGGGGCGTAAAGCACAGTAGAGAATAACTCACAACCTAAACGCATTAGGTAATAATAAAATCACAAGCATAAACACATTATGCAAAACCTCATAATCATGACAGTAGATTAGAGGCCTAAAACAGGGTGCGTAAATCATAATACAGGAATCACATTTCCTAACACCACCATATCACGTTAGCACATACATCACAGTAGAAACCTTAGCAGAGGCATAAATCACATTAGGGCCTGGCGCCCTACAACCTTAACAGTCCCCCTGGCCAACTGGCCATCTCAAGAAGGGGCTCAAATGCCCTATGTCCCAAAGTCAGGGCGCGCTGCCGAAGCAACGGAAAGTCCAAGGTGCGCACTGCGCAAACCTAAACGTAGCAGCTGGCACTAATTGCTGCGCAGCTGTGAAAGAAAAGTACTGGGGCAGGGGAGTGCTTCTCACTCCTGAGTCACATCAAGAAAATGCCCCCAAAGAAAGAGTAACCTAAACGGTGCAGCTGCCCACTACTTGCTGGGCAGCTGGAGATACCAAATGAGGGGCACTGGCACCGACTGTGCCCTGCAAAACAAATATGTCACATATTGGAGCCCCACGGGGCTCTAAAACAATCATGGCCACAACTAAGCGAAAGTACGGGCCCCACTGGCCCTCAGGACCCCCTGGGGCCTTTAAACAAATATGGCCCACGTTGGAGCCATCAGGGCTCTGAAACACACTGTGCCCCTTGGAAGAGCCATCTGGGCTCCAAGAATAAATGCGCCCAACGTTGGAGCGGCCCGCTGCCAGACGGGGCCGCTCTAGAAACTAAACACGGTGCCTTCACTGGCACAACCAAACTGCGCCTAGAAATGCCCCCAAGCGTTGGAGCCACACGGGCTCTGGAAATAAACATACCCCTCTCCCGGGAGCGGTAGCGCAATGCGGCCGTGTCCTCTGCCCAGCCATCACTCACCGGGTCTCGCTGGGCGGCTGCACTCGGTCTCTTCTGGCGGTGCGGGGCTTCCCTCTGCTCCGGACACCGAGGACGGCAGGCGGGGCTCTCTCACTCCTGAGAGCCTCGCTGGCGTCGGCTGCACCACTCTTCACCCGGGCCCCCTCCTGGGACCCGGGACTTCCATGTGGAGCCCGCGAGGCTCCGGACACCTTCCGCTACTTCTTCTGTTGCCGGGGCTCCGCACAGCTCATGGGAGCCCCGCATCACTACCGGCGCCGGACTCCTCTTCACCCGGGCCCCCTCCTGGGACCGAGACTTTGGGATGGAGCCCGCGAGGCTCCTTCACTTCCTTTCTCGGCTGCGCTGCGATTAGTCAGCCGGCCGCTATGCCCCGCCCACAACCAGGCAACTGCGCCTGTCTTCCTGGTCGCACTTGGCAGCGGCCCGGCAACGTTTTTCTTCTCGGCTGCGGCGATGCGGGGTGGGCACCCGTTCAATAAAAAATATAAAGCGGGGTGGGCACCCGCTATTATATAACAGCACCGGCGTACCATGAGGGGTAGGCTCCCTCCCAATTAAGATTAATAAGCGGGGTGGGCTCCCGCTCGGCACAACAAAAATGCGGGGGAATCCCTACGCCGGGGATTCCCTCCTCCACGGGCAGCTTAGCGCTGCGGAGCCCTCGTGCTCCTTCTCTGGGTAATTAAAGGATAGCGCTTCCAGGCGCTAGATGAAGCCCAAGTCCTGCAGGCAAAGAGATGGAGCCAAGGAAGCTCCCAGCAAAGAGGTCTTCAAGGTCCAGGGGCAAGGCAGGGCCCAGGGAGGCAAGCCCTCCTGGCAGCCCCCCTGGGCCCCAGCAGCAGCACGCCCCTGGCAGATTCGAGTCCAGGAACAAGAACATTTTCATGGGGTCACAGCCCCTTCTTTTATACACCCTTTTCCCTTTGTGTAAAGGTGCAGGGCTGGGGAAAACCAGACGCAACTGGTTTGGGGGAGCTTTGGAGCACTTTGTTTTGCCCAGCTCCTCTCTCCTTTCACAGGACAGGCTAGGGACATCAGACGCACCACAGGGGGTGGAGCCAGCATTGTGGAGGGAAGGCACAGTCCTATTCAGGTCCCAGGTGCAACTCCTCCCTCCCATCTAGATGCAGATCTCCCTATTCAGCCCTGCGCTGACTCACCCTGCCCCTACTGGAGCCACACACACCTCCCAGCCCCTGTCACTCACAAGCCAGACATGCAATTCACATCAGGCAGGCAGACACAGAGCACACATAAATGCCAACTTCTAAAAGTGGCATTTCTACACCAGTCACAATAAATCTGCGCACACCATTGCGCAGCATTTATTCTCACGAGTTCGCACATACTAAACTTGCCCCTGCACTCCTCTCACACCAGGAATTACCATGGACACACATATCCCCCATGCATTCCTATGGGAGGGCAGGCCAATCTCACCACACGCACTCAGCGCGCACGCACTTTACACTGGACCACAGTGCTAAAGTGCCCAGAGACTTAAAACTACTAACATACAAGGCAAAATGTTTAGGGGTGAACCTGCCAAAAAGGGCCAAGTCCAACACTCATTGCCACCGGCAATAGCCTGCTTAAGGATGGCTCGCGCCTCCTCCGAGACCATAAGCAGCACTTGTGTCCCACACAGTATGGCTTTATCAACAAAATGGTATGCGGTGTTCACAGACCACAGTGCACGGTTGGCAGAAGAGAAAATACTCTTCCCAAAGGTATGCAAGCCTCTTGAATTCCTTGTCCGGTGGAGTGGAAAGGAACCTTGGACGCTGAGACCTTCACCACCAAGCTCTCAAGAGTGGGGTACTGAGTGTGGAAAGCTGGGTCTACAGGAGTTAGGCTGTGGCGAGATCTGAATGTTCTGTGGACGGTGGGGCCTGTGCATGGCTTGGCCAAGGCCCGACCAGAACATCAGAGTGGGCTTGACTGAAGGGCAGTAGGGGGTTATGTGTGGGATACACCCAGCTGACGCACCTCAGTCAAAACATTTGTTTTGACTTCCATGGAAGGCAGCTGGAGGATGAGGACCTCAGCTGCTAACCAAAGTAAAGAAGGTCCCTTCCTCCGTAGCCACACTAGAAAGATAAGATCAGACCAGTGTCTGGTGAGTTGTCCAGGACACTGGCATCCGCCAGCTCCCCATGCCAGTAATCATCCAGATGGGCCAAAGGGTCTTCATGAGGGTCAGGGCAGCCATAAGGATCCTCACATCACCCCAGTCAAAATCCCCACTGGGCCTGTCAAGAAAAGGAGGCAATGTATCCGACCCGGTCAGTGCTGGTGTCGAAAGACGCTAGCCCAGCTCCGTATCAGAGTCAGGAGTAACTATGGTCTTTGCGCTGCCAGCACCACAGGAATGAATCCCAGCAAAGGTTGTGGGTAAGGCACTCCACAGGGGTCCACATGCCCAAATATGAGGTGTAAGACCTCATAAAATTCCTGAAGTTGGACGAAGGTTGCTCCTGGAAATTCAGGAAGGCGCGAAGCGGACTCATGCTCCGGGCCCACAAGTGGAGTGCAGAAGCAGGGCCATTACTTGCGTCATCGTTCCTGTGCCTCGTCCGATGACTTGGACCACGTGGCAAAGTCGAAGAGCACTTCTATTTTTGGGAATGTTTTTATTTGTGGGACCTACCCGATGAAGACTTCGACCGTGATGACGACTGACGGAAATGACTGAGAATGTCCCAGAGACCTAGAGCGGTGCAGAGTGTCAGGCCACCAAGATCTTTATCTTCCAAATTGCCTTCAGAATTATGATGTGGCAATCAGGACAGCTCCTGGAGTTGTGGTCTGACTACAGGCACCACAGGCAAACCAGATGTAGGTCCATCACAGACATTTGTCTGCAACAGGCCTCACAGAGTTTAAAACCCACTGGCTTCTTAGGGGACATCGCTAGCACAATGGGAGCAAAAGTGCTTCAAAGTCTGACAAAAAGGTTTAAAAACTGGTCAAAAAATGACTGGGGTAGCTCTTCCGGAACCACGCTGTTGGCACAGAAATAAAGAAACTGATGTCAGTGCGCTGGGGTGACTCCTACATAGGCACCGTGAACATCACACCAGGTACGGACAATGCCTATATAGAGCCATTTGATGCCACCTACCAGCATGCAGGAGTACTGCTCAAGACGTTCTGGAACCAGTCCGACGCCTGGGGAAAATTCTAAGGTAAGGAATCTGCAGCTACATATCTGATACTCCAGGTTTCCTTTTTTGAGGTGCCTTCGTGGAAGTGCTTGGTCGAGCAATTTTCACAAAATCATAACGCTGAAGAGGGGGAATTCCCTTGGAAGGGGGTACTGCTTTTTCTTCAAAAATGCAGTAGTAATATCCTCTCCCTATAATTCAGAGTCTTGAAAGAAAAGGTTTTATCGAAGTTATAGAGCAAACTTTTGTGAGATTGATAAAGAAAATATCCTGTTCTTGTGGTTCATTTGTATAGATCTTTTGTCCACACGTAAAGCAGAATTTGGAGAGAAATGTTTTGTCTTTGTCAGTGAGCACAGCTAGTGACAAAGAAAAAGTTTCCCTGGCCAAAAAAAGGGGAGATTTTTTTCTACAGAATAGCCTCCAAAACAACTCACAGCAGTCTCAAACCTGAAGATAGGGCTGCTTCAAATCCAGATTAAGGACAAAGTAGTTCAAGCAGAGGTCACAGAGAGGTTAGAGCAGCTCTTTTGGGGATACCCTCACACATAACATATGGTAGAAATATGAGCTACTGTGGCAGCTAGGGGTAAGGAGGAGAGCTCAGCACTTCCACCTCAAAGGCTGAAGTTCAGGTTGTTTCAAATTAGGTTACTAAATAAGGAAAAAGCTACTTACCAGTATGCATCTGTTCTTGGCATGTAGAGCTGCAGAGATTCACACTTTGTGCATAGATCGCCATCTGGTGTTGGGCTCGGATGCTTGCACCTTGTTGTTGTCTTGGAAGAAGTCTTTGTAGTCACGAGATAGGTGACTCCTCCCTTGGACGATAGTGCGCATGGGCATCGACTCCATCCTCAGATTGTTTTTCGCCATGAAGGGAAATGATGGAGTTTGTAAGAAACAGAAAGATGTCCATGAGAATGTATCTAAGTAAGATAACACTGGAACGGATTCAGGTTCCGGGGAGGTGGGTGGGCGTGTGAATCTCTGCAGCTCTACATGCCAAGAACAGATGCATACTGGTGAGTAGCATTTTCCGTTCGAGGCATATGAGCTGCAGAATTCACACTTTGTGCATAGACTGTACAGCAGTGTCTCCCCTAGCGGTGGTCGCCTGTATCGGTTGCAGTGGTTTGAAAAAGTGTCTTAAGAACAGCTTGGCCTACAGAAGCTTGTTGCTTTGCCTGCACATCTACACAATAGTGTTTGGTGAAGGTGTGTGTGGTAGACCATGTTGCTGCCTTACAAATGTCTTCTAGGAGAATGTTCCCTAAGAATGCCATGGAAGCCCCTAGTTTGCGTGTTGAATGCGCTCTAGGGATAATTGTTAAGGTACGTTTTGCTTTCTGATAGCATATATGAATACATTTTACTATCCACCTGGCAATTCCAGCTTTGGAAATAGGATTGCCTTTATGAGGTGGAGAGAAAGCTACAAATAGTTGCTTTGTTTTCCTAAAGGCTTTAGTCCTGTCTATATAGTAAAGTAAAGCTCTTTTGACGTCGAGCGTGTGAAGAGCTCTTTCCGCTTCCGAATCAGGGTTTTGGAAAAATACTGGTAACTCTACTGATTGATTAAGGTGGAAAGCAGAGATTACTTTGGGAAGGAATTTTGCATTTGTCCTAAGAACCACTTTGTTATGATGTATTTGTAAGAATGGTTCTTGTATGGTTAAAGCCTGTATCTCACTTACTTTTCTGAGAGGTGATTGCGACAAGGAAGGCTACTTTCCATGTAAGGAATTGTAATTCGCATTTGTTTAAAGGCTCAAATGGGGGACCCATGAGATAGTAAGAACAATGTTTAGGTTCCACACTGGAGAGGGTGGCAGTCTGGGTGGAATTATTCTTTTAAGGCCTTCCATAAAGGCTTTGATAGCGGGTACCCTAAACAATGACAAATGTTGTCTGTTTTGTAGGTAGGCGGCCAGGGCAGCCAGATGCAATCTTATTGATGAGTATGCTAGATTGCATCTTTGTAGATGTAGCAAATAGCAGATAATGTTTTGAATTGAAGCATCTAATGGGTCAATTTTGTTATTGTTGCAGTAAATGACGAATCTTTTCCATTTAGCTGCATAGCAAGCTCTAGTAGTGGGGCGTCTGGCTTCCTTAATAATGTTCATACAGTCTGGTGGGAGGTTAAGGTAACCGAACTCTAGGATTTCAGGAGCCAGATCGCTAGATTCAGTTGTGCTGGATCTGGGTGCCTTTTCTCTCCATGGTTCTGTGTTAGCAGTTTTGGGGAGAGACGTAATTTTTGGTGTGGAACTATTAGGGAAATAGGAACTACACTCCTGTGTCTATTGGGAGAAACAATACTTGCTTACAGCAAGTGACCCTGGAGTTGACCGTTACTAGATATGGGATGCCTGGCAGCATGCCGCAGCAACTCTGATCATTCAACATGAGGTAACTCCCATTAGAAAGTTGTCCAAACGTTGGATTAATCACAGCAGCTGGTGTACCCTGCAGATGGCAAGACAAATTTGCCACAGAACCATTACAAGCCCCGCGTAAAGAAATATCCTGACATATAAGTGAACCGCTCAGTGCACGTTTACAGTGTGTACCGCTCAAAAACACTTCACGATCCCCACTCCAACATCTATGTGTATACGGTAAATCCCAAGATGTCTTAATGTATTCCTTACCCAACCTTTCATATTTGCCTGTTTGCATTCGTCTGAGGCAATACTGAAACTGAAAAGTACTCACAGGTAATGTTATTTTGCCATGAATAAGCCATTCTGTAGCTGGTTTTTCTGCCACTGTGAATGGTAACTTTTCCAGTTTTTCAATGCTCAGCACTGTATACTTTGCTCCTCTTTGTGCCAGTTCGATCTGTTTATCAGTTAGATTGTATTCTGCAAACAGAGCTGACGTGTTGATGAAACGCCAAGGCACATAGCCCGCTCGCAAAGATTGCAGCGTCCAGCTTAATAACACAATAGAACGTAATTGAGACTGGCCTTGTTGTAACATCGCCAAATCTTGTTCTAGTATGTCGATAGCAGAGGATACAATGCCATCCAATGAATATATTCTGGAGGACAAAGTTGTTAACCCATTGTCGACCACAGAGAGTGTTTTCTCTAAATTAATACGATCAAGTTCACGTATTCGTTCTGCAGCCTCCATCTGTGATACTTTCCATGCTTCATTATAGGCAGCATAAATGCCGGCATATATGAAACGTTTTTGATGCGGTTTTCTTGGTCCAAGCAAGAATTCCCTAAGGTCTGCGTCCTTTTTAAGTAAGGTTAAGTGTTGTTTCACATCCTGTAGTGTAGACTTATGCAGCCAATCGAGGCATAATTTTCCTACACTGTATGTTGTTACTACCCCCGGATGTTGTCTTTGGACGTATCTTGGGTCTGGCCTATTAATAGTAAAGCCCTGAGTTTTATTCAGGAATCTTTCATGACAGTTATTCGTGTCTGTGGGCCAGATCAACCACTTCTTCCAATCAGGATTAGATCTGTTGAGTTGTAGTATATTGTCAACTGTCACCACTGCTGTTGTATTATTATCACTGGCAGGTGTTGGTACAGAAGGTGTGTTCATCTCTTTGATCTTGGCTAATCCAAGACAAGATGTTTGTTGGACGGTTTCATTCAAAAACAGTATTTGTTCAGGGATAATGCAGGCTCTAAATAAAGCTTCTATACCCTGTACTTGCCATTCTTTAGTACCCCAGACAGTTTTTGTGTCTACTGTGTCTTTCCATAAGTCGAAACCCTGTCTAGACAGTCGGGCAATAAATGCTGCAGAGTAAATCTGTTTTGTATTAGTTAACATAATTTTCAGTCCTGTTTTGTTTACATTTTTATAGTAAAACATTTCTGGATCAGATGTATTGTAACCTGAAAAATATGGAAACTTGTTGGCAAATGTTTTTGAACTACCTTTAGGTGGTGTAGGACAATGTTCCCATTGGTTAAACATAAACACATTTCTTGGATATGCAGATTTATGCAAATAATGATGACCATAGTGGTTATAACAATACATGTTCATAGTCTAATGAACCCTCTAAATATTCATTTTTAGAAAATGCAGCAGATTTTTCTAGGTCAAACATTATGTCATTCACAGTCTCAAAGTCCCAATCATCTGAATAGGTACTGGACGTAGTTAGATCACTTAGTGAAATTTTAAACAAATGTGGTATGTTCAATTGTTCATTCGGGCCGAAGATATCATAATCTGTTGTGTCCCACACTATACCATCCTGTATAGGAACAGCTGTGATGTTCACTGATGACAAGTCTCTTGCTTCACGATGGGAAAATTTATGAGGTTTCAAAAGTACGTTCACGTCTTTTCCTTCAGTGTTCACATGGATGTATCTGCCACTTATAAGCACGCTCACAGTTGTTACCAAAGCTAGCCAGAGCAGGAAAACAAAAAGTCCAGATGTAATCCAGAGTTCAATCCATGGAGTAACCAAATAAGTCTTTTTCAGACAGTGAAGAAAGTCTTGTACTTGCTGCTTGAATTTCAATGATGCTGGCGTCGTTTCAGGTTCACTCGGATCTTCTGAGAACGTATCAAAGTTAATGAAATAGCCAGAAGCAGTTCTATCAATTGTTGGAATTGCATCAGGATTTGTAGAAATCACTGGAACCAGTTCATCACTTGCCACGTTGGTGTAGACAGGTGTATTTGGACTAACTGTTATTTGGTGTTCAAGAGGGATGAGTTCCATAGCGTTGTTGCTTAGTCCTCCATCAGTAACAGCTGAATTCTCGATTGTTATCAGTCTTTCAGTCTGAACCTCTTGGATAGTAGCGAGAGGAGTGCGTCTGCTACTAGGTCGGAGTCCACGAGGCCTACTATTCAGTATCGGCCACATACTGTGGTTTGATGAGGTCGATGGACACAAATCTTTTCTCCTTTCTTCCAGCAAGGGGCGGCAGAAGTACTGTTCTTGTTCCTTGAACTGCTAGGACAGGTACTGGTTGTCTGTAAGAAGGTCCAAATTCCTTCTTGTCCGCAATCTTTTCTCTGACTAGATCCCCAACTTTTGGAATCCAGACAGGCCTTGCTGGGACCGCCGATCTTTCCCCAGTGGTGGTTGGCTGTAGGAATACGTTGCTTTGTTTCGTTCTTAATTTATTGAGTTCTTGTAAAACAGCCAAACGATCTTTGATATCAAACGGTTTATTTTCCACCACTGTGCCTACGTGTTCAAGGTCTGGTACCCACATTCTTGTCCCAAATAGGACCTCATATGGAGTGACCCCCCCTAGAGAACTTCTTGGCAGATTATTCAATGAGCGTTGGACCCCACTAAGATGTTTGACCCACCCATCACCCGAACCTAATACCCTAGCTGTTATAGACTGCTTTATGTCCCGGTTTTTCCTTTCCACAACCCAATTTCCCTCAGGATGGAATGGAGAGGAATACCGCAATGCAACGCCCAGACTGGCCATGGCTTCTTTGTAAGCACGAGAGCTAAACGCAGGACCCTGGTCAGAATGTAGCGTGCCTATTGCGTATGTGCCGATAAAGACTCGCAAATCTTTTATAACAGTTCGAGCGTCAGCCGAGCGCTGAGGCCATAACCATAGGAACCTCGATTCAGTATTTGTGGGAATGCCTTTGTCCAGTAGGACGCAGGCGCGTAGATAGTCTAATGCTGTCTAACAATGGTGTCTGTACTGGGTTGCCGCATTCGCAGCATGGTGTCTGGTGGCTTTCTCGCTGTAATTTACAGTCTAAGCAGTTGTTGATGAATATGTGAATTTCTGTATTCATTCCAGGCCACCAGTACATCTCTTTTAACGTCAAAATTGTTTTAGAGATCCCTTGATGTGACAGACCCTCCCCCAAATGTGTTTCATAAATCAAGGCTGCTCTACGTTCCATGTTTGGAATTACCCTATCCCCCACTCCAGGGATTCGAGCAAAGGAACGTTGTTCGCATCAATTACATAAGAGTACTTGAGTGGAAACTTTTTGGTAACGCTGCACTGCTGCCTTTGCTTGATGCATTGACAGCCAACATTATCTCACCGTCTATTTTTGTTTTTGAACGAGTGATCGCAGCTACGGAAGCCGTCTGCACAGCCCCCTTTGCGGCTTCATCAGCCAATGAATTCCCTACAACGTGAACGCCATCACGTTGATGACTCAGTGTGTGGATCATGTGAGCCTTTGGTAGTTCGTTTTTCAACTGAACTACTTGTTCCCAAAGCATTTTGTGCTTTATTGTGCCACCTTTCGCATCTTTGAATCCATTTTCAAGCCAGTTTTGTATATATTCATTATACGACTGAACACAGTAAAAGGAATCGCACACTATTAGTGTGGGGAATTCTCGATCTGTACTTTCAAGTGCCAGTTTGAATGCTTGTAGTTCAGCTCGCTGAGCTGTACAATCTCCTAAAGACTGAGTTTTTGTGACCATAGGTCTGAAGATGCCATTTCGCATGCGACCTTTAACAATTGCACATGCTGCACTGTAAGCTTGCTTACTCCCTGTTGCGGGTTGTGCGGATCGGTCAGTGTAAATTATGAATTCGTACTGATCGAGAGGCAGAATTTCAGTAGGCAGAGGACATTCTTGTTCATACTGCAGGAATGCTTGTGTTTTTAAATCTGGATCAAAAACATATTCAACATCTGTTGCAGCAAGAGAATTAACCCATTGTATCCATCTTGGATGTAATGCTTTAGCATTTGGAATGCTTGCTTTTGTGACCGCTTCTAAAGCTGGTACCGGGTTACGACAATAATGCGTTTCCCTTGGGCTAAGGCTCTTTCTTTTGCTACAGCGGTTTGAACTGCTGTTAGAATTTTTTCAGTTGAACTGAAGCGCATTTCCGCTTGTGTGTACAAATGAGATTTGTATGCAATTGGTATCTTCTCACCCTCATTGAAGGTTAAGTAGGTGAATCCGCATTGACCCGAAATTATTCGGATCACCAAATTGCGTTGACTTACGCGTGTTTGTAAGTGATTTGTTGCTAACATGTTAGCCTGGAGTGAACGCAAGATTTCTGTGTGTTCCTGTGTCCAGTTTCTGATCGAAAAATCAGGTTTGATTAATGCGTAGAGGGGTTTAACCCTTTCTGCATAATTTAGAATGTATGTTCTTCCAAAATTTAGGAAACCCAGGATGGATTGTAAGTTTTTTAGCGTTTTTGGAGGTTGGAGCAGCGCACATTTTTCTAAAAAGTTAGCTGCCAAGCTCTTGCCTTCACTTGAAAGCTCATATCCTAGAAATAGGACATTGAGATGGGCAATTCGGGACTTTTAAAGTTGAACTTGTAGCCCTCAGAGGCGAAACCCAGTATAATGGTGCTCACCCTGTTCAAGTGTTTTTCCAGGTCATCGTCTGTCAGATAGATGTCATCGACATAGGACAATGCCTCATTGTCATAAATTTGTAGTAACTCTGTTACCCTCGCTTAGAATAAACCTGAGGCTGTTCTTGAACCCTTGTGGGAGTCGACAAAAGTGACGCTGGGTCCCCATTATGGAGAATGCTGTTAAGTACCTGCTTTCAGGTGCTATGTTTTGACAAAAGAAACCATTTGAGATGTCTAATGTTGTTTTGTATTTTTTACGCACAATGTTATTCATTAATGCTGTGCTATGTGCATTTTGCACTGCAAAAGTTTTAGAACAAGATTTTAGGTGTCTGTAATCCAAAACTAGACGATATGTATTGTCTGGTTTGGAGACAGGAAACAAAGGATTGTTCATTGAGGAGGTGCATGTTTCAATCACCCCTTGATATTCAAGTTGATCTAAGATCTCCCTGACCTGTTTTTTAGCTTCTTGCTTTATTGGGTACTGCCGTTGTGCAGTTGGTTCATGTTTCAGATGTATTTTATGGTGAGGTGAGTCCTCATCCCATCCTACATGATTTTTATATAATGCTGGGGCCTGGGCCACTGCCCATTTCCTGGCATATGTATATCTCAGATGCATTGGTATATGGTTGGAGAAGGCAGGCATAATAATGTCCTCGCCAATTGTGGTGGCCAGTTCTTTTCTGCTAGAAGTATGTCATAGCCCTTTGATAGTCTTTCCCAAAAAAGTGCTTTCACCTGTCTAGGTTTGTCTCCCTCCATCCGGAGTGTTATTTCATATAACTTTTGTGGAGTACTAACCCTGGTATCTACAGTCTCTACTTTAATGTACTCATTCAAGTCCACTATCTCCAGAAGTTCCTTCAGGTTCTGGCGAGCTATTGTGACTTCTGCTGCACTGTCCAGCATTATCTGAGCCCATTCTCCGTTCTTGAGTTGTGTTCTCAGTATTCTCGGCATGTCTGATCTTTAGACCTGCTACTTTCTTTTTGGAGAATTGAGGTTTTACTTTGGTTTTTGGAGCGTGTTTGTCGTCTTTCGATTTCACACGTTCTTCTCTATGTTCCGATCGTCCTCATCTTTCCGAAGTCTGTGATGAGATCTGAAAGGGACGAGAGGAACGTGTATCAGTATCTTGATACCTATCAGGTTTTCTCAAATTATCCCTATTCTTGAGGTTATACCTCCTTTCAGAGGGCTCCTTTTGAGGAGACCTACCTCGGGATTGAGAACGTTTCTCGTTTGAATTTTGTTTATTAGTCTCCCACTTCTTTTTAGAAGATGTAGGAGTTTGTTTAATTGAGTCCTTCTCAGGACTTTCAGATAGTTTCGGCTTCACTGGTCTTCCACTAAAACTATCTCTGCCTAATTCTGCATAAGATTGTTCTATAATTCTGGGTAGCTCAGTTTGATGTTCTGTAACATCAAATTCCCTTAATTTTTGGCGGATCGCCACTGCTGCTGCCTCCCCTTTAATATTAGATAATATTATTGTTGAGACCTGGTCAAAATTTTTCAGTAATTTCATACCTAAATTTAGAGCAGGCTCTGCCCCGTATTCGTTTTGAGGACATCAGGTATTACCGCAATTGACGGAATGCCATGTGTTTTAGTATAGATGGCAGCAAAGACTGAGCCCCAAGTGGTGCAGTCTTCCAGTTGTGGTGTGATCCCCATAGGTAAACTGATTGTCAGTATTCTGTGTTTCTCATACGGGCTAGTATTTGGAAATACTGCTTCGATTTGAGTAATTTTTGAGCTATCCAGAATGGAATTTGCTCACGTTTTGTGGGCATTTTACCCATGACTGCGTATAGAGTCTGTGGTGTAATTTTTAGTGTATTCCCCTGGTGAGGAGTTTGATTTGGAATTGTTAATGGTTGCTGGACTGTAAAAGTCTGCATGACATATTGGACCAATTGTCTGTAAATTTTTATTAATTCTTGTATTTGAACAAGTAAGTCCTCATCTGACATTATATCCAGTTCAGGATGAGGTGTGTAGCCGGCTAGAATCGGCCATGTTGCTCCTGGTCTACCTAGTGGACCGAGCCTGGTAATGTTTTTGTGATGTTTTAGGGCGCCTTTAAACCAGAGCTGATGCTCTTGGTATGTTAATGGAATTTCTATATCCTCGAAAGGAATGTATTCCTCTGGTGGTTCATCTTCTTTGTAGAAGTGAAACATGTGTGTTACTGGATTGGATTCAGGAAATATTACCCATGAATAGAATACCTCTGTCTGAAAGGATTCATGTCCCTCTATCACGAAAACTGCTCTACCTCCTCTCGGTGGTAGGCCATGTTTTATAAGTTTTAGAGTGATGGCTCTTCTTAAGTTTGGAGGGATGTTTATGACACCCTCCTCGGTTTCAATTAAACCTGTAATGTTAAAAGCTGCTGCTTGGGCTGGATCAGCCGCAGCTCCACCGTTTCCGGCGGCATTGTCCCCGTTTAAGGACATTTTGTTTTGTGAAAAATGTAGAACAAGTTTCAAGGAAACAAAGATTAGGTGCACAATATTTTGGAACACTGTATCCTTCAACGTTGAGCAAACCAAACAGCTAATATATAGGGGACTGCCCTATGTAGCCTTGGTGGATACCTAACCCTGCCCACTCCAGACGTCTTTTGGAGTATATGGGTAGGGGTCTCTTGAGAGAAAAAGCACGGCTGAGTTACTCAGTATCTAACGTTGAATTACCGCCTTACCAAACCGTTGGGCGCCATGTAGTGTAGCTCCTATTTCCCTAATAGGCTCTGCGCATTGGAATAATATATCCTATAGGTTTGACATAGGACTAAGGTCAGTATGTCCCTATCGAGTATATTAAACTTAATTACTTGTGCCAGCTAGCTCAGAGGCCACTAGAAACTCCTTGACAACAAGAAGGGAGTAGTTTCTGGCAGCCGCAAAACATGACCACTGTGTTTCCCTTTAGAATCAGAACGTGTCCCAGAGTCGTGGAAACAATAGATAACTATTTCACTCAGCTCAGTCGTGCATGCTTAGTTTTCTCCAAGTTACACAGAAAGAAGTAGACGGCGTTTCAATAAAAGATTTATTGAACAGTCTTGTTTCTGGTGTAAGTAAAATGTGCTGTTACAATCACAAGACAGTATGCGAGATAAATAATGTACAGTGTGAGCAGTAGAAATAAATAATACTGCGATAGCATTATCTTTTAGTACATATGCATTTACATAAATAACAGACTAAAAATGCGAGTACTCATACGATGCGTTTCTAATCTAGTTCTACCCCAATGTGCCTAACTCAAGCTAGGTGTAGGAAGAGGTATGAAGTAGGTGAAGTATTCCTTACTATGGTATACTAAGAGTATGTTAAGCCTAGTATGCCTAGTATGCCAAGAGTCCCTCTAGGTTCTAGTCTGCTCCATACCTGAAGAATGAGAGAGGTAGGAATCTCTTTGCCAGACTCGAACTCCAACACCCTGCAAGGGAAGTTAGATCACTGGAAGCTGGACTCTGCGTGCAGGGATGACAGCGTCTTCTCAGTGCGTCAGGCCGGGAAACGGGCTCCTCTGAAGTCGAGGTCTCCTCTGATTTACAGGGGCTAGGGAAGGTATATTTATACCTAAGAAGTACCTCATAATGTTAGCATTGACGTGAGTCGGACAGCAGAAGACGTCATGAATGAACCCCTAAGGAATAATGGTTCATGCATAATATATGAGTCCTTGAAGAAATCAATAGTCCTGGGCTAGGGAAACTCCCGCAGCCTAAGGGTCTGTTCTTCATGAACTCGTTGTGACGTTAGGGTGGACGGATGTCGGAGACCATGCCTGTATTTGGAGTGCACGGTTTAATGCCTAAATAAGGGCTGGGATTTTATGCCTATATAAGGGCAGGGCGAATTGTGCCTATATAAGGACATGATACTGGAAAGCCCGTTTATGGACACCCTAAGAGGAATAAAACAGTGAGTAGCATTTTCCGTTCGAGGCATATGAGCTGCAGAATTCACACTTTGTGCATAGACTGTACAGCAGTGTCTCCCCTAGCGGTGGTCGCCTGTATCGGTTGCAGTGGTTTGAAAAAGTGTCTTAAGAACAGCTTGGCCTACAGAAGCTTGTTGCTTTGCCTGCACATCTACACAATAGTGTTTGGTGAAGGTGTGTGTGGTAGACCATGTTGCTGCCTTACAAATGTCTTCTAGGGGCATGTTCCCTAAGAATGCCATGGAAGCCCCTAGTTTGCGTGTTGAATGCGCTCTAGGGGTAATTGTTAAGGTACGTTTTGCTTTCTGATAGCATATATGAATACATTTTACTATCCACCTGGCAATTCCAGCTTTGGAAATAGGATTGCCTTTATGAGGTGGAGAGAAAGCTACAAATAGTTGCTTTGTTTTCCTAAAGGCTTTAGTCCTGTCTATATAGTAAAGTAAAGCTCTTTTGACGTTGAGCGTGTGAAGAGCTCTTTCCGCTTCCGAATCAGGGCTTTGGAAAAATACTGGTAACTCTACTGATTGATTAAGGTGGAAAGCAGAGATTACTTTGGGAAGGAATTTTGGATTTGTCCTAAGAACCACTTTGTTATGATGTATTTGTAAGAATGGTTCTTGTATGGTTAAAGCCTGTATCTCACTTACTCTTCTGAGAGAGGTGATTGCGACAAGGAAGGCTACTTTCCATGTAAGGAATTGTAATTCACATTTGTGTAAAGGCTCAAATGGGGGACCCATGAGATAGTAAGAACAATGTTTAGGTTCCACACTGGAGAGGGTGGCAGTCTGGGTGGAATTATTCTTTTAAGGCCTTCCATAAAGGCTTTGATAGCGGGTACCCTAAACAATGACAAATGTTGTCTGTTTTGTAGGTAGGCGGCCAGGGCAGCCAGATGCAATCTTATTGATGAGTATGCTAGATTGCATCTTTGTAGATGTAGCAAATAGCAGATAATGTTTTGAATTGAAGCATCTAATGGGTCAATTTTGTTATTGTTGCAGTAAATGACGAATCTTTTCCATTTAGCTGCATAGCAAGCTCTAGTAGTGGGGCGTCTGGCTTCCTTAATAATGTTCATACAGTCTGGTGGGAGGTTAAGGTAACCGAACTCTAGGATTTCAGGAGCCAGATCGCTAGATTCAGTTGTGCTGGATCTGGGTGCCTTTTCTCTCCATGGTTCTGTGTTAGCAGTTTTGGGGAGAGACGTAATTTTTGGTGTGGAACTACTGAGAGTTCGAGTAGTGTTGTGAACCATGGTTGCCGTGCCCATGTTGGAGCAACTAGGATCATGTTGAGAGACTGCTATTTGAGCTTGCGTACTACTAGTGGAATCAGCGGGAGTGGAGGAAAAGCGTACGCAAATCTGCCTGACCAGTTCATCCATATTGCATTGCCCTTGGACAACGGGTGTGGGAACCTGGCGGCGAAGGTTGGGCATTTTGCGTTTGCATGTGTGGCGAACAGATCTTTGTCTGGTTGGCCCCACATCTGGAAGAAGGGTTGAAGAACTTGCGGATGAAGTTCCCATTCATGTATCTGTTGAGTTTGACGACTTAACAGATCCGCTATCTGATTGTACGCCCCTGGAAGATGTTCTGCCAGAAGATATATTTTTTGTGGAATGGCCCATCTCCATATACTTTGCGCTAGATGAGACAGCTGCAAAGAATGTGTTCCTCCTTGTTTCTGTATGTAATACATTGCTGTTAAGTTGTCTGTGCGGAGTAGGACAGCTTTGTTGAAGAGATGTGTTTGAAATGACTTTAACGCTAGAAATATTGCCAGTAATTCTAGGTAATTGATGTGGAACAGTTTTTGTTGGGTGGACCACCTGTCCTGAATTGTGTGGTTTAGGAGATGGGCTCCCCAGCCGGTGAGTGATGCGTCTGCTGTTAGCACTATCTGTGGAACTAGCTCTAGGAACGGCCGCCCTGTGGAAAGGTTTTGTATGTTCCACCACTGCAGAGAGCGATGTGTGCGGCTGTCCACCAACACCAGATCTGTAAGTTGACCTTGAGCCTGGTTCCACTGACGTGCTAAGCATTCCTGTAAGGGGCGCATCTGAAGTCTTGCGTGAGGTACAATGAAAATGCAAGAGGCCATCATTCCTATGAGCTGCATAAACACTCGTGCTGGGAGAGAGTGTTGGGGCTGAAACTTGGAGATGAGGGTTTGCATACTGGCTATCCTTGCTGGATTGGGGTATGCTAGAGCTTTGGAAGTGTCTATTGTGGCTCCTAGATACTGATGTATGTAGGAGGGTTGAAGGTGCGACTTGGTGTAGTTTACTGTGAACCCCAAGTTGTGTAGCAGCTGAATGGTTTGATAAGTGTGGTGAACACATTGGTTGTGTGACTTGGCTTTTATCAGCCAGTCGTCGAGGTATGGAAATACATGGATTTGTTGTCTTCGCAAGTGCGCTGCTACTACTGCAAGGCACTTTGTGAACACCCTGGGTGCTGTGGTCACTCCAAATGGAAGGACTTTGAACTGATAGTGTTGGCCGTCTACTGTGAACCTTAGGTATTTCCTGTGAGCAGGGTGTATGGGAATATGGAAGTAGGTGTCCTTGAGATCTAATGTGGCAAGGAAGTCGCCTTGTTGAAGCAGTGGAAGAACCTGTTGAAGAGTGATCATGTGAAAATGATCTGACTGTATGCAGAGATTGAGAGGTCTGAGGTCCAGTATTGGCCTTAGGGTACCGTCTTTTTTGGGGATTAGGAAGTATAGAGAGTAAACTCCTGTTCCTTGATGTTGTATGGGGACTGGTTCTATTGCATGTTTTTGAAGCAGCGAAAGAACTTCCTGTTTGAGGAGTGTCAGATGTTCCGTGGACATTGGACGCTGCTTGGGTGGTATGTTGGGTGGAGTTGCTGTAAGTTCCAGGCAGTAACCATACTGGATAATGTGTCTTACCCACTTGTCTGTAGTGATGGAATTCCAGACAGGTAGGAACTGTGAGAGTCTCCCTCCAACCGAAGTGGAATGGTCTGGAGGGAGTGGAGGGAAGTCACTGCTTATTAGTGGGAGAGGCGCGAGTGTTGTTGTTACCTCGGCCTCTTCCTTTGTTGTTGTTTCCCCTGTACCCACCTCTAAAATATCCCCTGTTGGGGGAAGTTTGTGTGGGGTTTTTGTAGGAGGAAGAAGCAGTGTCTGCACCGATGTTTTTGGATGCGCCTCTATAGAAGGAGCGTCGAAAGGAACCTCGTGTGGATGGGGACTGTAATGCACCCATGGATTTAGCAGTCTCCGTGTCCTTTTTCATTTTTTCTAAAGCTGTATCTACAGCTGGGCCAAAAAGTTGTTCTTGATTGAACGGCTGATTAAGGATAGTTGTTTGTACCTCCTGTTTGAAACCAGAAATGCGCAACCAGGCATGTCTTCTTAGTAACACACTAGTGTTAATGGACCTAAATGCGGTGTCTGCTGCATCGAGGGCACACTTGATTGATGCATTAGTTATTAGTTTGCCCTCCTGAATCAAATCATTGGCCTTTGTCTTATATTGATCAGGCAAATGATGCAATAGGGTTTCCAGCTGGTCATAATGAGCCCTATCATATCTGGCAAGTAATGCCTGCGCATTGGCTATCCTCCAGTTAGTAGCTGCTTGGGCAGCAACTCGTTTGCCCAAAGCATCTAATAATTTAGACTCTTTGTCCGGAGGTGGAGCATCACCGGAGGTCTGAGAGTTGGCACGTTTTCTAGCGTTGGTCACCACTAGAGAATCTAAAGGAAGTTGACCCTTGATGTAGGTGGGATCATTGGGAGCGGGTTTATATATTTTTTCAATTCTGGGATTGAGAATTCTAGCCCTTACAGGGTCTTTGAATATGTCTGGGGCGTGTTTAATGACGCCTTTTAACATTGGTAAGGTTTGTACAGTCCTTTGTGATTGTGCAAAGGTGTCTATTAGGAAGTCCTCCTCTATGGGGTCCAAATGCATTTGAACACCATGGTATTTGGCAGCCCTGTCTATAAGCTGACCAAAACCAATATTGTCATCTGGGGGAGATGGCTTTGTGGGGTATGCATGGGGATCAGGAAGGTCTGGAGGATCTACTGGGTCATCATAATCATCCCAATTGTCCTGTGGTACGTGTGTGTCGTCATCAGGGTCAATGAAAGGGTCATTATTCCCTCCCCCACCCCCTAAATCATCATCATCCTGTGGTGGTGGTGAGTATGTTGGAAGTATGGGAGAATTTGGAGAAAAGAAAGGTTCAGTAGGAAGAACAGGAGAAGAGGGTCGTAAAGGTGAAGTGGCACAGTCTCTTTTCTTTACAGGCACCTCAGGGATGTGTGGGGTGTCGAATTTTCTCTTGTTGTGTGGAACATTGATCACATGTCCTGTTTTAGGGTCCACTTGGAGAGTTTTTTGTTGCGGATCGATGGGATCCGGTCGAAAAAGTTCCTCCTGTTCGATAATCGCTTTGCGCGCCGATTTTTCGGGTCCGAGCGGGGTTTAGATTTCTGCTCTGGAGCCTTGGAAGGGGTTTTTGGATCCTTCGGCTTCGATGTGGAGTCGGAAATCTTTTCGGTTCCGAAGTTTTTTTCGGATCCGAGGCCTTTTCCTTCGGCGCCGAGGTGCTGGGTGCCGATGGCTTTTTGGGGACTGCGGGAGTAGTATGCGCTCCCGGCTTCGGTGCCGATGGTGTCTGCGGGGCACTGATATGCGGCTTGGTCGGCCTCGAGCCGCCGGAAGGCTTGTCCTTTGTCTTCGGAGCGGGGCCCGGGGGCGGGGCTTCTGAAGCTTTGTTTCGTTCGCGACTGGGTCCAGCAGGCGAAGTCTTGACCGGAGCCTTCTTTTTTTCAGGTGGGGTTGGGGTAGGGGCAGTTGTACTCACTCGTTGACCTGGAGTGATGTGGTCGTCTGAGTCGGAGTAGTCTGCCTCTGAAACGATTTCCAGATCCTCCGAATCGTCCTCCGAGACATCGGGGCCTTCGTTGAAGATGTCCTCCGGCACCGGAGCTGCTCGTTGCGCCATAACGTGTCGTCGGGCCCGGCGATCACGGATGTTTTTTTTTTTTAGATCGAAAGGAGGCGCAGGCCTGGCAATTATTCTCCTCGTGCTCGGGCGAGAGACAGAGGTTACAGACCTTGTGTTGGTCGCTGTGTGGGAATTTAGCTCCACACTGGGGGCATTTTTTAAATGGAGTCCTTTCCATTAGCCGTAGGCCCGAATGGCGTCGATAGGCCCCACGGCCCGCGTCGACGACTGGAATCGAGTATTTGAGGAGCGCGTCGAAGAGCATGCGAACGAAAAACAATACCGTCGTGTTTGATGGTTTGCGCGTCGAAAGGTTTGGATAATACCGTACAGAACCGGAGCGCAGAAGTTACATCCGAACCCGATGGCGGAAAAAAACAATCTGAGGATGGAGTCGATGCCCATGCGCACTATCGTCCAAGGGAGGAGTCACCTATCTCGTGACTACAAAGACTTCTTCCAAGACAACAACAAGGTGCAAGCATCCGAGCCCAACACCAGATGGCGATCTATGCACAAAGTGTGAATTCTGCAGCTCATATGCCTCGAACATACTGTTCTTGACACGTTCGCCCTTTTTAACAAAGTTTAATGCTTTAGTTACCAGGGATTCTCAGCCTGACAATGTGAAATGATTCAACCATGTGACTATATGAAAGAACCAATGCTGGCAAAGTTTAGATTCTGTGAAATGTCCTCATAATTATCCTTCAGTTCACTGGGCCTTGCACTGTGTTCCTCAGGATCAGGCAGGGCTCGAAAAATCATTTAATTTTTACTAGAACTGCAGGTCTAGTAACCTAAAAAATGTACTCGACATAACTGAAATGCACTTGACCTCAGTTTCTGGAAGCGAAGCAAATGTGACAAGTTAACAAGATTTAAAGGCATTTTTTTTGCTCATTCACTTTGTGAGCAATAAAGATGCCTTTAAATCTTGCTATCTTGTCACATTTCCTCTGCTTTCAGAGACAGAGGTCAAAAGTCTGTTTGTCATCCTACTCGAAAGGGCGAGTAGGACATAAAAATAGTTCGCCCTAATTGAATCTGGCTCGCAAATGCGAGCGGGCGAGTGGATTTTTCGAGCCCTGTCTAGTCACTTTTTCCTTCCATCCACAGTCCAGCTTCCACATGCAGGTAAGTCTTCTATTACTAAGAGTATGAATATTTATTCTGGATGTGTTCCAACGCCTAATGGGTCCCTGAACTGTGAAGCAGAAAGTTGATACCTACGATCCGCAAAATAGATAAAGATTTCAAAGCTCTGATTTTTAGAGCTATCAATGCTCACTATGTTAAACTTCTTTAACATACTAAGCTGCCAAAAACAATTAATAAAGTTTCCTGTACTATCAATGAGGAAAAATGAAAGCCATTCAGGTGACTGTAAATAATTGCCAGTAGTATAATTATGCATACTTTAATCAAAGAGGTAATTCTTCTTCTCTACCATTGTTAATCCAAAATGCCTATTAACTGGTGTTTCGGGTTAACAAATAGGTAGGAACATGACTGATTGTCTTCAACAATACAATCATAAAAATAATGTGAATTTCTCTTAAGACTAAAAAGGGTATATGAAAAAAAGACCACTGCCCGATCATCAGTTTTTATTTTTATAAAATTGTATTTATTGCTTCAATGCACATTCATTACATTACAGATCCAACGTGTGCAGCATGCCACTGACGTAGCAAACAAGTCTTTTGGCATTTTACAGTCAGTATATGGGAATTTCCCCCTCATAGCGATCATGTGCAGCAATTCTTTTCCCTTTTTTTATAATTGAAAGGGAACTAATGTAACTGCATTAACCAAGAAAACTGTGGCGGCAGTGGTGGCCGTAGCTCATCTTTCTAGGAGCAAAGGTGGGTAATCTGGGCCTTAGTTAACATTATTCCTTAATGGCAATCATGTGGGTGCGCGGGAGAGGTCTGCTACTCTATTACCCATTGTATTCTGTGGCTGTGGGTGGGAGGGGGTCAGGGGTTCTCATCTGTTACCTGAGTGTGTGTGATCTCTGTGACGCTGCGTGCCAGAGGCAAGATCCCCCCCAGTTAACATCATGACTCTCTGATGCGTGCATTCTCTCAAGCATATATCCCCATTCTTCCAGGTCTCGCTCCACATTCTCATCTGTGCGTACGCCCGTGGGCAACCGGAGTCCCTGTGTTACTTGCTGCCAGTATAGTTGCAATCTGGCGCATGTCCAGGTCACGTGTATGAATGTGGCTGGGTCTGACCAACAGCGTGGGCATACCGGAGAGCAGCTGGTATTAAAGCGTGCCAGTCTTTGTGGTGTTAAGTAAGCGCAGTGTAAGTAATAAAACTGGGTTAGCTTAAACCTCGCGTTACTGGCCACCTCGCGGACTTGCGTGAATGCACTCTTCCATTCACCATCTGTGGAAAGGGAGGGTAGATCCAGCTCCCATTGGTCTTTGATTGTGGAGATTGCTACTGTGCGGTCTTCTTTCAGGGCTTTATATATCCGCGAGGTCAATCCTCTGGTGGACCCCAGATCTAGTAGTAGTCTTAATGTGTGCAACTCTTGTGGGTCGTCTGGTTAGGCGGGCCAGATCTTGCGGACGGTGCGCGCTATTTTGGCGTACTGTAAGAAATGTCCTCTAGGCACCTGGTACCATTCCCTTGCCTCTTCCAGAGTCAGGAAGGTCCCATTCATAAATAAGTCTAACGCTGTCTCGCACCCCACTTCTATCATCAGTTTTAATTAATTCCTATTCCAATTTTCTCTTCACAAAGTAAACTGTATCCCAGTCCAGAAATGTCCAGCCAAGGATATTTTGCAGGCTGAATTAAACTAATATCACAGTGAGGTGACTGAAATTTTTTTTAACCCTTCACCACTATTTAAGATCATTACTTAAATACAGTGGACAATAACATATTGGGAATGGTGATAAGATTATATACACACTGTTATAGGGCTACATCCATGTTAGCGTTCTCCGGGGCCAACAGGAGTGTTTATATTAAGAGACACTCTAATAGTAATTTTTCGATATCCTATGATGACAAGTGAGTTAATTTTGATGTAATTATTTTCCAATATTATATTTAACCTTTGGCTATTGTAACCCCACACAACCTGGCCTGAATGCCAATTTGTGTTGCTACTTTAATGCCTAAGAGTATCTATTTGTCCTGAAGAACATTCTCAGGAGAATTGTTCAACAAGCAGAAACAGGGTAGATGCTCCTATTTTGACAATTTTGTGAACAAAGTTTTTATTAAAAATTGCACTTTTTGTAGAACACAAAATTAGAGGCAAGACAATTATTTGTCAGAACAAAATTCTACGTTTAAGTGACCATGTATAAATGCATTGGATTTTTTTTTAATAGATTTAATACTTTCTTTCCACCGGTAGTGGTGTAAATAGGCATTTGCTTGAAATATCTAAAGATATGTTGTGTAGTCGAAGATGAGGGGGTTGTTTAAAAAACCATGCACCTATGTGTGTGGCATGCATAATTAAACAGCGAAAAAAGAAAAATTACAGACTATATTTAAATTCATGATCAGGATTTTTATTAAAACGTATGTTTTATAGATCATATATTGAAGATGAAAAAAGGTAGTCACTCTGGAGACATGAAGCATGCAGACATTTTAGGTCCAAGAGGATAAATTTAAGACTTATTGATTTAAATATAAAGGTGCATATATGTAATCACCCCACCAGGATCAAGCTGGCGTCACTGCTCAACCTCCACTCGCTTCCACAACTTAATCCCGTCACACTGTCCTTCACATTCCATACGGACTTGTGCAGCATTCTAACCCCTTCTCTTTAGACAAGTAATAAGATCACAAAAATTACATGTGAAGTGTAGGCAATCAATGGCCCTTCATGCAGGAAGAAAAGGGCAGGTATGATAGACCATTTCTTTTTCAGAAATAAACCACTACTGTGGCGGTTTGTTTCTAAAAAAACAAAAAACAATGTTGGTTGAACTGATAAAACCTTGGTGGTCCAATAACGATCAGCATTAGTGGTGATAAAAGCCACACAGATCCTTCTGAAACCGGTGCAGCTCTAAATATGGTGGGCAGTCTTCCGCCATGGGAGTGGAGTCTAGAGCCTACACTGACAAGGCAGCCAGATGCAAAACTATAAATGACCCTACTTGTCTAGGATCTTGGGTTGGACTTGGGGGTGATAAGACTTTTTCTTTAGCATTCCATGCCACATGATGATTGCCACAATTGACCAGCTCTCGAAAATCTGGCGCGGCACAGTCCATAGCCCATCTATAAGCTCTAAGGAGTTCGGAGAGTACGATCATCTCCAAAAAGTAAGAAATGTCCTAATTTATTTGACAATCACATTGACTCCAAACAGCACAAAGCATTGTACACCTTGAACAGTGTAACTAAACACTTGACTTGCTGTTCTTCTAGTAAAACATGCAGCATGATTCCTTGTGATGTAACAGTAAACAATCTCTGAAGGTTCCAAAATGTATTTCACACTTGCATATTCCCTGCACATTTTCAATGTAAAAATACAGAACTTTAAAAAGGAAATGAGGAGGAATGGTTGCTCTCTCACACACTGCATAACTGAATTCAATCAAAGATATATGTAGATCCACCTACTCCTGCATAATTAGCAAGGTTATTGTGCTGTCCCAGAGAAAACAGAGGGAAGCTAGTACTAAAGACTTAAAGTTGGGATAAAAGCCCTCTGCACGTGTTGGTAAAGCTGTGCATCTGCCCTCAAGTGAGACTGACAACTTACCTGCCTGCATAAGGAGCTGGAGTGCCCCAGCCACGAGGAAGTGACTAGATCCACTGAATACATGCAAGGCCCAGCTGAACGGGAGGACTTGTGTGAAGGACATAATAGTGCACTGCCTGTCCAGGAGCCACATGATTGCCCGAATTTGCTGCCCATGAATCAACACCATCCTTTAGGTCAGCTATATCACCTTCACTATCAAAACAGACATTTACATTGCTCCGTCTCTCCTCATACCAATTGTACTTACCTTTACAGTCATCTTTTTTTTTTTAAACACACTTTATTGATTTTCTTGGTTTCACATGTCATACATTATGTTAGGTACTTTGGTAGGCACAATAGCAGTATTTTATCATGCATAACTTCAGGTGTAAGCCTCAGTATTGCATTGTTTACAAGTATTTCGTACCATTTCTTACAGTATACTTTACAGAAACCTTATTTAGAAGATACCAAGGTAGTAACAGGATACTCTTACAAGTGCATTTAGAACAACTTCAACAATTATGAAACCTCCCTCCCTTGGCTCCGCTTTGGTTAGTGCTTATGGTGCCCAGTTCCATCCTGGTTCCTACTTCTATTTATGTTTGCGTAATTAATATGTTGTTTGCATATGGCAGTGTTACGTATGTAGCATTCTTGGGTCGAAATCGTGCCATCAGGGGACTATTTGCGATTGTTCCTCTATATGTTATTTACCACTGGGACAGGCGCAGGCTCTAGTGCTTTAAATGCCTCCAGCATCAAGTCCCAGTCCATTGAAATCAAGGTTTTGCGCAACCCTCGGCGCTCTCTGCACTGCCCCATCGTACTACCTCCCCATACCACAGATACATTGATGGACACCCTGCCGATTTCCACCTCATGGTTATTGCACGCTTTGCAAGGAGAAGCGCTCGGTCAGCAAACCGCAAGTGTACCTTCCGCAATTTTGATCGCCGATGCATCCCAAGTATGCAGTTTCCAGCTGTCTCCTCTGTAGGAATGCCCGTCACCATTCTGGTGCTCCGGACGACATCTGTCCAAAACTGCACTAGCACAGGGCAGGACCACAACATGTGCAGAGTGTCAGCATCCTCCACCTTACATCTGGGGCAATATTGTTGTGTGCGCAAGAACATACGCTGCAAGCGGTGTGGAGCGAGATAAGCTCTATGGAGGATCATATGCTGGATAAATTTAAATTTGGCGTTATGTGATACCTTTTTAGGGTACTCTAGCAGGTCGGTCCCTTCCCTGTCAGTCAGATCCCTTCCTAGGTCCACGGACCATCTGTTACGTAAATCAGTGAGTGAGATTCCAGCGTGTGCCCGAATAACTTTGCAGAGCCATTTTGTGAGATGCCGCCGCTCACCCTTGAGATACATTGCTTGTACCAGTTCATGTGTTGGAGGTTCTTCTCTTGCAGGGGCCCAATGCCTCTTAACGTACGCGGTTTGTACTGCATGTGTCATATATAGATTGCCCGAGACCCCATTTTCCCTGGCAAAGTTCTCGTGATCCATGAGAGCCCCGGCACTGAAGAGTGCCCCTACTGTAGTGACTCCTCCCTCGGACCAGCTGCGGGTGTTCCGTTTCGTAATGAGACCTGTGGGTGTAGGGATACCTAGTAACGGTGTGTTGTTTGAGTATGGGGTACACTGGCGCGTGTACTGTAGTGCTTTCCTCCAGTACACCAGTGCTGTGCGCAAAAGCGTCGGGGCATCTTGGGGGACCCGAGAACGAGGCAGCAGGAGTGTATGTAGGATCCTGCGATTGAGATCCTGGGTTGTATATCCCAGTTCATGCAGGTTATGCCCTGCCAGCCAGAACGAGAGCCACTGTAGTTGGCTTGCATAGCAATATGCACGGAGGTCAGGGGCTCCCAGGCCCCCGTTGTCTGTCTCCAGCTGCAGTTTGGCTAGATCCACCCGCCGGCGGCCATTCCCCCAGATCAAGTCAGATAGTAGCGTCTCAAGTGCCTTGAATACAGGTGCGGGGATTAGTACTGGGAGGTTTGTAAAAAAGTATAGTACTCTTGGGAGAACCACCATTTTGGAGATTGCCACCCGACCCATTACAGATAGCGGTAGCGAGATCCAAAAGGTCGCCTGGGATCGGAGCGTCCTAATCGATCTGGTCAGGTTGGCCTCTATTAGGTCTTGCGGGTCTCTGTATATATTGATGCCTAAATATTTGAATGTGTGTTGCGCTACTGTTAGAGAGAGCTGCCAAAATTGCAACATGTCTGGGCGCGCGCCAGGGTGAAAAAAGAAGGCATGCGATTCAGTCTCATTAATGGCCAAGCCCGAGACCAGTTCAAATTGTCTAAAAATGTCCGGAATCGGCCCTAGGTCATTGGGTAGGTCTCTGGCATATACAATTATATTGTCAGCATATGCTGATAGCACATGTGTGGCATTGCCCAGTCTGATCCCTATTTGCTCTGCCTCTGTCCGCAGCTTGATGGCCAGGGGGTCTAGCGCAAGCACAAATAGCAGGGTTGATAGCGGGCACCCTTGGCGGGTAACTCTGCCTATTGGGTATGCGCGCGATATGCGAGTCCCGGTGCAGGCCCGCGCCGCGGGCGCCGTGTACAGCAGTTGTACCCACTTCAGATATTCCGGCGGTATGCCAAATTTCCCCAGTGACCTGACTATGTAATCCCACTGCAGGGTATCAAAGGCCTGTCTAAGGTCTAATGTAATGCAGCCTGCATTCTGAGTGTCTGCTGGAATGGACCCCATGACATGGTAAAGTCTTCTGATGTTGAGAGACGTGCTGCATGCAGGAACAAACCCGCATTGATCCGCATGTATGAGTTTGTGTAGGTATGGGAGTAAGCGGCGTGCCAGTATTTTACGTAATATTTTATATTTCGTGGCAAGTAGAGAAAGGGGTCGGTACCCTGAGATATCCGTAGCGGAGCGTCCCGGTTTAGGAATTGATACAACTAATGCTTGCATTGTGGTGGAGGGAAGGGTCCCTGTGTCCATCGCGGATTGGTAAAGCTGTTCCAAATTGGGAATCAAAGCATCTGAGAAGGTGTTGAAGAATTCTATCGGCAGGCCATCTAGGCCAGGGGCCTTGTTGCGCGGTAGCTCCAGGATAGCCTCTCTGATTTCAGCTCTTGTAATGGGGCCTGACAGTTCGTCCCTGGCGGTATCGTCTAGCTGGGGGAATGGTAGGTCGCCCAGAAAGGCGTCTATATATTCGCCTATCTGTTGCGCTGGGGCTTGGTAGAGCGTTTCATAGTACTTATAAAAAGCTTCGTTTATCTCCTGCTGGGTGTGTACTGTGTTCCCTTCTGGTGTGGTTATTTCATGTATCGCAGCAGCAGGGGGTGCATCGCGTATAATACGCGATAGTAGCGCACCAGACTTATCAGCCTCTGTGTGTTTTATCTGAGTGTACGTTTTGTAATCCATTACTCTAAGGATCTTGAATATTTCGGTATGCTTAATGCGCGCCTCTTGCAGCGCCGCTGCTTTGGTGGGATCCTTTGCTGCTTCCTGCTCTATCGCATTCATGGTGCTCTCAACTGTTTTAAGGTTATTGTGTATTTCCTGTCGCGCCCCTGCTGTGGTGCTGATGGCTATACCCCGTATGACGGTTTTAAAAGCATCCCATTCTACATGTCGTGTGGAGGCTGTATCTGCATTTTCTGCAAAGTAGTTTGTGATGCCTAGTGCTAGTGCGCTCCGGAAGACGGCGTCCTCCAGCATCTGAGGCCACAGTCTCCAAGTGGGGACCGGGGTGGGGATCCTGCCCCACCCAAGCGTGAGCTCTAGTGTGTTGTGATCGGAGAAAGACTTCCCCATGTATGTAGTGTGCGTTACTTGCATAGTAAGGGGAATGTAGCAGAGTATCCTGTCTATCCTCGTGTGAAGTTGGTGTGTTGGGGAGAAGAACGAGTATTCCCTGTTGTTTGGGTTTTTAAGACGCCAGACGTCTCTCAGTGCCCACCCCTCCGACCACCTGCACAGTGCCTCCGCTTGTTTAATGGATCCCGCCCCTGGAAGCGGTGGATGTGAGCGGTCCATAACAGTGTCCATGACCGCATTGTAATCGCTCCCTCGTATCCACGGATAAGCCACCCAGTCCGCCAGCACCCCATTGAGACCCGCCAGAAATTTATCTTGTTCAAAGTTTGGGGCATAAAGGCTGCCCAGCACCACATGCGTACCATCTAGCGTTCCCCGCACCAGTGTGTATCGACCCAGTGGATCAGCTTGTGTCTCTAACGCCACAAACAGGACTCCACTCCTGACCCATATGGTCGCCCCCCTTGCAAAAGCGGAATATGATGTGGAGAAGAATTGGCCTTTCCATTTCTTGCGCAATTTAATGATCTCCGAATCAGTGAGGTGGGACTCTTGTAAAAACACTATCTGGGACCTCCGCCTATTAAGCTGCGCATGTATTCTATGACGTTTATGTATGGAGCCAAGTCCCCGCACGTTCCAGGTGATTATATTATAGGTGCCCAACATGTGATCTTGTGTTCGTAAGCGCTGCGCATGGTAAGCCAGGGTCTCTGGGCCAACGAGAAATCTCTTGCTGTGTGAAGCGAGCCAGTTCCCCTAAACAACCTTGAATAAACCTGAAATACAAGGTCCAGCGCTATAACTGCATTGCTTCCGAACTAGGATCACAACAATGTGAAAAGTGAATAGATTACAAGTTGCTTTTGCACGCTGGGGGGTGCTTCCTATGCCCTGCATGGTGATGTGTACTATTACAGAACCCTTACTGCCAGGTCCAAACACAATTAACAACATATATTTACCAGAAAAGGGAAGGATATATGCGCCGCTATCGGCTATCATCTTGCCAGTTACCAATTATCATTGTGGATTGTCCAAACAGCTCCCAACAGGCCCTTTCGCACATAAAAAAGGAAAGGGGCCACTTATTTTACCCTAGAAAATCGTCTGCTGTCTGAGGAGTCGCAGTGCGAAATAGGGCTATACTATATTCTGAGTCAGACTAAATAGTGTTCTCCTCCGAGGATTCCGACGTCGATTGGGGGGTGAGTCTCTCTAAGTGTACTTGCCGCTGCGATCGCCTCCACACGACCCTTCAGGGCTTGCTCCAGAGTGGGGTTTCTAGCTTGGGAATTATGGGCCAGTTTATTGCGTCGTGATCACCGATTTGTTGTATACTTGGGACTTTGAGGCATGCTTTGTGAGGAAGTCCTAGATGCCGTGGGAGGGAACATTACCTCCAGCCATTCGTCAGCCTCCTCTGCAATTTCAAAAAATTACGCCTTTTGATGATGCATTACCTTCAGCCAGGCTAGAAATAGCAAGGCATATTTAAGATTTAGTGCTCTGAGCTTCTTTTTGGTAGCCTGTTATGAGGACCTTTTGCGTTGCACAAGCATAGTGTAATCAGGGTAGAGTGAGATTCTTTAATTCTCATACTGGATTGGGGACTTCTCTCTTGCCCTTTGGAGCAGCAAGTCTTGATCCCTGAAATTTAATATTCTGGCGATCATGGGTCGGGGGCAGGCCTCTGCCGCTGGTCGGCCCGAGGGAATCCTGTGTGCCATTCAATAGTGGCTGCTGGGTGTCTGTATCCTCTTGCTGTTGCGAGTTCGTGGCAGTTGCCTCAGGGAGTTTACCTTTGGTGCGCCCCATTCTGTGGTAGTGTACAATACGCCGTTGGTATACAGCTAAGTGTTCTCACTGGGTAAGTGTCGCACCCCAGACCCGGTGCAGTTACTGTCGCAGGCAGGGTCTTTTACATGAGCCTGGATGAGCAGTATATGGGTTCGTATGTTTGCCTGTTGCCAGCCCACTACAGAGCAGTGGGCCGGTGCCGCCTCTAGTTCCTAGCTGTGAGCCCCTAGGGCAGCGCGGGGGTAGAGTTCCTGGTGCTTCCCCCCACAGTGCAGCGACAGGGATGCACGCCAGCCCGGCAGAGGCGGGCGGGGATCCGAGGATAGAATCCTCCCTGCATGGCGTCCGGTCCGCCTCAGTTTCCCCAGGCCCCTCCACGCACCTCGGCAGTGAGCTTTGCCGTGCCAGCAATATGTCCTCGCTACGCAAGCACCTCTTGAAAAACTATTCCTGACTGCTGACCAGGTCCGGTCACATCTTAGGGTCTCCTCAGTGCTTTGCCACTTATTATTCGTGTCTGAGGGGTCAGGGAGGGCCTCACAGTCCTGGCCGGCATTTTAGGGGTCAGCCTGTACTTTCTCTGGCGTCAGATTTTTTGTGGCCTTGCCGGCAGGTGTTCTCCTTAACTTCCAGTGTGATAGAGGGCATGAGCTGCTCCCCAGGCCCTATACACCGCTGTCCGGCTCCTAACATGCACCAAGGAGGAGAGGAAGGTCCAGCGCTAGGTCCGTAGGCCTGTATCCCAGGGGGTCGCTCTTCACGCAGCAGGGGTTCTTCTGCCCACCCCGTCGCCGAAATCAGGGAGCCCCCATCGATTCCCCTGAGTCCTCCAGCATTATAATCACCCCCACAGCGCTGGCTTCCTCAAAGAAGGAGGGGGGGAGAGCCCCAGGCCGCGGGCGCAACAGTCTGATATCCGCAAGCCGGGGCACCCCACCGCTCACCTTGTCTCCTGGTGTGTTCCATAGGGTCTGGGTCTTGCCTATTACGCCACCGCAGGGCCGGTCCGGACCCGGCCTCCGCTCCACACCCAGGCCGGTTCACTCTCAAGGTCACAGTTCCTCTGCCCGAAGGGGAGGGGGGACCCGGCTCTTCACCAGGAAAGGCCCCGGGGAAAGCAGCAGGCCAAACCGGTCACTTGTTATTCGGGCCGCAGCCCCTGGTAGCACCCTCCGGCAGCCTCTCCGCACCTGCGGGGGGGGGGAGGGGGAGAGAGATCCCAAGGCCTCTGCGATCACAGAAGGCGGAAAGATCCAGGAACAGAAGAGGTGGGGGGGGGAGGAGAGAAAAGCCACCGCTGCCCTCTCCCCGCAGCCCGCCGCCGCAGTACTCCACCTGCAGGGGCGCTTGTTTCTTTTACGCGTAGTCAGTCACCGCTTCTTACATATTTGGGACTTCAGCCCGGTCCCCAGCCCTCCACAGATCCTCGTCCCGGCGCTCACCACCAGCGATCCAAGGTAGACACCTAGTCAAGCGGGGAGAGAGGAGGGCGCCGGCATCTCAGTCCCTCAGGCCGGTGGAGGAGGTGCATCCCGGGTCGACCGCCATTTTGTGGAGCCGCCAGCCCAAAGCAGCATGACGGCGCGGCTCCTGTCCATCCGCAGCAGGGGTTCCACTGCACACCGTGGACCGCAGGGAGAGGGGGCCGAGGAGCAGGAAAGAGCGCCGCTCCCCTCAGCGATCCATCCACGATGCCGCACCGGCCCAGCGCCGGGTCCCCCGCCACGAGGGCAGGCCCCACAGGTAGGCCCTGTCAGACGATCCAATGCGCGGCTCTCACCCACGCCAAATGCCCATCATTGCATCTCAGGGGCAGGCAGCTCGTCCCTCGGCCATTAGGCTGTTATGTGTATGCTGTTTGGGGGTTAGATTGGCCCCAGCTCCGCAGGATACGGCAGGATTTATCGGACCAGGCGAGGAGCTCGCTTAGATTGTGTCCGCCATGCTTGGGGGTTAGCCACGCCCCCCCACCTCTACAGTCATCTTTTGGGATTTTGGGAAATTCCAACTTCGACCACAGGTATAGGGTTCCATCTAATCAGGTGGAGGAGGTGCCCTTGACTTTGGAACCCCGAGAATCAAGTGCTCACTAGTAAAACCGATTCCAGAGATTGATATGGGTTGAATCTCCAGTGAAGTCCCTACTGTCCAGGCAGTAGTCAACTGACTACTGTACTGTCTTTCTGTGGGAGATCCTGATCTATGGGCAGAGTTGGCACAGGGAAATCTCTACCTCGATTGATGATTCTTGACATAGAGGCCTCCTGTTCCCATGAATGACTGAAGGGACAATGAGGGTAATATGGCTCCATGCCCAGCGACTGCCCATTAGCAGCCCACAGGCTTCTGAACCTTTGCAATCCAGAGAGGGATCTTGCTCCAGTAAAGGACGAGGCACTAGTGACCAGACACCATGCCAGCCTTGTACACAACTGGGAACAGACTTTGGAAGCATCTACAACTCTTTTCGGGTGGTGGGCTTTTTGGACATCTGTCTGATGTGAACAGTGTAGGTTATTGAACATAATCCTTTAGTAACCAAACAAGCATTTGCAATGCAATAGGTCTCGCATTTATCCGAGTTTAAGCTATTGGCATTGTAAATGACAATGCCTTTTATTTATGTTTTAAAAAGCAAAACAAAAATAAAAGGCATTGTCATTTACAATGCCAATAGCTCAAACTCGAGTAAATGCGAGACCTATAGCATTGCAAATGCTTGTTCTCTATTGGAGAGGTGTGATTAGGATTGCAGCTTAGACCATGTTAGTGTCCCTTTGAAGAGTGTTGATTTCCAGGTGCCTGACATCAGCGCCTCCCAGTGCTTGACATCACTCAGTCAATCGCTGCCACCCTGCCTTTCATCTAGGAAAGTGACATTAGGCAAAAGGAACAAAGAGTTCAGTAGCCAAGGATGAAAAACTTGTCCATTTATCACCTGATTAAATAATGTTGCTGTGTCTCCTGCTGATTAGTATCTGCAACAGAATGTAATTATGATAATTACATTCTGGGGCTGATTATAATCAGCAGGAAACATGGCCACAGTATTCTAGAGGTTTCACTTAGAAACTTGGATTTCACACGAAGAATATATTTCTTTTTTCAAATTAAAACCTCGCCATTATTCAAGTCTTGCTGCCCTGGATTACCCATTGCGGGTAGGGAAACCTTAAACTCCCATTTCATTACAAAGTCGGTAACTGTGAACACATCTAAACCTCAGTTTTAATGATTATATGGAGTAAGGTGGCCTAGGGCTACAAGATGTGTGCACGGATTAGGGAAACCCAACACTCCTATTTTATGTACCTAACATAAAGCATTCTGGAGGTGTGGGTTACATACTTAAGATAATGTGATAAATGCTACATTAAACAAAAAAAATTGTGAGAAAGGATGTCTTGTTTGGTTGTCTACCTCCCTTTCTTACCGTGTTAGGAAATCTATGCATGGCACTTTCACACTATGCATTGTTTATGGTTACGTTGTTGCCATTTATAGCTCTGCACTCAAGTACCGCACTAAATTACTTTAACTTATCATGATGGGTATGGATGTGGATATATATTTGTTATCGTGCTTGAAATTTAATAAAGACGTTTTGAAAATGAATAAATAAAACGAAATACCCACAACATATAAGCAATCGGTTTTGATATGTTAATACGGCTCTTGATGTCCTACGGACCTAATAATATTAACTTGTTTTATGTAGTGCTTCATGCCAACCTTTTGCCATTTCTAGGCGCTGTGAATCGTCACTGTTGCCTAAACTAATTCTAGACTATTTTACAGATCTCAGAAGGAAGGAAGGCTCAGTTACTCAGTAGGCCTTGACGGAATTCAGGCTCGTGCCTTGCAGGCCACTGCATATCTCAGCAGCGAGATTTTACTCGCTATGCTATGCTATACTGTTGGCATGAAACAGGGCATCGCTCAAGGATGCGTTCCAGTCAGAAGATGGTTTACAAAATACCATTTTCTCTCTTTTTATCCAAAAAATGAACCAGACGTGCATCTTGGTAGTGCCCAATCCGATCTGGTATGCCAGAGTCCCCAGACTGTGAATGAAGCGTCAACTTGTGCGATTCTAGCCTTCGGCCACCCCGCACACAAAACTGTTCATGGATTGTTGTTCACAACAGGAACAGATTATGGCATCTATACAAGTCAGTTTCAGTGACAGAAGAGTAGCGTTGGTCAGTGCTGGGTATTTAGCTGCATAGATGCCCTGTGTAGTGGGGGTGATAGGTTCGCCCAGGTACTCTACTGTGACCCTAGCATGCTTAAAGGCAAAGGATGAACTCTGTGTTCCCCCAAATGTTCGTGTATGGGAAAGGGTCAGGGCTTTGGGCTTGCTCATAACAGTTTTGAACCCAGTACCTTTCTGCTATCTAACCGATTCTTCAGGCACTTCGGGTCCTCAGGATAACAAGAATTGTTTTTGCATGTTGACAGTTTGCATAACTGATAAGTAAAATGATTAAAGGCACACTGCTTTTATCTTTTTATTTGCCATTTCACTACAGTTTCCCCTACATCACCTAACGGGTGTTTCAAAATAGTAGAACTGTTTGTTCATAAACCCCTCCCTTTTTCAGCCCTCCTTTTTCACAAGCCCAACCCTTTCCAGGAGTCCAGCCTCTCCCTGGAAACTTGTCTCCCCATTGAAAGTTGTCTCTGAAACATAGACAGCATGGCAGCAGCAAGGAGTCTTATAAGGACAGTGCTGTGCACTGTCTTGACTATGCAGAGTCAGTCAAACGCAGACCAGATGGAGAGCTTGGTGAAGGTGCTGGAAAGGAAGTAGGTGGTGGTTGACCAAGCTGAGAGGCGGGTTGCTCTTTTGGAAAAACACAAGCTGCCCAAGAGGCAGTGGCGGCTAGTGACATTTGAAAGTGGTGGGCGCGTAAAAGCAAATACAACACAAAGCTGGAGGTGCCAATGGCGGAGGATACATGCCGCTATAATACAACACAAACATAGTTGTGGCCCCATATATAACAACAATGCCATTGCATTCCTAGAAGCTGTAAAGTGCACAGTAAATTGATCTGCTTTCTGGTGCCCGTTGCTCCAACAAAAAATGATTTCACTAACTTTAAAAGATGTCAGCGTCCTACACAATGTAGCTCACGCTTGCAGACCAATCAGATACGTTACACTGATGACACATGACAAACAAAACGCTGCCTTAGAGTTCAGATCGCACATCAAGTAAAATGTAAATCGCAAACAAACCCCTTTGTTCTGCATTAGTTTGCCGCTCAAAGTGAGAATACTCGCACTTGGACAAACCTAGAGAGGGGTGCTACAGCAGCGGGGAGATATTACTGTATCATGGCGGGGCTTCATTGGGAAAATAGCGCCACAGGCATGTGCCGTGTTCCACATGAGAGTTTTGTACTCAGCCACTCGCTAGAAGCACTCTTAAGTTTGTAAATGTCAGTGGAAGCCTCAGAGCCTGCAACATGGCGCTATCTTGGCTCTGTTTATCGATCCATATCATGATCAGTGTTTTCACTCCCGGGCATAATTTAACTCTTTAACAGATCAGCAGACTGCTTCATGGATCAATTGGTATTTCTCTCTGCTGATCCATTTTAATTGTGATATCCAATGGGCGATAACCCGTTCTCAAGTTATAATTTAAAATAAATAGTGTTAAAGTCAGGATGAAAACGGCCTCATGATACAGCCGGTGTCTGAGACTTGGATCTGAGAAAAATGAGGTAGAAAGTGCTGGAAGGTGGATCCTAGCACTCGAGCCAGGCTGCATCAAAATAACAGTTGTGTTTACTGTTTTCACACAGGCTGCCCCGCCAAATGGTTTTAAATCAATTAGATAAATCTCGAGTCCAGCAAAGAGGAGTTGAGCAAAGAGGGGAGCCAGCAGTGAAAATATTTATACAAATTAAAGCAGAATAGTGGCATACGTTAACTCAACACTTCTAATCCCACTCCAGTAACGATGAGGTGTCCGTTCCAATCCTGCTTCAGTCACAATGAGGCCCACCACCAGTCGCGGCCGGCATTACGGGCGGGGGGTGGAAATGGGGTCGTTGCGGGGGGGAGGCGGGAGGGGTTTAATTAAATAAAAATATGAACTAAAACTTACTCAGCTTCTGGATGGGTCCGGCGACGACTCCCGCCGTCCGGCGCCAATTCCTGCAGCTCCTCGTCATCCGGAAAGGCAGCCTGCCTCCCTCCCCCCCTCCGCCAATCACAACGCTGCAATGGCAGCATTGTGATTCGTGAGGCGCAGGGGAGAGCGCCCCAGCCGCGCCCGTTTTCTCCTACATATGAAAAAGGGAGAGTGGGCGGTAGTGCTCGAGGCAGGGGGAGTGGCTACCCACTGTTGTGTGTACTGACTGTTTGGTAGGCTCCAGGGGCGGACCAAACAGTCAGTATCCACAACAGTGGGTAAGCCACTCCCCCTGCCCTCGAGCACGACCGCCCACCCTCCCGCCCCAACTAGGCACTTCTAGCTTTCACGAGTGCGAGAAGCAGAAACATAAAATGGTAGTTTTTACCATTTTATGTTTCTGCTTCTCGCACTGCGAGAAAGCAGTGGGCGACGCCCAAACGCCCCTATGGAGGAGCCGCCACTGCCAAGAGGAAAGATAATTCAAGGGGATAAAAGGCCTTTTGAAGACACATCACCAAGAAGAAGTAGAACATCACAAGACAAAGATTGAACAGCTTCAGAAACAATCTGAACACCATAAGAACAAGACAAAGAATCTGCATGATTGTGTCAAAAGTAGCAGTACACCTACTTGTTTTGATTGTATGCGGATAGGTGCTAGACTAAGTTCGTTGGCCTTCTGCATATAATAAAACAGACATTAATAATATTCGTCTTGTTCCAGGCATAAAAGGCACACTGTCCAGTTGTCTAATCCTGGGCACTTTGAATTGTTTCTCAGAGTTCATCGGCCTTATGTCGCTGGTGGCTGCTGCTCTTAGTGCCAGAGGCTTACAAAAAGGAGGCCATTGAAGAGCAGAAAATGCTTTCAGAGGAATAGGCCAAAGAAAACAGGGAAATAATAGTATTTTAATTTATTTTTTTGTAGAGAATGTGGGATCTAATGGAAAAAATACAATCTTGATAAACTAGAAGGGCACATCAAAACTTTCAATAGTTTTAATCTTCAACAAGATTTTATTTCTTCTTAGTTCGTAAATATTGACATAATCTCATGATACACCTTCTGTTTAAACTTCAAGCACTCTTTCAGCATAAAAGAAACTTATTCACTTTAATGCATCCTTCTCGTGCTTGGCTGGAAGCTGACTTGTGCTTGTTTGAAAAGCTAATTTGCCTCCCTTGAGTGACTGGGTGGATTATCTTTCTAGTATTAAATGCAATGATATGTCAACTCAGCTTAGAACTCGTTCTGTCTCTTAGAAAAAAAACATTTGTTCCCGAGCAATTAATGTTGTTAAATGATGATGTGTCCTTTGCAAATGTGTTATTAGTGTCAAGCTGATCCGTCTCTTCCGATTGAAAAATGCCCAGTGATTTCAAGCGCTATTATACATGAGAAAAAAAAACGGGGCCTTTTTTTCTCTGAAAGTCTGCAGTACGTGTTTCAGTGTATTTCACAAGTCCCAAAAACATATTTATTCATAGCCCTTTGGCAGATTTTCAATTTGCCAAAAACAATATTTGTTCCGGTCTCTTCTCTGGATTGTGTGCTGTTTGGATTTCGTGAGTGTGCCACTTATGCAGTGATGAATATATCCATTTCTCTGAATGAGTCTGCATTTGTATGTCATGCTGTAAAGGTGCCAAGTAAGTAGCTATGCTAAAATAATATTTGGAGTGTTCTTTCACTGGTAGCATTTTACTTTAATTAATTTAGTAGTGATCTCCTTACTTTTCACTATTTCATGTGGTTGCTGTTCTGTGGACGGATAAGCTGCTTTCGTTCTTGTGAAGGATTTCAAATACTTGCTTTTACTGAGGTATTGTTCGCCTCAACTAAGGTAATTAGCTTGTTTATTGTTTAGACCGAAGAACATTTGATCTATGTTTTTCACTGCTGTAATATACTGTTTTCATCTAAGGTTTTGTGGACTGAGATTTAGTCCATGGAGTGAGCTACCGGAGGTACTTCCTTTACCATTAGAACATTCCCGGCCTTTAAGGTTTATATAGGATTATTTCGGCGATTATTCGCGCATAATGCTTTTTGCTAGATGTTTTATTATTGCATTTAAAAGCTTCGTAGGGGGTGATACAAATATACATGTCTGATTTTCGCGAACAGTCATCATCATCCTTCCTTTTTTAATAATCAAATGTGAGCATTTTTGTTAATTTTCCTAGCACAAAATGCATATTTTTCCATTCACATTTTTGTTAAGGTTTTCTAGCGCCTGTTGGAGTGATGATATGGGTTATAATGATCCGGCAGGGGTTAATATCATATTTCTATTATTGGGAGTGTTTTTCCAAGATAAACTGCTCCGAATACAAATCGGATTGTAGTAAAAGATCATTAAAGAATGACAAGTAACGGATCCAAATTCCGAATAGATGGAAGGAGTAAATCCGTTTGCAGGTGGGAACGTGGCTTTGAAAGAAATCCAGCTGTAAGACCATTTACAATCTGCGCGAGCAGGAAGCGCCTCCACGTGCGCCTCCTCGATAGCATTCATGTCGCAGTAAGAAGCTCACGCGCCTTTCAAAAAATAGCGGCACATCCGGTTCGAAGTAAGAGATGCAGAACAGACGCAGCGCTGCCACGGGATGATAATGAGGGGCGCATTGTGAAGAGAGAGGAAAGCAGGGAGCTTCATGAATATGAAGAGACCTAAAACACAAGCATTTGCAATGCAATAGGACTCGCATTTACGCAAGACCTATTGCATTGGAAACGGGAGTGCGGGCGGGTGAGAAGGCACGAACGGGAGTGGGGGGAGGGGAGAAGTCACGGACTGCGGCAGGAGGTGGGGGGGGACAGGGAAGAAAATAGTGTTCGGAGTAAATGGGCCAGTAGCCATGGAAGGACACAAATGACGACATGGTCTTCATGAGGAGGGACTAACAAGCATAAAACCAATCGGAAGGCAGCATTTAGGACCTAAGCCACTGAAAAAGATGGGCGGAGAGTGGGCGGAGCTTCCACGAAGCTTCCATGCTATACGGAATACTGCATGCCTCGCAAAGCGAGCAGCGCATGCGCTGCAAAGCTAGGCTCGGCCAAAAAACAGAGGTAACATTAGAACCTTCAAATCCAAATGGGAAAATACCTAACCCCCAATTGCTTCATAAAGAGTCCGGGCAGAACTGAACAGTCCACCTATATGATAAGATTGGCAATAGGGCCCAATGATATCTAAAGACTACCACCAAGTGCTGAGGAGCTACAAACACATTTGTTGTTGATATTCTGAACCATAAATCCCAGGCACATTTGATTTCAGAAGCCTGTTTTCAGGTACAGAATCCGTATTTATTTTTTTAAGTTATTACGTGTTATCTAAAATGTTACACTTTAAGCCAATACCACTTTCAGAAATAAGCCATTACTGCTCAACCTCACTGCATGCTACAGAGTTAAGTGCTACAAGGGAGTACCTGGTCATTCAATTTAGGTGCAATATTATTATGGGACCCGGACACTAGTAATAAATGACATCAACTCCAACAGTTATTGATGAGTAATCACTTATTGCCTTGGAATCCCAGGAGAAGATCTCACAATAATGAACATACATTGGTATAGTACTAATGTTCAAAGGCCAATATCAATTACACTCATTTCAAACTCTCACTGTTTGCCTGAGATGTCAAATGGTAATATATCCTAAGACAAATTATTCCAAAACTATGCATTGATGGATGCAAAATTATAAACTGAAAAAAATCAAAGGTAGTCACAAATATGGGTATAGCCTCTATGTACCTTTATGACGCCAATCTGCTTGAAGAAATCACCCACTTCCTCAGGTTTAACATCTTCTGCAAGACCTTGCACAAATATGGTATTGTTATCAGAGTTGTCCTGATCACCACCTAGGAGCAAGCACATATTTAATAGCTATTATTCTAAGACGAAGCAAAAGAATACCAAATATCTCATGCAGCATTTTAGAAGAAATGGTCTTCAATGGACAGAGGTTGAATGATAGCCATTTCAAAGCCCAGAAAATTAGACCATGTCAAAGTCTTAAGCACATATTTGACAGAGGCTTGTAACTTAATTTAATAATTTCACAAAATTAAGACATTTCAATGAGATTAGTGTTGTAAAGTAAGAGATGGTGATACTTTCCAAGTAAGAAGTTGTATTCCCCTAGCAAAGTAAAGAGGAGCAAGCAACGCCAGCAGATCTCGCTGTCGCCTCATTCAATAGTCCCCGGCATTCTATCATCATTTGGAATCCTAGGATTCCACACAACAGGATTCCACACAGCTCCTTTTTCCGACAACCCAAAAGAGCATTCTACACCATCTAGCAGACGACCTAGGAATAATAAATTACACAATACATGCAAAGGTATTACAAAGTACCAATGCAGTAAATTTTCCTAATATATTGCTTCCACAAAAAATGTAAAGAATTAATGAAGTAGTTCACATAATTACATAATCTAGGAATCGTACCGATGTTTCCTTGCTTCTTCTATCTCAAAGCCACTTCAATGGAGTCAACCCTTCAACCAGAATCAAGGTTACCATCAAGTATGTTTTCTCCTTCTGGCAAACGTTTTCCACTAAAACAGAAAGTAGTGTGATGCACACCATTTATATTCTAAAGTCATCATAATGTTCGTCATTTTTAACTAGTTACGTTTATGAAGGCGTGCAAGCACGGTCCGCGCCCTGTCCCATCGCGCTGGCAATGAAAACTCAACACAGGGGAACCACATGTTGGGAACCCTTCCGGCTGCACAGCCAAATCCTGGACTATGATGAGTCCAATAAATCAAGTATTCAATTCTTCTTCTTTGAACTCCTTGTTTATTTCGTATGCTTAAACCACTTCGTCCATTTTCTAATCAATTTATTTTACTCATAAAACTATCGTACTGCAAAAGATGACGCAACCACAGAAGGAGTGTACGTTTCCACAAATCACGACTTTATTGGCATGACTCCAATGCATTTCGGGAATATCAATTCCCTTCATCAGGGGTATCTACAAAGCAAGAAATAATAATCAAAACCACCTTCAATATACATGATTATTCCTAGCTTTTATAAAAACAACATAAAAGACTTAAACTACGATCGATTAACTGTTTCGAGTCAACATGCAAATCAACATGTATTAAAACGTTGTACGTTTCCTGATGTTACTCAAGACCCAACGTAATGCCCCTGCCTCCTCGTTGATACCCACTCTCTTTAACCCCCACACGACTGCAATCAACAGAATCTTTCCTCCATCCCCTCTTCTCATAACCTCATTTACCAGCTATTGCCCCTCCATTCATAGTCCCCTCTATATCGACAGTATTTCCTTCACTCACCGTGACATGTGATCGTTTTTTTTATAAAAAAGAGAAAATCCCAACGTTTCGACAATGCTACAACGTGTGAGCAGAACTCTTGGCTTCCACCATGACGCTCCAAAACTGCGATGTGCCGAGGCACACTGAACTATGAAAACTGAACACCTCGTAAACTGATGAGTGTTACTTCACTCTATAACTCCCCTTTAAATTAACAACAGGTGATTGATCAGGAAAGTGGCTGCGTTACCTAAACTCTGGCGTGGATTCTATCTCACTCTCCTTTTAATCCGTTCCTGTATATGAAAACTACATGTCCCAGCATGCCTTTCATCGTAATCAATCTAACATCAAGTAACTCGTGCCAGAACCCGGTTATAGAAGTGGTGAATCCCCATACCTCATCTTTGCAGATTATCTAACAACCCATCTGTAAATACTTCTGGACATCGCTAAAAACATGATTTGAACATGAAACATTCAATTCGTTCACTATGTCAGACACTTTAAAAACCAATTTACTCTCCTGTTCACTCCCTGATATAGATTCACCTGGCAAAGACAGTCATGACATACAATGCAACAAACAGAAAATTCTGTAATCTGGCAGTCAACCTGGCTGTCATCAATCTCCCACATCCTTGAGAAAGTATATTTATCAGTGGCTTGTGATCATTTCTAAAACTAAATTTTGTTTCCCATAAAAACATACAGCAGTGCTCAACTGCCCGTCTATAGGCTAACAATTCCATTTCTATCACCAAATAATTCTTTTGGGAGTCCCTTAATGCTCTAGAATGGCACGCAACCAACCATGTATTTTGCTCATCAGTTTGTTGTAATTCTGCAACAAGTCTGCAACTACAAGCATCTATTGAAACAATTCACCGTTTCCCAATAGCAAATGGGTTAAACTAGAAGCATTCAACACATCAATTTTAAGTAACTCAAAAGCCCTCTTTAGCTCACCATTTCACACATACTTGACATTTTTCTTAAACAGGAACAACATTTTTTATGGCACAATCAACAATGAATTTAACCTAAAATTCAATGAGATCTAAAAATGACATAAGCTGATTGTTATTCATTGGTTCAGGCGCCAACAAAATAGCTTGCTCATGGTCAGTTTTGGGTTTAATATCCTATCTGGCGATACTGTTACCTAAATATTCAACCTCAGAAGCTCTGAAATGACATTTCTTGAATGATAGTCAAACCCTTCCTGGTCAAGGCTTGGAGAACCATCCTCAACTGTAAATTATGCACCTGAATATCCTTCCCAAAGACAAGGATATTGTCTTGGAATGCAATGGTCCCATCTAGACCTGTTAAAGTTGTTCATTATATGCTGGAATACCAAGGCTGCACTCGCAAGATCAAAAAAGGCAGAAGTCTAAATTGATACATATCTGTTGGCATTACAAATGCATTAAGTTGTCTAGAGTTCTTGTCTAAAACTACTGGGTGATAGGCACAGACTAGATCTAGTGTTGTAACTACAGCTGCACCCCTCATGGTCAAAATAATCTTACATATTTGGTAAAGGATTTTGAACAATCTATGTTCCATTGTTGAGACTGCATAGGTTAACAGACAAACAAAGTACCCCTGCACTCTTAAACAAAAAAAAACACAGGGGTTACCCACAGTGAGCATTCTGAAAGCCTATAGATATGGGAACATTACAAACCTTGTCCCCTATAGGTCCAACCCCTTCTTTCAGTGATATATGGTGCTCAAAATCTTCATATTGGCCTAGGATGTCTGAAAAAACCTCTGAGGTCTTTTTTAGACTTGAAATATAGGTGTTAGTTTCAACATGGTCACTTCGCTGCCAGGGTCAACAACAAACTGGGGTATCAGCTCCTGGATCCAATCTAATGCCCATCTCTTCCTGGTGTTGCCTTCCAAGAATTGCACCATCCTTATCAGTCATGCACACTACGACATTAGAAACCCAGGTCGGATCAAAAATATCCTACAATATTTATGCAATGCCCCTGGTTCCCCACACCCCCTAGGGCATTTATCAGTGGGTCATATCTAATACAAAATTTGCCAGTAGCTGGAATTTTTTTTAATTTCCAACATGACTATTACTGCCATATCTGTAACATATATTAGCAGTTTGTTTATATTCACCTTTTTAACATACCCTTTCAAGCTTGTCTTTCTTGATGACAATGACTTCAATATATGATCTCAGAAGCCCCTAATTTCCTCAACAAGCTTCTCTGAATGTTCCATTCTTTTGGCCAGTTCAATAGCATCAGAAAGTGTTCAATTAGGAGTGGCCCACAGACACATGGATTTTTTTCCCCATGAGTTCTCATCAAAACTTGGTCGACGGAGAACTTGGTCACATCTTTAGTTTCAAACATGCAATTGACAGCTAATGTCTGACTGCAGCAACATTACCCGAAATGCTCTCTCGTACATTCTGCTTTCTAGAGCAGAATTTAAAACGTTCCATTACAATGCTTCATTTTAACCAACCTGTTTTCCAATGGCTTAACTGGACATTCAAAAGTGTTCAAGTTGACAACATTGGGTATAGCAGGCAGCAACTTGGATTGCATCAACCCCTCGCCACAAATACTTCATACCATAATGCCCCCTTAATCAGTAAAGATAATTTTCTTTGATAAGTACATGCTTTTTCGGGGGGCAGAGCTTGCCTGGCTCAAAGATGGTCGCAGCCGAAGCGAGCTCCCAAAACCGATTAACAATCCAGCATAATTTGGCACATATCCCCTTAATTTCTGGTGCCTAAAAGTGTGCCTTGAATCACTGGACTTTCCGATGCGGAACGGATCCTTCGACGAGCAAATTGACCTGCTTCCACCTTAGATCTGCGGATGTGCGTAGCCGATGAGAGTGCAGCCCGCTGAGTGGTGTGCATCGCTGATTCTTGCTGCGGAGGCCGCGGTGCCTCGATTGAGGGGGACTGCTCTGATTCGCCGGCTGCCTGTTTCTGTGGTGGCGAGGCTCCGTGACTGCGGTGCGAGGGCCCCGTGCATTGGTGGGCTCGTCCTCGTGAATGCGACGCGGTCCGGGCCTTGCTGATCGCGGCCCGGGCGTAGCGGCTGTAGACTGCCGGAGCCTGCCTGCGTGGGCGCACTTGATTTCTTTGGCGGGTCGGCCCGCACCAGGACTTTGTTATTTCCCCGCCGATGCGGCGCCCCAGCTAGGGGTCCCATGCTGCTGCCGTGGGCTGATCCCAGCCTCTTGACGTGACCAGGCCCAGGTGAGAGGCGGCGGGGGGGATCGTGATGCTGGCAGCCGCACCGGAGCAGGCCTCCCATTGAGCAAATATATTGTAGGAGGCGAGCTCACAGAAAGACTGTGAAAACATCTCTAGGCACCCTGCTGCAGCAGGCTTTTGATGAGCACTGTGAACATTGCTACCATTATCGACATATTAGGAGCTGACATTGTTACGCCTATATCATGCTACTAATACTCTCCTATTTCTTGCGCATCACATAGTACGCATTATTATTATTTATTATTTATTATTATTATTTGTACGGCGCGACGAATCATCCCCAAGGGGATCTCTCGGTGCCTGGGTAGCAGACAACATAATTAGGGAGTGCTCATTAAAACAGCCAGGTTTGAAGACGTTTCTTAAATTGTGCCAAATTGGAACATGCTCGAAGATCCTCTGACAAACTGTTCCAGTGGGCGGGGGCTAGATGAGAAAAGGCACACCCGCCCATCTTGGCTTTCCTGATTCTCCGAGTGCAGAGCAGCTTTTGACTGCTAGATCTCAAGTGGCGTCCCGGAATGTACCATTCTAGTTTTTTTGTTAGATATGCCGGGCCCAGCCCCTGGAGTGATTTGAACACCAGACATAGGAGTTTAAAGACTGATCTTTTCCTGATAGGAAGCCAATGCAGTTGTTGCAACAAGGGTAGTGATGGAGTTTGTGCGGGCTTGTTAAGGGCAAGGCGCGCTGCTGTATTTTGGACGACTTGCAGCCTTGATAACAAATCTTCGCTGATCCCTACCAGTAGAGAATTTCCATAATCTAGTCTGCTGACTAGAAGCGCCTGTATAAGGACTTTACTGGTAGAGAGAGGAATCCAAGGGAAGATTTTTCTCAGCATGCGCATCATACCAAAGCACTTGCCCGAGATGGTTTTTACATGCTCCTCCATAGAAAGTCTGTCGTCGATTACGATGCCCAGTTTCTTCGCCCATTTTTTTGGTATGGGGGCTTCCCCCAGTTCCACAGGCCACCACTCCGCGGTCCATAACTCCTCAGCTTTCCCAAACAGCAGAATCTCTATTTTATTGGAGTTCAACTGTAGGAAGTTCTTGCTCATCCATGTGGCTATTTTTAACATGCAGCTCTTAAATTTTTCTCTGGTCAAAACGGGGTCCTTCTCTATGGGGACTATCACCTGGGTGTCGTCCGCATAAGAGATTGTTTGGAACCCGCAAGATCTAATATTAGCGGCCAGGGAAGACACATAGATATTGAACAAGGTGGGACTTAGGATGGAACCCTGTGGTACCCCCTTATCCACAATTGTGGTCTGTGACACAAATGTGTCCAATTGTACACATTGTGTTCTGTCGGTCAGAAAACTATGCATCCAATTTAATGCTGTTCCTCTGACACCAATCTCTCGCAGCTTATCCAGAAGGATTCTGTGAGAGATGGTGTCAAAGGCTGCCGACAGATCCAGCAGGACTGACATCGTGGGTGTTCCCTCGTCCAGCAACATCCTTATTGAGTCTGTTACCTCCGTCAAAGCAGACTCAGTGCTGTAACAAGCACAGAAACCTGACTGCGAAGAGTCGAGCAGGTTGTTTTGTTCCAGATAGCCCGAGAGTTGTCAATTAATCAAGGTTTCCATGATTTTTGAACAACATGGGAGAAGCGAGATGGGTCTATAGTTTTGTAAGTCTACAGGATCCGCTAATGCTTTCTTAAGCAGTGGCTTGATATAAGCCTTCTTCCATTTTGAAGGAAACGAGGATGTGTCTAATGACAAATTACAGACTTCCATAATTGGGTTAGACAAGGCCAGTGCCAGATCTGAAATAATGTAGGGGGGCCACATCTAGCGGAGAGCCTGACTTAGTGTGTGCCAGCAGAGCTAGAACTTGCTCAGAGGTGATGGCTGAGAAAGTCTCTAGACTGGGAGAGAGAGGGTCTTCCGGGGGAGGTGTTACCGCCCTAACCGCCTCTTCCAGGTCAAAGGAGTTATAGATTTTATCAATCTTCTGTTTAAAATGCTTGGCTAAATCGTCATATAGCCCCTGCGTGGGTGGGAGGAATTATTGGCTCTGGGATTAGTGAACTCCTTGAGGATCTTAAAGAGCTCTTTAGAGGAGCTCTTTGCTTCGGTGATTCGCGTATCTAAATGCAATCTCCTGGCTGTGTTGCAATTCTTTAGATACGTTCTATGTGCTATTTTATATGCCAGTTTATCCTCCTCCAATTTTGATTTCCTCCATTTCCGCTCTCTGATTCTACAAGTGGCTTTTTCTGCCTTCAGGCTTTCTGAATACCACGGGGCTGGGGCAACCCTATCCCGAACTGTAACTGCCTTAATCAGAGCAATGGTGTCGAGGGCCACTATTATAGAGGTCTCCAACATATGCAAAGCTGTATTACTGTCAGTACAGTTGCTAAATGACGGGGGAGAGTATGCCGAACTAAATGCTGTTAGTGTCACTTTTCTCCATGATCTACGGGAACTCCTGCGACATTGGGGCTGGCTTAATGGTTTCGGGATGATCAAAGAGAATCCTAGAGCCAGATGGTCAGTCCAGCTTAGTGCTAGAGGGGGTTCTACTATGAGATCCTGAATGTTCATAAAGATGTTATCCAGCGTATGTCCCGCTGTGTGTGCCGAACTACGTATTTTGGGAAAAAGACCTAGGGACTCCATAGCTGCTAGTAAACCTGCGGAGTCTCTGTTGGAGATGGTGTCTAAATGATGATTAAAATCCCTAGGAGTAGGAAATTATCTGCTTGCAGGGTATATGGAGCAAGATTTTCCAATAATGACGCACAGAAAGATTTCTTGCTTTCCCTCGGGGGTGGTAGACTACAGCTCCCATCAACCTAATGCCTTGGGCAGGCTCCATTCTGAATACCATTAATTCCATGCTAGGAGTAGAAATAGTATCCAAGATTTTTATATGAAGGGCTGGGCGGGTAGCTATAGCCAGACCTCCTCCCCTCTTGCCTATTCTGTCTAATCTAGCTACCGTATATTCTGTAGGGAAGACAATTGCTAAAGATGGGGAAGATTGCATATGCAGCCATGTCTCTGTGAAAAAGCAGATATCTGGTTTCAAATCATCCAGCAGATCCCAGATTTCAGCAGCATTGTTGGGAATGGATCTGGCATTGAGGTACAAGCCTTGAAAGGTGGCTGCTTGCCCTCCCTTATTCTGCTTTCTCTCCCTGGGAGTCTGCTTGTTGGATACTCTCTGGCCTAAGGGTAAGAGTGGTGTGGGTCTGTTATTTGCTGAGGATGACCTATAGCCCAGTCACATTGCGGGCAGTTGCTTACATAAACTCCAATATCTACAGATATTTTTCCCTCACACCCAATGCTAGACGCATTGTCCCTTAAATCCAGTAGCACCTCTTTAGAGTAGATTAAAGGACGCATTAATATACCTGAATAAAAACGAGCAGCGTTTCCTGTCAGCTGGCAGCGTCCAGACGGGCGCAGACGGGCTTGCCTTAGGCGCACCTTCGGCGCGTCCGCTGCGCGTCCGCAAACGCGGTAAATTTATGCCCTGTAGGCCGAGAAATGCTAGAGCGCTAACCGCACCTAAAATGGCGCCCGTGAACGGCCCTCTGAATTCGGCTTCCTCTCTCCACTCAATCGGTCATGTGCAGAGACCGTGGTGGACCGGAGAGTTGCCTGGAAGTGATCAGGTAAGTCTCAGTGAGATAATACAGACCCCCAGTCAGTCAGCAAACAAAGTAACAGTGAGTGACAAACATAAGATGAACATTTAAAACACGGCGCTTAAAAGCAATAATCAGCATACAGCGTGTTAGGCTGATAAATGGTGCCTGCTGCTCCGCTGCGCTATGGGGAAACTGGATAAGCTCCAACCAAAGCTGCAGTTTGAGCAGCGCAAGTCCACCAGGGCCAGGGATGATGAGACTGAGACCCTGTCCACAGAGCAGGGGGCCTCAGGCGCTGAACGGGGAGGAGATCTGCAGGCCATACTTACCTTCATGCAACAAAGCCTCACAACTATAGATGGCAAAATCGATTCCCTCATGTACCGCATGGATCATTTTCTACCATGACATGGTAGAAAAAGAGTGTCTGATACCAAAGACCAGCAAAATGTAACCGCTGAAACGCAAAAATGTATGGAAATATTGGTGACGACACTGCAAAACAAGGCTGAAGATTTAGAAGCGCGATCATGGCACAATAATCTGCGTATCGTTGGTTTGCCTGAGGCCTCAGCTACTGGGAATATGGAACAATTTATATAACAGTTACTCATCTCACCTGTATTTATAGTGGAGCGGGTGCATCATTCACTGGTCCCGCGGCCCCCCCACCCCCCGGACACCCCTCTCGCCGAATAATTGCCAGGCTCCTAAACTACAGGGGCATTGTGGAGAGCCAGGGAGCTCCGAACACTTAGCTATGAGGGCTCCAAACTGTCCATATACCCACATTTCACTTTGCAGGTCCTGGAGGCATGGAAACAATATGCTCCCCTGAAGAGAAAATGGTGAGAACTCAACTTAGAATACGCTATGCTCTATCCTGCGAGACTCAGAGTCACAATAGATGGCAAAAGTAAGATTTATACTGACCCAAGTAGTCTACAGCAGGCGCTCAAAAAGCATCACAATGCCAAATCTAAGAAATTCACTCAGGGCTCGGAACTGGGTGACTGTGGTCCCTGCAGCGATCTGGACAACCAGGATTAACCCTCCCATCCACATCCTGAACACCATTTCGCACGCGTGCCCTGGATATGGATTGCTGTTGCCGTTGTAGCTACGATACATGATGTGCCATTTATAATTGTCGAATATATAACTTGTAATGTCTAGAACACTACTCATTGCTCTGTTTGTACACTTGAGCAAGCACCTACAATGTAGTATGCTTAGTTGTTGCTTAGCAGCTGGATGTTTATGTTTGATAATAATCGTTCCCACCCTTATAACAACTGGAGTGCAGTCCAAAGGCACTCGCTGCCCCCGCGTGTATTACACGCAGCAGCGGGCCTATAAGGGGGGGGCGATTAAGGGAGGGATTCAGTTGCCGTGTCGTGGGGGGGTAGACATAGGGTGGGTGAGGCAGGGGGTTATCACATGTTACAGTTTATTTTCTTTAAGTAGCCAAATGCAGAAGTTCAGATTGGAGACTAGATTTATGTTTGCCATTATTAAACAGGAGAGGCATACTGGGTGACAATCATGCTCAAAGGGCTCCCTTGAGCTCAAATGGCACTAATATAAGTTTTTTGACATGGAATGTCAGAGGGTTGAATGATCAGCGCAAAATCCGAAAAATTGTTCTTTATTTGCAGAGACATATGATGTTGCTTTATTGCAAGAGGCACATCTATCGCCTCAATCAGGGTTGCTTACACGAAGTCAGTTGAGAGGCTACTTTGTTGTGGCTGGATTTACATCACATGCACAAGGGGTTCTGATTTGGGCTCGTCGTGGCGCAAGCATACAAATCCAAGAGGTATGTGTGGACCCTGGTGGGAGATATGCTGTGGTACACTGTCGAAGGGATACTCTTGATGTATTGTTAGTGGGAGTTTATGGTCCTAACTATGATGATCCTCAGTGTTATCGTTCTCTCAGCAACAAACTCGCAACATATGTAAATATACTGCAGTTGTGGGGGAGGGGACTATAACTGTGTACTGTCACCTGAATTAGATAGGTCTTGGGACCCCCCCAGGCGGCACTCTGCTGCAGCAAAGGCAATCACTGCGCTCGCGGACACTGATGGGCTGATCGATGTCTGGCAATATTTATTCCCACAAGGTAGGGAATACACTCATTACTCCTCGATGCACGACATACATACCCGCATAGATTACTGGCTCATTTTGAAGAGCCTACTCCCATATACACATGAGTGCATACATCTGCCACGCACATTCTCTTATCATTCTCCTGTTAGGCTGACTCTCGCTCTCAAGGGTATGCAACCAAGGTCCCTTGCTTGGCGATTTCCACAATATTCCCTGTTGGATGCAGTGTTCCGCGAGGAACTGGCGCAAGCAATAGACGAACGAAAAGTGTTCCACGAATGGCCACCAATCTGGAGGCGTTCAAGGTTTATATCCGTGGGGTGACAATCTCAAAACATGCAGGGGTTCTCCGGTCCATACAGGACTGAATGCTAAAATTTGAAAAAGAACTAGCGGCGCTTGAGCGAGATATGCAAAAAACGTCAAAGCCCGAGAGACTGGCACAAATTAGAGGTAAAATCGATTAATACAATGAATTGGCACAATCAGAAGTAGTTCACCTTGGGAAATATGCCACCGCCAGAGTATATGGCGAAGGGGAGAGACTCAGCGCTACGTTAGCAGCTCTCACTCGGCCAGCTAAGGGCGACTGTGAAGTGTTGACTCTTCAAGATAATGATGGTGCACAGGTGTGGAGTGCACCACAAGTAGTTGAGCGCTTTCGAGCATATTATGCTGAACTTTACACCTCCCAAGAGCTTAATGCCGATGAATCAGCCGAAGAATACCTGGCACACACAGCCATGAAATGGCTGACTGATTCCCATAGGGAATGGCTGATGGCGCCTCTTCGCCTCACTGAAATTACGGCAGCGTTAAAAGAAATGCAGAATAATAAAGCGCCGGGCTCTGATGGCCTTACTGTAGCCTTCTATAAGGCCTATCAAGATCTATTGATTCCTCACTTGGTCAATTTATTCCAAGAAATGTCAAGGGACGGAATAATGCCCCCAACAATGCATGAGGCCATTTTGATCACACTGCTGAAGCCAGGTAAGACGCCCACACAGTGTTCCTCATATAGATCTTTGTCTTTGCTCAACATGGACACCAAAATCTTTGCGAAAATTTTAGATAACAGGATCTCACCACTACTTCCAGGATTGGTAGGACCAGAGCAATCCGGCTTTATCCCAGGTCGTTCTTTGACAAGCAATTTATGCACTTTATTCTGAACAATGGCGCAAAAAGACCCAGATGTCCGAGCGGCAGCTGTGTTTCTGGACGCGGAAAAGGCGTTCGACTCGGTTGAGTGGAGCTTCCTCATGGCAGTGTTGAGACATGTGGGTGTTAGTGAGGTATTTATAAAGCTGGTGGAAGTGTTATACGCGAGTCCTGTAGCACAAGTACGAGTTAATGCAATCTAACTCAAATGCTACAGGAAGTGACGAGATTTGGCAGTCATTACGGATTACGCATTAATTGGAGCAAATCACTTATATTTCCTCTGACTGCTTCCACTACCCAGGTGCAAATGGACTTCCCCTTAACGCGGACCACTAATCCTATATGCTAACTAGGTATCCAAGTGCATACAGATCCGGAGATAGTAATTCGAGAAAATTATGGTAGGGCAATACAGCGCCTCACAGAAACCATAGAAAGGTGGATTACGCTACCGCTATCGCTAATAGGACGTATTGCACTTATCAAGATGACAGTGTTACCCCGGTTTTTATTTTTCTTCCTAAATATTCCTATTTTACTACCAAAGTCGTTGTTTCGCATTCTTCGTTCTTTATTAATTAGGTTGGCATGGGCTGGTAAACAACCCAGGGTACAGTGGGCCACACTGGTAAGACCATATACCACAAGTGGACTCTATGCCCCAGACCTTGAAAGATAATATAGTGTGGCACAACAGATCAATGCTTATGCTTGGATACATGGTCCACTTGGTTTGCCCTATCTTTTCCTGAAGGGGGTGGAGGTTCACCCATTCAGTCTCCCACAGTACTTGCTCACTAAACCACAAAGGCGATATCATGTTTTTGACCCCGTGGGGGTTACTAGGAATCAATTATATGAGACTGCAGATAGGCAGGGAATCACACTCCCTTACTCTCAAACTACTTGTGGACTGGTGTGGGTGGTTCCCTCTGAGGAGGACAGGGCTATAAAACAGGCTCTTCATGCACTAAACATAAAAAGCATGGGGGATTTGTTTTTAAATGGGGTGGATCGCACTTGGGAACAGGTTTCGACAGAGAATTCTGACCTATCGCCACTCACCAGGTATCACTATTACCGTGTCAGACAATCTCTCTGCGCCAAGCTGGGTGAAAATATGTTAGAGCCTAAGGAATTTGCATCACTGACATATTTATTGCAGACTCCGACCTCGCAAAGGGGTATCTCAATCTTATACATACTGGCAGGATCCGAGAGTGGCCTCAACCAGAAGAAAGCATTCGAGGAGTGGCAGGAGGTGCTAGGCATTGATATAACAGAGGAACAGTGGCTATATTGCTGTTCAGTTACAAAGTCCATCTCACAAAATGGCAGACACCGTTTGATACACTTTAAATATCTTCACAGAGTCTACTATACCCCAGAGTGATTATATAAACATGGCCTCAGAAAGGACGACAATTGTGTTAGGTGTGGACGAGGGGGCGCCAATTTCACCCATTTAGCTTGGGACAGCCCTGGGCTCCGTGTGTTCTGAATGGCAGTGGCCGGGGCACTTCAAGACATAATAGAAACACCCTTACATGTCACTCCCTTGGTCGCCGTCCTGGGCTACGATAAAGAAGTTCCTAGGGCATCCCGCAGAGTGGTTGCGCTTGGTATACTACTTGCAAAACGAGGAGTGGCCATGCGCTGGATGAAGGGATCATTGCCTACATTTGATGAATGGTTTACAGATTTATCATACTGCAACTCGCAGTCCGATAATTACAATGCTCTAAGACCATTAACCTGCAGGCCATGAGATATTTGGGAGCCATACCGAGCATACCTTGGGTACAGGGCAGCAGGGGGTGCAGCCGAGGTCGATAGCACAGCCAACAGTGAAGGTTGAATCCATAAGATGTTTCCGGCTTTATGTGAGTCTTTGACTGAGTAGTGGGCAAGGAATAGTTGGAGCATTAAAGGAGCGCGAGATGCGTCAGTCTTAAATGATTGTTGTCATACTGTTGTGATTATTTTGTACAAAACCATGTTATTTGTAGGATCACTTCTCTGACATTTATTACAGTATGTCGCCCAGATAGCTATGAAGTGTCATCTTGCCAGTCCCTATCTCTTTATTTCCAAATATTTTTCTACATATTATGTATGTTAAGATATTACAATTCTGAGGCGCGCGGCAGCGGCGAGACAAGATGGCCGCCGCTTGAAGAGCTCCGCTACTCCGAGCTCCGCTCGCCGACGAAGGAACCGTTTCCAGGCAGCGCCTGTCCACCACAAATGCGGTTTCCTGCATAAGAGTGGTTCGAGACCATGACGGCAAGTTTTTAGACCCTGAGAGGGTCTTTCCTTCTCATTATTGGCCCCGTTTGTTTCCGCCTGTCAGCGGCCGCCATTTTGTGCTTCTCTTCATGCAGCACTCCACCCGACCCGACCGTGAGGAGAATGTTCCCCGGGTAATTTGAAGCGCTCTTCCTCTGCTTTAAGGCTGCCATGTTACGCCTCACATCAATTATGACAGAATAACATTTATACTGATCCTTTTGTCGCCGTGGGAGCAGATGGTGTCTGGTGGGTTGTATGCCCTTCCCTTACTACAGCGGATGTCACCAGCTATTGTGTACAATTCCGGCGGTATCCAGTGAGGTAACAATGTCTGTGTGCAGACCCATCTTTGAGTAACTTTGGACTGTATCTTATGGTTACTTTCTAATATTTGAGTACCGCTTTCATTTCTGGACATTTCGCTGGTCATCTCTATGGTTCTTCCTCAGTATACCAATTGCGCCGTCTCCTGCTGTTTTCTTTTTCTTTTCTAATCCACGACTGTTGGCATTTCCTATCCTTTGCTGTTATGGATTCTCATCATCCGCATAAACCTCAGGGGACTGCAGTGGGTGGACGGAAAGATGTTGCGACTGGTCCTGGTAAACGTACAAAGAAGGACCCACCCTCTCCGTCAAAATCACCGCTCCCTCTCACATTAGAAGATATAATGGAGGAACTACGCCTCATCCGTCCTTTCATGTCTGACACAGCTGCTACCCTGCAAAGGTTAGATGACAAATGGACTGGACTAGACCTGAGGCTTTCGGATGTGGAACAAAACGTCAGTGATGCTCAGGACGTTATTGCCAAAGTGGATTGTCTTACCAAAGAAGTCAGTTTGCTCAAGAAATCTACAGAAGACTTAGAAAATCGCAATAGGCGTAACAACCTACGCATTTATGGTATTCCGGAAGGTTCCGAAGGATCAGATATGATTGCATTTTTGAAATCTCAAGTTCTCCAGATTGTTGGTTGTGCAAAATCCACGGACTTTAACATACAGAGAGCTCATCGATTGGGACCACAGAGTACATCCTCCTTGTCTAAACCCAGAGGTATAATTGCTTATTTTCTTCTCTACTCTGATCTCATGGAGATTCTCAACGCAGCTAAACAACACAAGCAGATGGTTTGGTCTGGCCACAGAGTTTTCTTCAGTCAAGATGTCTCCAAGCCAACTGCTAATCGGCGCAAAGAATTCCTCGACCTTAGGCCTGCCTTGAGATCAATGAATGCTAGATATGGGTTAATACATCCTTGTTTCTTCAAAGTCACCTACAAGGACAGAACTTTCAGTTTTGATGATCCTGCCGACCTCCGGAAGTTCATTCACGCCCATAAAGGAGAATCCATGGAACTGAGCAAGCCTTAATTACTTTGTTATTTTATTTGCTCTGTCTAGTTGTGCTTCAGTATGTAGTTTGTAACCTTTAATTATGTCTTTGTCTGTTATTTCTCTCATTTCCCAGGCCTTCCCAATACGGAACTGCTGTAGTTGTTCTTCACCCTTGTTGCCCCCTGTCTGTATTGTGCGACTCATGTTGCTGCAATCTCTTCCCATTGTTTGGTAAGTTCCCTTCCTTCTGTTCCGTAAGTTTGCCCTTCTGTTTTTTTCTCTTGCTTCCTTATCTATTTTTAGAAGGCAATCTTGTTCTTTTCTCGGTGTCTCTTTGGCTGTGTGGTTGTCTTGTCCCTCGCCGCCCCCTCACTCGTCAATGTTCTTCTTCATTTTGTTCTTTATGACTAAAGCCTTTCGTTTTTTGTCATCTCTTCTTTGCTATCTTTCCTTGGGAGACTTTGTTCTCCACTCTTGCTTTCTTTATTCCCCTCTTTTCCCTCCTTGCTTGCCATTTCTTTCTTTCCCTTTCTTAACTGGCGAATATGCTTTTTTTCCCTACTTTCACTCCCTTCTCTTATTCCACCTTTTCTTCTCCTTCCTCCTAGATCTTTTTTTGTACAGAGTTTTTCGTTCTTCTTTGACTCTTTTATAACGATGACTTTATACTTACTTTTTGCTCATCTCTTTTGTCATACCAAATGAAGTTATACATTCTTCCTCCTTTTAGCTACTCTTTTTGCCCATTCCCTTTCTTTTTCTACACTTGTATCTTTTTCTGTCTCTTACACTCTCTTTTTAATGAATCTCCATATTTTATTTATTAACTTTTCTGTACTTGTTGTGTTTAGAGGTTGTTTATTCTCTTATGAACCCTACCTATGAAAAGTCTCCGCATCATTTCATGGAATGTAAAAGGGATGCGTAATCCTGTTAAGAAGCAGAGAGTATTGTCCCACCTGGCTAAATTGAAATGTCATATTGCTCTGTTACAAGAATCACACCTCAGATTACAAGACTTGCCTTCATTACGTAAACATTGGGTGGGCGAAATCTTTTGCTCCCCAGCCGACAACAATAAGAACGGGGTTATTATCTTGTTTCATAAGTCATTGTCCGTTCACCTACAAACCGAGTCTAAAGACACCAACGGTAGATGGCTTTTTCTAGACGTTACAGTTACCAACACCCCACTCTCTTTTTGCAATATATATGGCCCGAATGGTACTGACTCATCCTTTTGGTCTGATTTTTCCACTCTTCTCTCCTCACATCCTGCTGCCAATTTGATTGTGGGTGGCGACTGCAACCAAATCATGGATCCCTTTCTTGACCGAAAATCTCAAACCAAATACATTCCCCACAAGATGCAAAAAACTTTTTATAAGGCGATCACTGCAAGAGGATTAGTTGATGCTTGGAGAACATCACACCCGGACGCTCTCGAATTTTCCTTTTTCTCTCCTGCACACAGATCGCATTCCCGTATAGATTACATTTTCCTCACACAAGACACCCTGCAATTCATGAATGATATTGAGATTGGCTCCATTCTTATATCCGATCATGCCCCCATCATTTTAGATTTGGAACATCCCTCTCCTACACCCTCATCTCGACACTGGCGCTTTAACAATTCTCTTCTCTTGGACTCTCAATTTGTGGAACAGTTTTCGCTCTTTGCTCAAGAATTCTTTCTTCATAATATCTCCTCTGTCTCTCAATTTCATTTAGTATGGGATGCCTTTAAGGCCTCTGCCAGAGGTTTTATAATAGACTTTGTATCCCGGAAAAAGAAGAAAACTCTCTCCGAATCTACATCTCTCCTTAAACAAATCAAAACACTGGAGCACCAGTATTTTTCTGCCAACTGTCCGGATACATTATCTAATCTGATCAAAGCAAAAATGCAATATAACAAACAATCTTGGGATTCGGCTTGTAATAACCTCCTTAAATTTAATGCAAAAATGTATGGCGGACGGAACAAAGCCGGCAAAGCTCTTGCTAACTACCTTAAAATTAAAAACAAAAATCTAAAATAGCTGCTATTAAGGACCCTTTCGGAGTTTTACATCTCTCAGATGCCAAGATTCTTGATTGTTTTACTGACTACTATACCTCTTTGTACACTTCAGAATCTTCCCCTTCTATTGATCTTATCGATTCCTTTTTTCAACGCATCCCTAAGGCTCCTGAAAATCAGGTCGATCTTTCCTCTTTAAATTTCCCCATCTCTGAACAAGAAATCATTGCTGCTGTTTCCCTTTTACCTAAAGATAAGACACCGGGCCCTGATGGTTTTACTGTTCGTTTCTTTCTACAATTTAAATCACTTTTGATTCCTCACCTCCTTTCGTTGATTACTCACTTTCTTACTAGTGGTGCAGCGCAAGGCACTTTTTCCCAGGCTATGCTCTGCTTGATACCTAAAAAGATAAAGATCTGTCCTTATGTAAAAACTACAGGCCCATCTCTTTGATTAACACAGATTGTAAAATCTTTGCAAAATTACTCGCCATACGAATCAATAAAATTATCCCTGACCTTGTCAATATACACCAATCTGGATTTGTCAAAGGTCGTTCCATAACAGATAACTCACGCACCTTTCTTAATATCATCCATTTGGCCTCTAAATTAGATTCTCCGCTAGCCGCCATAACATTGGATGCTGAAAAGGCGTTTGACAGGGTCGAATGGGAGTTTATTTTCAGTGCCCTCAAATGGCATGGTTTTGGCCCTCCTATCCTTCAATATATTCAATTACTTTATTCAGTCCCGACCACTTCTGTTTGGGTAAATGGTTGTCAGTCTCGTTATTTCCCTTCTTAGAGGGACGAGACAGGGTTGCCCTCTTTCTCCCCTTCTCTTTATCCTTGCGTTGGAACCTTTTCTTGAAACAATCAGACGCTCTCCTCACTATACAGGTTTTCAATTTAAATCATTGGATCTTAAATTTACTGCCTATGCTGATGATATTCTTTTATACATTTCTAATCCATCCACCTCTCTGCCAGCTTTCTTTTCACTTCTGCAGGAATACTCACGAGTATCTGGCTATAAACTAAACGTTGATAAGTCGGAAATCTTACCTCTTAACAAATTCTGTCTTCCTTCCATGTTTACAAACGCAGGTTTTGAGTGGACCTCTAAACATATCAAATGCCTTGGTATCCTTTATGCTAACACCATCAAGGAAACGATCAAAATCAACCTTATGGATATCCTAAAGAAAATATCCGCTCTGATTGAAGGTTGGTCACCGCTATTTCTTTCATGGTGGGGTAGATTAGCTACCATCAAAATGATGCTTCTTCCTATTATAAATTTTTATTTATCCATGCTTCCCATTTCTCTTCCAAACCCCTTCTTTCGTGGTATTAATAGTTCTCTCTCCAAGTTTCTTTGGAACAACCGTAAACCTAGGATTTCATTGGCCCGCCTTCAGTCTTCTAAGGATTTAGGTGGTGTCAATTTTCCCAATATTCGCCACTACCATTCTGCTTTCACTTTAAAGCAAGTATGGACGTTTTTATCTGAGTCCTCAGACCCGCCTCTAACTGCATGGAGCTTATTGGAGCAAGCTCAGTGTATCTCCTTTCTCTTTTACTTCTGCTGTCTTCCTGTCCCAACCTCCGAAACGTTTCTCTTCTCCTATTTTTGTTCACTCCAAAGCAATTTCAACCTCTCTGATTCACTCCCACTTACCGTCAGCCGACCTCTTTTTCGCACCCCAATTTGGTACCATAAATCCATTAAGATTAACAAACGTACCTTATTTTGGAAGGAATGGATCGACAAGGGAATTATTACACCACAATACTTAATAAGAGACGGTTCTTTTATGGATTTTTCAGATCTTCAAACCTCCTATAACGTTTCCTCTTCTCATGCCCTTCACTATCCCCTACTTAAGGAATCCATCACATCTCTCTTTCTCCAGGATCCTCACACCACTATTTCTAACCATGCACTCCCTACCTCCATTGATTTCTCTTCCCAATTTAGTGCTTCCTCGATATATAAAATACTATCATACTCTGCGAAAACCAGAATCAAATCCAAATTAGAGCTCACATGGGAAAAGGATCTTGACCTAGAAACCCCTTTACGCACATGGGACTCCTTGTGGAAAAAAATTCATTCCTCCTCACGTTCTGCCAGCACTACACAGACCTTATATTATTTTTATAACAGACTTTTTCTCACCCCTTGCGATATGTACAAATTTAAGCTGTTAGAATCCCCGAAGGGTTGGTCTTGTCTTAATAATAACAGTGATTTCATGCATATGTTTTTTCATTGCCCTCTGGTTAAATCTTTTTGGGCTCAGGTTTGGTTAAAATTGAATGATATTTTATTGTCTAATGTTCCTTTTGAGATTTCACATGTTTTTCTGGGAAGTTGCTCTCATGTTTGGGATGTTTATGGTCATGTGGGTAAATTTGTTGACCTTTTTATTGCTATTACTTTCCAAATTATAACTACCAACTGGAAGGATACCTCAAAAATTTCACTCCAAGCTTGGTGGAATATGTTATGTCATCATCATAGACTTGACCGTGCTTTCGCTAATTCCACTGATCTGTTGATCAAAAAAGATCTGTTATGGTTACCTTTAACTTCTTTTCTTTCCAGGTCGAAAAACTAAGCTTGTATAATATTACATATTCCGTTTTTCTTCTTATACTAATCTTTTACTAATCTTTTTCTGCTCCTCTCTCCTCTTTTCCTCTTCTCCCCTTCCTTTCTTCTCGTCTTCTTCTTTTCTCCTCCTTCTCTTTTTATAATTTAAAAATAAAAAAAAAATGCACTTGACTTTGTACAGATCTTACAACTGAGGTTTAATTCATTTTCTATTTTAATGTTAAATTTTATTCTTTATTGTCATTCCTCGTCATATAATCTGTATTGATGTTTTACTTTGTTTATTACCTCAATAAAGCTTTCTAAACTTTAAAAAATAAAAGATATTACAATTCTGCTACTGTAATGATAAAATTGTCATAAAATGATAAAGTAAAAAAAAAAGTACATTCTTTGCCCTCCAATACTATGATGCATGCCAGAAATACTTAATACCATAATCCCTTCTCCATCGTAGGTTCCTCGGGAGAAGGTAAGAAGCAGGGTGGAATAAGTTTGCTTGACATGTTAGATATAATGCTTAAACATGAGAGAATAAATAATTAATAAACTAAAATAAAGTAGTCACCGTTGTCAATAAAGGGCATAGTTTAGATAGTAGCAGGATAAAAGTTAAGTGACTGCTCTTAGAGTATTAACCTAGAAAACCAGAAAACTGAGGCAAATTGTCTCTGTAGCACAAATGTAATAAGTGTCAAATTAAGTGACAGCATTAGTGGCAATAAAAACACCTTCAACTCACTCTACTTGTCAGTAGCACTCTGAAAATATTTCACCTCGTGAAATAATCATGCAGTTATCATGAATTTCCCCTCAAAATGGAGCGCTTGGCAGCGCAACGCAAGCAAAATGTTGCTGAAACGAATATAGAAGCGCTGATTTTAGAATGTAGGCTAGCACTCGGTGGAACGCATAGACATGTGCACACACCACCGTCACAGAGTCTTGACGTCAAGTCCCAACACCCTACCTAGTATCATTAAGATAGTCCTCACATCTGCGGAGCACAAGTAAGTGCTCCGTGGAACGTATACACCGACCACACGGCCTGGAAACTAGTTTGACATCTTGCTATGTACTCAGATATACAGGCTAGCATGTACACAAATGCATGAAGTCTTCTGTACACTCCTCCTGTTAGACTGCACGGTATCCTCCGAGCTATCTTTAGGACTAGGCACTCAAATCGTCCTCGGAGCAACCAGGAATCCTGCATCAAGCATTCTGTAATGCCCTGCCTGTGTCTTCACCAGCCACGTTTGCTGCTCCAAGATTTTCTCAGCATCCTGGTCGCTAGTGTTGGAAAGTAAGACACAGTGACACTCTTTCCAGGTAAGGAGTTTTATTCTTGTAGCAAGTTCCTCACAAAAGTGAAGAGCAGCAAACAACGCTACCATCCCTCGCATTTCCCTCATTCAAAAGTTCTCAACCCCTCACTTTCCCCAAAACATTCTATTGTTGTTTTGAATCCTAAAATAGCACAAACAGGATTCCACAGTTAATACTAGGCCTAGTACAACTTGCACATCTTAAAGATCTATTGTAGCGTGTAGGTTGTAAAAGTTTCAGTGTTCTAAACATGCATTTGTATCTTTAGCCATATTTGTGTTTGAATGCCATGTATAAGTAAATAAAGACCCTTTTGCACACACCAATTCGGGACAACCTAGACACTTCTTAAGGTGAGACTAATGTTAGCCATAAACTCGTGTTCTCTCTTTATTATCAAGTGATAGAAGAAGGTTATCACCTGTACAAGAACATATAGGCACGCTTTAGAAAAGAAAAAGTTCTTGTTTCACGTGCCACCTTATTCCAAATCCCAAACAAAGTAGTGATCATAGCAAATTTACCTGACCAAATTTTGCCAGGCACTACCTGGTAAAAAATGCATGAGGGGAAATGAATTGAACTGCAGAAAAGGATAAAAAAAAAAATGGGTGCTGTAACTATGATTCACCAACATACCAGCCCACTAACTAAGGGGGAATGTCATCGAAAATCATTTTCAGAAATATTCTCACCATTTCCTGTAAGCTTTATGGTGGGGTAGGTTAGTTTCAATACAGCAGGAAGTTAGTGTGAATAAAAATAAACGTTTTACTTCATGTTAGTTCAAATGTCTGTAATTATTACCAAGAGTGGTGATACTAGCAAGCAACCGTGTGATCAACAGCTGCAGTAGTATGAATACTTGGAGTAGTATATGTAATATTGCTATTAGTAGACATAGCAGCCCCACAATACTGCTAGAAGTTGCAATATTAATAATAGGAGTAGAACAAATACGAATGCTGCCTTTACTAATGTGACAGATTCCACTTTTACAGTTATAGTTCTACTGCTAGTAATACTATTTAATCGACAATCTAGTTAGGACCCTAGCGATCAAGAATGGGACTGGGCACTTATTAAGTAGGATAACAGGCTGGGCCACATAAGGCACTGTATGTAGAAGGGTGCCTCTACCACTGTGCTTCAAGGTCTGATGTGAATCTATCGTATCCTGCAAACAGACTGCACAAGGTAGTTTTCTTGTCCTATTTTATCTCTTTCTCAAACAATATGTTACAAATCAGGACTTCAGTTAGCATGTTTCAAACAATATATGTTTGGATGTGCCTCCAACAAACCATGGTGGGTCCCCATTGTATGTGCAAATACACTAAAGTGAGCAAATGCATACGAGTCTGTATATATTTCAATCATTAAGATACAAAGATTTCCATATATAGTTTTGTTCAAAGACACTAGTTCTTGTGGGGAACGATTCATCATACTTACTGCCCCACTTTTAATATTCTGTGGTCAAGGTATACAATAAGTAGACCACGGGTCTGCACTGTTAAGATGTGACCTTTAGGAGAATCCTTCATAAATCTCTTGATGTTGTTATGTTTTGACCTCTAATCTATTTGAGGCCTTCTCTGGATAGTGGCTCGTGTAGGTGTTCTGTAGGGAGTGTGAAATTTACTTAAAATCAACTTTCAAAAGGTGAAGAAGGAAGGGAAAAAATAGATGCGCACTTCCTTAGGTTTCTCTAATGAGGACCTTAGTTGCAGGGTAAGGAGGCTGAGAGGAAAAAAATAAATTTGAAGGTATGATTAGCAGGGGGTGTTGTGAAGCCACAACTATGCTGCGCATTCTGAGAAAAAAAACTCACTCTCAGGATGTTAGTATATTAAACAGTCTTGCGGAAGTGATTTACTGGCGGCTGACTAGTTATATACAGAACAAGTTTGTATCAATATTTGTGGGTCTGCAAAACACAGTGGTGCAATGCATGCAAGTGAGAGACCCGCTTGATGGCTCACGTTATTTTATAAGATTTCCCATCACTGCTAAATCAACAAAGACAAAGGAAATGACAGGAATGGCTTCTGTCTAACAGTGGGGTGGAAGTAACAAACAAAACAACCAGAACACCAGCACTACACTTCACAACCCCCCAAAATTCACCCCAGAAACACCCTGGAATACAGACTGCCTCAGGGTGCGAGTCCATTGTGGAGCCTTTGTCTAAATATGCAATCTTCTTACAGCAATTTCTTAAAATTACATAGTCATTTATACAAGATACCAAATATCTCTTTAACCACATAAAAGATAACACATTGGATAACAGAGAATTAGCTAATGGTAACACTAAACATTAACTCATTGTAAACGAACATTCTTCAGTACAACTGTACCTTTATAAAAGAGAGAGACAAGAGGGTATACCTAACGGTTTGCCTCAGATTGTTGGGAGATATAAGAAACTAGAAGATTCAAAAACAAGACCCTATTACAAGGCTAAAAGCATAAATCAAAAGAACGTAGCTCAAGCAGAAAGTAACCGGATCTCAAAAGGAGAGGTAGAATTCTTAACACAAAAGAACCCCAGGACACTATATTGTAATAACCCCCACCCAAATCAAAAAGGCACCCCCTCACGTTCAATTGCATGAGGCATACATTTAATACATGAATCTTTATCACAAATTTGATATCATTCCTTGCACCATTTGGTTAAATTGATGCCCTCAGATTGAGCACACAAAAATCATGCTCAACATCATTAATAAATCTGCCATTTGACCAAAACTCCAAACTATTAATTGGCCATGACATAGAATTCCTTCATTCGAGCATCCCCAGGAGTAATCTCTTAGAGTAATTGAAGAACTCCTCTACCAGAGGCACTCTCCTACACAGAAACAGTTCACCATAGACACTGCCTGAATTACGCTAACAGAAACGTTTCTGTATTCGAAGGGAAATTATATTTACAGACCCACAGGATATCCACTGTGTGAGCAAAGTGGGTGTATTATATGGTGTGGTAGAGCAACCTTACTGTGTAATACATTTACCAACCCCTTTAGGACACTTGAGTGTGGTCTGTCAAATCCTCAGCTCAATCCTGGATAGCTGTGGCACTGAGCAGCAAGGCTTACGCAGAGGAACAAGTGTTAAGCATTTAAACAGCAACAAAACAATTGTAGAAGAAATCGACACGACACTCAAGAAATCAGCCACTAATTTATAAAAATAGACTGTATTTTTATAAGAATTTAGACACTAGAATGAAAGAGATCCACCAGAGTCAGAAAATATAGGTTTTACAAGCAAAAATAAATCAAAGCAATTTTACTCAACCACAAACAAGCCTTGGCAAACGCAACAAATTGGACACTTAGAAAGTTTTTCAAGGAAAACTCAGCTAAGTGTCACTGCGGTTGGTTAGAAGTATTTGGGGTGACTAGTCAGGGGGACCAGCATGGTCCTCAAGAACAGTTACCTTCATAGGAAGAGCAGTCCTTCAACAATTCCAGGCACTTTATCTGCGCTGCACTGTATTCCTATGGAGTGGTCCTGATGCAAGAGATGAAGGACGATGAAGATGCTCTAAGAATGCTGTAGATGCGGCACGGTCGACTGAGGTCTTCCTGCATGGATTCCTCGGTCCAGGTAGAGGGTTAGGGGGTCCTAGTTGCAGTGTCGACATCCCACGAAGTCCTCTCCGGTCTGGCCAAATTCCAGTCACTCTTTGTCGCAGTCACAGGCCAATCCTTCCTGTGTCGATAACTTTCCTTCTGAGGGTCCCAGCAACTCTCCGACAGAACTCCGGGCTCATCAAACTCGGGTACAAGTCTGTGCACCGTGTCTTGGTCCTCGGAACTGCAAGGCGGTGGTGGTAGCAGTTTGAAGGCTTTGGGCTACCAACTTGCCCCAGCAGGCTTCTTCAGCTGTTGTGTCCCTGTGCTTCAAAGCTGCCCTTTGAAGTTCTCTTGGCTTGACTGGGCTCTGCAGACAGCTTGCCCCTCAGCAGGCACAGTCCCTCTCTTCACTAGCCACCAGGTGCAGTCCTCGTCAGTGCACCCTCTCTTTGCTGGTCCCACGGTGCAACAGGGCAGTCCTTCGGTCCTTCAGAGTAGGTCGAGATCTGAGTTATGGGCATAAGGGGTCCCTATTTATCTTCAGAAAATGCCCTTAGGGTAAGATGCAGCTGGTAGCCAATAGGCTACCAGGTTCTCTCCCTCCTGACGACTACTTCCTGGAAAGTGAGGCATCTGGCTAGCCAAGATGTACCATTCTGCCCACTCCCAACATGGCGAGGGTCTCCTGCCCCCAGAGGTGTAGCTACCAAGGGGCGACACAACCCTGGAAAAAACGGTTTGACAAGTGGCTCCCCTCTCCTGTCCCCAGTGCCAGCCTGTCTGCCTACACAACAGAGCAGATCCTCTCCAAGGTGTTACCATTTTGCCCGTCAAAGGCAGCTTCTCTATCGAAGCTCGCTCATTGGACTAACACCTGTGTGGCATTCTGCAGGATGGAGGTAACACCCTCTCCCATGCAGCCCCTATTGTGTCCTTTCCTGAGAGGTGTTATCATGTCCCTCCAGGAGGGCAGAAAACTGTCTGCAGCACAAGCCCTGTATACATCAGTAAACGGGCATTGGAGACCTTGGGCAACTAAAGTGGCAACTTCTAAAGTTGTACTTCACCCACCAGTGACATTAAATTCTATTTAACCATTAAATCATCTGATTTAATGATCCAATTCTTTTGATACCTAACAGTACCAACCTTAGTAGACCCATTCAGCAGTTATCAGGGCTGCGGTACCAGCCTGTAACTCTGTACTTGCCAATGGGGCAACTAACCTTTCCAACGTAAAAACAACAATTTAGGGTTTTTACTGCTGGAACATGTAAAAACATGTTCCACTTGCTAAAATGCATCACCCTGCCTTAGGGCTCGTTAGGCCTGCCAGAGGGGTGAATGAAATACATTAAAGAGAGAAGTTTGGGCTTTCCCATTACTTTAAATGACAAAGCAAAGTTAGCAGTTTTAAACTGCCCTTCCTGTCTGCAGTGGCAGACTGGGAACTATGTTTTACCTTGTCCCATTCAGGGTGGCACAACAAGTGCTGCAGTCCCTAGGGCCCTGGGTTCCCTTGGTACCATATATTAGAGACTTACATGTTAGGCTATGCCAACTGGGGACACGCTTTTAAACATGCACCATTTTAAGGGTCAGAACACATGTACTGACTCCTGTTTACTAGGGCTCATGGCATTTCAGAGCAATTACACCAATACCTAGTAGTTGAAATGGGGGTAAAATGTTGGGGTAAACCTGCAAAAAGCCAGTTTCCTTACACATGAGAACTACATTTGCTTCAATACCTGGCATGGCTATATGTCCATAAATTTGAACTGGACTTTATTCACACACAAATCCCTTTAGAGAAAACATGAAAGTCTGGCATTGCTTTATCTATTATGTTTTCATGGTTTGGCAAGGGAATTTAAAAAGGGCTGAAGAATTTTAAGATGGATTATAAATCAGAATCCTTTCCTGAAATTCACACAAACTCTTTGCAACAACGAACTGGCCTTCCTGGACCTGCATATTGTTCTTAGGTATTGATACCTACAGACTGATGCCATCACAAGAAAACAGACAAAAATATTCTACTATTTCACAGTTTCCACCCCTGTCCTTTTAGAGACAACTTACAGTGTAGACTGTTTCTGCCACTACGCGAAAATTGTGGCTACATTCAGGATTTAAAAAAAAAAAAAAGCAGGCATGCTGTTTATGCTCAACAAAACATTATAGGCAAATTTAACAAAAAAGGGTCGTAAAAACAACAGGGAGGCCCTTTTAGAATCTTACCAACAGGAGAAGCAAGAAACTTTGATGTGTCACAACACAGCATCAAACCATATACAGAAAATTATAAGTAACACAGACTGAGTTTAACATCGAATACTCTAAGACTTGAAAAACCCGTGTTTTCTTATAAAGAGAGGGTTATTTAAGGACTGTTAGTTAGTACACACTAGACCAAGGGCACAGACAACCACACGTAATACTACATTTGGGGGTCTCCCACCGGTGAAAGGCCATTTCCCTTTTAGGAACGGTACACCATCTGACAAAGGCTGCCAAAGAGATTTATCTTGGTCTATTTACCCATGGTTCTTGAAAAAACACACTACTTGTAATTTTGAACAAGTTATTTACTTGAGCGCCTGCCAATGTGGCCTAAAGTACGTAGAGATGACAACTAGGAAAGTAAGAAATATGAATGAACACAGAAACATCAAAAGGTGGAAGAAAAGAATGACATGACTTACTTTACTTGCCATTTCTAAGAGAAGAGCCACACTGAGGAGGAATTACACTGCCTTGTTCAAAGTATACATGGATCTCAGCAAAACACCCTGACCCCAAAGCTATCATCCTAGACAGAGAAGAAATGTGGATTTTCTGTCTCAGAACCCATATACATGTAAATGACGAAATCTTGTGGAATTGCACAAACTCCTTAAAAACTGGCTAAAGAGAACCGTTTATTGAGTGGGTTTTACTTTACATAAAAATGTATTACATTGAATACATACGTACAAGGACTCAGGATAATACGATGACACCTACTGAACATGCTGATACCTGTGCCATGAGATTTAACTATATGGACGGAATCCGAACAGGAGCATTCTACCACTACACTTAGATGGTATGCTACACTGTACATCAGTAGGTGCAGTAGCGACCCCTCCCCCTCATCTTCCACCACTTGTTTGGGCTATTGTATTACTCTGATAGGGAGTTAAGCTCTATTGTCATTCTATATGAATTTGGACATAAGTTTTTGCAATTGCTCAAAGAACGAACTTTCCATTGTCACTGGTAGTGCCTGAAAAAGATGTAGGTACCTGGGTAAGATACTCATTTTCACCACATTTATTATTCCTGACCATGACAAGAATAGAAGAGGACCATGTTGTCTGGTCTAGATGATTCACTATAAACAATGAGAGGACGAGAGGTTGGTTGGTACGTCAAATGTCCTCTCAAACTAAGCAGCATCCATATTAAGTATGACACTCCGAAAGATCAGTATTTGTCAAACTCGCCAAAGAAGGCTTGTTCTTGGCTACACACAAGGATAATCCCTACTTGGCAAAATCCATTTTCAGGATACCAAGATCGTTTATCTTGTGATTGTTAGTCACATTGGCATGCATAACATGTCCTTTGAAGACACTACTTTCTGTAAATAGAAAATCTAGATTGGGCCAAAAAGTTGCTAAAATTATCTATTGATATCATAAGACAATGTATTTATTATCATTTTACTATTGGAATCCATGATAAGGTTAGAAACAGTAAAGGACTCGAAGGACGTTATTATCTAATACGTCACTAAAAAAAGGTTGACCTGTTTCTTCCCCTTGTTGGCCTTGTATCAAAGATGCTCAGGACAGAAGATTTATGCAAATTTCTGGTCTGGTCACCTGTGTTGAAAGAGTACTCACCAAGCCCACGTACGTCATGATTGACTACTGTTAGGGCTACATATATTCTCATAACAAGAGTACATGTAAGCTCCCTTTTGAACTTAAATATCAAATAATCTGTTTTTCATGAACATTTAATGATAGGAAGTGGCACAATTCTGTCATATTAAAGGTCCTCTTCTTTTTAGATTAGGGCAATTATTTGGTCCTAACGAATGCCACGGACCATACTGGGCCAACAAAGGCAAAAAACATGATGACCTTAATTAGTCAACAATTGGACAATATCGTCCTTCGAGTCCTTTACTGTTTTTAACCTTATCATGGATTCCAACAATAAAATGATAATTAATACCTTGGCTTAGGATATCCACAGATGATTCTCACACCCTTTGGCCAAATCTAAATATTTTTGCAGTCCCTACAAAGTAGTGTCTTCAAATGGAATATTTGGCATGTCAAGCTAATGAACAGAGGATAAAAGATCTCTGCAAAGTGCTCCGCCACCCAGCGAGGAGCAGGGCCCATGATGAAGCATGCCACTTCAGGGGGGAGGTCTTTGCACCCTGAAAAAGGATTTCCCTAAACGGTCTGTGGTACAAGCATGCAGCTTACTAACATATAATAAATATAATAGTATTATGGTGTATGTGTGAGTAATATATTACATTCTTTGTCTTGCATGTGGAATTCTCTTCATATGTCTCTGATCCCACTCCCTTTCACAACAAGCTTACATTTTTGAGAAAGCTCCAACATAACATGTGCCTTTTGAAGAGATGTCTTTTTGAGCATCTCAAACTGCAATGAAGTCCCTTGTTGTTATAATACTACCAAAACCAAGCAATGTGTCAAAAAAGGCCCCTAAGAAAATATCCTGTGCTGTATAGACTGGCTATAGTGACTGCTTTGCCCAAAAATTAACCCTTTAGAATAAAATATCTGCCATCCTTCTCTGATTTCCTGTCTAATATGAGGAAGAGGATGTCAATCCTAATGAATAGTGCCACTCTATTATGCCTAGTCTCCTGGTGATGGGTAAAACGCTGTTGGGTATGTTCTATGTCTCATTCTATGTTCGTCTTTCCTAAGCAAATGAGTCTCTTGGAGAAAGATCGTGCCAGCTGCCTAGAATGCTGGTATTTCCATAGTGCTCATCCCGTAACTGGGGAGTTCAATCCTCAGTACTGAAGGATATGATGTTCACTATAGCAAAGCAGATATGTAATCGTTTTAATTGTTATTGTTTCATGTAACCCTGATCACTGAAAGGTGTTTTCATCTCTAAAGTGTACATCGTGGTGCATAGGTTCCCCCATGGATTTCTCTTTTACAGGCATATGCTAACCATGTCACACCGCCCCTATTTGTACCCAATGGTAACCTACTTCTAGTTCTAAACATAAAGGAAGAACAGAACATGTTTCACTTGCTCAACCTCTGTTGTGACACTTTTCGTTTTGAGCATCTAACTCAGTTCACAAGGGGAACTGGGAAGCCAGAGTGACTCACAACATAGGTTGTGTTTATGAATGTTAGCCAACTGCTGTGGCTATCAGTCTGTTTTCAGACTGGTCAACTTCTCCCTGTTGTCGGGTTTTCTTTGTAGTTTGGAAGTGCGCCTTTGTTGGAGTGGTGCAACATCTCTGCAGGAGGGAGCATTTCTTAGGCTGGGGCGGGTCTGTTGTCCGCTGGACACCTTCATCAGAAACCTCACAGTACTGCAAGACCATCAGGTGTCGGACTCTGTTGCTTCCCACTATAGCCTCAGCCCAATCGTGGGTAGCACCTCTAACAGGTGAGTCGCCTCGTGGAAGAGAGAGCAATTAAGACACTTGCTATAAGTCCCCACCATCTGGCCTACTGTGGGGCAAAGTGTGATAATCAGGGAGCTGTTAAAGTAACCGAGTGCTACAGAGTAATGAGATGGGGTGGTCTGCACCTGATTCTTGATACCTGCAAATGAGTGCTTGAATCCAAAGGGGGGAGGAGAGGGGGTGTATCATGCCTCGAATTACCTGAAGGAGAGACACCCGGGAGAAGAGTACAGAAGAGCCAGAATCTAAGGCGCAGTAGCCCGAGAGCTAGTGTAGTAATTGTACCTTTAGCGTGTTCTGTGGAGTATTAAGTTTGAGTATGTATTAAAGTACTTTTCTTTACTAAATTAGAGCTAATTGAGCTGCTGGGCGATTGCCGAGTTCTGAGCATGCACACTACTTCCCTGAGAATTCTGCTACCACTGAGAATCAGGTGCTGACAAGGTTTTACTTGGCCCAGTTATGCAGAGCCACAGTCGGACATACACGTACATAGCAGGTTCCACATCACACCAAGTTTTGCACCGGCAATTGCTCACCAGGCTCAGTTCATTTTGAAAAGCTTGAATGGATCCTTACCATGACACATTACCATCAATGAAACAAGACTGGGTAGGTGGAAGGGTCACTTATGACTTCACAGAAAATACCTACAGAACTAGGATTACAAGAATTGGCCCTTTCTTAATACTCCTAAACATCACAATAGGTGCAACAAGCTTATTCCTAATAAAGCACAGCCTCAAGCAGTGGGTGGCAAGTTGTACGGATGAACTGAGAGTGCAAGGAAACGAACCAAAAGGTTCTTTAAAGCAGCATGCCCTTCTACTGTGCTTGAGTTGAACCCAAATCTAAGCTATAGTGCCTTGCGAAAATGTGGATTAACCTTGAACCAGATCCTAAATATATTTCACCAAGGGGTGCGTTTCTGATCCATGCGACAGTAGCTACTTTCCATCTGGTAAAACGAGTTTTAGGATTGTAAGGCATGGCGTCATTACTTAACTGTGAGCAGAAAAATGTACAGGATACAGTCCATCTGACAACAACTGTTAGGAAGTCAGAAAATGTGTCTGGATAGGGTCATAATTGGCCAAGAACTAATTGGATATTCTCTAGTCTTTTGTCTTATACAAGTAAAATTTTAAGACATTCCTAACATTCAGAGAAGGCAGAGATCTATTTGCGGAAGTTGTCAAGTGATTGAAGAACATGGAAAATAAATGGTTTACTAAATATGGAAGTGAGACAAATTCGGTCAGTGGGGCTAGAGTCTCATTGCTACTCTATGCGAGTGGAACATAATATAGGGTTTGATCTGTTGTAAACAATTATTCCTGTTTTGTTATAGTAAAGCATTTCGAGCGTATCTATTCTTCTTTCTGTGCCTTGGTATGATTTGATATAGGCTGGACTTTGTCACTATGTCCAAAGGAGACAAACAACTGATCTGAAATATGGAAGGTGCTGCTGGTACAATTTTAGGCACATTTCAACTAGAATAATTAGATTCAAAGGAAAGGTATGTACCACCACCTGCCGGTGCAGATGAAAGCTTGTTACTAATTTGTGAATGCAATATGGATTATTTTTCAGCAGTTTCTTCTTCATAGAGAGTTTATATTGGAATAACGATTATTGTTAAAAATCTGGCTAAGACTTGTGCACTATTCTATGACATGATTTTAGTCCACTATTGCCAGGGTTCATGTTTGAGCTTATTCATAAGACATCATTAGAGCACATTTCAAGAGAAGCAGTCATCCTGATAGCAATTAATTTAGCACTCAAATAGGGACCCACTCAGTTTCCCTGCCAAAGGCGATCTATGATTTTCACATCAACCAAATTATCCCTTTGCCTACTTTTTGTCAAAATACAAATACTTCAGCAGAAAGCTCATACATGAGTTGGGTGTGAGGAGGAAGCTGTTTTCCATTTACAAAAAAAGATAAGAAAATATTTTCCAATCAAAGGTGATATGTTTGGTTGATAAATAATCTTTCAGGAGGTTTCTAACCTTATGACTAAGCCTTCTAGAGTTCAGACTGGTACAGAAAACATTTTTCTGAGCAGTAACTCTCTAGTGCTGTCAGCTGGTGCCAAGCAGCTCTAGTTGCGACTGTTTTCGGACGTGACTTCACCAAAGTATATTAGGGACTAACATCAGTGCGGTCATCACACATACATCAATGGAGGCCTCACTGAGGCATGTAGAGAGGAATCAAAATAGCCACGAGCAACAGATACAATACATATGCTTAATTACCTTAGTTTCTTGTTAGTCATGACACTAGCTTATCGGCTAGTTGGAAGGGCAGTGAGAAAAAATATGTCCCCACTAAAAGGATTAAGTTACTTACCCTGTGAGCATCCGAACATGACATGTAGTGCTGTAGATTCACATGTTCTGCATACTCCCGCCATCTAGTGTAGGGGCCTGGATGTGTGCAAGTTATTTTTCTTCTAAGAAATCTCTCGGGTCACAAAGTAAAGTGACTCCTCCTCTCTGTGAAATTGCGCATGGGCATCAACTCTCTTATTAGATTGTTTTCCCGCAGTTGGCTGAGATTGGAGTGTTAGTAAAGAGATGACCATGCATATGATAGTGTAACTAGGTACTGCAACAGCCAAAGGTGTCTTAGGAGAAGGGCTGGTGCATGTGAATCTACAGCACTACATGCCACAAACAGATGCTTACAGGGTACGTAACATAATCTGTTCAATGGCACGTGTGGTTGTAGATACACATGCTCTGCAAAGACTATAATTCTCTAGAACAAAAGGGGCAACCCAGTAACCAGGGACCTGGGCTGGAGAATAAATATGTAATAGGTGGTCCCCACTGGGAAAGTGTAGCCCTTGACTTCCACAACAATAGTGTCAAAACAGAGATAGAAAAAAACTCACAAGAGTAGGTTTAAAATTATGCGTTTAGTGCATTTATTTTTATGTATCTTCTCAGTCATGAATATATACATCAATTCTTAGTGATTATTATGCATTACTTATATCTTGAAAGAGATAAGGTGCTCCTATAAAGTGACGGCGCAGTGAGTGATCAATAGTGAAAAAAGTGCATACGTGCTATGTACAGAAATATATACATGTGGTTGATAGGGATAACAGAGTGTTTGAAGTCAATACTCGTCAAGCAAGTATTGATATTCACCATCAAATTCTTAAAAACACAGTCCACATATGTTGTTTCGTCAACGTTTCGACCCCTGGGCATAAGTTTTTTAGAGCAGGGTCATCATAAGGTCATATTAACACAGGACACAAAGGGTATGGGGCACCTATCCACTAGTTGGGTTAAGTTAATTCTTCTTCTGGGTGCCAAGGACCTGAGGCGCAATACCCCTACGCCCCTTATGGAGAACTCCACAATTTTTAAAAAAAAATCAAAGGGATCCGGCACTCCACTCAATAATATAACATATTATAAGTAACAACATTTTCAGATCCAATCAGCAGGTCTTGTGTAACTTTTCTTTATTCAAAAATCTTCTTTAAAAAGGAAACGACAGTAGCCAACGCGTTTCGTCCCTAAGGACTTCTTCAGGGCCAATATATTTTCAATGTGTCTGTTTCTATTTTCAAAAACGAAAGAACTTGCGAAATGTCAAACACGGTCAGAAACTCTCCTATATAGCGAAAGCTCAGTTAGAATATACGTAGTTTAAGGTCCCAAGCGTCAAGAGCGTTATTAATAATGAGCTCAGTTTCAACTTCAATAGTGGTGGAGGTGCGGCATTTAGCCTATCGTGACTTGTGTGGCCAAGTCGGTTCACATCCGTGTCCGTGTATGTCCTGTCGGTATTCCGCGACGTTTCGACTCCTGGGCATAAGTTTTTTAGAGCAGGGTCATCATACCTAAAATATACAGGAAGCACCAAAAATTGTGGCAGAAGATTGCACTGTTATGTTAAAGTATCTAGAAAGCGCAAGGCAAATGTAAAAATGGAAATTCAAATTCTAGTAGGTGAAATAACTTCAGGAAGGGTCTTTATCACAAAATCCAGTTGAAAAACTGGTGCAATGCTGGATGCCTAAATCATCCGAAAATAAGCTGCTTCTTTAAATGAGCTAGCTCAAGGAAACAATGGAAGCTGCTCATTGAAGCGGAATGTACTAAATATAATTAAAGAAGGAACGTTATTTCAGATGATTTAGGCATCCAGCATTGCACCCATTTTTCAACTGGTGGAAGCTGCTTATTAAAGCGCTGTACGGAATGTATTTAAAGAAAGAGCTTGTAGGAGAAGTTTGGGCATTTTGCGCGGTCTGTGGCTGCGAAGAGGTCTATCTGTGGAAACCCCCACCTGTGGAAGTATGGGAGGAGGACTCTGAGTTGGAGTTCCCACTCGTAGACTTGATGCCGCATCCTGCTGAGTAGGTCGGCAAAGTTGTTGCCCGTCCCTGGTAGATGTTCCGCTAACAGGTGAACGCCAAATCATCTGAGATAGGCATTATAACCGTAGAGAGTGTGTCCCCTCCTGTTTTTGTAAATATAACATGTCTGTTGTGTTGTCTGTCCGGACCAAGACAACTTTGCCTTTGAGGTGGACTAGAACTGCTTTCAATACTAGGTTAACTGCTTGAAGCTCTAGGTAGTTGATGTGGAGGCTGTGGTGTTTGGTGTTCCAGAGACCCTGAACTGTGAGATTCTGTAGATGTGCGAACCATCCTGTAAGGGATGCGTCCACTGTGAGAATGATCTGGGCTTAAATGTCCGATGGGCAAGATGGCGGCTGTCTGATCACTGCTGAAGCCGCCTGTCCAATGCTCCACAAATGGTCTAAAACCCCTATTCTAGACAGACAAACTGATACGGATAAATGAAGCTGAAGCTGATTGCAACTACTAACAAACGTCACACAACAGGGGAAATTGATATACAACTTACTTGGTCGTCTGTTTGTGTACCTCAGAGGGCTGTCCTGAAGGCGTTCGCAGAGTGTGTGGTGCTCGAGAATTACGGGAGTAAAAGACGTCGATCCCGGCTCTCTGGACGCGATATGCCGCCAAAACAACTAAAGCCCCCGCGGGACCGCGGGGAGAAGGGTGCTGCGGCTGGTGGTGCAGCAGAGGCGGCAGGAGGGCGCGGAGGTCCGTTGGCTCCCCGGAAGGCATTGAGCGGGCAAAAAACCGGGGACGCTATTCCCATTGTGGGAACTGACGAGGGAGAAGTGGTGAAGCCTAAGGCGCGTGAGCAGCGTCTGACTGAAGCTACTGGCACCGGCTCTGCAAAACAGCGGGTGATACCCGGGATGTTTTCTGGACTGAGTAAACCTGCAGTGAAGCCGAAGAGCACTGAGAGGGAGCTACCCCCACTAATGCCCAAAGGGTTACTAGAGGATACTGTGACTCAGGAGCCAATGGATGATACTGTGAGTACCGGCAGAAATACTGATAAAGGTGCTGTCAGTGTGGTGGAGGTAGGGGGCTCTGGCTTAGCACCGGGGGATGTGGAGAAGCATGAAGCCCTGGCTAGCAATATAGCAGATGGTGAAAATGCAGGGGAAAATGCACATATAAATGGGAAATCAGCTAATAATTCTAAGTCTATTGATGCACTGGGGGGGTGTCCTCGAACACCGGAACATGGAGAAAAATTATTTTCTTTGAATGAAGATTCAGAACTGTCCAACACCAGTGATCTTACTGATTTTGATAACTCAGGGACGGATTCCGATAGCCCTGTTGCTAGACCCAGTACACAAAAGCGATTCCCTTCTTTGACTAAACGCAGGAAAAGAATAAAAAACGGGGGTATACTACAAGAGTCTGGGCAATCCGGTTCTGATCATAGCCAGCTCAAATGGGACTATTCAACCACTCAGCTTCTGAGTGAGGATGGCGGGCATGGTAATCGAGACGGTGACAGCGGATCTATAAAATCAACCGATAAGCTTGAAAATACATCCGAGTCCCCCCCTCAATGACTCTGATATACGCAACTCTTAAACAGATGCAAGGTGAGGCAAGACAAGAACATAAACGTGCCCATCTTGCGACAAAGAAGCTTCAAGGAGCAATACGGAAAGTAAACAAATCCTGTGCTGAGATCACGGAGAGAACGGCCTCCCTGGAGGAACGAGTAGTAGCACTCGTGACTGTTGCAGGGAACTCAGCCCAACAAGCCTCCACAAACGAGTCCCGTATGATGGACGTTATGTGGAAACTTGAAGATTTCGAAAATCGTCAGCGACGCAACAATTTAAGACTTCTTGTTATTCCAGAAAATGTGGAGGGGGGGGATATCAGAGGTTTTGTGTTGCGCCTGCTGAAAGGGGGCTTCCCTGAGCTTGGTCAGTGGGATTGGGAAAAAGAGGTCCAGCGGGTGCATCGTTTTCCTCTCATGCTTAAAAAGAATCACGACCCTAACAGCTCTAATGATAAACCAAGAGCCATACTAATCTTTTTTGGTAATTTTCTCCTGCGTCAGGCAGTGTTTGATAAAGCTAGACCTGAGGCACGACGGTCGGCGGAGGGTCTCTCCTTCTTTGTGAGACCTGATTTCTGCCACATTACGGTGGAGAGAAGGTGGAGGCTCCGTCAACTAATATCACCTTTCCAAAAGATTGGAGCAGAGGCCTTCTTACTTAGCCCAGCGAGACTTAAAGTTATTTATAAGGGTACCATTAGAGTATTTTCATCAGAAATACAAGCTCAAGACTTCCTCCACGACATCTCGGAGACTAAGATTCCTAAGGGTCCTGAGGGATAACTGCGAGCTATGTGATTGCATAGAGCTTATTTCTTCCCCCTTTTTTTCTCCCCCCCTCTCTGTTGGGAAGTTGATGGGCCTAGTTAGCTTAAATAGCTTAACTATTTAAGTTGATTAATTGTTTCTATTCCTTTTTAGGGGTATTTTCAGCTTGGTTTTCTGGTGGATGGAGCTGGACGGGTGGCAGGGTGAGCAGTTGCATGCAGGAGGCATCACAAGGGTCCTTGGACCTTTCTTGCCTAGGGATAGGGGGTAGGGGGTATTTATGGGGGGGTGGGAGTGCTGATCCAGTTTGCAGTATTAGATATGTCAGATATGGTAGTTTTAATGTTAGAAGTAGTGGTAAATTGGAAAGAGAGCAGATTGGATATTTGTATATTAAAAAATGGTGTTAAATAAATTAAGGATAGCCTCAATTAATATATGTGGCCCGAATAATCCCTTGAAAAAACGAAGGATCAATGTGGATGTGCAATATTTGAAAGCAGATATAATTTGTCTCCAAGAGACCCACATTGAGGCTAGCAGACTCAGGGTTAATGAATTAGGATACTACTTAGTTTCTGCTACTACGCAGGGGACCCGCACAAGAGGGGTTGCTGTTATGGCAAAGAAGGGCACATGTTTAAGGTTCCCACGTTTCAAATCCGATCAAAATGGTAGATGGGTTATCACCCAATGTCATACAGAGGGTTACTCTTTTACTTTATGCTCTCTTTATGGCTCAATACTTGACGATTCGACCTTATATGAGTGTTTGAATGTGGAGTTGGTGGGCTGGCCCCTACCCCTAGTTATTTGTGGGGATGCTAATATAAATCTATATGGCCAAATTGGGAAAATAGGTGGAAGTTCATATGTTGGACGAAAGCCCAAAGTTTTTAAAGCACTTTCTAATTTATGCAAAACCCATGGTCTTTCTGATGCATGGGCTATACTAAAATCTCAGGATGCAGGATACACCTTTTTTCTGCCCCTCACCAGACCCATGCCAGGCTAGATTATTTTTTTGTATCTCAAGAGATCTTAACAAAAGCTAACATACAGAAATACCCTCGGGTGATGTCCGATCATAACCCTTTAGTGTTAGAGATCCCATTACAGATAAGAAAACCCCTTTATCACCACTGGACTTTTAATAGAGCGCTGTTATATGAGGATGAGTATGTGCAGCATATGAGGGAGTGGATTCCTAGATTTTTAGAAGAAATTAGGGAAAGTGCGCAGGTTGAGACAATCTGGGATACACTCAAAGCCGGGATTAGAGGGAAAACTACTGGATATGGCTGGACTGCACAGGCAAAGGAGAAAAAGTTTCTCCGGGAACAATATCAGAAGCTGAGTGTAGCCGAAACTCAATTGATACAGGCTATCTCCAACAATCGAGAAGTTGAACAGGCGCAAACCAAGGTTGCTGCTGCTAAATCTCCCATTATAGAAGTGTCTTCAAGTAAATCAGTAGGGAAATATTCTGCTTGGAGATCTAGATTATATGAATGTGGCGAAAGGGTGGGCCACGTGTTGGCGATGCGGGCGAGACAACGTACAACCCAAGGAGGTATTTCATTAATAGAAGATCCGGGGATAGGGTCGGTCACCAAACCTAGCGAAATTCGAGCTGCCTTTCACCGGTATTACCAGCAACTCTATTGCGAGGATACCTGCAATGATGAAGAAATAATGCAACATTTTCTGGCTGGAGTTCCTGCGGAGAAACTAACTCCAGAAGAGCGAGAAGCCTTAGATTCTCCAATAACAACAGAGGAGATCCACGGTGCTATCTGCTCATTGGTAAATGGTAAGGCAGCAGGACCAGATGCTATACCTGGCGAGTTTTATAAAATTTCACTTCTTCCCTCCAGGAAATAATGAAGCAAGTCTTCTTAAACGCCCAGAACGGTTGCGGTGTTCCAAGTCTTGGGAAGTAGCTAATATAGTTGTCTTTCCTAAAAAGGAAAGCCAGCTAACGAAATGGGGTCATACCGCCCTATTACTTTAATAAATAGCAACATTAAAATATACGCTAAGATATTTGCTGCTCGCCTTGCGGTCTATATTAAGGGATTAGTTTCCCCAACCCAACACGGGTTTGTACCTGGACGTAGTACAATAGACCACATCCAGAGGGTTATTACGCTTTTTGATGCGGCTGGTATTACCAGGGACCCTATCGGGCTTATCCTGCTTGATGCAGAGAAAGCCTTTGATAGGGTCTCCTGGTCTTTTTTATGGGCAGCCTTAAAAAATAAAGGGCTAGGAGAAAAATGTATTACGGCTATTAAATCAATGTATAGAAATCCGTCTGCACGAATTTCAATCATGGGGGAGCTGACGGACCCTATATTTATCAGTAGAGGGACCCGGCAGGGGTGCCCTTGTTCACCCCTGCTGTTTGCACTTTATATAGATCCGCTTGTCAGAAGGATTGAAGCTAACGATTTGATTGTTGGAGTGCGGAACATTTGGGGTAGCACAAAAATATTGGCGTATGCTGACGATCTTGCCATAATTACTGCAAATCCCGTGAACGCTTTAGTCGAGATTGAGAAAGAAGCGGATATCTTTGGGAAATTATCGGGCTATCGTTTAAATCAAAATTAAAACCCAGATTTTGACCGGTAATGGTCCTCAGATAAATGACGCACGAGTGGTCCAGAAAGCTGTTTATTTGGGCGTAGAAATTTTTGCAGATTTCTCCAAAATCACTGAAAATAATTTAAATCCCCTAATTTTTAAATTTAAAACTGAGTTTGGTCGCCTTGAAAATCTTAAGCTTACGATGGTAGGGAGATGCAATGTTATTAAAATGATTTTTTTGTTAAAAGTCTTATACTTTTTAAGGGCTATTCCCTTGTCCATTTGTAATGACTGGTTTGTTTCAATGAACCAACTTTTTTCTAAATTTCTTTGGGCTAACTGTCGCCCCCGAAGAGCACTTAAATTATTAACTCTGCCTAGAGACAGAGGGGGGTGGGCAGTACCTAATCTTCAATTTTATCATTGGGCGGCGATGATACAGAAAATGGGGATATTGCTTAATGAGAAAGAGGATTTAATGAGGGTGGGCTCCTCTGTTTCCGTTTATGAGTTGATTTTGGGAACTGAGGCTAAAGGGTGCCTTCTTCGGCACATTGATTTTAACTATTTTAAACGGGTCAAATTTAAAACTCTAATCTGTGCTTTTAAGGTTTGGACTTCGGTTCGAAAAAAACTAGGGCTCGGACGTTTTAATGCCTATACCCCAATATACAGGAATATCAACTTTCCATATATCTTTAATGATGGTCATATGAAGCATTGGTATGACAAAGGAGTACGAATAATTGGTGATCTTATAAACAAGTCTGACCTGTTATTGTTTGATGTCATAAGGGATAAATTCGGGCTAGATAATAAACAGTTTTTTAAATATCTACAAATAAGGGACTTTATAAGTAAAAAGTTGGGGGGAGCCTCTGGCTTCTCCCAGGTGAAGTTGATGGATGAAGTACTTAAAGGCTCAAGCACCTTAGGGGGATTGTATAAAATGCTAATTGATTTATTACCTGATGACCTAACCAAACATATAGATCGCTGGCAAAATTTGTTAGGGACCGAACCTGGAGAAATTGAAGATTCATTATATCTGGCCCAGACGTCATTTATGGCGACTAATTTACAATTACAATGTTTTAAAACATGGTTTAACCTGTATATTACGCCTGCTAAGATTGCCAAGTGGGGTCGAGGAGCAGGCTCTATCTGCCCTCGGTGCCAGTTTCTAGCAGCAGACAGTGTTCATATGTTCGCCACATGTCCTGCTTTAGATACTTTGAAATTAAGGGTTGGTAGCATGTTAACGACTATGCTGGGCAGGGAGATTGATCTGACTCCTCAATTGATTGTATTAGGGGTAGGAGGCTCTCTTTCCTCGAGTCAAAACCAATCCTTTTTATTTATTGCTTCTAAAGTTTTTAGGTTATGTTTAGCTACTCATTGGCTTGACTCTATTCCTCCAACAGGTCAACAGTGGCTGGAAAGATTTCTTTCAGTATACAGATTCGAAAAAGCTGTTTACTCTAGAAAAGGCCGCAAATCGAAAGCTAAAGGCCTGGCTATCTGGGCTCCTCTAACGAACTGTTCCTATTTGACCTGTGAATAATGAATTTTAAATATCTTGCTCTGTATTTCCATTTTATGCAATTTTTTTTTTCTGTAAATATCTGACAATGAAATTGATTCTATTAACTACTGGTCAGCCATGGGTGGGTGAGGGGGCTTCCGGGGGAGATGGGGGGGGGGGGGGGGTTTGGGATAAAATTTGTAATTTATTTCTGTTTAGTCTGATTTGGTTACAGTTGTGATAATGTCAATAAAGAATTTAAAAAAAAAAAAAAAAAAAAAAAAGAGAATGATCTGGGGAACAGGGCCGAGGAGCGGCCGCCCTTTTGATAGGTTCTGTGTATTCCACCACTGCAGAGAGTGATGTTTGTGGCTGTCTATCAACACTAGATCTTGTAATTGACCATGTGCCTGAAACCATTAACGTGCCAGACATTCCGGCAATGGACACATATGTAGTCTTGCATGTGGCACAATTGCAATACAATACCCCATCATGCCTAGAAGTCATTGAACTATTTTGACTTGTGTTGATTGGGGTGAAACTGAAGTAGCAGTGCTGTGATGTTGTGAATGCTGGCTGCAACTGGGTAGGCTAACCCTGTGTGTTGAGAATAGCCCTAGATAAGGTTGAATCTGTGAAGGCTGAAGATGTGAGTTCTGTTTGTTGACTGTAAACTCCAATTGATGAAGAAGTTGTATAGTGGTCTGAGTGTGTTGTAGGCACAACTGAAGCATACTGGCTTTGATTAGCCTATTGTCCAGATACGGGAAGACATGAATACTGTGTCTGCGTAGATGTGCTGCAACTACCGCTAGACATTTGGTGAACACCTGGGGTACAGTAGTGACCCCAAATGGAAGCACTTCGAATTGATAATGGGTTCCTGCTATGACGAACCTGAGGTATTTCGATGAGGTGAATGTATTGGGATCTGAAAGAAAGCGTCCTTTAAGACTAGTGCAGGCATAAACCCACAAGGACCATATGGAGCCACCCATGAGACCTATAGTCTCCACTATCGGATCAGCTACCGAACCACTATCGAAATACATTGACTGCTTTTTACAACCATTGGTGACTGCCCTTCCCTCCTACGTTAAAGACACAGGGCATTTTATCTCCAAAATTGAGGGCCTCCAATACAACCCAGAGACAGAGATTTTAGTCACCATGGATGTTGAGTCCTTGTATTCGAATATTCCACAAAAAGAAGCATTAAAAGTGGTTAGCAGGATTATTGAAAATGATATGACATTTGACAACGCTGTCTTTTTGATCCAAAGTCTCGAGATTGTCCTCGAAGAATTTTTTTTTAAATTCGACTGTAGTTTTTATCAGCAGGTAAAGGGAGTAAGCATGGGGGCAGCATGTGCCCCAAGTGTCGCCTGTCTCTATATGGGACACTTCGAACAGGGCCGTTTCTACCACTAGGCAGCACTAGGCGGCTGCCTAGGGCGGCAAAATGTGGAGGGCGGCCGTGGCAAAAGTTAAAAACATGAGTTCTTTTTTTTTTTTAGTCTCTTCTGACTTCTATTGAGTATTGAATATGCCACTGCCAGCCTGTCCAGGTAGCGTAACTAGCGCGGGCGCGGCTCGCCTTTAATTACACTGTCGACGTCGTGACCAGGGTGACGTGAGGAGGTCACGTTCGGCGCCACCCACGGCAGCCGCGGGGGCTGTGCCTGTGCGCGCGCCGCAGAGCAAAGAGAGTTATGCGGCGCTACCTGTGGCTCGCCTGCAGGCCTATCAGGTGAGGTACCGGGGGAGGCCGGGAATCGGGATGGGATCCGGGTCGGCTGGTAGCGGCAGGCAGACGGTGCCTCGGGGCGAGGGCGAGGCACACCTGGCTGTGCAATGGGGCTCTTCACTTCCAGTCTACTTAGCCTGACACTGCCATCGGCCTTCCAGGGCGCATGCCTTTTATTTATTTATGTGATTTTATATAACTCGAACATTACCCGAAGGTGTCAGAGCGCGCTTTACATAACAACCAGTTGCATTACATGAGGACATTGGATTATAAGAGATATAAAACCGATACAAACAGATAAACTCTCAAATCACAAAGGCATGATAGTAAATACAAAGGTCTACTACATACACTGGTTAGAGTGAATTACAAAAGGACCAGTTACATTACATGAGGACTTAGGAGAATACGAGTTACAAAAAGATAGAGATTGGACAGGGGGAGGGTTGACATCAAATGTGGGCTAGTGGTCACACCTGGTCAAAAACCTCTTGCCAGCTCTGAGGAATGTACACCTTTTGTCTTTTGTTCCAGTCGCGTGCAACTTAGCTGTGTGTTGGGGCAACATGCCTTTAGTAACTCTGACTAGCTAGTGAAAGACAAGGACGAATAGGCTTTGGTTTTTGTTGTGCAGGGAGGGGTCAGCTGCTGAAGAGGATACTGTATTTTTTAGGCTCATGAATTTACAAGCTGTCACACCGCAGCAGACAGGTGTTGAACAACAAGCCCCCATAAAGCATCTTGTGTAGGCATTCTATCCTCCAGGACAAGATATAATGGCTTTGGCAGAGAGATCTGTGTGGTGTTGCAAATGCAACAGGCGGAACTGCATTTGGCAGGGCTGCGCGGGAGGCCTAGGGGTTATAATGGTGTCGCATTGACATTTGGCAAACAAGTTTCATTGCCGTCTTGACCACTGAATTCAGAGACGACTGATCTGCCACTCAATCTAGATGACCAAGAAGTTGTGCTAAAAATTCCTTAGAAGTAAGGGTTGTAATTATTATGTAATTATGTTATGACGATTTGTTAACTGTAAGCGCTTGGATAATAGGTGCTATTATTTATTATCCAACTCATTAGTACTTATAGTACCTCCTTTTGAAGTATGAAAATCTATGCTTGCTCTGCCTGTATTCAAACCTTTGACATGTACTTCTCCAGGTGGTAGATTGGACCACTAAGCTGTGTACCGGGACGTGCAGGTGTAAAGAACATGCCTATTCAACATGCTACTGAATCTTCTACATTGGGTGATGAATGGGGGAAGCTTTTAGAGTAGCTGAGTAGGGCCGTTTCTACCACTACTGGAGCCAAGGGGGGTTTGAAGTGCGTGCAGGGCCTCACAGCGCTGCTGAATGAATTGAGAAAGCCCGTATCCCTTGAAGGTAAATTGATGTTAATGCCAACTCACAAGCTTTAAATCGAGAGGCCTAGGGTTCCTGGTCAGTGTGTATTAGTGTATTCTTCTGGTCATACATTCTGGTGTTACATTGTGTAGGCATCTGATCAACCAGAAGCGTAATTTGAATTGTACCTTCACATGCACTGGAAGCCATTGCAGAGATATTGAGGCTGCTATAATTTGATCGCCTCTAAAGGAATTTGCTGAGCTTTGGGCTTGCTGAAGCCTATGAATTTGGAGAACTGGCGGCCCTCCTTAGAACGCAGTATAATACTCTCAGTGGGAAGTCCTAATAGTACCCACTACCATTGCATTTTCAGCACCCCACCTTTGGTAGTGGCTTCCTTAGTGTCCTGTCCTATGACCTGGAGATAGATGGCATCCTACATATTACTTGTCGTGGGGGCAGGGGTTATTTTTTGCGATGTGTCATGGCAGAGGCTTTTGGTGAAATGTGATGATTGGATGGATGGAGCCCAGGTTTTACACATGGAATCGGACGGGATTAAGAAGTAGTACCGCCGGCGCCATGAGAGGCGAAGCTTGGCATGCCTGATGTTCGACAGTACCTATAAGTTATTACCCATTATTGCAGATGTGCACCAACAGTCGTCGTTGTACACTGCTGCCTGCTTAAAGGTTCTAGGGAAGAGTTTCAACTGGAGTTATCCCAGTGGCTTGGACCCAAGTTAAAAGGGGAGGGAGAATGCCCATTGGTGTGGGGAAGTGGTCTCTGAGTGACTTCATGTTTGAGTGGGGATGAATGATGGGGGGGAAGTCTTTCACATTGAGGATAGGAAAGTGCGTCCGTTATGTGGCAAAGAGTATGTGCTTATTTAGTTATTTATTGTTTGATGTGTTTTTTGTTTAATGTTGAATGCTAGTTCTTTTATATCTAATGCATTAATTATTCTAGCCTGGATGACCGGGGGAGAGAGTGATGGTAGTAAAAGGGAGGGGGCGGCATTTTTCAATTCTCGCCTAGGGCGGCAAAACACCTAGAAACGGCCCTGACTTCGAACAGCGCAACATCTACAACGAGCTTGCCCCTTTTTATGAAAACATCCGTTACTGGTCGCATTTTATAGATGACATTTTTTTCATCTGGAACGGCGACCAGAACACGTTGGATGAATTTATCCTGTGGATTAATGCAGCTGACACCAACCTCGCCTTTACTGCACACACTAGCATCCACAGACTTGAATTTCTGGATGTATGGGAGGAACATCTGGATTCCAAATTGATGGTATCACTGTATACTAAACCTACATCCAGAAATACTCTCCTTCACTTCAGCAGCTTCCATCCCAGAAGTCAAAAGGATGGAATCCCCTTCAGTCAGTTTCTACGTCTCCGTAGAAACTGTACTACCGTCAAGGATTATTTGACACATGCAGAAGTGAAGGAGAAATTCATTCAACGCGGGTACCCTCACAGGCTTGTCAGGGATGCCCTGAAGAGAGCACGATTCTACAATCGAGACTCTATGTTTCAACTGAGACAACACAAACAGACTGATAAATTAGTCTGTGTTACCAAGCATTCATCCATAGACAATAAAATTCGCCAAATTGTGAATTCACAATGGCACCTTTTAAACTTGGACAACCAAACTCAACGAATACCCAAACCGCTTTTCGCTTTTAAAAGGAATAAGAACTTGAGGAATATGTTGGTTAGAGCGAAAGCTTTTGAGCAGGACAGATTCATCCAAAAATCCATCACAGGAGATCAACCTATATATGGCAATCACAAATGTGGGACATGCCACGCATGTGCCCATGCGATTGTCGGTGACCAAGTTCGTATAAATAATCGCACAGTATATCTCAAAGAGATGACGAACTGTAGGACATCTAACTGCATTTATGCCATCTTGTGCCCTTGCGATCTGGCATATGTAGGTGAGACGGCAAGAGAATGCAGGATTCGCTTGGGCGAACATAAATCTAACATCAGACGCTACAAACAGGCAGCACCACTGGATTGAAGCCAAACATGTTGAAGAGGATATTCGCTGGACTATTCTGGAGAAAATACGTCCACAAAAAGGCACTGACACCACCAATATACGCAAAAAGCGAGAAGTTTTTTGGATCTTTACTCTAGACTCAAAAGACAAAGGACTTAATGAAACCCTGCCGTGGGAGAATGCGATCATGTAGCGGATCTGTGCGTGAAATTTTTCTATTCTTTGCCACTCTATCCTTGGCCTCCATTTGGCCTTGGTATCAGTTCCTTTGTATACACTGTTGATCATCGGTTTTACAATGTTCTCCATTTGACTCGGGTGTTCGAGGATTCTTCTTTTTGTCACCACACTTATGAGCTTGGTGGGCATAGATTGTATCTTTGCCACCATACTTATGCCCTCAATTGGCCTTGACTTCCTCTGCTTTTGTTTGAACTAGTATTAGCATCCTGCGAGTCAGGGCGTTTATTGGCCCTTAGGGATATTTATTGCACTCGTCCACTACTTTTGCGGGCACATTTCTGCTTTTCCTTTGAACTAGTCGCAGTATCCTGCGAGTCAGGGCGTTTAATGGCCCTCAGGGACATTTATTGCACATGTCCACCACCTCTGCGGACACATTTCTGCTATTGTTGGAATTAGTCCTAGCATCCTACCAGTCAGGGCGTCTATTGTCCCCTCGGGACATAGTTGCACACGCCCACCACTTCTGCGGGATCATCTTGTGATATTTTATTTTGCTCTCTCCGAGCGTTGTATTTTTCACTCTCTTTTTATTCCGCCCGGTATCCGCTGACACTGTACCTTTAAACTGACTATTACATCGGACATCCGGTGATACTGTATACCCACACAGACGCTATTTGATCGCATCCCCCGTCAGCCTCTCGGAGTATGTATTGCTTGTTTGGTAACTCTAATTGACAGCTACGCCCATTCCTATGGTCATTTGCCTTTAGCGTATCACATGCCAACTTTTCCCTGATATACATAGCCATTGGTCTATTTAAACGCAGAAGACTTCACTCCATCTTACCGGGCCGTTCGTAATTTTGCTGCAGGACGCCGCGCTGTCATGCCGCAACTTAGCTGACTCAGGTAACCATCCCTACCGGTTCTCTAATATAACGTTGCCGACAGTAGACTATTTGGGTTCCTAGTTTTATTATTTACCCGTATTTGTGTTTTTCTTTAACTCCGTTTAGCGACCACATCTCGGTCTTGTCACCATCATCATTCATGGTGCGATGTGAAAGGAACTTCAATAAGGTTAGATTCCTTAACTTGGAGGGTGAAATTGTGGCTTTTCTCGCAGTTTCTCTAAAATTATGTGCCGCATCGGACACAGATTTTTGGAGTATTTAAACATACCCGCGATAGCAACTATGTCGGCTAACCTGCATAAAATGATCTCTGTTACATGCCGAGCTTAAATATTATTTTTTTTCGTTTGTAGTTCCTAGAGATTTTCGAATTAGAATGTCGATCTATTTGTATAAGATGATCTCTGCTATATGCCGAGGTTAAATATTCCTTTTCGTTTGCGTTCCTTAGAGACTATCGGATAAGAGTGTCAGCGCGGCGCACCGAGGTCACTTTCATTTAACCTTTCAAGTCTGAGTTCATATATCGAGGTGAGGGTTCTTGTCCCTTAATCCTTCAGTTTCACTAACGATAGATTGGCATGTCTCTTCATTCGGTTGCTATATGCAGTTTTTTTGTTCCCTATCTTATAACGCAGAAGTCACCACGACGGTGGTTCCGTGGAAATCATTGATTGATAACCATTTAGCCCTGACGAGGATTCCTGCGCTCCTTCAAAGCGCATATTACGACTCCCACAATCGAAATTAAAAATTTCAAAACAACGCACAGTATTCTCCTGGTAAGTTATCAATGCAATAGTCTCGCTATGTCCATCAGTAGATTCATGAATATTGGTGACTGCCTGACACCTTAATTATGTTTTTACCCAGGCAGTACTTTTTCAGAAAGTGTGATTACGGTCCCCAAATATATTCAACAGAGGAGGTATACACTGCCATACCACGCTCCTGGTAAGTCGCCTGTTTATTAGTTTAGCTATTCTTTTTTGCTATATCCACTTATTTTGGAAGCTGCCTGTTTATTTCTAGTATTCTTTTACCTTAGGCAGTATTTGCTAGCTATGGATGTAGCCCCTTAAATTGCGACTGATGAGTTGTTTTCATCCGATTTCGCTGTTTATACCTACCAGTATAGGAATGTGCCTATGATAATTAATGCATATCATCAAGCGTTACCCGTTTTAGGGTCCTTTATACTTCCTTATATTTTTTTCTTCATGCAGTCCCCCATTTGTCTTTTATCCCTGTTTTTTGTGTTTAAATCTGGTTGATACGTTAACTACAGTAGGCCCGCTATTGGTGGGATCTTCTTTACATCGCCACTGTATTAGCCACTGTTTATATATCAGCCTTGTGTATTTTTCCCTATTTTTTCTTCATTTGCTTTTCACTTTATCTCCCTCTAACCTCGACTTGTATGCTTTGGATCTCAATTTTTGATTAAATCATGTTTTTATAACTCATAATTAAAGTATTACCCTTTGTGCTAATGACCATGTTCTCCATGATTAAGAAATAGAACAACTTTGTAGATAATTACGTAATGCTTACATTTATGGTATGAATTGCTATCATGTGTTCATATAATTGACATACCACACATGTTGTGTTTATCCCAGACAGGTCCACTTTGCCTATTCTTCTTCTTTTACTACCATATGCGCCCTGAAGAAGGTGATACCCAGCGAATGGGTGTCTCACCGAAACGCGCGTCGGCGCTTGAATGAGTTCCCTTTATGAACTGTTTTATCCTACTCAATCTGGATATTTGAGGAATACATTTGAAAATTATTTTCTAATATTGAATCTTTCTTCATCTCTTGATATTACTTTGTAACATTAATCCTTTTGATGTTTTTGAACATCAAGATGAAGACAGTTGTTGGTTAAAATTGGCTGCACATTATTGTTACATATATGGGAACTTGAATTTTTAGCACGTTTCTAGAATTATTTGTTATGCTCTTTTATGTGGTACGAGTGAGGATGTTTGAGTATGATATTGTATGTATGTTGTGAGTGATGAATGAGTAAGTGGGACCTGGTTTTTGTGCTATTTCTATTATATGAGTTTTCACTGTGACACATCAAACTTTCTCAAAATGAAAAAATAAAGCAATGTCTATATTAACTTACTTATTGTGAAGAGCATGGTCATTCTGAGCACAATTAGAGTGGTTAATCTATAAGCTGACGTATAGCATATCTCAATCAAATAGGTAGAGTCTTCTGTTTTGTATTTTGTGTCTATATCCCCTGCTCCTCTACCTTTAGCCGTTATCAGGGGTCCCCTCTTTTTTGAGTAGTAGTGCAGGCATAAAGTCGGCTTGTTGTAATAGAGGAAATACATCTAGAAGAGTCACCATGTGACAGTGCTATGAGAGGATGTATTGATTTAAGGGTCTGAGGTCCAGTATGGGCTGAAGTGAACCATTTTTTGGGGGAATGGGGAAGTATAAAGAGTATACTCCTGAACCTTGTTGTGCTAGAGGAACAGGCTATATGGCTCCTTTTTTGCAACAGAGCCAGTACCAACTGTTTGAGCAAGGTTTGGTGCTGTTTGGAAAGTATGCGCCTGTGAGGTGGGAAGTTTGGAGATGTTTTGATGAGCTCCAGACAATTACCATGTTGGAAAATATTCAACATCCACTAATCTGTTATGGTTTTCCAGTTGAGGAAGAAGCGTTGTAGTCGTCCCCCGACAGGTGTTAAATGGTCGGGGGGAATGAAAAGTGAGTCACTGTTTGGAAGTGGAGGGTGTGGTAGGAGTGGAGGCACTTCTTCCATGCCCTTTGGAATTATTCCCTCTCTATGTGCCTCTGCAATATCCTCTTGATAGGGAAGTGTGATGCTGTTGCCTATAAGAAGAGGTGGAGCGCCGAAAGGCACCACGAGGAATGGGGGTCTGAAGCGCCCCCACTGATTTGGCAACCTCAGTGTCCTTCATTTTTTCTAGTGTTTGGTCCACTTGGGGGACCAAACAGATGTTGTTGGTCAAAAGGGACATTAAGGAGAGTCTGCTGTTCTTCAGGCTTAGAGCCAGATATACGTAGCCAAGAGTGTCTGCGTAGCAGTATGTTTGTATTTATGCCCCTGGTAGCTGTGTCTGCAGAATCAAGGGCACATCTGATGGAGTTGTTTGAAATTAATTTACCCTCCTGGACAATTTGATGGCCTCCTTTTTAAACTCCCCAGGAAGATGTTGGAGGAGTTCCTCTATCTCTTCCCAATGGGCCCTGTTGTATCTTGCTAATACCCCTGAGTATTAGCAATTCGCCAAACGTTGGCTGCCTGTGCTGCCACCCTTTTTCCTGAACCATCAATGAGATTAGACTCTTTGTCAGGTGGAGGGGCATCAGCTGATGTCTGAGAGTTTGCCATGGTGTGATGACGCATGCACATACTGGAGCTTTAAAAATGTCAACTGAGTGACAGAGCATTCCACTTAGCATGGGACGATACTGACATGCTCTAGTAGTAGAGGAGAGTGTTTCAAAGAGGAAGTCATCCTCTATGGGGTCTTTCTGCAAGGGGACCTGGTGATACGCAGCTGCCCTAGCTATAACTTCCTGGAAGGATATTGCATCGTCCGGGGGTGATGGGTTAGCTGGGTAAAGGTCTAGGTAATTATTCCCGGAAGGGTCTATGTCATAGCTGTCCCATAAATCTGTGGAATGCTGATCGTCATCTCCTCCCCCGTGATCCCCATTATCAGACAGTGGAGAACCCTGTAGAGTAATGTCTCCTGTGTCACTAAGAGAGCGATGTGAGGAAAGCGGTGGTGCTGGTGAGAGAGGTGGAGGAGGTGTTGGAGGCGGAGAATAAGCAGGCAAAGGTGGCTGTAAAGGACTAGTTGCAATGTCCTTTTTCTGTCTCTTAGGAGGTACAGGTAGATCAATGACCTCCTCAAAAGAAAGCTGACATTTCGATGAAACAGGCGCTAATTGTACTGCCTTAGCCATAATCTGACCAGTAGAAGGCTGAATATGTAACTTCTGCTTCGGATCGAGCCTCTCTTTCATAGTTTCAAGGATCAGTTCTGGTGCCGAAATGGATGGTTTGGTGCCGAACTTGGTTTTTATTTCAGTGCCAAAGTGGTCGGAGCTGAAGCGGTGGAGGATTGGGTGCATGGAGCCCATGTGGCAGATGGTTTGCTTGGCACCGAGATTGTTCGGCTTGAAGTGGAAAGTTTTGGCTTGGCTTTCGGTGGCGGGGCATCCTTAGCAGATATTCAGTGCCGACCATGGCCTGTCGGCAATGGTGACCCGGGAGCCATAATTTCGGTCAAAACCAAATGTCTCTTAGTGAGCTGGGCAGGTACATGGATACTCATTGCACGTTGTCCCGAAGGCAAGTCCTGTATCTGTAGGGCAGACTATTTCAGGTACGGATGCTGAGTCCGAAATGGAAAGGCCTCTTCCTCTGCTGCCGAAGCCTCGTGCAGCTCCTCCTCAATCTGTTTGACATTGAATTGGGCAAAGATGTTGAGCATCTCTTCCAGGTCTCAGCCCTGTATTTCTTTCTGATGCCCCTGACGGTCTCTCCATTTTCTTCGATCGAAACGATAGACAGGCCTCACAGTTTTCCTTGTTGTGGTCAGGAGAGAGACACAGGTTGCAAACCTGATGAAGGTCTGTATGCGGGTATTTTGCGTGGCAGTTGGGACAGAACTGAAATGGAGTTCGGTCTATCAACAACACATTGTAGGTCAAATCCGATGAGACAGGAAACAAGGCCCCATTAGAGGTGGCCTGAATGCCGTGGCTGGAGAATGTTGAATCGACGATCAAGGTATTGCGTCTGCTTTTGGAAGGCAATGGTGTAACACAAGCGGAAATAATACCGACGAATAAAGAAGGGAACAACGAACTGAAGCGAGCCCAAAAGCGGACTCGAATCAGAGCGCTGAAGAACACGTCCGAACCCAATGTCGGAAAGAAAACAATCTAACAATGGAGTCAATGCCCATGTGCAATATCACAGAGAGGAGGAGTCACTTTACCTTCTGACCCGAGAGACTTCTTCGAAGAAAAACTACTTGCACACATCCAGACCCAACACTAGATGGCAGGAGTATGCAGAGTATATATCTACAGTCACACATGCCATTGAACATGTAGTTTACTGAAGGTAAGTAACCTTTTCTTCTCATGGATACATTTTCACGCAGATTACTCACCTTGTGAATGAGCCCCAAAGAAGTAAAATCTCTGGAAGGTGGGATTGAGTGGTCCTGGTTAGCCAAAGAAATCATGCAACTCAGCTCTGGCAAAGTGCCCATCACTGCAAGACTGAGATGTGAAGTATTAGTGATTTGCAAAAGTTTGCAAGGACGAACACCTAGCTCTCCTGCAGATGAAGGCAACCGAGACATTACTGGAGAGAGCCATGGGCCCAGGTAGAATGTGTCCAAATGTTCTCTGGGGAATCTTTCTTGGCCAGGGCATAGCCTATTCTTGATACAAAGAAGGTCCTACCTTTTGTTTTGCTCCAGTGAAGCCCACATAGACCTAGTTAGCAACTCTGTCCTATCAACTGCAGTCAATGTTGTAAGAAACGGCATGCCTGGGTTCCAGCATATCAGGATGTTTCTCATCCTGTCCTATGTTGGACGATTGGGTAAGAAGAATGGACAGGTGCCAAGGACCAACTTATCTGAGCAGAAAACTGTGAAGGGAGAAACTGCGGGTAGAAGTAATCACCACAGACAGAAATATTTTTAGAGTAGGAAGTAAAACCAGGCAACAGTGCATCAGCTCAAAAGGAAATGCCATCAAGAAAGTGAAAACAAGGTTAAAATTCCACTGAGGAACAACAAACTGAGTGGTAGGGAGAAAGTAAAGCAACCATTTCTGAGAACGCACTACTACTGGCTATTTAAACAAGGAAGGTTGGTAATGAAAACAGACAGAGCCGCCAGGTAGTCTAACTGTAGCCACAGCAAGGCCCAGCCATGCAACGGACAATGCAAACCTCAAGGGAGGTCTAGCAGTTGAGATGTAAAGAAATTAATACATTTACACTTACACTATAGAACACATTTGCCCCAATGGACTGCACAAATGCATTTGGTGGAAGGCTTCCAGGCCCCCAAGACGATGTCTATGACCTCATCAGGAAAGCAAAAGGATTCTACTTGCCACTACTCAAACTTCACATGTTCAGTCACAGTATCTGGGGATTGGAGGACCTGTTGCAAATGCATCCATTATGAGTGGGCGGGGAAATGAAGGCAGAATGCTAACAAATTGGCACACCAGATCCTCCTTGCCCAGTTTCGAGCTATCAGAATAAAAGGCTCACAATCCTGACACACAACGTAAGACAGAAGAGGGAACGGTGGATGTGTAAAGCAGGCCCTGAGATAAACTGTACCAGATGGCATCATTCAGGGGAGCACCCTCCGAGGAGTCCATAGCACAAAACAGAGTACACTTTCTGTTTTGGGCAATGGTGAAAAGTGAAGAGCTCCGCAATACTCCAGGATAGCAACCCAAGGAGGTTAAGCCTTCTTGGGGGAACCTGCCTGCATAACTAATGCCTACTTTCTCGTCTTTACTAGCTTGTATCTTTACTGTAGCTTCATGTTAGGGATGAGCTTGCTATTCGAATTTATTGAAAATTTGACCATCAATCAAGATCATATGATGGAGAAAGAAATCTAATTTACATGAAAAGGTTACTTACCTTCACAAACTATATTTCTGGCGGATACTATATCTACCTTCAGATTACACCTGTTGACTAATCCCAGGCGTAAGACTGGATACGGAAACTTCAAAGCTTTAAGAACTTTGAACAGACCCGAGAAGTGACGCTGGATGATGTTACCGAAGCAATATAGCACCCACCTTAGTGTATCAGAATCTGTTTTATCCATTTTTTCCAAGCCTTCAAGGCGGGCAGATGAAGCCTACTCGATTAGGAGTAATGCAGGGCCAACTCTTAATTGGGATCTTATTTAACCTTTCTCTGTACTACATCCATATAATGGGGAGGTGGGTGGAATCAGTGAAAAATCAGCAGGTAGATCAAGAATCCACAAAAAAGATTGTTAGTGAAGGTAAGTAACTTTTTCTTCTAATGGATACTTCTGCCTGCAGATTCTTGATTCGATTTGAATTGATTTTTAATGTGTAAAGCACTCGATTGCCCAGAGGCGTCTTGGCGCTGCTTCTGTCTGGAGGTAAAGACTGGTTGGTTAGTAAATGAAGAGCCAGGTTTTTAAGGATTTCCTGAAGGAGAGGAGGTTAGGTCTCTCCCTCAGCTCCTGGAGAAGGGAGTTCCACAGTTACGTGGTGCCCGTTATGAAGCGTCTCCCTCCCCAAGAGGCTAGTTTAAATTTGTGGTTGTTCCCAAGTTTAAAAGAGCCTCACCTGTTGAATAGATTCCCAAGCCGCACCTTCCCCGGAGGAGGGTTGATGGATGATTAGAAGAGGAAATGTTGCAGCACAGACCTCAAAAAGTGTCTACCCCTGTGCACCTCCGGATCTAGAAAACAATGCTTGGCAAAGGTGTGCGAGGACACCCACGTCTCTGCCTTAAAGATCTCTACAATAAGAACGCCTCTCGCGAGGGCAGAAAACAATAACTTGGCAATGGTGGACTGAACCCGGATTCCCTCAAGCAGCTCCTTTGGTGCAAGAGCATAACACATTTGATATAAAGGATGATCCAACAGGACAACATTCGCTTTTGAACCACTTTCTTCTGCAGCCACAGTAGCCAAAAAAAAGTTGATCATCCACTCTGGTGTCCTTGGCACGGTCAAGGTAAAAACTGACTGCTCGCTGAAGATCCAGACGATAAAGCTCCTCTTGCATAGGATGGAGCGAGTAAAAGGTTTGGAATGACGATAAACTGGACCAAATGGAAGGGGTCAGCACTTTAGGAAGGTTCTAAACATGAGCTTGGCAGGGAAAAAAGATTTAAATGCCAAGTTGAGCGCTCAGAACCAGCAATCCACTGACCAGTTTTGCTGAAGTAACGGCCACCAAAAAGATAGTCTTCAAGGTAATTAACTAACTTAAGGGGCTGAAACAGAGACCCAATCAAAATAGTCAAACAAGATTTAGGTCCCAATTGGGCATTCTAAAAGGGGTTGGAGGTAACCGATAGGTCATCCCTTAAAGGAACCTTATTGCAGTGGGGGTTTGAACAAGGTTAGTTGGTCTGGGAGACATAGGAACACTGACAATGTCGTCAAGAACCAGTGCACACCCTCTGAGCCAGGGAGCGTGCGAACCTGTAGGACCTGTGGCAATCTGGCTTGTAAAGGATCCACATTGTAGTCTGCACACACCTTGATATAAAACTGCTTCACCACCCAGACTACATAAATTTTGTGGAGGGGTGATACGCTGAGAAGATAACACCTACCTCCTCCATTGGGAATTGAGAAGAACCTTGAAGTCCCCACTTAATCTCTAGGGCTGAAGGTTAAGGCATCATCACAAAAACCAGAGCAGAGTCGGCCATAGGACGACTGCACTGTTGCTAGTATTAGAGATGTAAAATAATAGTGCTCAAACACTTGCAGCTCCACTGCTCGGAAACCACCATGCAAACACTAAAAACTCTACTATAACGGGAACACTTAATGTGTTTCATAACAATCTTATTCTGAAAGTTCAGAGTAATTCACAAGTTCCCCCACATGTTTTTCTTGTTTTAGTCCAAATGAGAGGAGGAAGCCATATTACGGGTTCCACAAGAACGTCTTTATTTATGTTTCATCAATACTTCGCACTCCAGTCCAGCCAACGCGTTTTGTTCTGAATAGGACTTCATCAGGGTTTGCGAAATCGTGTATGACTATCTAGAATCGGATTAAGCCAGTATGAGTATGGCATTAACGGAACAGTTTCTCCCAAGTGGGTTCTGCAGAGTAATGCAGACAAGCATGCAACTGCGCTGATACCGAATGACGAATCTAGTATTGGCGCTGTTGCATGCGTGTCTGCATTATTCTGGCTCAGTCTTGGCAAATCTTTCTCAGAACACGAGAAATCAACAGTCTGGAGAGAAATTGTAGTGCAAAGGAACACCTCACATGAAAGCAATCCCCAAGCTTTCCCTCAATGGATACTAGACAACCAAGTCCACTTAAGAAGTGCCCCACTTAGCAAAGATGTCAAGTCCAACTTCTGGCAGAAGATGCTACTCGTGGTCGGAAAGTTAACACCGGCTCAAGCTGTCGACTCTGACATTCGGAGACCCCGCCAGGTGATTGGCTGATAACCAAATCCTGGTGGTGCCCAACACCACCACTTTAACACCTCTAGGCACAGGAGTTAAGATCCTATCCAATATCATGCACCAACGTGCATGCATGATCAGCAGGATACAGGAACGGAGCAGTGTCAGGACTGGGAGCCTTGCACCTTCCATGAAGGATGAGCTCATCTTCTGGATGCCATGTATCCTCTGATAAGGAAGAAAGGCACAGAGAAAAGTGTCCAGAACAGACCCTATGAACAGGAGATGCTCGGAGGGCTGCAGGTCAGATTTGAGCATGTTTATTGACCTAAGTCGAACAACAGAGTTGCGACTGACTAAAGCTGATGCAAAACCAACTCAGGGACACAGCCTTGAGCAGTCAGTCGTCCAGGTACAGATAATTTGGAATACCCGATTGTTGGAAGCTGGCTCTGTATATACTACACCAAAATGAGGTATAGTGTGCACAGAGGCCATTGGAACCCCAAAAGTAGGCAGAGGTAAAAGTAGATAGCCCCTTACTCTCTATTTGTGGTAGTGTGGGAGAGCAGTAAGGCTGTATCAGAGGGTAGTGTTAAGCATTTGTTGTACACACTCAATCAGCAAATGATGTCACACACTCAAAGACTGAACTCAGACCAATTTGTTTGTATAAAAATAATAATAAGTTATTTTATTTCTAGAACCAAGCCAAGCCTGGCACAGGTAAGTGAAATAAATGCTTTGCAAAATATTATGCAGTGTTTACAAGCGAATGCAAGTTCAAATGCAGTTATTTGAAATACAGGTAAGTCAAGGTATTGAAATTACTGTACAGATTACTTTTTAGTTACTTTTCAGATTACTTATTAGATTACTTTTCTACTCAGTGTGATATGCCAAGATAGCACACTGGGACATTTGCTAGAGAAAAGGTGAGTAAAATCAGTTTTGCACAATTGTTATTTTTCAGGTTTCCATACAAATCAACTCCACACTTAGAACATTTTTCAGAGAAAAACAGTCAATAGGTTCCTATGGAGAGAAATGTAGTTAACGGTTACCAGGTAAGGTCTCGGTCGTTGGGGTTGAGTTTCTGGGGTTAGAACAAGGGTTCCCCCAGGGTCAAGCATGCCCTCTCGTTACACCCTCAGTGGCACTAGGGCGGCCGGGTGCAGAGTGCTGAGGCCCACTGTTATCCAATGGGGGATAGGGGGCCTCCGGTTTGTGGCTGCTTACGAGCAGGCCACTGGGTTGTGGGAGCCTGGTGTTAGGCTCAGGGCAAAGGTGGGATCCGGGTTAGCACCCAAAGTACACCCGCAGGGGCGGCTGGGTGCAGGGTGCTGTTTTGGCATCGGGTGCCCTGTTGATTGCAATGGGGATTCTCCGGTTTCAACAAAGACTGCAGGCTCAGGGACAGAGATCTTCTGGAGGTGACCACCGGTTGGAGAGGTAAGTTGGGATGCCTGGGGATGCTGGGACACGGTCTGTTGGGCCACCCAAGGCCGTGGGGCTTCGGGTGCAGGGGTGTCTTTAGGTGTCGGGTTTCTCTTACCAGCTCAAGGAAGAGGCTGCAGGCTTCACTGGGAGATTCGAGGCAGGTCAGAGGTCACCAGATCTCGGGTCAGAATCGCTGGGGAGACCTTCTCATGGTGTTGGGCCACTCAAACTCGAGCCGTGGGCGACGGGTGCAGACTCGCGGATTTGGCTGGAGCTGGAGTTTGTGGGTGAACAAATCCGGTGTTCACTGGAGACAGTCTTTTCTTTGGAAGGCAGGGCAGGTCCTCGGGGTTTTTGAGGTTGCTGGCTGCAGGACACACCGGAGTTTCGCTTCTGCAGGTTCAAGGTGGGGACAGGCCATTAGGGCTGGGGCCAAGTCAGAGGGTGTCCTCCTCTTCTTAGCTTCGGCAAGGCTGTTCGGTCCTTCTTTTTCTTTCCTTCTTGGTCGTTGCTTGTCTGAGGAGGCAAGGTTCAGGGGTGCCCCTAAATACTAGATTTAGGGGTGTTACAGGTAAGTAAAAGGTTGGGACCAATGGGTCCCTTCCTTGGGGTGGGTACACCCCTATTATGCCACCCTCCAGTGGGAGGGGGGCATATGCCTGTAGGAAGCTGGCTCTGTATATACTATACCATAGTGAGGTAAAGTGTGCACAGAGTCCAGTGGAACCCAAAAGGTAGGCAGAAGTATAGTAGATAGCACTTCACTCTCTATTTGTGGTAGTGTGGTCGAGCAGTAAGGCTTTATCAGAGGACATTGTTAAGCCTTTGTTGTACACACTCAGTCAGCAAATGAATTCACACACTCAAAGACTGAACCTCAGACCAATTGTTTTTGTATAAAAATATTCTTTTAGTTATTTTATTTCCTAGAACCAAGCAAGCCTGGCAGAGGTAAGTGATAAATACTTTGCAGTAAATATACAGTTGTAATACAGTTTGGATTGTAATTGTATATGCAATTTGTTTTGAGTTACAGTACTGTTATTCAGAAATGCAATGCTTTGTAAATACAGTACATATACTTTGAATGGGCTTTTTAGTAAAATGACCAGTACATTACTTTTAGATTACTTTTCTTACACAGTGTAGTATACCTGGATACTACACTGGGACATTTCCTGTAAACAGGTAAGTAAAAGCGTTTTTGTTATTTAGTACAATTTTAAAAGATTTCTTTAGGTTTTCAAACTCCACACACAGAAACTTTTCATAGAAAAACAGTCAATGTTATCCTAAGGAGGAAAGGAAAATGCTACTTACCACAGTATGCACCTGTTCTTGGCATGTCGAGCTGTAGAATCTCATGCTATGCATAGATCGCCATCTAGTGTTGGGTCCGGATGTTTGCACTTTGTTTTTGTTCGAAAACGTCTTTCCAGTCAGGAGGTAGGTGACTCCTCATTTTGGTGATAGTGCGCATGGGCATCGACTCCATCCTTAGATTGTTATGCCGTAAAGGGTGATGATGGAGTTAGTAAGAGGAGTAAAGAGAGATGTCCATGTATATTGTATCTAAGTAAGATAGTACTGCAACAGGTATAGGTACCCGGGGAGGCGGGCGGGCGCATGAGATTCTACAGCTCTACATGCCAAGAACAGATGCATACTGTGGTAAGTAGCATTTTCCGTTCGAGGCATGTGAGCTGTAGATCACATGCTATGCATAGACTATATAGCACTTATGTCCCAAAGCAGTGGCTAACCTGTAGCTGTTGCAGCTGTCTGAAATAGTGTACGTAAAACTGCCTGGCCCACACTAGCCTGTTGTTTAGCTAACACATCTATGCAATAGTGTTTTGTAAAGGTGTGTGGGTTAGACCATGTTGCAGCTTTGCAGATGTCATCTATGGGAATATTTCCTAAAAATGCCATAGAGGCCCCTAGTTTGCGAGTGGAATGCGCTCTAGAGAGAATTGTTAATGTGCGTTTAGCTTTAATGTAGCATATTTGAATGCACTTAACTATCCACCTTGCAATACCTGATTTTGATATTGGATTGCCTTTATGTGGTGGAGCAAAAGCAACAAAAAGTTGCTTTGTTTTCCTGAAAGGTTTTGTTCTTTCAATGTAGTATAGCAATGCTCTTTTGACATCTAATGTGTGAAGAGCACGTTCTGCCACTGAATCTGGTTGAGGGAAGAACACAGGTAACTCAACAGATTGGTTGATATGAAAGGCAGAAATGACTTTAGGTAAAAATTTGGGGTTAGTCCTAAGAACCACTTTGTTTTGGTGCATTTGTAAAAATGGCTCTTCTATGGTTAGTGCCTGAAGCTCACCCACTCTTCTCAGAGATGTGATGGCTATGAGGAAGGCTACCTTCCAAGTGAAAAATTTTAGTTCACATTTGTGCAATGGCTCAAAAGGTGGACCCATGTGTCTTGTAAGAACTATGTTGAGATTCCACACTGGAGCAGGTGGAAGTCTGGGGGGAATGATTCCTTTAAGTCCTTCCATAAATGCTTTAATAGCAGGCACTCTAAAAAGAGACAAATGCTGTCTGTTTTGTAGGTATGCAGCTAGATGTAAGCGTATGGATGTGTACGCTAAATTGGAACGCTGTAGATGTAATAGATAGCAAATGATGTTTTGGATCGAAGCGTCTAGCGGATTGATTTGATTGTTGTTACAGTAAGTGACAAACCGCTTCCACTTTGCTGCATAGCAAGCTCTTGTGGTAGGGCGCCTAGCCTCTTTGATAATATTCATGCAGTCTGGCGGAAGATTAAGATAACCAAACTCTAGGACTTCAGGTGCCAGATCGCAAGGATGAGATGACTGGGATCTGGATGTCTTATCTCTCCATGGTTCTGAGTGAGAAGATTGGGAGTAAGGTGTGGTTTTTGGTGAGGAACTATTGATAACTCCAACAGGGTTGTGAACCAGGGCTGACGGGCCCATGTGGGAGCAACTAGGATTAGTGTCAGGGACTGCTGTCTGAGCTTCCGAACCACTGATGGAATGAGTGGGAGAGGCGGAAAAGCGTAAGCAAATATCCTTGACCAATTCATCCATAGCGCATTGCCTTTGGACAATGGGTGTGGATACCTGGATGCGAAATTTGGGCATTTTGCATTTAGGTGGGTGGCGAACAGATCTATCTCTGGGAAGCCCCACATTTGGAAGAATGGGAGAAGAACTTGAGGGTGGAGTTCCCGTTCGTGGATCTGCTGTTGTTGACGACTGAGCAGATCTGCAATCTGGTTGTTTACTCCTGGAAGGTGTTCTGCAAGGAGATATATTTTTTGAGGTATGGCCCGTTTCCAGATGATCTGGGCTAGTTGTGAGAGCTGGAGAGAGTGTGTCCCCCCCCCGTTTTTGTATGTAGTACATTGCTGTCATGTTGTGCGAATCATGACAGCTTTGCCTAGTAGAAGTTGAAAGGCTTGCAATGCTAGAAAAATTGCTAGCAGTTCTAGATGGTTTATGTGGAGTTGTTTTTGTTGCAGAGTCCACATGCCCTGAATGGTCTGTTTTTGAAGATGAGCTCCCCAACCAGTGAGCGATGTGTCTGCTGTTAGCACTATCTGTGGAACTGGGTCGATGAATGGCCGCCCCTTGGAAAGGTTTTGTATGTTCCACCACTGCAGAGAGTGATGGGTGCGGCCATTTACCAACACTAGATCAGATAACTGACCTTGAGCCTGGTTCCACTGACGTGCCAAGCATTCCTGTAGGGGATGCATTTGGAGTCTTGCATAAGGAACGATTAAAATGCAAGATGCCACCATTCCTAGCAATTGCATGAACACTCGAGCTGGTAATGAGGGTTGAGGCTGAAACTGCGATATTAGAGTTTGCATGTTGCGGATCCTGACTGGGTTGGGACATGCTAGAGCTTTGAGTGTTTATTGTGGCTCCCAGATACACTTGATTGTTGGATGGTTGGAGATGAGACGGAGAGGTTTACAGTGAACCCCAGGTTGTGAAGCAGTTGGACTGTTTTCCGAGTGTGTCGTAGGCAGCTTTGTTGCGAGTTGGTTTTTATTAGCCAGTCGTCTAGGTAGGGAAAGACGTGAATATGCTGTCTTCTTAGATGAGCTGCGACTACTGCCAGACACTTGGTGAAAACCCTGGGTGCTGTAGTTACCCCGAATGTGAGAACTTTGAATTGATAATGTTGTCCGTCCACCACAAACCTGAGGTATTTCCGGTGAGCAGGGTGAATGGGAATATGGAAATAAGCGTCCTTTAATTCCAAAGTGGACAAAAAGTCGCCTTGCTGAAGGAGTGGGAGCACTTGTTGGAGTGTGACCATGTGAAAGTGGTCCGACTGAATGTACAGATTTAGTTCTCTGAGGTCTAGTATAGGCCTGAGAGAGAATCCTTTTTGGGAATTAAAAAATACAGGGAGTATACCCCGGTACCCTGGTATTGTAATGGGACTGGCTCTATAGCGTATTTTTCCAAGAGAGAGAGACCTCCTGCTTTAGAATTGGTGAGATGCTCTGGTGACATTGCATGTGATCTTGGAAGAATATTTGGGGGAGTGTCTGTAAGCTCCAGGCAGTAACCATACTGGAGAATTTGTAGTACCCACTTGTCTGAGGTGATTGAATTCCAGACAGGCAGGAATTAGGGAGAGCCGTCCCCCGACAGGAGTGGAATGATCGGGGGATAACGGAAGGAAGTCACTGTTTGTTTGCGGGGGAAGTGCGGGTAGAGTTACCTCTGCTTCTTCCCTTACCATTGTTTCCTCTAAAACCTCCTCTGAAATAACCTCTTGAAGAGGGGGATTGGTTGTTGCCCTTGTAAGAGGAGGAGGGATTGTGGGTGGACACCGTTTTTGAACCACCCCTGTAAAAGCTAGTGGCAGGTAACTGCAAAGCCCCCATGGACTTTGCGACCTCAGTGTCTTTCTTCATCTTTTCCAGCGAGGTATCAACAGCTGGGCCAAAGAGATGCTCCTTATCGAACGGTTGGTTAAGGATGGAGGTTTGCACCTCCGGCTTAAAGCCTGATATTCTCAGCCAAGCATGTCTGCGTAATAGTATACTGGTGTTAACTGCACAAGCTGCTGTGTCTGCTGCATCTAGGGCACACCTAATGGATGTATTGGTGATAGGTTTACCTTCCTGAATAAGGTCATTAGCCTTAGATTTGTATTCATCAGGTAAATGTTGTATGAGTTTCTCTAACTCATCGTAATGAGCCCTATCATAACGAGCCAGAGCTTGAGCGCTGGCAATGCGCCAGTGATTTGCTGCCTGTGAAGCCACTTTTTTGCCCGAGGCATCAATCAGCTTAGACTCCTTATCAGGAGGAGGGGCCTCACCTGTGGTTTGTGAGTTAGCTCTCTTGCGAGCGTTGGAGACTACAAGAGAGTCTAAGGGCAGCTGGCCTCTAATGTAAACAGGGTCGGTAGGAGCGGGTTTGTATTTTTTGTCCACCCTAGGTGTAATTATCCTTGCCCTTACAGAGTCTTTAAATACCTCATCCATGTGTTTTAACATGCCTTTGGTACGGTGTGAGTAGCTCTTTGGGAAGAAGTAAGTGTTTCAACGAGGAAATCCTCTTCTAAAGGCTCCCTATGGAGCTCCACCCCATGATATTGAGCGGCCCTGTTAAGGAGCTCAATGTACCCAATGTTGTTGTCAGGTGGGGAGGGTCTGGAGGGATACAAATCAGGGTCATTGCATGTGATTGGGTCTGCCTGATAGTCATCCCAAGGGTCAGTGTCCTGTAACCTATCCTGATCCTCATCCCCATCCCCTTCATCCTGTGGGTCAGGTGAAAGTGGTGGTGGTGAATTTGCTGGTGAAATGAGCAAGTGGGGATCAGTGGGAGAAGGAAGTGGAATATAAGAGGGAGAAGGGTTAGTACCCACACTCTTCCTTTTGAGAGGAATGTGGTAGTCCTCTTATAGGCCAATCTTCCGTTTTTTTGGAAAAGTGGCATGAATATGTCCTGTTTGAGGGTTGATCACCAGTTTTTTCTGCTTCGGATCCGAAGGCGGCGCATCGGGCCGAGGCTCTTTAGAGGGAGAGTCTTTTCCTTTATGAGCCGTTTCGGCATCGAAGGTTTCGGCTCCGAGCCTTTGGGCGTCGAAGGTTTCGGTTCCGAGCCTTTGGGCGACAAAGGTTTCGGCTCCAAGCCTTTCGGTGTCGAAGACTTGGACTTGTGTTTCGGCGCCGAAGGTGTTGGTTCGGCGCCAGAGTGGGGCCGAGTCGGAGGGCTTCTCTTTCTGTTTCGGAGCCTGGCCCGAGGGCGGGGCGTCGAAAACTTTTTGTCTGTGCCGACCTTGGACAGAGGAGGGACCGGAGCCTTTGTCTTATGTTGAGGGGGCAAAGGGGTATCTTTACTCACGGTACGCTGACCCGGAGTAATCTGCTCCTCTTCTTCCATGTCGGTGTCAGCTTCAGACATGGAGATATGTTCTTCTTCTTCGGCTCCTTGAGGTTGATGTTCAGTGTCGGAATCTTCGCCGAAGATGTCCGGTGCGGAGCCGCTCTGGTGTTGCATTTCGTGTCGTCGAGCCAGACGGTCACGAAGTGTCTTTTTCGATCGAAACGATCGACACGCGTCGCAGTTGTTCTCATCGTGTTCCGGGGACAAGCAGAGGTTGCACACTTCGTGCATGTCGGTGCGTGGAAACTTAGCACGACACCCGGGACAGAGCTTGAAGGGAGTCCGTTCCATCGACTGCTAGCGCGGTCAGCGCGGGTAGGCCCGACGGCCTGCCACGAGTTTCCCGATCGAAGGTTTTCTGAAGTGAGAGGATGCGTGTCGAATGGGGAACCGCGATCGATAACAATACCGTCGAGGGTAGTGGATTGCACGTCGAAGGGGTCCGAAAACGGTACCGAACCGGAGCTCTGCAATACACATCCGAACCCAATGGCGGAAAAAAACAATCTAAGGATGGAGTCGATGCCCATGCGCACTATCACCGAAAGGAGGAGTCACCTACCTCGTGACTTGAAAGACTTCTTCGAACAAAAACAAAGTGCAAACATCCGGACCCAACACTAGATAGCGATCTATGCATAGCATGTGATCTACAGCTCACATGCCTCGAATATAGTGTTATCGGTTTACAGGTAAGTACTTTGTTGTAGGAGTTGGTGTTCTGGGGTTAGAGTCGGGGGTCCCCCAGGGTCAAGGATTTACTCTTGTTACACCCTCAGCGGCACTAGGGCGGCCAGGTGCAGAGTGCTGAGGCCCAATGTTATCCAATGGGGGTTAGGGGGTCTCCGGTTGGTGGCTGCTGACGAGCAGGCCACTGGGTTGTGGGAGGCAAGCAAATGGGGGTTTAGACCAGCACAAAAGATGCACCCTCAGCGGCACTGGGGCGGCCGGGTGCAGAGTGCTGTTTTGGCGTCGGACGCCCTGTAGCTTTCAATGGGGAGTCTCTGGTTTGCAAAAGCACTGTAGGCTCGGGGACAAAGGCCTTCTGGGTGCGACCACCACTTGGAGAGGTAAGTTGGGATCTTGGGGGTTGGTTAGGCACAGTCGGTTGGGCCACCCAAGGCCGTGGGGCGTCGGGTGCAGGGGTGCCTTTTAGGGTCATATCTTCTTACCAGCTCCTGGTCGCGGTTGGGGTGACCTTCCGGTTTGAGGCTGCAGGCGTCAGCTGGAGGCTTGAGGCAGGTCAGGGGTCGCGGGATCTCTGGTCAGGATCGCTGGGGAGACCTCCTCTTGGTGTTGGGCCACTCGAACTCGGGCCGTGGGCGTCGGGTGCAGAGTGGTGCAAACTCGCGGATCCTTGCGGAGCTGGAGTCTGTTTGAACAAAGCCGGTGTACACGGGAGACAGAGTCTTTGGGATTGAAGGCAGGCAGGTCCTCCGGGATTCTCGAGGTTGCTGACTGCAGGACACACCGGGATTTCGCTGGAGCAGGTTTGAGGTGGGGACAGGCGGCTAGGGTTGGGGCCAAGTCAGTGGGCGTCCTCCTCTTGCTAGCTTCGGCACGGCTGTTCGGTCCTTCTTCTTTTCTTCTTGCAGGTTCTTTTCTGAGGAAGCAAGATTCAGGGGTGCCCCTAAATACTAGATTTAGGGGCGTTACAGGTAGGTAAAAGGTTGGGACCAATGGGTCCCTTCTCTGGGGTGGGTACACCCCCTATTATGCCACCTTCCAGTGGGAGGGGGGCATAAGCTTTTCCCTGGTTGGCTAGGTCCCCACATCTTCAAGATGGCAGGGACTGAGAGTTGTGCTCACCTCGTCTCCCCCACCTGAGGGGTGGGGTTGGCAGAGGTGGGCACACCTCCCTTCCTCACTTGTATTTACCGCCGGTTCTCCCGCCCAAAGTGGGGGTCAGAACCAGTGGGGACCAGTTGCTGAAAGCAGCAAGTGGCCTGGGGAAGCTCACAAAGGCGGCAAGCCTTTGAAGCTTCCCCTTCGTGGACTCTGCCCATCCTGGGTGAGGAGGCTTGGCACCTCGTCCCAGGATGTGCATTGTTTCAGGCCCCCAAGAGCAGCAGGCTCTCGACCCAGGGGTCCAGAAACATGTCTGGTGGTGGCAGCTGAAAGCAGCCACTCAGCCTGGACACTAGTGGTAGGTCGTTTTTCAGGGGTGCATCTCTAAGATGCCCTCTGTGTGCATTTTTCATTAAATCCCACTCTGGCATCAGTGTGGGTTTAATGTGCTGAGAAGTTTGATACCAAACTTCTCAGTTTTCAGTGTGGCCATTATGGTGCTGTGCAGTTCGTAATGACAGACTCCCAGCACCATATACTCTTAATGGCAGCACTGCACTTACAATGTCTAAGAATGGACTTAGACACTGTAGGGGTACAGGTCTCATGCACTTTTTACCCTCACCACTGGTATAGTGCACCCAGCTAGACGTGTGACTGACCTATGCCAGGGCAGTGGGTTGTAGGCATGGCACACAGGGATGTGTGCCATGTAGACTCTTCACTTTGTTCTGCACCAAAACACGCAGTCTGCAAAGGCAGTGTGTGAGTGTAAAGGTACAGGGCCTCTAAGGGTGGCACAATAGGTGCTGCAGCCCTTAGAGGTCTTCCCTGGTCAGAGTGCCCTGGGTACCTGTGGTACCATTTACCAGGGGCTGACCTGTGGCCAGAGATGCCAATTGGGTTTTGTTTTCAATGCAGTTTTAGGGAAAGAACATAGAACCTGGGTACCTGATTAGCAGGAGCCCAGGGCACACTCAGTCAAAGTACATCAGCAGTTCAGCAAAAAGTGGGGGCAACCATGCAGAAAGAGGGCACTTTCTCACACCGATCTGAGATGGGCCGCAACCACCACCATCACCTTGGTGAAAAGTCGAGGTGCTGAAATCAAATCAAGCGGAAGTACTGCAAACAGGTAATGAGTAGAACTCACCGCAAAAAGCTGCTACTTCTAATGTTACTGCAGGACCAGGATATGGAGGCAGGCATCCTGTAAGTCGAACAACACTATGGAGTTCCCTGCTTCCAACGCCAACATGACCTGAGTTACATTCAGCAACTTTTCCATCTGGAGCTAGAGGTTCAGGACCCTGAAGTTTAGGATAGGATGTAGACAGCTACGTTGGAAGAACGAAGTATCGCCAAAAGCATCCTTTTAACCTCTCCTGTTCTGGCACTAACTCCACGGCCCCCTTCTGCAGGAGCACTGTCACCTCTTGTTGGTCTTGATTTTCTTTGACCCTTGGAGAGGGCCACAGGGGGCAGGGTTGGGGAGGGGGTAAAAGAAGGAAGAGCCTGGTAGTTAAGGGTATGCAATCTATTGTCCTAATGGGGTGAATTGGAACTAGGGAATCCCTGGCGCTCATATAATTTCGTATTCGTTTTTTAAAGAATGTGTAATCAGTTGCGGTGCTCGAGGGGAGGGGAATCACCCTAACCTTTTAAATGTAAGACCCTAAGGTCGTTACTTAAATCTGACAGCAGTCCTTGGCTCACGCATGCATCAAGTGTAACAAAGAAATTCAAATGGTTATACAAAACAGAAGAACAATGCAATATTTTCAGATCTTTGTCTTTAATTCTTTTCAAAAGAATTAAAGACAAACATCTGAAAATATCGCATTGTTCTTCTGTTTTGTATAACCTTTTGAATTTCTTTGTTTCACTTGATGCATGCGTGAGCCAAGGACTGCTGTCAAGGGTATGCGTGAGCCAAGGACTGCTGTCAAGGGTATGCAACCTTTCTATTATCTGAAGGACTTACTGGTACGAAGTAATTGACTTCCAGGCTGGTAGAAAGAAGGACAATTGACCTCACAGGCCCTAGATGTGCTGAAAAAAAAAAAACTAGGTTTGCTTCCCTTAGGGTGCATGGAATTAGGAGGAGGCAGGTTGATGAAGAGAATCCCTGTCCTTTGTCTCTAGCTCTTTCTGTATTGCTTGACTAGAGGGTTGTGGGGCTGTTGTGCCTGTGACTGGGGGGAATGCCGAAAACTAAATCCTCTACAGAAGCCTCAAAAACGATGACACAGTCTGTAGTCTATTTGAGCCTGAAGCTGCTGGAGGCCCAATGACCTGGCTGTAGCTTTGCTGGCCTTTCTCACATTATCCCCATATAAACACCTTCAAAATGGAGATCAATAAGAGTGACCTGTACATCTGAGAAAAAAACTGACGTGCAAACCCAGGAATGACGGCGGACAGCTAATGAAGCCCCCATGGCACACACCACTGAATCTGCCATGTTAAGACCGGATTTGATAAGGCAGCATGTAGGAAGCTGGCTCTTTATGTGGTATACCAATAACTAGGTATATTGTATAAAGAGTCCAGAGATTCCCCTAGACGTGTACAGGGCTCAATGTAAACCCAAAGTGCTCCATTTGTGGTAGTGTGGTCGAGCTGCCTTAGGCCTAACACAGAGCAGTGTAAGACATACGTTATGCACACATTGACTAATAAATGACACACCATTCAAAAAGGAGATCCACACCAATTTTATAAAAATAAGCTTCTTTCAAGATGTATTTTAAGACCAAGAAGTACGTTAAAAGGTAAGTACATTTTTAAATAAAAATACTTTTCACTTTCACAATTAGACAGTGCAATTTTGCAGTTCAGCAATGTTAGCCAATGGAAGGAAAACAAGAATGCAGTTTTTCAGGTAAGTACACGACTTTCAGATCCAGTCTTTGGGGTTTCAAGTCAACAGGCAATTTTCAGGTTGGCACCAAAGCTGCACCACCAGCGGAACAGGGGCTGTCGGGTGCAGAGGTCAGATTTGGGGTCGGGTGCCCATTGTTAACCAATGGAGACTGGGGGTGAATGAAGATGCGCTGTTTACAAGTTAATTAAGCAGTGTTGGGGGCCAATCTCCGGGGGTTTAGACAAGCACTGGAGGGGCCACAAAACAGCACCAAACATACACCCTCAGCGGCACAGAGGCAGGCGGGTGCAGAGTGCCAACGCAGCATTGGGCGCCAAATGCAAGTCAATGGTGGAGATCGGTTTCAGAAACGGGCTGCAGGCTCTGGCCAGGAGGCCGGAGGAAGAAAGCCCACAGCTGTCCAGGTAGGTTGAGATGCTCGGGAACGTAGGGACACCATTGGTCAAGCTCCCCAAGGCCCAGGGGCTTCAGGTGTAGGGGTGTCCTTAGGCATTGGGAAAGACTTACCGGAGCAGGTTGTGGTCAGGGAGAGTCTTCGGTTTGAGGCTGCAGGCGTCGAGGTGGAGTCCGGCAGGGGTCAACCCACAGTTTACTCTGGCTCAGAATCGCTAAGGAACCTTGGCTGGACCGGTGGGCCACTTGGACTCGGGCCGTGGGTGACGGGTGCAGAGGGGGATACGGAGGCGGTTTCGCGGTTCCTCAGGCATAGTTCTTTTTCTTTAGAGTTGGTTTCTTCTGGACAGGTCTGCTGCCATGGGAGATTTAGAGTCTTTGTTGAAGGCAGGCAGGGTTTTGGAGGTCGCTAGGCCGGCAGGATGAGGCGACTTTTTGCAGCAGAGGCGAAAGGCAGCTGGCAGAGTTGGTGCAGAGTCAGTCACTAGTCATTCTTCTCTCTTGCTGATGCGGCTCTTTGGTGTCCGGGCTTCGTAGGTCGTCAAGAATGTGCTTTCAGGGTCTGGGGGTGCCACCTAAATACCAGATTTAGGGGCGTTACAGGGGATTGACAGGGACCAATGGGTGTCTCATCTGGGGTGTCTACACCCACTATTATGCCACCCTCCTGGGGGAGGGGGCATAGCCCAAGTCCTGATTGGATATGTCCCACCATCTTCAAGATGGCGGGCACTGAAAAATGTGCTTCACTTTGCCTCCAGCACCTGAGGGGTGGAGTTGGGGAAGGGGGGGCACACCTCCTGTTCTCACTTGGGTTTTCCCGATGGTTCTCCCACCAAACGTTAGGGTTTGAACCAGGGGCTGCCATCTGTTGCTAGCAGCAGAGGCTGGGGTCGCATTACAAAGGCGGCAAGGCCTTTGAAGCTTCCCTCTAAAGCGCTGTGCTCATCCTGGGGGAGGAGGTGTGACACCTCCGCCCAGGATGGGGTTGTTTCTGGCCTCATAACAGTTGCTCTCGACCCAGGGGTCCAGAAACATGTCTGGTGGTGGCAGGCTGCCTAAAGCCAGTCAGAGACCACACCAGAGTTGGTAGGTTTTCAGAGGGCACCTCTGAGGTGCCCTTTGAGTACATGTTTTAATAAATCTAACACTGGCATCAGTGTGGGTTTATTAAGAGGAGTTGTTTGGTACCAAACACTCCTGGGGTCAGTAAAGCCATCATGGTGTTGGTAAACTCGAGTTGTCGAGTTTCTAGCCCATGTTCTCTCTATGGCTTCCCTGGCACGTACAATATTAAGAATAGACTTAGATATTGTAGGGGCATATCTGCTCATGCAGATACGCCCACACCTGAAATATAGTGCACCCTGCCTTATGGCTTGTAAGACCTGCTAGAGGGGTGACTTACCTATACTTTAGGAAGTGCTGCTTGGCATGGCACACAGGCAGTGTGACATATAGACTTTGTAGTTTTTCTCTGCACCAAGGTATGCACGCTGCAGTGGGAGTTTGCATGGCCTTGGTGAGGGGTCCTTAGGGGACCCTCTTCAGTCCCAATGCCCTAGGTACCAGGGTACCATTTACTAGGGACTTACAGAGGGGTCTGAAGTGCCAATCGTGGTACAGTTTTAGTGAAGGAGTTTTGGCACAGGAAACGTGGTTGGCAGGGACCCTGTGCACTTTCAATCGAAACCACATTATTTTCCATACAAAACGTGGGGAGCTAACCATGTCAAAAGAGGCATTTTCTTACACAGCACTCGGGGATTTCAGCTCCATATTGTCAGCGGAAAAGACTTTCTTGACCTCAAGCGTCCATGCTCTTCTATTCTCTCTCTGAATGAGTTGAGGAAAGTCCCTCATATCTGGCCTGAAGAGCAAGAAGCCTGGATGACTCGACTCTCTGGACACAGATGAGTTGACAGGAAGGGAGGATCCACTGGGGCCAGCTGATAGCGCCTCTCTACTAGCCTATTCACTGCCGGGACTGAGGCAGGCTTTACCCATGCCGCCATGACGGGTTCCAGCAGGACATAATTAAAAGGGGGAAGAGGCACCGAAGTCAGTGCTAAGGGCAGGAGGACCTCTCTGGGGAAGGGGGAAATTTAGGTTTTTTATTGCATGAAGGAAAAGTTATCTCCACCTCTGGAGAAGCATCCAACCCCCTGGCAGAGGATACGGCCACTAATTGAGCTAGTTGTTCCTCAGTTTTCTCCAACAACAAAGGTTCAAAGGATCCAAATTCGAGCCGAAGAGCTCATGAATCATGTTGCCTGTAAGTCTAATGTTCCAGATGGTAGTTCTTAATCCAAGGGTCTTTGGAATTCCCTTCAGGACCTGTGCTGAGGTAGGGGCTATGTTGTAGAGAGAGGCTGCGCTACAGGTGTTGAGCTGGTGCTGGAGGAGGTGACGCAGGTAGTGGCCGAGCTGGCCTCGGTGCCCCATACCTTTTTGTTCTGAGTGTACTTACTACCCCAATACACTGCCTATCCCTGAACCCTAAAAACACAGTATTACTACTACAATTCACTACCCATCCCTGAACCCTAAAAAAGCTCCTTACTAATTCTACACTATCCATACCTCAACAATAAAATACCCTTGCTACCTCTAAACATTACCCATCCTTGAACCCTAACAGCCCCTTACTGCCCCTCACTGAACCCTAAAAATGTCTTGCTACCGTTAAAAACTACCCATTGCTGATACCTTAAAATTCCAAACCACACAAAACAAATAAAAAATTAAAACCATATACTAAAATTAAATCACAAATTTACAAGCGTTTAATATATAGATATTATTACACATATACATATATACATATATACATATACATATACATATATACATATATATATATACATATATATATATACATATATACATATATACATATATACATATATACATATATATGGATAGATAGATAGCTCTTCATTAGAAAAAAAAGTTTAAAGTGCTGTTATAATTAGGTGTTGAAATAACAAAAACTAAAGTTTAAAAACCCAAAAAACACTGAGATTCACCAGTGCCCTCACTATGCACTGCTTATCACCTCACATAATACTTCACTCATGACATCTCAAATTAAATCACTGATGACTTCACCCAGTCATTGTTTCAGTGTCCTGCAGAGTTTGTAGACTTGAAGTAATTCAACATGCTACAGCTGTGGTCCAACCCATAGACCCCAAATCCACATTTCATTTCAAATTATTTTTGGGTACTACAGTACTGGCGCTCAAGTGCCACCCCATGTTACTACAGTATTATGCAAGCTTCTCATGGTGATGCTAACATAGTATCGCAGTACCATGGGGTGGAAGCTTGAGTGACAGAATTAACATGGGAAATCATGGGTTGCTCCTCCTCCCCTTTCTTGGCCCCCACTCTTTGGATCACTATGAACCTTTCCAAGAAGGAGCTGGGGTGGATTACATTTTTCTGGAAAGTTTTGTGGAGATTCGGCCAACGGCACCAAAGTTATCTGCAAAACAAAAAAAACTCTTTCGACGGAAACCTGTGACCCAACTATAAATACACAGTTATGACCACTACTGTGAGATACATACACACTTTCCAATACCATCCGAATTATGTTCAATATAGTTCATAGTAAAGGTAATCTGAACTAATGGTAACTCCAAATTAATTAAATTATTAATTGTACGCCAAATTTAAAATAGCGCATACTCTCTCCGTTCTCCTTCAGCGAACAATGATAATAGAGTGATGCTGCTACTAAGGATCCACGGGTAGACAATTAACAGTGACTTTGCATGCTGTTACCTCTTGCCATGTTTGATGCCTGTAATTGACCTACACCTTTTCTTAATCAGTCCCAGCATTAGTTATTGGCCAGCTGTTTCCCTGAAGTATATCACACAGCGTAACCCAACACTTAGTTGCTCTAAGCTGTTGCTTCTCTATTTAGATTGGCCATAAAGATCAGGCATCACTTTTATAAATTGCTATTTAAAAGCAATAACCCCTTCAAGGATGTTTAGCACACTTATTTGTATATTTGTCTGAAATTTGTTTCTCAAATCGGTTGTATTCAATGCATTTCTTCACAACTGGAAGGCTCCCCTCTCTAAAAATCAGTACTCCTATTTTCAAACTACTTCAAGCATGTTGTCTAAAAATATTCCACGCTTCAACGGGGTAGTAAAGCCCATTCAGAGATATCATTTGAACATATTTTTAGTGGGAATTCTGTTCTTTTGTTATTAAACCAGAGCTTTGGTTCTTAAGCCTTAGTATACAACCTTGGCTTCTTTGAGCTTACCAGCATCCGATCTGTGCCCATGATCTTTCACCTGTCAGCGAAAAGGAACATACCAAGGGGGTACCGGCAAAGAAAACAAAAACATCATTATGTAGTTGTTAAAGCTCCTCTTCATCTCTCCCCAACCCAACTGAATATTGATCTTTTGATATCAAGCAGTTAATGATCCCTCAGCATTACTGATATTTTCAATAAAATGCTTTGCTTTCTGCAGTCCTTTCACACATAATTTAAAACTATACTACCAATTCTTTTCTTTAGCTGTTACCCACTCAATACTAACATTTGATAATGATGTAGCGAGAACTGTAAAATGACGCAGTCAAATGGCAAACAAAAATGCGATAAAACTTTTCTTTTAACTCCTTCCTTTTGTCCTGACTTCTCTAGTTTGATGCATTTCTCCAGCCCAAAGATTTTTCTACCACATCGAAAATCTAAAGCTGTTGGAATGTCCGATCTTGTTTTTATATTTTCCTTTAGATTCAAAGAATTGTCACTGAAACGTCAATACTTGGCACTTACCACCACCAAAATTTGTGAAGCCACCACGGTCACCACCACTGCAGAGAAAAATTGAAGAAATGATTTTTTTCTTCTTCAAGAGCTGGACATCAAGTGATGCTTTTCTTGGCACACGGTAAGAGGAGAATGGCTGAAATACTCACTGGCAGTACATTACCAGGGCGTCCCATGACATTGCTGGTGAACATGGCATCCAACTGAGTGGCTTTCATTATCCTACTGCTTCAGCAGTTCTCAACATGCCAAACAAAGTTGACCAATTTCCACAGAATAATTCTACATTAAAGTTAAAAGACTTAAAGCCTGTCAAGCTATATGTGATATGTTATTTTAACCTTTATAACCAAAGGGCAAAGTAAAATAACCAATACAATAATGTAAGACACATCATCAATAGAAATCGGAAGAAATGTGGACTAATTAAATGTGATAATCAGAAAATTAAGCAATTTTTGCAACAGGTCAAATGAGTGGTTAAGCAATATAAACATGCTAGAGAAAAGCTAGAATGAGTGGAGAGTGTAACTTGCACGAAAAACCTAACACTTCATTTTTATGAACCGTACTTTTTTTTTTTTTTTTTTAACAAGTGTGCTCAGATTTCCTTAGACTTATACTACCACCCACTAGACTTTTCCTACATCAGAAAGCTTATACTGGCCACATAAAAGTTTATATTACACCAGTGCTTATAAATGAAAGCTTGGATAAGTCTATGAATGTGCGGAACTTGCCAAATTTCACACAAACGCTATGTGCAAATACAAGGCCCATCCCACCACAAGGCTCTAATTAGGTGCCTTCTCCAAACATTGAACCTTCAGGTGATAATCGAGTTAGCAGGTGGACAAGAATGGGAAGACTATCATAACTTTACCTGTCAAATCTAAAATATGTTTAACAGTTTACTGTAAATACAGCAATGATAAGAATGATCTACAATACTGTAGGTTCAATAAAGTAGTGGACTGCGCAAACAAAAATATGAATGGTGTGTTTTGATCTGCATAGCGTAGCTGAGAAAGGGTGTGTGTGTGCGTTTACTGAAAAACCAAAGGTTAAAGTGGCAATACCCTGTGCCCCCCCAAACTCAATGGACACGAGCCACTCTTTTTTTCCAACTGTTTTCCGGATCACAGCGCCCCAAAAAGAAAAGGTTTTAGCTCAAGGGAAAGGGGGTACCTCTGCGATGCCCTCAAAAGGTCTAGGGGTCAGGGTACCACTACCCTGACCTGTTATACCTTTTTCTTACTTTTTTGTTTAATTTTCAGGACACAAGGCCAGAGCTCCTGAGTCCTGTAATGGCTGACGCAACATTTCTCTTCATGCTGTGGCCTGCCAATCAGAGTGCGAACTCCTGCGGAATTCGTGGAAGCCTCTTCCCAGACTTCACTCCTATGGTTCAGGAAGCACAAAGAATTTCTTGAAGTAAAAAAGCAGCTGCAGAAACAATCAGTCAAATATTCAATGCTATACCCCACTAAATTTAGAATGGTACTCTTTAGTAAGACTCACTTCGTTACGCAACCAAAGGCGGCACTAGACTACCTGGAGACTTGCAACACAGCTGATGAGATGACAGTAGAGTGTGACCAGTCAGGCGAATAGTCAGCGAAGCTGGAGATTGCATTCTCCCTGCACCGACAACGACTACCACGGATGGTGTATTGATGGACTGCCACACTTACACTTGTGGCAATAACACCTTGTTAAGAACTGACTAATGTGCTGGATTTTTGCCTCAGTTAGTCACTTGTAACATACAAATTGATATGGCCCTCTAGACCACACCCTACCACACACTGACCCACATTTGCCACTGTTGCATGGGTGGATTGTACTTTATTGATGTAGGCAGGGTGAAGGCGGATTCTGGGATGAGTGCCCTTGTTTTATGATAACGTTTGCATGTGTAGGAGGTGGATCGTTACACTTATTTATATATTAATGGTCACTCACTGGATGCCTGTGTTGGACGCGCGCTCTTTGGCTCCCACAAGCGCAAGCCGCGGTTATGAACACTGCTGCAAGGCTATTGGTATGTTTCTTATTTGAGGAGGGAACTTTCGCTGATGTTTGTTACTGGCAATTGCAGGTGAGAGCAACAACAGATCATACTAATGAACATGTCAAGAAAATCATATTTTGGATTGAACTAACACTGATGGTGCACGGGAATGCAATACTCACTCTCAAACTGATTAGCTGGAACGTACGTGGGCTGAACAATCCCTGGAAATCACGCCAAGTGCAGGTTTACATAGACCGACATGGGGCGGACATCTCTTTTCTTACAAGAACGTCATAGGTTACCTAGAGCGCACCTGGAGACAACAGAAATTTTGCATCATGCTCTTATTCCAGGGGGTGGGTGTACTTATCTGCAAAACTAGACCCTTCACATTATAAACACCCAAGGCCACGGGCTGTCAGTGGTGGGACATATCAATGACACATCTTTGGTCATCCTTAACATCTACTCTGGACTTCTTTGATGACCTGATGGCTAAAAGTCATAAATATGCTGGTCTTCCTATGGTGTGGGGCAGGGACTTTAATGTGGCGCTCTCGATGAGCTGGGACCTTTCCCCGTTGGTGCACCGACCAGCCCCCCAGGGAGTTGTGGCCCTTCGAAAAATTATGGAGTTATATGAGCTGACCGATGCTTGGAGAACTACGCACCCTCAAATGAAGGATTACACCTTTTACCCATGATATGAGTACATGTATTGACTTCTGGTTGGTGACACCTCAGATTATGGGTATGGTACAGGATATCCGAATAATTACCCAGAATACTGATGGATCACTTCCTGATTGCCCTGCAACTGGGCATTCCCTGCCAATTGCGGCTGCACAGAAAATCGAGACTGAGGAGGAGTGAGCTGCGCCACCCAGTATTCCAAACTGAAGTGCAGAAGGTTTTTTAGACTGCTTCAAATGTAATGAGGTGTCGGTGTCCATGCTAAGTGTACTCTGGGATTCATTTAAAAGTATATTCTGTGGTGTTTGCATATCGAAAAGCTCAGGCATCCTTAAAGCACTGCAGTCGCAACTAGATGCATTTGAAGGGGCCTTCAAACAATTGCAAGTCGAATATAACAATAGCTGTGACCCCTCCCAGCTAGTATCCTTGCAGGAGAACAGCGTAGAGTTTCACGAAACAAATGATTGCTGGTTCTACACCGAACAAAATAGGCGAAAATCCAAACACCAAGAGAGAGGGCAGAACATTAGCATGGGTGTTAAAAGCAAATAGACTGCACACATAGCTGGCATATGCATTGTAGATGGCGATATCAAGATGTGCACCACAGATATTCTAAAAGTATTTTGAGACTATTAGAAGTGCTTCTACTTTTCGGGGGAGCAATATGCATGACCCGACATAGCTGCATATTTAGACATAGTAGCCTTGGCGTAGGTGGAAGCGGACATTCAGGAGTTGCTCAACTTCCCAATAACGTTTGTGGATATTAAGCTGGCAGCGGCCAATGGGAAGGCACCGGGTCGTGATGGCCTCTGGGTAGAATTTTATAAAGAGTACATGGACATATTCGTGCCGCGGCTCCTAGATGTGTACAACAAAGCAATAGCCAGGGGCGTGTTGCTCCGGCCGATAATGGAAGCTGTGATCTTGGTCCTCCCGCAACGGGGACTGGACCCTGGGTTGTGCTCCTCCTATCGACCATTGTGGCTGTTGAATATCGATAACAAAATATTTGCTAAGATCCTTCCCAAGAGACTACAACCGTTACTGCAACGGTTGGTACTTGCGGGTCAGGAGGGCTTTGTACCTCAGCGATATACAGCTGCGCTTAATTTATGTACATTGATGGCTCTGCTGCATAGAATCGATTCAGACTTACCTGCGGTGGCAATACTGTTAGATGGGTAAAAAGCATTTGATTCTTTAGAGTGGACTTATATGTGAGAGGTCTTAAGAAGGCTTGGAGCCTACTTTTTGAAGCTAACAGATTTGCTTTACACAGAACCGGTGACGCGAGTGGCAGTAAAGACTCCTAATGGATACGTTTAGGATAGCCAGGGGCACTTGACAAGGGTGTCCGTTATTCCCTTTGATTTCTGCATTATCTGTGGAGCAGTTAGCATATTGGCTTCAGGAAGTTTACACCCTCAGGGGAATACGGGTCGGGCTGGTCCTGTGTTATATGCAGACAACATTATTCTATTCCTCCAGAAACCAGATGACAACACAAGCCCAATCATTAAAGACATAATTCGATTTGAGGGATACTCAGGCCTCCAGAATAATTGGAACAAATCGGAGATATTCCCATTTAGAGCCTGTGTTAATGCCTGGCAAGGGAAGTATCCGATGGTGGATGGGGCAAATATCTGGGAGTTCACGTTATTAGGAATATGGGGGAGTTGGTAGGGCGAAAATCTGGTATGGTACGAGTCATTTAAAGCATGAATAGACAGATGGATGCAACGCCCCATATCGGTGCTCGGGCGAATCTCCATTATTGAGATGGATATCGTCCCAAAATTTTATGAATGTCTCAGTGACCATGTCAAGAGAATTTTTTTAGGCAACTTCAACAGTTGCTGATCAGACTGATCTGGGGTGGGGAAACAACTCTGTATAAGTTGGAAATTCTTGACACAACCCCAGGAGAGAGTGGGTCTAGTGGCCCCAGACCTCCATCTATACTATCTACTGATACGTGCCCATTATGCGCAATATTGGTTCCATGACATGGTAAGACTCACATGTTAAGTTGGAGAGAACCCTGGTTTGGCCAGACTCGTTAGACACAGTTATGGTCCGCAAACCCAGCCACAGACGTGAGGAGGTAGATGTAATAGCTGCCATGTCCCGTGCATGGTGGAACATCGCAAATTATTGTGGAACACACAGGTTACACTCCCCTCTTTTCATGCCACTACAAGAAAAATTCAGTTGGTATATTAAAGAAATATTAAAGAAAATGGGGATAGTGGTGTTGGGAAACTTGTTCCCCAACGGGCTGTTTATATAACACTGCATGCATTCCAGGAAGGGGGAGGAACTATTGCACTGGCAACGTTGCTGTATGACCGACTGTGCCACGCAGCGAGGGCAACGCTCACAGATTTCCAGAAGGTCCCGACGGAACTGGCAGCACTTACTAAAATAATTCAGACGGATGATATTTTTAAGACAATATTCTTTCTATATAAAGAGGTAATTAGCAACAGTACAGACCTGGGGAGGGTGATTCCAGACAAAGCTTGACAATACTGCTGTGCACAGGCGAAGGAAACGCCCTTCACCTACCCGCATAAATTAATACACTTTAAACTTTTGCATCAACTGTACTATACTTCTGAGCATATTTTCCGATTCCAACCGGGCAGCATGGTGGGTTGTAAGAAATGCAAAGCAATTAATTTAGCTTTCTTGCACATAGCCTGGATCTGTCCCATTCTGATTAAATATGGGGTTAAAGTGTTTTCTATATTAACAGACATGTTGGATGTACCCCTAAATTCTGCACTGGAATTGGCCCTCTTAAGCTTACCTGGGGGCATACCTAAAACATGCTGTAGATTAAGCTAAATGTCAACTGCCAGTGTGCTGGATGTCACCCAGACCACCTGCAGAGGAATAATGGTCGAGAGACATTACTTACTGCTGCAGAAGACTATAGTAACTTGATGCACCCCAAGGCACGTCCCAGAGACTTCGGAGAACCTTATAGAACGTAGTCGTATATGAGAATGAAATAAGCCGATACACTTCCAGTTAACTGTCTGGAACTTGGGATGAGATGAGTGATAAAGGACGCACTATTGGGAGGGTGGGGGGGATTCTGTAGAAATTAACGCCGGCAACGGCTGGTATTTTGTACCAATGATATGATGTAAAATTCATAATGTGACCCTGATGCAATGCTACTTCCTTTCTTCATCATTCTGCTCCGTTAATGACATGTTTTGTTTGACTGTAAAAATATTTTTAAAAATCGTAATTTTAGAGTCACATATTTGTGCTTAAAGTAAAGCATACGTCGGCTTTATGTCACTAGTTCAAAAAAATCCAAAACAGTCCTCCGTGACTGCTTAGTAAATGCTTTTGTATTTTTTAATTCTCTTGCCACCAACATATCTGGCTCTACTTTTGTTGTCTGCTGAATAACTCCGTTTTCGCTCATTACTTTAAGGCCAATGAGCTCCCAAACACTTACTCGCTACTACCTCCTTTCCCATCTGCACAGCTTTGAAATGTTTTCATTCTGCTTGACACCATGCCCATCACATACCGTGGTTCCTTTACTCTGCTTATTTCTTGTACCCATGGCAAGGTCGATGTTTTATCGATGATGTAAATAAACATATTTTAGTGTTATCCTGGAGCAATCTACTATATAACAGTGCAAGAGGAGAACCATTTGTTTCCTTCAGCATGGCTGGGTACAGCCAGACCAAGCCTTATTATTAACAATTTTATAGGTGATGGCGTAAATAGGCCACGTTATAACGCAAGCGTTTAGAACGCATGCCATTACAACGCGGTCATTACAACGACCGCGTTGTTACATCGCATAGCATTACAACGCAAGTCATTACAACGACTTGCTAAAAGGGGGGCGCTGGATGTTGGAATAGTATAATTTACTATTCCAACTCCAGTCTGTGCAACAGTAGGGAAGGTGTTGGATTTAAAATCCAACACCTTCTGCCCCCTACAGCAAGTCGTTGTAACGGCTTGCGTTGTAATGGCATGCAATGTAACAATGCAGTCGTTGTAATGACCGCATTGTAATGGTATGCGCTGTTTCGCATGCGGGGTAAATGATGTTTCCCTGATGGCGTGCAAAACCTATGAGTTGGAAAAACGTTTTAGCTTGTTTTTGTATTTCAATTGATTGCAAGGGTTAACGTGACGATACAGGCATGTGAAAATGTCAGTTTAAATGAAGCACTTTAAACTAAAAAAAAAAAAAAACACACATTGAAATTCACCAGTTAGAGTTAATTCACCAACTATAGTTAACTCAAGCATTGGCACAGCCGATAAGTCTGACTTTGGGAGGCATGTCATTTTTTTTTTCACTTTGCTAGCAAAAGAAATATGCAAAAAAATAGCAAACATAAAAATATATTTTAAAAAAAATGGCCCAGCAGCCCAAGTACCCCAGCCCTGACTTTGAAGTGCACTCCTTTGCAGATGGCTGTGCACGTGTGATCAGGATAAATTCTGTCACTCAAAGTCCAAAATAACCAATAGATGAAGTGGGTTGACCCCCTTACCCAATCTTGGAGGCTATAGAGGCAGAAGCAGAGTATAAATGAAACTAAAGCATACAAATAATGAAGACAGTTGACCAAAAGCCCCTCCTTATGTGTTGAATATGTATGGATTTTTATTATGAAATTTTCGAAAACTCAAGTTTGGTAAAAGAGCTAGAACTATCCTCAGGTCAGACCTAAAAATTGTCTCTACTTTAAAATTAAAGTTAGTTGATCATAGGGGTCAACTAACTTCGGACAATTGTGTTTTGGATGGCATGCGTTTTTCTGTTCGCAGTGGTACTAAATTCATGTCATTTGTTCATTTATTTCCATGTGTCCCATTAAGGTAAGACCATCCTTGGAAATAATCTGCACATTTTGGTAAACATAGTTAACATTTTCAAACCCGACATCTTTTCTTCCAATAACCATCTTTATGACAATAAAATTACAACACTAACAAATAAAGTGCGTAAACGATTTTCCATTTTTATCTGTAGTGGACAAAACTATCATAAACGGGGCAATTAGTTGTGGCTTTATGTAGTGAGCCAAAAAATGCTACCATAAAAGAATTCCTGGATGAACTGTAAGCTGCAATCCTTTTCACTAAGAAGCTGCAAACACCATTAGGCAGACACCCTCGATTAGTAGCAAAGCTTTAGCCACTGCATTCGTTAGGAACCTGTCTTTGGTGGGTGGAAGTGAAACTTTAACAATGCCTTTAGTTCACACCTTCACTAAACACTTCAGTGTGGAAGACATCAGGGTTGATGCCAGAGTTGGCGTAACAGTCTACCATGATGCTTCCATTCAAATCGGCTTTTTCGTTCCATCTTTCAGTCCACCGCTTCATCTGCGGTGTTGAATTCTATTTATTTCTAAAGTAATGGCTATATTGTGTGGCTATTCCAAATGAATCTAGAATTAATTTAAGCCCCGCATGCAGGCCTTCGCCACCTCACAGTAAACGTCTTTCCAAGCAGAAGAAAGGGAGGAACTAACAAGCCATCATAAAACAAGCATGTAGCAAACAGGTTTCATAGAACTTGGAGGCCAAAACTGGACTCACTAGGATGAGATGCAACCATTGAATAATGCCTGCAGGTATGCATAGAGTGTCCCACCTCTGGCATACAGGAACAAATGAAATAGCCACCAATTCCACTTTACCCATATTACAATGGGTCATAGCCCATCTGGAGGGGGACCAGATGCACAATAGCCATGCACAATAGAGAATGATATTCATCCTTTAACATTAGCTGATTTGTCCACCGCAGATGGCACTAAAAAGGCTAGAAGTTCAACTCAGGAAGAAGCTTTAAGTTGCTCTGCCTTTTTTTTAATGAGACAGTTGAATGTACTTCGTCACTGTTTCAGCTGCATGCAGTTGGGCACACGAGCCTCCTTCCAGCAGTTCAACAGTCTATCTCCAGCAGTCATGCTGCTTGCTCTAAGGCCTTTTGAAGTGGATAGATGAAAGCTGCAACACTTTCATCCCCCAATGAGTCCAATTTTCTGCGCTAGCTCTCCACTTTGAATCACCCAAACACTAGAATGTGTCGTTTTATTTTCATTAGCTCTTATTTACAAAGTCATCTGCAAGGGATTTCTCCCCTTGCACCTCTGCTCACTAACGTAAGTATCATGGTCCTCATTCTTGGTTGGTTTTGCTCATTTACCTTGACCTGCATGCAGGCTATACTTAACCTGTTCAAACTGCAGCACTTAGACTCCGTTTCATGATATTTTTAACTTCATTACAGCATCTTTTCTTGATTTGCTTGCCTTTCTATTTCTCTGCCTGCAGCTGGGCACCATCTGCCTCAACCTTGCATCTTGGCGGCACCCCCTTTTCAAGTTATGTGACCTGCACTGAGGTCTTCCAAAGGATGTAAAATGGCTACTACAACACATATGAGCAGAAGACACACACATATTAGGTGGATCCAAGGCAAACCAATTTGCATCAGATTCAAACCAGCTGGTTCAACCAGCCAAAAGTACTATGATGAGTTCTTGAGATTACTTGCATCTCTTTACTACAGCCTGACCGTGCCAGCCATTGAACATTTTCAACCAGAAAACTTGCATCAATGTTACCCAAAAAAAAAAACCTGATCTTCATTCAGTCCCAGCTGCCAGTCACGTAAAAAATGCTCATCTCCGATATAGGTTTTCCTTATGACCACGCAGTCATAAACTGCTACCATATCTTTTTATTCAGCTTTTTTGTTACCAAACACAGATGTGATTGTACAGCGATCGTAATGTCACATTATATGAGCGCACCTGTGCGGCGCACTTCAGGCATCTTTTGCTGATCAGGAAGTTGTCACACAACAGTAACTGTTCAACAAATAAACCCCCTCCACCCCGCCCAATTGCAATGCTTGTGAGAAAGGGGAGGAGAAGGGAAGCCTCTGTCATGGAGAGTGCAATGTGAGCATCAGGATATTCTGAAGGTGATACATTGCCTAGCTTAACAGGAAATTCATGTGGGGAATTATGGGACTGTGGGGTCTTGGGCGTCATGTTTGAGAGGTTTGTTTGGATTTTGAGTGCAGTAGAGTGTTTAGTTGAAAAGCTGCAATGCTCGCAGTATGGTGGGTGCAATGCATGCGAATTCCAGTCTAGAGAGGTAATCATTGGCTTCCACCTTCCTGTAAATTTCTTTTCCGAGTGCCATAGGTTGTGAGTTAATTATTCCATGGCGAAGGTAAGTCAGAGTCTATTGAACCAGAGAGCGATGGAAGGCAGCACCCTTTTTTTCCAGTATAGAGCAAAAAGTTGTTTGGCTGCTTCCACCATCATTCCCTTTACTGTATCTGGTTTCAGTTCTAGCAGCGTAGTACCAGGGTCCACTACGATTGGATGCCCCAGTGTTCACAACAAAATGGTCTAAACATGTAACCTTGTTTTTAATTATGAGTCTAGGCATAGAGTGGAGATGAATGCGCTATGCCATATGTCACTCATTTTTAACTGATTTCTTAGCAAGGTATTACTTATGTTCTTCCTTTATGGGGACCTACAGCAGATTGATGGTTTTTGTGTGACGTGAATCAGTAGTTATACACATTGAGCACCACTAGTGATTTACATGGTGCTTGGTCCTCCTATTTCTATAGAAAAGTTGCCGATGATGATACGGCAAGCCAGTTGGTAAGAAATAGTCAACCGGCTCATGGTGGTCGCTTACGTAAGGCACTTCCTATAATTTTTTCTGACATTTTTGGGAATTGTTATGGGGTATTTTGTGTATGACTCAGAATGAGTTACATGGTCCCTAGGCACCAGTCCTGGAAACAATCACACCTGGACATATAGCCCGACTGAGTTTTCGCTGGAGCATGACCTAACCTTATACATGACGTTTGACGGGAGTGTCCTGTGTATTTTGGTGTGACTAGCACCAAGGGCTAGTTTGTGGCATTGTTTTTGAGTGGAGGGCACCCTTGGTACTTTTTAGTCTCTCTGTATCTCCTGTTGTGTATTAGCCCTTTGATATTTCCCAAGATTTCCTTCCAGAAGGTCTGTATCCACCAAACAAAACTGCCAAATGTGTATGGAAAATGCTACGTACCAGTATTTATTTATTTATAAAGCGCGACATTCATCCCACTGGGATATCACGGCGCTAGTGTATCCGGAGAGTGATGAGTCAGTTTAGTCTAATTGAGGGTGGCAGCGGCAGTATTAAGGAAACAAATAAGTTTTAAGTTTTTTCCTGAACGCCATATATTCTGCAGTTAGCCGAAGTTCCAGCGGAAGCTCGTTCCAATAAAGTGCTGCCAGGTGCGAGAAGGTGCGTCCACCTGTCCTGCTCTTGCTGATTCTTTTTGTCTCCGCTAGTGCTAAAGAACGTGACCTTAAGCACCTGAGCGGGACGTAGAATTTGATTCTATTCTGGAGAATCTTGGGGCCTGTGCGATAAAGTGCCCTATGTGCATGTCCTAAGAGTTTAAATCGTGCTCTTTGGCGCATGGGCAGCCAGTGGAGTTGCTTCAGGCATTTTGTCGCGGAGCTGTATCTGCCCTCCTTGCACACCAGTTTAGCCGCTGGGTTTTGTATCACCTGCAGACGTTTAAAAAGGTAGTCTGGCATGCCAACAAAGAGTGCATTTCCGTAATCTAAACTGCTGACAAGCAGGGCTTGTGTGATAGTCCTCCTGCTTTCCAGTGGGATCCAACGGAAAAGCCTTTTTAGGAGCTTCAGTGTGGCGAAGCTTCTACCACACAGGGTCCGCACATGGTCCTGCCTTGATAGGGTGTTATCGATGATGATGCCCAAGCTTTTACGCACTGCTTTGGTGCCGCACCCAAAGAGTGGGGCCACCAGGATATATCCCAGATATGATTGGCTCCGCCGAGAAGCAGAATTTCAGATTTCTCTGCGTTAAGTTTTAAACAGTGCACTGACATCCAGGTTGCCATCTCAGTGAGGCAATTGTTGAGTTTGGCTCTGGTGTCATCATGCCCATTTCCGATGGCTATTGTCAGTTGGGTATGCATCTGTTCTTGGCATGTAGAGCTGCAGAATATCATACTTTTGCATAGATCGCCATCTGGTGTTGGGCTCGGATGCTTGCACTTTGTTGTTGTCTTGGAAGAAGTCTTTTGTAGTCACGAGATAGGTGACTCCTCCCTTGGACGATAGTGCGCATGGGCATCGACTCCATCTTCAGAATGTTTTTCGCCATGATGGGAAATGATGGAGTTTGTAAGAAACAGAAAAGATGTCCAGGTGAATGTATCTAAGTAAGATAACACTGGAACAGGTACAGGTTCCGGGGAGGCGGGTGGGCGTATGATATTCTGCAGCTCTACATGCCAAGAACAGATGCATACTGGTAAGTAGCATTTTCCGTTCGAGGCATATGAGCTGCAGAATTCATACTTTTGCGTAGATTGTACAGCAGTGTCTCCCTTAGCGGTGGTCACCTGTACCTGTTGCAGTGGTTTGGAAAAGTGTTTTAAGAACAGCCTGGCCTACAGAAGCCTGTTGCTTCGCCTGCACATCTACACAATAGTGTTTGGTGAAGGTGTGTGTAGTAGACCATGTTGCTGCTTTACAAATGTCTTATAGGGGAATGTTCCCTAAGAATGCCATGGAAGCCCGTAGTTTGCATGTTGAGTGCGCTCTAGGGGGAATTGTTAATGTGCGTTTTGCCTTCTGGTAGCATATTTGAATGCATTTGACTATCCACCTGGCAATTCCAGCTTTGGAGATGGGGTTGCCTTTATGAGGTGGAGAGAAAGCTACAAACAGTTGGTTTGTCTTTCTAAAAAGTTTAGTCCTGTCAATATAATAAAGTAAAGCTCTTTTGACGTCAAGTGTGTGAAGAGCTCTCTCTGCTACGGAATCTGGGTTTTGGAAAAACACTGGTAACTCTACAGATTAAGATGGAAAGCAGAGATTACTTTGGGAAGGAATTCAGGATTTGTTCTAAGAACCACCTTGTTATGATGTATTTGTAAGAATGGTTCTTGTATGGTTAAAGCCTGGATCTCACTTACTCTCCGGAGAGGTGATTGCAACAAGGAAAGCTACTTTCCATGTAAGAAACTGCAGTTCACATTTGTGTAACGGCTCAAATGGGGGACCCATGAGCCTAGTAAGGACAATGTTTAGGTTCCACACTGGAGAGGGTGGTAGTGTGGGCGGAATTATCCTTTTAAGGCATTCCATAAAGGCTTTGATAGCGGGTACTCTAAACAATGACAAATGTTGTCTGTTTTGGAGGTAGGCGGCAAGGGCAGCCAGATGTAATCTTTTGGATGAGTATGCTAGATTACATCTTTGTAGATGCAGCAAATAGCAAATGATATTTTGAATGGAAGCATCTAGCGGGTCAGTTTTGTTGTTATTGCAGTAAATGACGAATCTTTTCCATTTGGCTGCATAGCAAGCTCTAGTAGTAGGGCGTCTGGCTTCTTTGATAATGTTCATACAGTCCGGTGGGAGGTTTAGGTAACCGAACTCTAGGACTTCAGGAGCCAGGTTGCAAGATTCAGTTGTGCTGGATCTGGGTGCGTTATCTCTCCATGGTTCTGCGTTAGCAGGTTTGGGAAGAGAGGTAGTTTTTGGTGTGGAATTACTGAGAGTTCTAGGAGTGTTGTGAACCATGGTTGCTGTGCCCATGTGGGAGCAACTAGGATCATTTTGAGAGACTGTTGCTTGAGTTTGCGTACTACTAGCGGAATGAGTGGGATTGGCGGAAAAGCGTACGCAAATCTGCCTGACCAGTTCATCCATATCGCATTGCCTTTGGACAACGGGTGTGGAAACCTGGCGTCGAAGGTTGGGCATTTTGCGTTTGCGTGTGTGGCGAACAGATCTATGTCTGGGTGGCCCCACATGTGGAAAAATGGTTGAAGAACTTGAGGATGAAGTTCCCATTTGTGTATCTGCTGTGTCTGACGACTTAGCAGATCTGCAATCTGATTGTGCACTCCTGGAAGGTGTTCTGCCAGAAGATATATGTTTTGCAGAATGGCCCATCTCCATATGCTTTGCGCTAGGTGAGATAGCTGCAAAGAATGTGTTCCTCCTTGTTTCTGTATGTAATACATTGCTGTCATATTGTCCGTGCGGACCAGGACTGTTTTGTTGAGGAGATGTGCTTGGAATGATTTTAGCGCTAGAAATATTGCCAGTAGTTCTAGGTGATTGATGTGGAGCAGTTTTTGTTGAGTGGTCCACCTGCCCTGAATTGTGTGGCTTAGGAGATGAGCTCCCCAGCCGGTGAGTGATGCGTCCGCTGTTAGCACTATTTGTGGAACTGGCTCTAGGAACGGCCGCCCTTTGGAAAGGTTTTGTGTGTTCCACCACTGCAGAGAGCGATGTGTGCGGCTGTCTACCAACACCAGATCTGTAAGTTGACCTTGATTCCATTGACGTGCTAAGCATTCTTGTAAGGGGCGCATCTGAAGTTTTGCGTGAGGTACTATGAAAATGCAAGAGGCCATCATTCCTATGAGCTGCATAAACACTCGAGCTGGAAGGGAGTGTTTGGGTTGAAATTTTGTGATGAGGGATTGCATCCTGGCTATCCTCGCTCGATTGGGGTATGCGAGCGCTTTGGAGGCCTCTATTGTGGCCCCTAGATACTGATGTAGGTAGGAGGGCTGTAGATGTGACTTGGCGTGGTTTATTGTGAAGCCTAAATGGTGTAGCAGCTGAATTGTTTGGTGAGTGTGATGAACACGCTGACTGTGACTTGGCTTTTATCAGCCAGTCGTCCAGGTATGGGAACACATGGATTTGCTGTCTTCGCAAGTGTGCGGCTACTACCGCAAGACACTTTGTGAACCCCCTGGGTGCTGTGGTTACTCCGAATGGGAGAACTTTGAACTGATAGTGCTGGCCGTCCAGTGTGAACCTTAGATATTTCCTGTGAGCAGGGTGTATGGGAATATGGAAGTAGGCGTCCTTGAGATCTAATGTGGTAAGGAAGTCTCCTTGTTGCAGCAGTGGAAGGACTTGTTGGAGAGTGATCATGTGAAAGTGATCTGACTGTATGTAGAAATTGAGAGGTCTGAGGTCCAGTATTGGCCTCAGAGTACCATCCTTCTTGTGGATTAGAAAGTACAGGGAGTAAACCCCTGTCCCTTGATGCTCTAGGGGAACTGGTTCTATTGCGTGCTTTTGAAGCAGTGAGAGAACTTCTTGTTTGAGAAGCGTTAGATGTTCCGTGGACATTGGACGCTGTTTGGGCGGTATGTTGGGGGGAGTTGCAGTAAGTTCCAGGCAGTAACCATACTGGATAATTTGTCTTACCCACCTGTCTGTAGTGATGGAATTCCAGACAGGTAGGAACTGTGAGTCTTCCTCCACCGGGGTGGAATGGTCTGGAGGGAGCGGAGGGAAGTCATTGTTTGGTAGTGGGGGAGGTGCGAGTGTTGTTACCTCGGCCTCTGCCTTTGTTGGTATTTCCCCTATACCCACCTCTAAAATATCCTTTGTTGTGGGATGTTTGTGTGGGATTTTTATAGGATGAGGAAGCAGTGTCTGTGCTGATGTTCTTGGATGCGCCCCTATAAAAGGAGCGACGAAAGGAGCCCCGTGTAGATGGAGACTGTAATGCTCCCACAGATTTTGCAGTCAGTGTCTTTTTTCATTTTTTCTAAGGCTGTGTCTACAGCTGGTCCAAAAAGTTGTTCCTGATTGAAGGGCTGATTCAGTATAGTAGTTTGCACTTCTTGTTTGAAACCAGAAATGCGCAATCAAGCATGTCTTCGTAATAACACGCTAGTGTTGATTGATCTAGATGCAGTGTCTGCTGCATCGAGGGCACATTTAATGGATGCATTTGTGATTAACTTGGCCTCCTGAATCAAATCATTGACTTTGGCCTTGTATTGGTCAGGCAAATGCTGCATTAGGCCCTCAAGCTCGTCGTAGTGAGCCCTATCATATCTGGCAAGTAATGCTTGTGCATTAGCTATCCCCCAGTGATTAGCTGCCTGGGCGGCAACTCGTTTGCCTGAAGCGTCTAGTAATTTAGACTCTTTGTCTGGAGGTGGAGCATCACCGGAGGTCTGAGAGTTGGCACGCTTCCTAGCATTGGTCACTACCAGGCAATCTAAGGGGAGTTGTCCTTTAATGTAGGTGGGATCATTAGGGGCGGGTTTATATTTTTTATCAATCCGAGGGAGGATTGAGAATTCTGGTCCTGACAGGGTCTTTGAAGACGTCTGGAGCATGTTTGATTACACCTTTTAGCATGGGTAATGTTTGTACTGTCTTTTGTGACTGTGCAAAAGTGTCTACTAGGAAGTCTTCCTCTGTGGGGTCTGAATGCATTTGAACGCCATGATATTGGGCAGCCCTATCAATGAGCTGACTAAACCCAATGTTGTCATCTGGGGGAGATGGCCTTGTTGGGTATGCATCCGGATCAGGAAGATCTGGAGGATCTACAGGGTGACTGTAGTCGTCCCATGTGTCCTGTGGCATGTTAGTGTCATCATCAGTATCATCGAAAGGGTCATTATGTCCACCCCCACCCCCTAGGTCATCATCATCCTGTGGTGGTGGTGAGTATGGAGGAAGTATAGGAGAGTTTGGAGGAGACAAACTCTTAGTAGGAAGAACTGGAGAAGAGGGTGTTATTGGTGAAGTTGCAGTCTCTTTTCTTCACAGGCACCTCAGGGGTGTGTGGGGTGTCCAATTTCCTCTTGTTGTGTGGGATATTGACAATATGGCCTGTTTTAGGGTCCACAAGCAATGTTTTCTGTTTCGGATCGATAGGATCCGGTAGAAACAGTTCCTCCTCGTTAGCGTGTCCCTTCGGTGCCGATTATTTCGGTTCCGAACGTGGTTTAGATTTCTGCTCTGGAGCCTTAGAAGGGGTTTTTGGGTCCTTCGGCTTCGGTGTGGAGTCGGAAATCTTTTTCGGATCCGAAGGTTGTTGAGGTTTCTTCGGATCCGAGGCCTTGTGTTCTTTCGGTGCCGAAGTGCTCAGTGCCGAGGTCTTTTTGAAGACAGCGGGAGTAGGATGTGTTCCCGCTTTCGGCACTGATGGTGTTTTTGGGGCACTGACGTGCGGCTTGCTCGGTCCCGAGCCGCCGGAAGGCTTCTCCTTTGGCTTCGGAGCCTGGCCCAGAGGCGGGGCTTCTGAAATTCTTTGGTTCGGGACTAAGGCCTTCAGGCGAAGTCTTGACCGGAGCCTTCTTTTTTTCGGGTTGGGTTGGGGCAGGGGCAGTTGTACTGACTCGTTGACCTGGAGTGATGTGGTCGTCGGAGTCATCTGCCTCGGATACGATATCGAGATCCTCGGAATCCTCTGCCTCTGGAACGTCGGGCCTTCAAGTTCATTGAAGTTGTCCTGTGGCACCGATGTGGCCTGTTGCGCCATAACGTGTCGTCGAGCCCGGTGATCACAGATAGTCTTCTTGGATCGGAAGGAGGCGCAGGCTTGGCAATTTTTGTCTTCGTGTTCGGGCGAGAGACAAAGGTTGCAGACCTTGTGTTGGTCGCTGTGTGGGAATTTAGCTCCACACTGGGGGCATTTTTTGAATGGAGTCCTTTTCATTAGCCGTAGGCCCGAAAGGCGTCGATAGGCCCAGCGGCCCGCGTCGACGACCGGAATTGAGTTTTGAGTTAGCGCGTCGAAAGGCTCGCGAACGAAAACAATACCGTCGAGTTTGCGATTGTTTGCACGTCAAAAAGGTTTGGAAAACACGGTACCGAACCGGAGCGCCGAAGTTACATCCGAACCCGATGGCGGAAAAAAACAATCTGAAGATGGAGTCAATGCCCATGCGCACTATCGTCCAAGGGAGGAGTCACCTATCTCGTGACTACAAAAGACTTCTTCCAAGACAACAACAAAGTGCAAGCATCCGAGCCCAACACCAGATGGCGATCTATGCAAAAGTATGAATTCTGCAGCTCATATGCCTCGAACATATATTTTCTAGGTGCCTGTCCAGAATGCTAAACTGCAGCTGAGGGGAATGTGCATTTGAGGCGTATGGGCGTTATACGTAAATTCTCTCCGGGGGATACTGTGGTGTGTTTTCGGAATATCCTGCCATAATATGTCCCACTGCTCGTCAGAGATAGTAATTTCAGTGTCACATTTGATCTGTGTTCCTGGGAAGTTTGCAGGTCTGATTGAAATTCTGGAGAGTTGGGTACAATCTAGGTATGCAGCCTTGGATTCCATAAAATAAAGGAAGTGAGGGGTCTAGAGGTGGGCATTGCACTGGGCGGGTAATGTGCTCGGTGCCGCAGTTGGAAATATTGGAGGCCGGTTGCTTCAGAAACATGGAATTTTTGTTTACACTGTTTGAAACTACTTTTTGACACCACCCTGAAATGGATGTCTTAGGAGTTTGCATTCTCCCACTGTCCACTCTTGGAAAGATATGCGAGTCATTGCTGGGATGAAGTCTGGGTTAAGTAACATAGGAGTGTTAGGTGAGGGGGACATAGTGAGCTCCTTCTTGGATACCAGCTGGTCTCAAATCTCAAGGACTGTTCTTTTTGAATTGCCAAGATATGAGTCCATTGGTCCATGTTTGAGCGCAATGCAGGGCAGATCACAGAGTGCTTAGCAAGCTATAGCTCGATCCATGTGGATCCATCTCTCTTCACTTATTCCTCACCACGCATTCAAAGATGTAGCTTAAGTGTGCTGCACAGCAGTAACTCATCAGATTTGGACATGCCAGACCCACCCTCCCCCTAGGGGTAATCAAGAGTATGGCCGAGATGCAAGGCTTCTTACCCTCTAAAACACATGCAATTTATTTTTTTGAAGAGAGCGCATATCTCTGGGGGCAGGATAGGCACTGGAAGAGATTGAAACAGATACAAGAGCCTAGGGAGATTACACTGAATAGCCTCAGGCAGGATATATAGAGAGGGTGCCAGCGCCGGAGGTCTTCTAGGACTTCTCTACAGCTCGAGGCAGTTAGCTTTGTTCCAGCCATCCAGCTGTTTAGCAGTGCTAAGGTCTGGATATCTAATGGAGTGGTGGGCCCAGTGAAAGGGAGCAAGGTTTTGAAGCCTAGGCACCTCCAAGGCCAGGGACGTGAGGTTTAAAATGTGTTATTTTTGCTTGTTGACCTTAAAATCTGAGTCCAACTTGAAGCGATCGAGTAGGTCTGCAACCTTGGGGAGGGACTTGGATAGGTTGGTCAATGTGAGGAGCAGGGCATCAGCAAAAAGACAGGCCTTACATGATTCTCCCCCAAAAGCAATAGCCAACAGTTTGCATGAGGTCTTACTCTGTATAGTCAAGGCCATTTGTCCTGCCATGTGTGTTAGAGAGGCTTCTGTTACAATAAAAAAAAAGTATTCTCTGTGAAAGCGTTCTGCTGCTTATTGGCACTAAGTGCTTGTGGCATCTATTTAATCTAACCCTTAAAACGTATGAAGTTTTGTCCAGGACTAGGTCCCCTGACCTATTCACCACCTCTAAGAATCCGATAATAACTATTTACCTGTGCGTGCATGAGTGAATGAGTGTGTAATAGGAAGTGGGAGAAAGGAAGGCAGGGGACCTCGCAGGTAGAGTCTGCAGAAAGCAGCCTGAATGGATTGATGCAGCCAAGTAAGTGGGAATTTAATACCACCGCTCTTTCAAAAGTACATTTAGGTCACGCACATGTATTTAGTGATACACTTAGATTTGCAGAAATCTTTAAATCAAAATACCAACAGCTTTTATGTAAATTCAGAATTTCAAATTTGATGACTTGTTTTGTAAGTAGGATAGGATAAAGTACTTTTATTTGATTTGTTAAAATCATAAAAGGGTGGAACATACCACCATGAAATAAACCACATCATACAGGGTGAAACATGCCACCATGAGGTAAGTAACAAAACACAAATGTACGTAATAAAAGAATAAGAACAATAAAACAGTATTAAAAAGGGAAGAATGGCCCTCGTAGTACCTATGAACAGCTATTATAGCAAAATACTTTGACTACACTACTTTTTAGGTATAATGTAAACATTGATATGCTCTCTTTTCGCTAAAAGTATCTGGGCCTTCTTTCAGTTTGGAATGTTCAGGGAGATAGAAAAGAAAAATGAGAATGCAACACATGTGGGTCTTATACTTTCCCAGACAAAAGTACTTGCTGTAAAAGGAAAAAAGGAAAAGGGAGGAAGGGAGAGTGTAAAGAGCATCAAGAAAGGTCTATGTCCGGCTAATATATGTCCATCTTTCCCAGTTCCTGTTTCACTGCATCCTTCTTTTCAAGCTCTTGAGCTGCAAATGTCAGGAATTTGATTGTTTTGCAGGAAAGTTGGACCGAAGACCCGCTGAGGCAATATATCACAGTCGTTCTGCAGGTCCTGACTTGTGTTTCTCTTAAGATTGGCCTAAGGAGGATCTTCCTTAAATTGTGTAAAGCCGGGCAGATGCATAATATGTGTAATAACGACTCTTCTCCGTTATCACAGAGACGACAGTCCAGAGATGGCCAAGTCCGTAACCATTTTGGGGTAAGGTCTTTGGTCGAAAAAGACCCCAGTCTCAGTAGGGTTAGTTTCCTCTTGTAATGATCTCTGAAGCATTCTTGTAAGTAGGGTTGTTGTTTCAATTGTTTGTATGTTTGCAACACCGACCAGGCGTGACTTTTACCTGCCAATAAAGCTTTGTCAGTTAGCAGCGACCCTTGTTTAGTTGCTTTGTTAGTAATTTGTTTAAAAGCGAGGTATGCCATTGGTGTATGCCAAGCTTCTTCCAGGTTTAGCGATAAAAGTACTTGTTTTAATATCTGACATATGGAATTCTTCTGCCTTGACTGTTTTTCGACCTCCTCCCAGCAATGGTGGGCTAGCGTGTTGTCTTCGGCTGCCCTCATTCGACAGAAATATTTGGCCAGAACGCCTTGTCTAGCCTGTGTCTGATTTGTAAGTCCATATTCCAGACGTATCTGCGCCTGGGAAATGTGACGCTGGATTAAAAACAGTTTTTTGAATAATCTAGACTGAGCTAGATTTAATATTTTGGAGTCCTTGGTATTCAGCATTTCCGAGCCATATGTAACAGAGGGCATAAATTTAGCTGCTACTACCTTTAAAAGATGACTTGTTGAACTTCCGCTTAAATGTTTCTGTAGGGTTTTGAAAGCAAATAATATTGTTTTGTAAGTAAGTAAAAAGCTTATAAAGCGCACGAATGCCGAGGCGTCTTAGCGCTGGGAGTGGCAAAGAAACGAGTGAGGAATCAGGTGAAGGCATCATTCCTGTGAGGGGAAGAGGCAGGTATTAAGCATTTTCCTAAATAGGGGTCTAGAAGGTTGGATGCTAATGATGACCGATAATTCATTCCAGAGCTTAGATGCTTGATAGGAAAGGCTTCTACCTCCCCATCTAGCCTTTTGTATTCTGGGGACCTGGACTAGACCTATATTGACAGAGCTAAGATTACGCCGTGTAGAGTGCCAATAAAAAAGTTTCTGCAGGTCTAAAGACCCCCCAACATATAAGCTTTATGCACGAGGCATAGCGCCTTGAATTCAATGCGCTGCTTGACTGGAAGCCAGTGCAGCTCCTTAATGCTGCTGGCAATATGGTGGTATTTAGGAATATTATGCAGCATTCGTGCTGCAGTATTTTAGAGGGATTGAAGTTGACAGTTGGCGTTTGTTTATGCCTAAGAAAACTGCATTACAGTAGTCGATTCATGAGAGAATTAGTGCAACTACAACGGATTTTCTGAGGTCTAGGTAAATAAAAGGCAAACATTTTCGCAAGATTTTTAGCAGGAAAAAGCAAGAAGATGTCAACTGGTTGATCTGTCCTGCAATGCGTAGTTGGTCATCAAAGAGGAAACCTAAGTTCCTGACTTTTACGGCGGGGGTCGGGCAGTAACCTGCTTTTGCTGGCCACCAAGATTGATTCCAGAGCGGAGGCCCATTCCCAAACTCCATGACCTCCGTTTTTCCTGTATTTAATTTGAGATAATTCTGATGCATCCATCCCATAATGTGCTTCAGACAGCTGTAAAATCTCCCGGCTATGGTATCCACACTTGAAGAAATAGAGATGACAATCTGAGTATCGTCAGCATATGATACCAGCGAGAAATCGTGAGCCCTAGTCAGCTTGGCCAGAGGTGTAACATAGATGTTAAATAAAGTTGGCGACAGTGCTGAACCTTGGGGAACTCCACGGGGGAGGGAGAACCTCTCAGATTTAAAATTGTCCCAACACACCCTCTGTTCCCTCACAGTAAGGAACGAGCTAAGAAGGGTTAGGGCCTTTGATTCCTAACCATTCACTCTTTGATTCCTATTGCCCTCAGCCGCTGCGTTAATACCAGGTGGTTAACAATATCAAACATGGCTGATAGGTCAAGTAGGATCAAAATGGCTCTTCCTCCCCCATCAGGCTGCCTGCGTATTTCCTCTGTGGCCATGATTAAAAAAAGAAAAATCTGTATTTGTAAAGCGCGAACTACTCACCCTTACGGGTCTCAAGGCGCTGGGGGCCGTCGTGGAAATTAAGTGAGCTATTGCCCAGAGCCACATGGTGCTGAGCTGAGCTGCCGCCGGAGCCGGGGATCGAACCGTGAGCCCTGTGCTCCGAAGTCAGCTGCCCTGGCCGCTGCACCACACCTCTCCACAGGTGAGCTGACTCGGTTGAGTGCTGTGGTCTGAAGCCATGTTGGGTGGGATCTAGAAGGTCATTGGCGTCGAGATATCCAGTTAGATCTTGGTTAATTGATTTTTCTAGAATTTTGGCCGCAAGCAGTAGGCAGGATATAGGCCGATAATTTTTCACCTGGGAAAGGTCCAGAGATGGTTTCTTTAAGATTGGTCTAATACAGGCTTTCTTCCAAGAGGCCGGAAAGGTTCCTGACCTGATGATATTGTTCAAGAGTGGGGCTAGTTGAATACTAATCTTATACGAAGCCAGATGTATTATAGCGGGGGGACAGGGATCCGTTGGGGGCCCTGATTTTGAGGATAAGAGCAGATCATTTACTTTATCCACTGTTAAGGGTGTGAAACTGGTCAATTGGCAAGCAATGGTATCCGAGGTAGTGTCCCGAGTCGATAGTAAAAGGGGCGTGATAGAAGCAGGGACCTGTCCTGCAAGTTTGTCATAGACCGTTTGCACTTTGGTCTGAAATAAATTGGCCACCTTATTGCAGAGAGCTTGATCTGGTACAAATTGATTCTCCGGATTCAATTTGGACAAAGCGGTGACGGTCTTAAAAAGCTCTCTCGAAGAGTTTTTAGCCGCCTCGATTTTGCCTGTAAAATATTTCATTTTAGAATTTTTAATGGCTTCCTTGTATTCAGCTAGTGCAAATTTGTAGGTAAGTTTGCCCTGCTCACTATAGTCTTCCCTCCAAGCCCACTCTAAGCGTCTACACTTAGATTTTATAAGTTTAATATCTGAGTTATACCAGGGGGCCGGAGCTTTATTTCTCCGTTGTTTGCTTATTCTTTCAGGGGTCAACCGATCCATAGCTGATCTAATCCAGCCATCAAAGTTATTGGCGGCCTTGTTGACGTCTGGCTCTAGCAGGGGCGGACATTTGTCAAGCGTCTCTGCTAAATTCTCTTTCTTGATTTTATGCCAAAGTCTAAATTTGGTAGGGGGCAGGTTCTTAGACTGCGACCTGCGACTATTCAAATGGGTGAAAATTGAAGAAAATAGCTTTCAGGTCTGTCCATGTTAAGGGTACTACTTTGTCCACTATAATATTTGAATTGTTTGTGAAAATACCATCAAGAGTATGATGGGCCTTATGTGTTGGCTCTGAAACTAACTGTGCAAGACCGAAGCCAGCCAAACTGTCTAATAAAGTGGAGGGATCTCCATTCTTATCACATTCTAGATGAAAATTAAAATCCCCCAATATCGTGAATGTCAGGGAGTCCAGACAGGATTCCATCAAAGTCTGAAGACCTTGAATGAACAAAGATTTGGGCCCTGGCAGCCGATAAAAAAGTAGTCGGGGGAAGGAAAAGATGTTAGAAATTTTAATGTTAAAGGTCATAGCTTCTACACCTGGCAGCTGAATAGCCTCAAAGGTGACTTTAAAGATAGACCGATAAGTGATTGCTATGCCACCCCCCTTTTGCCCTTTCCTGTCTACACTGGCCAATACATATCCTGGCGGTAATGCTACAACCCAGTCGGGTTCTGATGTTTCATTTGCCCAGGTTTCCATTAAGAAAACCACATCTGGGCTTAACGTCTGCAACATGCATTCAAACTCGTATTTATGCTTAATGACTGATCTAGTGTTAAGCAAAATGGTATTTAGCGAGCTCCCAACCGCTTCATGGTAATTATTTTTCCCTTTTAAGGGCTTGCGCGGAAAAAGAGATAAAAAGGTGTCTCTGCAGACTTCAGTAAATAAATCTGGTGAGTTATTATCCCACCTGGGATGGCGGAGGCCGAAAGTAGTGGATGGGGAGTTAATGACCGTGAATGAGAAATTGCAGGAAATGCACTGATGTGAGAGAAGATCCCTTTCCCCAGCCCACGTAGTAGTGTTGCAGCTCTTACCCATATTATATGCCAGCAACTGAGCCCTAGAGTATGCCTAGCGGGAAAAACGGGCAGGGGTCCTGGCACATGACGCATTCCAGGCGCTGACGGGCACAGACGGGCTTACCTTTGGCGCGCCCGCGTCAGCATGCTGGTTTTATCCCCCTCGTGCACTTTTGTAGTGTAAAATTAAGCATACCGTGAAAAATTAAGTACTGCATGATGCCTACTGACTACGGTAGAAATACAAAGCAAATGTGCGTAATTTACCTCCGACTTACCTTTGATGACCTGGAACGGTCCTCGCTAATACTGGTCTCAGAGATACAACATTAACATGACTTTCACCATACCATACTATACAATTACAGGGCATACCATAACATACCACACTACAAAACGACAGGCCATACCAGCCATACCATAACATACCAGACTATACAAAGACAGGCCATACCATAATATACCATACAAAGACAGGCCATACAATAACATACCATACAATACCATTTCATACCATACAATACCATAGCATAGTATACAATGACAGGCCACACCATACCACACTATACAATAAAAAGGCCATATTATACCATACCATACAATGACAGGCCCCATCATACCAGGTCATACAATGACAGGCCATATCTTACCATACTATACAATGACATACCATACCGTACTACGACAGACCATATCATACTATGCTATACAATGACAGGCCATATTATGTCATCTCATACCATACTATACAATGAAAGGTCATACTACAGCATATGATACCATACTACACAATGAAAGGCCATACCATACTATACAATGACAGGCCATACCATCTCATACCATACTATACTATACAATGACAGGCCACACAATACCCTACCATACTATTCAATGAAATGAAATACCATACTGTTACAGGCCATACTATACCATATCATACAATTACAGGTCATACCATACTAAGCAATAACCGGCATACCATACCATACCATGCTATACAATGACAGACCTTACCATACGATACAACATAACTAAAAAAAAACATTGACAAAGCCAATAGATCTTGCAGAGGCGAGACCTATTGGCTTTGCCAATGTTTGTTAATACTTTCCAGTGGCCTTCTTTTCCATCTAGAGCCAAAGGTAAGCAAAGCACTAACAATAGAGCCCAAGAGTTACTTCTGTTCTCTCCACACTATCTTCGAGCCAAACCTTTAAAAGTGTTGCAACAAAACAATCTAGATAATTTGATTGCTCTACCTAGGGGTATAAATTTATTTTATACATCAGCTTTAAACCCTGATGTGGTAGCCAACAAGTGAGAAGGTATGCTGGTCAATGTGCAGATAGCTGTAAAAAAACGGGAGACCTTACTGAGCATAACCTAGATATTTTGTGCTTGACTGGAGAAGAGACTATTGTGGCTCTGTTATGAAAGATCTTATGCCAGCTAAGTATGAAGGCTCTTATTCAAATCTTTAGAAACAGTGAGGTTGTGGTTTGGTGATTATTATGAAAAGACAGTACAAAGGCAGCCCTGGAAAGCATCTAGAACAGTCTGTTAGTGTATTAAGCAACCTCAGCCTACGCAATGATATCCAACGTATATGCTGAATATCCCCCATAATTGTCAACAAATCTCCAACTGCACTGATGGGCAATTTAAAAATTCACTTTGACCTACCATTCCAAGTCCAGACATCATGTTACCTATAGTTATTTGCCTTTTTACATTAAGTGAAATATTTGCCACTCACTTTCAAATGTTACTCTATACACAATTGACAAACCTATGGAACTTCCATGGACTAAGCTTAGTAGTCTCTTAGTAGCAAACACAGGCCCATAGACATGATTAAATATGAAAATTGGAAAATGTGTCAGACACTCTAATTTCTGTCACGGATAAAAGCTTTACTGAGCAACAAGAGCCGCACAAATTGCTGAATAAGTAATCAAATATACTAAAAAACACTGTAGATGCAATTGTCCAAGTACCAACTAAACACTTCAATAAAATAAGTTACAAAAAAATCTCCGATTCACTCCAGAAAAGGCATGAGAAAACTTACGGTCCCTCAACGCCTCTGGCGGAAAGATTACTTGACAGAACCAAAGGCATAGTTGCAAGCACAACATTGTAACGATAATGCAATAGTAACAGAGGCCAAAGTTGCCTTTTATCCTGAAAGAACAGTCTAACAGTATAATCTAACACCTGCCATTTTTTTGCATACCTGTTTCTCAAGAGAAATGTAACCAATTAATAAATCACTTTGAAGAGAGAATATAGTTGCGCTTGGAGTCTCCTTGGGAGCTCGAAAAGCCCCAAGGATGTTGCATTTTCAATCCCTGCACCCAAGGCTTGCATCTCCTGTTTTAAGCAGCTTGAAGTTACGTTTACTGTAACTGCACAGGTCTGCTGTTCGGCACAAAATAAGCAGCCAGCTAAAATTCACCAAAACAAAATTCTAATGTCTAAAGGAACGCCCTGGCAAAAATATTCAAACCAGCCTAATCTCATCCTCCCCTCTCTATTTCTCTACCAGTCTAACAACTTTTTTTGCTTTGCTCAATTCTCTGTTTTTGTACCCCCTTTCTCTTTTTTGTTTGTCCATGTTACAGTGAGTACATGTACATCTCCATCTCGCTCTATAAAGCCTCCTGCGTGCCTGGTGTAATTAACCTCGGACAGCAGGCACCAGCAGCTAGCTCGGGCCTTCTAAAACCGGCCTCCAGTGGTCCAGCCGCCCAGAGATATACCAGATGTAATACATAGCTACTTCGCCCCTGTACAAATTGAATTAAAGTGGGCAGTAGGAACACCTAACCTTAAAAACCAACACTAGATCCTAACATCTTGAACAGTATAAGGCCAATCTCCCAGCAACCCTATATAGCTAATCGCTATAGAGATCGGGTTACATTCTCTAACATTTTCTAATGCTGCAGGGTTTGGCTATCTAGACCTAGCACTAACGACTCCTTCATTATGCCAATCTGAATCAGAAAACTAGTTGGACTGCATCCCATACACAACCCAGCCATGTTTGCATATGTGTTTTAGGTAACGTTCTGTCCCATGAAATGTTACACCCTCAAAGATCACTAGTAGACAGAATACACTTTTTTTTTAAATGTTTATCGTAAAACTAACATCCTAATCTAGTGCACACAATATGGGTTGTTCCCACAATGAAGATAAACATTAAGGCATCAAAGAAGTCTATGAATAATTTAAACAGCAAAAAATACTCCAACTGTGTTGCCGTGTATTCTATAGCACTAACACCCTTTTTTACTACCTCTGAGCGATATATTAGTTCTAGCACTTTAGTAGCACATCAGAAAAAGCCTATTCTGAGTTTCAAATGTGGTTCACAGCCACATACCTGATTCCAGAAGAATACATTCTATTTTCTGCTCACAATGGGGTCTTTGTGTAACACCTAACCACTTGACCAGCCAGAAAGCTAGTGAAGGTAGACTGTCTCCTAGCTTCAGTTATGCACGACTGTGTCTGTCTTTCTGTCGACTGGCATGAAGATCCTCTCTGACCCTTAGCTCTCTATGCACAATTTTTAGAAGATTATTCAGAGCTTGGTTGAAGGGTTTCAGAATAAAACCACAAATGGCCTAAGGCCCTTTCAGCCATTTTCACTCTATTAGACATTGTTCTACTAAAAGGACAACAAAATGTATCACAAAATTCAACCTCATAGAATTTCTCTATGTCATTATAATGATTTAACAAGAAATGATTAACTGCAATGATTAAATACCACTAATATATTATGGTAAGATTGATTATAATATTTACAGGTACAGAACAATATGAAAAGAATATGCATTTGATTTAATCACACGTATTCACTTTTGAATAAGCGGTTAGCACGCGTCGTTCACAAAAGGGGAATTCAGACATTAAAAAAAAACCATGATATTTATGACAGTCGATTTACAACAGGTCCACATTGAGAGAAATGCCATCCACAAACCTCTGCAGACAGCTTTAAACGCAAGCTGCAGTCCAGATTCTGTGCTGGTTGCAACATTGGATGACCTACGGCAAGAATGTGCCCTAGGATCTCTGAAAGCTCTGGCTCTACTGTGTTTTATAATGGCATTCTAAGCTGTGTTTTGTATGTTAGATTAAACTCTAACAACCAAATTGAGTTGTCTTTGTATGCAGATCACAGCGCTCAACTGGTTTAAAGATTCCCTGACGTCTAGGACTCAAAGAGTGATGCTAACCTCTTTCAAGTCTGCATCACCAGTAGTTTTATGGAGTCTAAAGGCTCAATTTTTTCTCCCCTCTTTTATTTAAGTTATATGTTATTCCTTTAGAGTACCTTATTCAATCTTTCAGGTATGAATTCTTTATGCATGCCGATAACTCAAAATGTTTCTACAAACTAAAAATCTGGACGCCAGCTCTGAGAACTTGTTCAACTGCGTGTGTGCTATCGAACACTGGATGACTTCCTGCCAATTTAGGTTCACTGGGAAAAAAAACAGAGATGATCTTACTCTATGTGAGAATCTCTTTTTAGTATTATTTATGGCCATCCTTATTAAAAGAGAAGCCTACACCTGCAGCCAATTTGAATAATCTTTAAGCCAAAATCTATTCACACCTGAATATAACCCCTCAAAATTAGTGTGGTAGTTTGTTCTAGTTTCTTTCACTTAAATGCTGAACAGGATATTTCATTTGTTCTCCTTTCCATACAAGGACCTTATTATGAACACATTCATATCATCTCTACTGGACCCCTGGAACACACTGTAATTAGATCAGCCACAAAGATCTATCCAATCGCCGCAATGTACACAGACTGCTGCAGCCCACATGGTTATCTGTCTAACTGAGACCACATTAACTCTATATCAGGAAGCCAATAATTCAGAGACGGAGAAGTTGTCCAGAAAGGCTTTAAAACCTGGCTATCCCTTTTATTGGTGTAACGAACGGTTTTCTCTAAGCTCTAATGCCACTGGGATCTTATTGCAACAAGAGTGCCTTTGAGTATAAGAGCTTTCAATTAGTCCAAAATACAAATGCAAGGTTTAAGCTAAACAGCCACAGACAAAAACGTTATAGCCCAAACTATTCAGCTTCTTTGATTATCACTCTGGGTGATATATTGGGTTGAAGTACACGGGGGAAGCCGGCAACACACCAGGCACGCTGCCGTAGGAGAGAAGCACAGGTAGACAGGCTCAGACATTGCCTGCTTTAAATTTCTTGCAACGTGCCTGTTCAGTGTTGGTGCAGACTGTTTTTTTTCCATGCCTTGGGAATTGTATCTAGCACATCCTCATAAAAGGGCTGTAGAAATAAAGATATAGGTTCAAATCCTGCTTGTTTGCCAGAAACTTCATGAAGAGGTTGGACTTGGCCTGGGTCATCTGTAGTGGTAATTCCAGAGCCTCTGCTGCCTTATGGATTAGTTACAGGGTATGTTGAATGCTCTTCTGAAATCGGGCCATGAGTAACAGGAAGATTATCTTTTAGAAAAGTACCTAGCCCACTGGAACTTTGCACATTTAAAAGAAGATAAATGCCAGAATGTTTAAAAGGAAGCAAGATGTTCTATTCCTTTCCTACAGAATTTCCCTGCAGAAACTGATTGATCATCATCTGAATGGGGCTTTCAAAAATGTATAACATGTTGAAAATATCTGGATCAGTTGAATTTTATTGCAGACATTTCCTCTTCCCCTATTATGTTTAGTTTGCAGTTCTTTTTGCAGATTTTCAGATAGGATTGGTCATTGAAGTAGGTAGCATGACTTAGTCCGGTACTAGTACAAATGCACCAAAATGTGATGTCAATGGGCGCAGACTATAGCACTGCAGGCACTGAAGCCAACAAGAAAGGCATCTTACACAAGATTAAGAAAGATGTCATAGGTGCTGTAGGTGATACTGGAGAAGGCGCAGGAGGGCATGTCCGAAGACAAGGTAGGCCCAGGGCCAAAACCACAACACTGTAGAACAGCCAGACACTGCCGTAGGAACAGTAAGCTTAATGGCAGCTTCAGAGGGTGTGCGCTGGAGGTGCCCAGTTTTGGTCTAAGGATAGCCAGCATGGCTTCTTGAAAAACCTAATCTACTCCAGTGTAGCACGAGTAAAAAGGAAAAGTACATGGAGAGGAGACACTTTAGTTAAAAATCTGTTGAGGAAGAGAAGCCGTAAGGCTCATTTCTAGACCTCTTAATAATTTCTGTCAAGAGCCCTGGATTGAAACTGGCTACAAACCTTAACAAGCCACAGATCTCAGAGTCATTGGCCTATATTCTTTCACCTTAAAGTTCTTTAGAAAATTATACAATACTCGACAATTACAGGAAGAATGTCAGCCTAGACAACAATGAACTGCTGTCAGCTCTGTTACAGAAATGTCTTACCTGTGGAAAAGTATTTTATGTGTTAGCCCTTGCTGCTTCCAAATCCTCCCACTGAAGTTGCGCTGCATCAGCAATCACTTCAATTTCAGGAAACATCTCAGGGCCTGGCTTTTCAACCAATAACATTCAGCTTACATCATTGTCACAAATCCCTTCAGTTTGGTTAGTGTCAAGTAATGCATTATGAGTGTATGATCGATGAAAATCCACAACTTGCAAATTTTTTAATTTCCTATCCAATTCAGCTCCAGTGGCTGTAGTTGACTCCTTCAGGATATCGTACATAAAGCACGCTTTAATGCCAAAGGATTCACCAATTCATTGGAGTCAGATTGGGGAGAGGGGAGCTGTCACAAGAGGCTTTTCACTAATGATAAGGGGAAGGTCCACTCAGTCTTCAACAGTGTTGCCATCTCCCACTTCATCCATGGGGTTAAGGGTACATAGGTAGAAAATGAAAAGATTATTTCGTCATAGTCTAAGGTTAATTTGCTTTGCCTTAGGTTCTGTGTGAGTGCGTTCCAGAATTTTGGTACTAGGAACGCAAATGACTTTCCTCCACTCCTGGCTCTCATTACCCTGGGAACTGCAAACAGTTGTTGCGTGTTAGATCGCAACAGTCTGGTGGGGTTATAAGGAGTGAGTAGATTTTGGATCAGCTTGGGAACTCTATTTTACATCGCTCTCTGGGCCTTGCACAGTACCTTAAAGTGTATTCTTTTTTATCACTGCCAGCCAATGAAGGCTTACCAGGGCAGTGGTGGCAGAGCAAAGTTTGGGAATTTTTAGTTGGATACGTGCTGCTGTGTTTTGTATGACTTGAAGTCTTTATGACAGATTTTGGGCAGCCCAGGAAGAGTGAGTTCCCATAGTCAAGTTGGGAGATGACTAAGCCTTGTACCAGTATCCTCAATGATGGCTCTGGTAACCATCTGAGCAGTTTTCGCAAGGTCCTTAGCATGCCGAAGCAAGTTGAGGCCAGTTTTTTGGCTTGTGTTACCATTGTCATCTTATTGTCGAGTCAGACACCTTGGCTTTTGAGTTCTGATTTTTGGTTAAGTTGACTGCCAATAGATTCAGGTCAATTCCATTCCATCCATCTGGAGGAGTTATTTCCTACCACCATCACCTCAGTTTTCTCCCTATTAAGTTTAAGGCTGCTTGTCGCCTTCCACTCCACAACATGCTTGAGACAAGCATTAAGGGGGGGGGTCGAGGTTTTGTCTGTTTGGTGTTAGAGGGAGATGATAATCTGAGTGTAATCAGAATAGGATGTAGCAGAGAAACCATGGCAGATTAGGATTTCTGCCAATGAGATGACAGACAGATTGAACAGTGTTGAGCTTAGTGAGGACTCCTACGGGACCCCACAGTTATGGGAGTAGGTGTTTGACAGAGTGGTTTCCTCACAGACTTGAAAGGTTCTATCATGAAGGAACAAGGTTAGCCACATTAGTGCATTTCCAGAGATTCCGATTTCCTTTAACCGTGTGGTTAGCCCCTGGTGTGAAACTGTATCAAATGCTGCACTCCGATCCAGAAGGATCACAGCTGCGGTTCCACCTTGATCTAAAATGGGTTTAAGCCCTTCTGTGGCTGTAAGCAGGGCCGTTTCAGTGCTACTGCCTAGACGAAAAACAGTTTGCGATGGACGCAAGATTTTGTTAGCTTCCAGGTATGATGAGAGCTTTTTATTGACACATTTCTCCAGGATTTTGCAGGGTCCCGGCAAAAGGGAGATTGTCTGGTAGTTTTGGGCATTTTTCAGGGTCCGCCGATTGTTTTTTTAACAATGGCTTTACAATGGCATGTTTTCAACTGCTTGGCACAGTACCGGAGCCAAGTGAGTAGTTAAACATGTCGGACAGTACAGAAATTACTGCTTTCCCTCCCTTTAACATGATATCTGGGGGTGCCGGATCTAAGGGGGTTGGGCGACCCGATTTTACCGATTTCAGAATCTCTTCTGTGTCTTTCTGGGAACGAGTTTAACTGTCCCCATTGTGTGTGTGAGGGTTTGAATGAATTCATGTCTCCTCCTAACATAAGAAGGATGTTATTCACCTTCTCTAAGAAGAATTTAACCTTTTACTCCCCATGTCTAGCGGCATGGAGGTATCTGGAGTCTATGCATGGTGTTTCTGGACTGCCAAAATGATGACGGAGTCTGGCTTTGGGTACACACACAGGAAAAGAAGATCTTGCTCCAAAGATCTATATTTTTCATCAGTCTAGGAATTGTGTCTTTAATTCAGCACATGAAAGAAACTTTTCCTGTGCCATTTCTTCAAAGGAAAGCAACAATGTAAGAGTCGGCATCTAAGAACTCTATGCTGTAGTGTTCCTTGATCATGGACACCGACATATGTGGAGTCTTAAGAAAAAGTTGAACTTGAAAGCAGCTCTAGCTAGGATGAAATGTAAAACTGCAATATTGTCAACTGGCTAGATCCTTGATGAATAGCTTGGTGGTGATCGGAGTAGAAAAGGTGAATAATGAATCCCAATCTTAAAGATGTTGATCATTCCTGGATGGAGTTAGTGTATGACACCGCCTTTTCTGGGCATGTACTAGACTTGATAGACCTCATTCGTAACCTAGGTCTATCTGGTCATGGCAATTTCAAGTCTTAAGGAACATTTACTTGAAGAGAACTAGCAGAAAGAAGGATGGAAGTTGTAGAGATTGAAAAGTGGTTTGAAGAGGATCCCCTTAAGGAATAATCAGTTACGGTAGTGAAATAATCAGAGGCAGCATAGCAGTAAGCTGAAACAAGGTCTACAGCTGCAAAGAAAGTTAAACTTCCTGTACCAATAGCGTAGATCTCAGAGTCTGTTGATTGATGAAATATTGATCTGGGTAACACTGATGTATGCGATGACTATCTGTGTGGGCAAAGTTACAGTGATAAAAATCTTGATGTTGATTGAGGTCTTGACCGGAGGATCTTGACAATGAGCACCTGGAATGGCTCAATGATGAATAAATCACCATCAAGTCCATTTCAGCCCCATTCCATGATTCGGAATTGACTGATGTTTGTCTCTCAAGGACCATAAGGACTCCATAACCAATTTTGACGGCAGTCATACATGTCTTTGTCGCCGGGCTGGTTCACAAGCCTGACAATGACTTCTATATAACTACAACCCCTTAGATCTTCCTCTTCTGTAGTGTCTTGAAAGAGAGGTAAGATTGAAGCACAAGGAATATCTTCTTTGGCTTCTCTCAGAACTTCTTTTGTTCTTCCTTAAGCTTGAGATACTCCAGCTTCCTTCTGAGGCAGACACTTTGCGCTGTCTGAGAGTTAATTTGTGCACGTTTTAAACAATGCTTGCTCTTTAGTAGTGTGGGAGGAAGGAAGGTAAACCACACAAATGGAGTGTGGATCATTTGCTACGTTTTTCCTCCCACAGGAGAAGCACTTCACAAAGAATTAATGCATATTTTCCCGAAAACGCCACAAAATAAACCTTTAAGTTGGAAAAATAGGAGGAAAACCTTCCTAGTTGCTTAACATGTCAAATGAAGCTTTCATAATAGAAATCAGAGAAAAATGTCTCACAAATGGTGCTAAAAGACTCTAATAGTGTTTAGAGATCCTCTCAAATGAGGCAGAATAAAGAACAGATCTTGTCAGCCAACTATCCGCACAAGGCATACTGGGATAGAGAGGCAGCTGAAACACTAATATTTTCAATCGGCCTCACAGTACTATTATCCGGTTGCATTTCCATTTTTCCTTAAGTTTTCTGGTAAGAGGAACAAGTTACCCACCTTCGGTAATGCTCTTTCCAGTAGAGACGATCTAACCACAGATTCTTTACCTTTTGAATATTCTCAGGCATCAGATTAGACATGGAAACATTTCAGCAGTACCTCTGTGCGCTGGTAGGTGGCGTCATGCAGGGCTACAGAGATGGCATTCTGTTCTGGAAATGACATACGGCGCCTACATAAGTGCCACTCCGGTGTGCTGACGTCACTTGCTATTGACGCTGTCCGCACCCTCAGATGCAGAGCCCCAACAGCAAAGTGGCTTTGACCAGTGTGCAGAGTCCTAGACTTGGGATCTTATTAATGGAGAAAGCGCGATTCACAGAACAGGGAGTATATGAAGGTCGGTGAGGAATCCTTGGTTAGATCTCTCCAACTGCAGATTCTTCACCTTTTGAATAGATAATATAGCAGTACCTATTATGAGATGGGTCTGGGAACAGGCTCAAATCAAAACGACCTGTAGGATACAGTGGGAAAAATGCCCCTCTCGGCAAACCTGGCTTTCCAGACAGTATTGCTTCATGAATGTATGGAGTGATGTCCACCTAGCTGCCTGGCAGATGTCCAGGACAGGAACTTTGTGTGACAACGCAGTGGTAGCAGCCACGGTCCTGGTAGAATGAGCTCGCTGTCCTTCTGGAGGCTTCTTTTTGGCCAATACATAGCAGATGATACAGCGTACGATCCAGAGGGAGATAATCTGTTTCTGCATGGCCATGCCTTTTTTTGCTTCAGTGAACGTCACAAAGAGCTGATTATCCACACGGTGTTCTCTGGTTTGATCGATGTAAAAGCTCAGCCCTCTTCTGGGGTCCAAGAGATGGAGTCTCTCCTCCTCCTTAGAGGGGAGAAGCGGAGCACCGAACGCCAGCAGAGTGGTGGTTTGACTGATAAGGAACGGCGTCGCAACTTTTGCAGGAAGGATGCTTGCGTCCTTAGAACTAGTTTGCATGGGAATAAGGTGGTGTACTCACTCACTTGCTGCGCCAAAGTGATGGCGATGAGAAACACTGTCTTGAGAGTGAGGAGCCGCAAAGGACAACTGTGAAGCGCCTCAAAGGGAGTGCATTCAAATACTGAGGACCAAGTTAAGGTCCCACCGTGGCATTAGAAAAGGAGCAGGAGGAAACCGTTATTGTAGGCATTTCAAATAATGCATCACAACAGGTGACTTAAATAATGAGCAACAATAAAAAGGCTAGAACTGTGCCCAAATCAAAGTCGTGCCGGGTGAGAGACAAAACCAACAGAACGTCAGTTAACTTGGCCGGAAGGGGGTCATGCTTGCATGTGCCGTACCAAACGGCTATACAGATTTTGTCAAGGGACATCTGCCTGCCAGGATGAAATCAACCACCTCCAAAGGAAGGTCAAAGGTGTTCAGCTGTCGCTGTTCAATATCTATGCATGAAGGTGAAGATAGAGGTCCAGGTGAAGAACTTTGCCCTGTTGCTGCGACAGCTGATCCTTCTGGAGGGGTAGCTTGATCGGAGGACAGATACTCAAACCCAGGAGCTCTGGATAGCATACTCTATGTGCCCAATCTGGAGCCACTAGGATGACTTGGGCCCAGTCAGTCCTGATTTCCAGAACTCGGGGCAGAAGAGGCAGGAAGGCATATAGGAGTCCAGAGTTCAACTGTAGGCGGAACACATCTCCCAGTTGGAAACTCCAACGTGCAGAATCACTGGCATTGCGCATTCTCGGTGGTGGCAAATAGCTCGAACCACGTTCTCCCCATTTGCGGAAGAGACCTCATGCTACCTCTGGATGTAATTAACACTCATGAACCGCCAAGTGTCGCCGGCTGACATAACATTCAAAGATCCTGCGAGGTGGTTCACCATCAGAAAAATCCCTTGATGGTGCAGCCACTTCCAGAGGCATAGTGCCTCCTGGCACAAGGCCCAAGAGTTCACTCTGCCCTATTTGTTGCAATACATGGCAGTGGTTTTGTCTGTGTTTACCAGTGCTAGGCTTTCCATGATGGATGGGAGGAAGGCTTTCGATGCCAAGCAGATGACCCGGAGCTCCAAGAGGTTGATATGGAGCTAGGCCTCCACCACAGACCTCTGCTCTCCGCCTCTCCCACGTGGCCGCCCCAATTCAGAAGTGACACATAGGTCACTCCTGTAAGCTCTGGCTTGGGTAAGGAGAGGGGTCTGCAACTGACCCAATCGCGGTCCAGTAACCACCACTGCAGATCTTAAGCAGTCTCCTCCAGAATTTGGGTGTGGTCGTAAAGGTCCCCTCGATGTTGAGGCCACTGAGAATTCAGATACCACTGCAGAGCACGCATATGGTAACTGGCATATTTTAACAGCAGGAAGCATGAGACCATCAATCCCAGCAACCTCAGAGTCAATCTCACAGAGATCCAGGACAGAGGCTGAAAGATCAGGATCATAGCCTGAATGTTCTGGACTCTCCAAGGGAAAGTCAGGAAATAGAACAGGTCTCGAATGGCTTAAATGAATGGGAGCATCTGAGAAGACGTCAGGTGTGACTTCAGCATGTTGATAGTGAACCCCAAATATAACAGGAGGTTCGCCATAGTCTGATGCTGTTGACAACTGCCTGGGGCAAGCCCATCTTCAACCACCAGTCATTGAGGTAGGGGAAGAAAGGGACCCCTGACCTCCAAAAGTTTTCTACCACCACCACCACTTTTATGAACACCCAAGGGGTGCTGGTGAGACCAAAGGGGAGTCCAGCGAACTGAAAATGCTTGTGTCCCTGTTACACCTCTGACCTTCAGTAAATACTGTGGTATATGCTGCCGATCCTTATGAAGAGGCATAGAATGGAGCCTTTCAATTAGATGTGGATCGCGTCCTACGTCTTTAAACCAAGACTACATTTCCCAGCGGCCCAAATGTAGTCCCCGCAGACGCACAAGTGACGACATCGTGACCCGGAAGTTAGAAGAACTTTTCCGGTGATCGTCACTTGCTGCGTATTTTGTGCCGAGGCAGTCATGTTTAGAGCAAAGAGAAAAGACTTCAAGAGGGCGGTAAGGGTGACGCTGTCACTGTTTTTTCCTTATTCTTTGGACGGGAGTAAACAATCCTTACTCAGTGCTAAATTCGGAACTGCAACTCCTTCAGCTAGTGCGGGAGATGGAAAGGCAAACAACTTCGAGGTGGGGGCTTGCCCAATTATCCCTCTCGGTTTTATTTGATGTAGTGCAAACTAAGGGACTCATTTCAGAAGCTACCAAGAAGATAAAAAGTCGACACGGCTGCAAATAATCACATGCCATAAAAGGGAAAAAACAATGTGATTTTTTTCTAAAGACATTTTTTTTATATTGAAAAACTTTCAGATTAACATTTCCTTGATATAGTCCACATTCTTATTGGAGTATTAGTTTTGTTTGAATCTGATGTGAAATTCACACCTGTAACTTGCTATCATTTATGGAATACAAAGGGCATTGAGTACATTAATGCCTTACCAACCGGAAAACTATTGATGTGGTTACCCATGTCGCATAAAGTTTCTCTTTTCCTTTTATTAGCAGGGGAATGTGGTGTGTGAATTGATTCAACCCCCCCTGTGATGCAAGATCGTTTGGTATCTGTGGTGGGTAAAACAGGAGTGTTTATGTGTGAATGGTTACAAGATTGCGTAAATCATATCACTAAAGGATGTTTCTTATTCTTAGACTAAGTTTGAGAAAGGAGAGAGAAGCTTTCAGATGATGGAAGGCACTCTCCTATGGGTGTGATATTCAGCTCAGCCTCATTTTCTTTTACAGGTATTTAGAGACCTATAAAATAGTAACACGTGTTAGATGAGATTAAACAGTAGAGTAGAATTGATTACTTCATCTTATGTTATTTTTTTGTTCATCTGTTTTAGAGGTCTCCCTCTCCGCTGTCCCCATCCTTTCCTTCCCTCGCTTAATCCCTCCAACCATCTGTGATATTACAGAGGGTGGGGCGATTGAGAGGTGGACCCACTTGAGCATCGAACCGATCCTGGGAGTTTGGAGTAAAACCTTGACAGACCCACCATGAATTGCAGGCAGCACTGATGGGCCTGCAGGACGGGTATATGGAAATAGGCATCCTGTAGGTTTAACACCACCATCCAGTTTCCGGGGTCAAGGGTAGACAAGACACGAGCCAGTTTGAGTATCTTGAATTTTTCCTTCTGAAGAAAGATTTTGAGAGGACACAAGTCTAAAATAGGACGAAGACTTCTTTCCTTCTTTGGCACCAGAATGTAGCGGGAATAACAAACACAATCTAATTCGGACGCTGGCACCATCTCAATAGCCCTTTGGCCAAAAGGGCTTGACATTCCAGCTGTAAAACGGACAGCTGGTCTTCCGTCAGTCATTGAGAGACTGTGGAAGGTGCGGCAGATTGGCAATGGCCAAGTTGTACCCCTTTCGGACTATCTGGATCCACCTGTCCGATGTTACAGTCTGCCAAACTGGCAAGAATCATTGGATCCTGCCTCCAAACAGGTGACTGTGCTCCTCCAAGGACAAGCTAAAGAGGTTTGGTAGGTGGGGCTGTGTGACGGAGGAGAAGGGGGGAGCATTGGACTGTGTGCCTCACTGACCTTGACTGTGGGAGCGGCAGGCATTGCAGACTAGAACGTGAAACTGCAGGGCACCCTGCTGAGGCTAAATTGGCTGCTGGCATAGGGGACCGCCGACCAAGCCATGAAAGGAATGGTAGGCCTGATGCGGCTGGCATGGCAGGGCAGATAAGCCCAGGGAGCATGCTGTGGCCATGCTCTCTTTGAACATCTCCAAAGCAGAACCTGACTTGACCCCAAAAAAGGGACTACTGTCAAAGGGCATGTCCAAAGATGAGTAGACATCACCTGAAAAACCGTTGACCATGGCCAGGTTTCGTGGCGAATGGTAACGCTGGTGCCAATGGCTTGCCCAATGGAATCTGTGGTATCCAAGTTGCAAGGAATTGTGAACTTGGCTGCGTTACAACCGTCACGCATAGTTTGGGTCAGAACATGTCCCAGATCTTCTGGGACACCTGGGAGGACTTGAGCCACTGAATCCTCAGGGGGGTGGGAATAGCGGCCCAGAAGGCAACTGGCATTCACGGACCTTAGGGCCAAACTGGTGGAAGCAAATACACTCGTCACAAAGACTCGTTTGGACTCCCTATTAGGGGAGGAGTTGGAAAGGAATTCGGGCTCATCTGACTCGTAGACACTTGCACCACCAATCTTTCAGGGGAAGGGGTGCTGAAAGAAAAATGCTGTGTCGCCCAGGGCAGGGGCATCTCTCAATTTGGCAACTGAACGTAGGAACAGAGCATGGTTTGGCCCAGCTCTCCAACAGTATCTGTAAGAGCTTAATTGGAGGGTATGAGGGGCTCAGTAGACGGCTGCCGCGGCTGGAGAACTTCCATCAAGACATTGGTTTTGACCTCTAATGTGGGAAGCTGGAGGTTTTGAACTTCAGCTGTCCACTGCATGACCATGGCAAAAGATGCACTCTCCTCAGTGGCCGGGTCTGGGGGTGAAAGAAACCCTGGATTATGGGGAAGTGTCAAGGCCACTGGATTCTTGAAGGACATCACACCAGTTTTTCTTCATGGTAAGGTTGCGCTATCTCATCACCTGCATCATAATAGTTGTCCGAATCACACCAAATAAGGAATGCAAAGTATAGGTTCTTCCTTGTGGACATAGTAAATCAAGAAGAGGTGATTGTGTTTATTCAGAAATAGAGCTCCGCCTCAGTGGGGGTCATAGCGGCAGCAACTCTGAGTCAGAGAGAAAAATGGGCATCTTGTGCTCCGGTGTTGAGGCTCTGGGAATCAGTAAGGAGCCGGATGAAGAGTAGGTGCAGGAACCGTGGGAGGCGCAGCGGTGGATTCAGAGGGTCCAACTGGCACCGAGGTCAAACCCGCAGGCGGTTTCCCAGATGGAGGGCCTCTCTGCTCCTTGGGGTCCGTAGACACATCAGGAGTCGTTAATGAGCCAAAGAGTAGGACCATGGCCTTGTGCAATCCTTCGATCTGCCTCTGTGTCGCAGACAGCCTCAGAAACCCTGGTTGTGCAGGGACAAGTTGCAACACGGGCTCTGACATTGACTAACTTCAAAAGAGAGATTGAGAGGCATGGTAATGCCTTGCATCTTCTAAGGAGAATGTGAAATGCTGGAAGGGGCTGAGTCCTGCTTGGATTTTTAATATTTTTTCTTCCAACTTACCTTGAAATTTAGGAGCGTGCCAACGATGAACCTCAGGATCCTGTGACTTTTGGACCTGGACTTGGACTGGTCTCGCCGCTAAGCCTTACGTTGCATGTAGCATAGGGTTTCGCCTCACAGTCTCATGTAGCCTTTGGTTTCATCAAAGCGCAGTCACTGCAAGCACCACAGGCAAACATGAGGACCTGTCACAGATATTTGTTTGAGACCATCCTTACAGGGCTTAAAACTTGCTATTTTGAGAGGCAACATCTCCTTTGCGCACACAAAAAAATGTATGTGAATTGTCTGTAAGATATGAGCGGTAGCTCTGGATCCACATCTGCTAGCGCAGAAAAAAAGGAACGGACGTCAGAGTGTGGGAGTGGCATTTGTATAGGCTCTGCATATCATTTCCGGAGTGGAACTGCGTCAGTGCTCATTCATCTACCATCGCGCTGAGGTACCTTCTGGGTCCAGTTTGATCCTGGGGAATATTTAAAAAAGTGAGGAATCTGTGGTAAGTCGTCTCTATCTAGGTTTTATGCTGCAATGTTTTATGTACCTTTGCGACTTTATTTAGCCTTCAATGTCTTCAAATAAGTCTTGAAAATGTAGCCTTAGTTAAGCTATGATGTGGTTACCTACATTTTATAATGTCAGATGTATAGTGATGTAAAGCAATCCAGTTCGCAGTTATTATAACATTGACTATCAATTAAGATCCCACAATGAAGAATTAGAGACCAGCGCAGGCAGTGATAAAACTGAGATCAATATCAATTTTGTTCTGGTCAGTGCCCAGCCAGCCCTGGCTGACAATGGAATTACAACAGTTGAAGATCTTGAGGCGCAGAAAAGGCCTCATGAACCAAGGTATCAAAGATGTGGCCGAGTCCTACAATGGTGTGGTCCTTTGATAATACTACAGACAATGGGTCTGAATCTCCCGATGGGAGATTACTGAAAGGAATGCAGAAACAAGACATTCAATCATTTTTTTTCCAGTCGAGAAGACTTATACCCTGCAAAAAGGTGCTTCCTCTACTCTGCCATCAATACATTTTATAGAGATTATGCAGGAACACATCATACAGATGCACCTGTACCATAATTCCTGGCTCTTCATCAATTAAGGTCTCCAGGCGCACAATATTTGGCCTAATGGAGAATCACTTACATATGCTCCTCCAAATGATCAGTATGTAAACATTAGAAGCTGTGTTTGTGAGGGTCGTCCGCATGAAAAATAAGTGGCACTTTGAAATGAGTTGCCCACAAAACAGATCCAGAAAGCCACTGATGACAGTTGCCAGTACACTTAAAACTTTAACAGCGAGCAGACCCAGTAGCCTGTCAGAGCTTAAACCCCAAAAAATATTTTGAGTAGAAATAGCTTCTATACTCTGCATCTTTAAGCAGCACCAAACAACTCACTCAAAGGGCTCCTTTACTCAAAGTGCATTGAAAATTCTTAGGAGGTTCTTCAGAACACATCCACTCACTGACTAAGACGAACAAGTAAATAAGCGGATATGCTGCTAAAGCATACAAAATCTTATTGCTTTTTGAATTCATACAATGAGGTTCCTTGGCCAGAATTTCGCTATCCACATTTACTTAAAAAAATAACATGTTCAATTTTTACAGTAGAGTGTGAAATTGTTCTGGAATGCAGCTAACATTGTGGCAAAAAAAAAGAAAAATATGAATGATCTGGATTTTATAAAAGAAATTGCTTAAACAATGGGGAAAATATGGGCTTTTGAGGTTGGTTCAGAAAACATGACATGTGCAAGTCACTTCATTCAGAGTTAGGCCAAAAGTGGACAACTTGCTTCTGCCACGAATAGGCCAACAAAGGCATTCCACTCAATCCAACAATGGAAACACACTTTGGTCACAGACTGGCAAAAATGGGCGACTCGCCCCACCAAAATATTGCCCAGATGGGCAAGTTCATTTCAGCTAGATAACCTACAAGGACGCCTTGCAAAGCTGAAATGTGGCAGACCGCCAAAACCAATATGAAGGTGCAGCATGAAAAATCGGTTGCAAGAGTTAGAGCCACTGAAAAAAGCCAATATGTAAAAAGGTCAATTTCAGAAGCTAGAAGTTGTAAAAGATAAAGCAGAAGGAAAACCTGTAGGAGACCAGAGACATCAAAATCGGTAACCTTAAGAAACCAGAGAACGTGCAGCACCAGCAGGACAGGTACACTCATTAAATGAAGAATGTGGAAGCCAAAGTGACCAGAGACTATGCAGCACAAGCATCCCACAAAAGGTGCGTTAACCAACACTGTCCATGAGAAAGATGTCAAAACGAGCAACTTGAAGAAACTAGAATGCAGCATAAGCCACTAGCAGCAACATGGAACCCCGCAGCTCAAACAGCCAAAGAGTTCACAATGTTATGTGAGCAGCTACAGGGCCTAGCAATGATCATGGGATGCCTAAACCAGTACAGCATTGGCATGCACAAGTAGCCAGATAAGTGTAATATGGGCAGCCAGCGGCAATATGGCACACTGAAACATGGGCACTACACAATGATGCTCAACAAGGAGCCTGAGGTGGCATGAAACAAAAGAGCCAGAGGAAAAATGTTAGTGCAGTGTGAGTAACCAACAGCTGCCAGATAGCACAGGCTACATAGTAAACAAGCATTTGCAATGCAACGGTCTCGCCTTTGGGACCTTATAAGTATTTAGCTATGCACCATATTATCCATGGGACCACCTGCACTCACGTTTTAGTTAAAGCCCATTGCTATCAAACACCCCGTCTTGTGAAGCACTAACTCCGGCCGTCAGGCCAACCTATCGCCCACTTTTGCTACTATTGTCCACCTCCCACAAAACATTAGGCCAACCGTCTCTCCTGCTGAAGTCACTTCCCTACCACCATCACCACTTACTACTCCCACACTGCAGTGTTATTATTTTACAAATATAAAGGGCTTTTGTGCAGAGCACATCATGAACTCAGATATCTGAAACTGTTCGCATGTGTGATAATTAAGAAAAAGAAGGATTGGCTAAATTACATTTTTGCCTCGGATCACACAATTTGTAAATAAGGAGGCCATGTTCTTTTGACAGTTTTTCGTTTCACATTGTACAGTTTGGCCACTATATAGGTATCTATTTCTGTCTTCCATCTTCCATCAAAAGTTAATGTTTTGCTTTAAATTCTTGGGGCACAAGTTAGAGCCACATTAAAGTTCATCATGTTTTGGGCTCGCGAGCCCAAGAATACCCCAAGCTGAGCCACAGCCGGCTGGAGCTTTCAGTGGCTTGCCCACAATTAGAGAGAACCGAAGAGGGAATGCATTTCGTACAGTGCATACAAATTGAGAAAACACATGAGCAACCACACAAACAATTGAGTGCACACACACATACGAACACACGCCAGTTACTACCCGAGCGCACATATAAACAGCCATGGATAATCACAGTGAGCAACTGGGCGCACTCTCTCACACACACGCATGCACGCACGCGCACACATATACACACACCCCGCTGCAGGCCCCACACACACTTATTATATACAGAAACACTAATGTACACAAACAGACACACGCACTCACCACTACAGGCCACATGATGGATGCGGAAACAGGTAGAATGGACACGGATCCTGTGATGGAAACGGGACCTGCTGGCATGAGCATGTGACAATGGAAGACAGATGGTGAGATGCGTCTTGGAGACCTTGATAAGTGCAGGTGGCCAGGACAGACCGAGAGAGTCAGTTCTAACTAAAAGGGACTCAGATCCCAGGGTGGACATTGTAGTTTGTGCTGGAGACAGCCAGTGACAAGAGTTGATCGCAGGAGAGGAGCCAGCTGGTAGTCTAACATAGGCTGGGGAATCTGCTTACCTTGGCTGGCTTTACTTACACCGGTCTCTCCAGAACTCAGCAGGATGAACAGTGTGGAGAAACCAGAGACGCCAAGAGCCCCAATAGCAGCCGCAGCAAAGCCCTCTCTCGCAGCAAACACCTCTTTGAAGGTGGCGGTGCTGAGTAATGATCATAATGAGTGTGACGAGCTCCAGGCCGGGTTACACGGCTCCTGGGAGCTGCCTGCGGCGCTGGTGCTTTAGAATAGCACGGATGCGGACGGGGGAGGCGGGACTGCTCCCGTGCTGCTGTCCCCAAGAACTGTTTTATTACTGGACTGTCTCTCCAGTCTCCGGAGATGAGAACCCTCCTGCCTGCTCTCAGTTAAAAACAAGCCGGACATGCGTGTGGTGTTTTGTCGCGCATGCGTACGATGTAAGGCATCGCGCGCATGCGAGACATAGTGCGAATGCACCCACAAATCAAATAGCAAACAAGCACTGAAAATGCAATAGGACGCGTATTTCCGCGAGTCCTATTGCATTTTTAACGGAAGTGCAGACATAAAAGAAGGCATGAACAGGAGGGGGTGGGAAGGTGTTGGTGGTCGAAGAAGTCACGGAGTACGGGAGGGAACGGGGAGAGGCAGGGGAGCAAAACTGTTTATAAAGTAAAGGGGCCGATAGCCTCGGAAGGGTAAAAATGACGACATGCCCGTCAGGAGGCGGGATTACCAAGCCAACCACCAATCAGAATGCTGAAAATATTATGCAAGCCAATCAAAAAAAAGGCTGGAAAGTGGGCGGAGCTTCCCCCACTATACTGTATACACCATGTCTCGACGAGACAGCGCATGCGCTGCCTAGCCGAGACCTAAAAAGGCAAACACCGAACACTGCAGAATTAATAGCAGATGACAGCCAGAGACATGCCTCACAGCACCAGGCACCTTGAGATTCTGCAACATAAGTGCTGCAAAAGCACATAGCACTAACGTCTAGGGACACCACAGTATTAGCGGTCAGGAATACTGTGGAGGTGGCAGTGAAGAGTAAATCAAGAAAGAAAAACATAAGCAGCCTATGGCAAATTATGATGGCAAAGCATTAAGCAGGTCCCAGCAGACGGCAACTCTACAGCAAGAGCACTATCCAGAAGGCACAATAGCAAGAGCATGACATGTGCAGCACTGGATATGTGGAGAAAGGGTGCAGCCTAAAAGATGCCAATAGCTTTGCATTAATTTATCCAACATGTAAAAATGCTTGCAGCCTGCTGCATATTGCGATGGCATGAGAAGCATCTAATTTTAAACCTTTTAAATCAATAGATGAATTTATAATTAATGATATACTTTCAAACAACAGGATTGCTGTATTTCACACCTTCAACTAATACAAAATGAAGTAAAAAACGTAAGTAATATTACAAAGACAAACATGCCCATACAGATTGCTAAACTGCAAAGCCCACCTCATTCCTCGGTTAGAGCCTCTTCCATCCGAGTTGAATCCACCACGCCCTCGTGCTCCCTGTGGCCCACCATAGCTTCCTTCTTCTCCATACCTATTCATGTCACGTCGGTTATCTCCTAAAAAAATAATGATAAATTCCTAAAAGGAAACATGTGACTTTCACACCAAAAAACTAGTTGATTCAGTCATCAGAAAAATGTTGACCAAATGAGTCTCACCCCTGTTATCAATAAAACCACACACACTTTATCCACCTGCTTTAGAGGATGATCCTTACACTGTTCGGTACAGCATTTTATCATTCAGTAAAATAGCAAAGCACAAGCAGTAAAGGTACTCTCCTTCTGTATAACAGGAAGTAACCAGCACGTCACCTGCATCTTTCACCACTCCTGTGGAAACAATTGTAACTAACCTGTAATTGTAGTTCTCCATAGCAAAAGATTACTATTAACTATCTTCTATGGATTCCATTTACCAGTATGTAACCTAGTATAGGATCTTTTATAGGCTCACAGACTTTGAACCGATTGTACAGCACAATAAAAGGCACAAAACGACGTTGATCTAATGGAAACAGGTTTTTCAATACCCCCATCTCACTTGTTTCACCATTAATGTTGACATCTAATACTAATGGATTGTGAGACTATTTTACATGCCTGTTTACACTGAAGCGAGACGACCCATTTTGATCCTCCCTATGCAGACAAGGGTTGCCCATCAGTACAGGCTCAAAATGCTACAAATAGCTGTAGCTTCTTTGTAAGGTTTTTAGTCCGATCAATGGAGTATCACAACAAATGCATATATGCGCATTAGACCTCCGCATTCTCATTTTAAGTAAGAAACAAAAAATGTAAGCTTCATTATCAACAATGAGGAAAGGAGAGGAAACATAGAAAATGCACTGAACTTACTGGATATTGACCTGAGGAACTTATGCAAAACAAAAGATTTGGTTAGGACATCTTGGATATTGCATGCTTACTAGAACGTTATTGGACCCCAAGTTTATGACCCAGTCTAGGGCCTGAAATCGCGGTGGGAAGAAGGCCTGCACAGACCATTTACAGACAAGGAGTGGGAGGCTTTGCTGGAGAGCCCAAAGTGTGTCTCTAGGAACCTGCGTTTCAGGCTAATATATGCTACGTTATGCAAAGGGCGTACCTTACACCGGCTAAAACCAACAAATATTTCACTCGCACTGATTCCGTTTGCCCACGCAGTTGTTTTGAGGACGCTGACTTACTGCACATGCTGTGGGGCTACCAGCGCTTACAGGGATACTGGAGTGCTGTAGTAGAGGCCCTGGCCCAATGAACGGAGCGCACACTCCTTCAAATGGGAGACCTGTATTTTACATCTTTATCGTAGGAGTAAGCGTCATAGGGTGACCTCCTGTTTTATCGACCTAGGAATGGTAGTGGCGAAGCGGATGATCACAAAAAGTTGGAAATCCATCGAGCCCCTTCATGTACTAGCCTGGCAGCGCTTATTACAGGTGTGGGCGAAGGCAACATTGCACCAGGAAGACACATTGGGCCTCCACAAGTTCCCAATTGCAGCAAACTGAGACACAATCCTAAGAGAATTAAAGAAACGATGATGGCCAGGGGAACTTGCTACCGCACAATCTCGTGTAGTTCAGAATATTTTGAAGAGCACAAGGACTAGTCTGCAATTGCCCACCAATTATGGTTTGCCACCATACAACCACAAATAATTAAAACTGAAACATAGGCTTTGAGAGGCAACATAAACAAACTTTCAAATGTTTAAGAGCGCAAATGCTGGACATAAGCACATGAAACGAGAGGAGATCTTTGAGTTTTCGATCCTTTATTGCTGATATTTATAACGATAAGCCAATACAGCCAACGCGTTTCACCCGTGGCGGGCTTCTTCAGGGCATCCAAAAAGGAGAAGAGCTCCTCTGGAAAGTAGTTGTCAATTTCAGTGTAGGTAATGAAGAGAAGAGAACCACAAGCTGTATATGTCGACAATCATACGTCTGGTCCAATGTTTGGCAAAGAGTTTTGAAAAAGTGATGTTCCTCCAGAGGAGAGCCTGTTTTGGCAAGAGTAAAGCCCAAACAGCGCTAATGATGTGGACCCATCATCCACATCCTAGAATGGACCCGTGTCCTTTTCACTTTTTCAAAACTCTTTGCCAAACATTGGACCAGACGTATGATTGTCGACATATACAGCTTGTGGTTCCGGGGTATGGCGGCTTTAGTCACAGGTCTAAGCAGTTGAGATGAACCGTAGGCCACAAAGACTTGTGATTTACGGAATTATTTGGTGTGATGTAAATAGAACTTTAAACATCTCTATGTCCAAAGTGTGCAGAGACTGCTCTGCTGGAGTAGTCGGACTGGGAAGAAAGGTATTGTATTGTATTGTATGCGATATTTATAAAGCGCAGCTATCACCCAACGGGTATCTTGACGCTATAGTACGTGAAGTCAACACTCACAGATGGTAGAGGGTGTGGTTTGACAGTGAATGTCCTCAGACAATAAGAGAGATCAAGTTCTAGGGAACAGCCATGTTTTGACCTTTTTCCTAAACTGTAAAAGGTCATGGGACTGTCTGATTTCAAGTGGAAGTTTATTCCAAAGCTTTGCGGCGGCTGTGCTGAATGCCCTACCTCCTGATTTAGCTCTTCAAATTCTAGGAACTCTCACCAAGTAGGCAGAGGAAGAGCGAAGACACCTCGTCGGAATATACCAGGCAAATTTCTCCTGTAAAGGTTTGGGTCCAATGTCATGAAGGGCTTTAAACACTATGCAAAGAGATTTTGTCAGGGACTGTCCAGGACTATGTCGGGAACACAGTCAGGGACTTGGGCAAGGACTGGGGTACAAAACGTACACAGAGAGAGGAGTACAGCGCTGCCCAGGATCACACAGGAAGTCAGAGGAGAAAAGGGATCCAAAGGGGAAGCCTGTACAAAGGACCAAGACTCAGAAAGGAAGGGCACTCACAAGGCAATTTAGCATTCAGACTAACTACACCCAGGACGGACGTGCAAGACATATATATAATACAACATTAACAATAAAGGGAATGTGGGGTAAAGCACTCAGGAGCTCCACACGGTAAGACTGAAGCTCAGTAAGTTCCTCACCCACAATTGCTGTTACAGATACTGACTGAAAATACCCACATATAGGATATGCATGCAAAGGCAGGGTCTGTGGAGCTGATACCTATGGTGATGTTATAACAGTAACTCAAAGACAATACTCACAGTGAACAAGAAACACCACCTAGGTAGTCAGCTGTGCCCACGGATCCTGGCGATCAAACAGGAACACGCAAGGCAGTAACAGCAAAGGGGTAGAACTAAACACAAGCACAATAGACAAGGAGCTAGCAAGGAGGAGTGCTTAACAGGAAAGGAAGGAAATCACAGGGCACACTTGGCAGAAAGGAGGTAACAAACATACAAGGTAACAGAAGCAAGACAGCAGGAATAGAGAGACAGCAAACTAGAACTGGAACCAAGGAAATGGGAAGACAGGCAGGGACTGGAAAAGGATATACAGAAGAGGAGGCTACAAGGGTATACTAGAATAGTGCAGGTTAAGAAATCAAGAAAAACAGTAGCATAGAAGGCAGAGCTGGGGCAGGAACAAGAACTGAGCTAAAGCTCAGGAGTCTAGGTAGCCCTGCAGGCAGTGCTGGTTCAGGAGCAGGGAATTAGCTACAGCTCAGGAAACAAGGAGTCAAGAGAGCACTGCAATTCAGGAACAAGAAATAGCTGAAGCCCAGGACCAGGAACAGGAGCAAAGAATAACTAGCTCAGGAACCCAGGAAACAAGAGCACTGCAGGCAGTGCTAAATCAGGTACAAGGAATAGCTGAAGCCCAAGAATAGGAACTAATAACCATAGCTCAGGAACTCTGGAAACAAGGTAGCACTGCAGGCAGTGCTAATTCAGGTACAAGGAATAGCTATAGCTCAGGAACTCAGGAAACAAGGTAGCACTGCAGGCAGTGCTAATTCAGGAGAAGGGAAACTGCTGCAGTTCAGGAACAAGGAATACTAAGGCTCAGGGGTCAAGGTAGCACTGTAAGCAGTGCTAATTCAGGAACAAGGAAAACAGCAGCAGGTCAGGAAAAAGGCAGAACTAAAGCTCAGGAAACACTGGAAACAATAGCAAAAGCTCAGGGAGCACTGGAAACAAGGATCGGTCTCACCGGTAAACAGCTACAATGACCAACCCTGGGCTGAAGGGAGCTGGGGCTTAAAAGAGCTCACATTAATCACATGCATCAGGTGTGAGCAGGCTAGCAGCAGCCAGCCACAGGTGAGCTGAATTCCTCCACCCATCCTTGGCCTGCAGGGGTGGAGACTAAGCAGTGAGCAGGGAATTCTGGGTAATGGAGTTTCAGGCATGAGCAGGATGGCTTCCACAAAACCCGGCATGGATTGGGAATGGATGTCAATTCCCAAGTAGTGTCGAAATGGCTGGAAGTCAGTATGTACATGAAGGGGAGGGTCTGGAAGCTTGTTAGAACACTGGGTAGCCCCACAATTCGGCCACCTGGTGGTGGACACGAGAATGCAGGGAGCGAGTCGTGACAGTACCCCCCCTCCAAAGACCGTCTCCCGGAATCTGGAACTGGATTCAACGCCTTTGCTCCTATGAAATAGGTCCATTTCCATCAGAGATGTAGTACAAGATACCAGAGGACTGTGGAAAAAATGTGATGGTCTGGAGGGTAGAATATTAGGCTGTAAATTAACAGGAGTATTGGAGGCAGAACCTGGAGCATCCAAAGCCAGTAACGGGGGCTTAGAACCCCGAATCAAAGGTGTTTGAAGTCCAGATGATGGCAGTCTAGAGTAGCACTCTAGAAACCAAGGCAGATTGACTGTAGGGTCAAAAACAGATAATGGATTGGCATGAGGCACAGAGGTCAAAGGCAAGGTGGCTGAAGTCAAAGGAGGTAACAGGAAGCAGACTTGAAGCTCTGGCCCTGGAGGAAAACATACAGAAGACTCACATGCAGGAGACGCTGGCAGCAGGTATGCAGGAGACCCAGGCCCTGGAGGCTGACATGTTGAGAGTTTTGTCTCTGGTGCTGGAGGTTCAGTCTCTGAATGTATATGTATTGAGACCTCTGAAGGCTGGGAAACTGGAAGCACAGGGTCAAAAAGTTGGCAAAATAAAGGCTCAAGGCAAGAAGGCAGGGAGCCTGGAAGCTCTGGTGCTGGAGGCAGGCGGCCTGGAAGCTCTGGTGCTGGAGGCAGGCGGCCTGGAAGCTCTGGTGCTGGAGGCAGGCGGCCTGGAAGCTCTGGTGCTGGAGGCAGGCGGCCTGGAAGCTCTGGTGCTGGAGGCAGGCGGCCTGGAAGCTCTGGTGCTGGAGGCAGGCGGCCTGGAAGCTCTGGTGCTGGAGGCAGGCGGCCTGGAAGCTCTGGTGCTGGAGGCAGGCGGCCTGGAAGCTCTGGTGCTGGAGGCAGGCGGCCTGGAAGCTCTGGTGCTGGCAGCAGGCGGCCTGGAAGCTCTGGTGCTGGCAGCAGGCGGCCTGGAAGCTCTGGTGCTGGCGGCCTGGAAGCTCTGGTGCTGGCGGCCTGGAAGCTCTGGTGCTGGCGGCCTGGAAGCTCTGGTGCTGGCGGCAGGCGGCCTGGAAGCTCTGGTGCTGGCGGCAGGCGGCCTGGAAGCTCTGGTGCTGGCGGCAGGCGGCCTGGAAGCTCTGGTGCTGGCGGCAGGCGGCCTGGAAGCTCTGGTGCTGGCGGCAGGCGGCCTGGAAGCTCTGGTGCTGGCGGCAGGCGGCCTGGAAGCTCTGGTGCTGGCGGCAGGCGGCCTGGAAGCTCTGGTGCTGGCGGCAGGCGGCCTGGAAGCTCTGGTGCTGGCGGCAGGTGGCCTGGAAGCTCTGGTGCTGGCGGCAGGTGGCCTGGAAGCTCTGGTGCTGGCGGCAGGCGGCCTGGAAGCTCTGGTGCTGGCGGCAGGCGGCCTGGAAGCTCTGGTGCTGGCGGCCTGGAGGTTCTGGCTCTGTAGATATGCTCTTTGGAAGCTCTGGCTCCATTAACAGACTTTTAGGAGGCGCCGGCTCTATAAGCAAATTGGTTGGAGGCTCAGTAGGCAGGCAGGCCAGAGGTGTGGACTCAGTAGGCAGGCAGACTGCAGGCTGAAGTTCCGTAGGTAGGCCGGCTGAGGACTCTGGCTCTGAAGGCAGCGGGCCGGCTGAGGACTCGGGCTCTGAAGGCAGCGGGCCGGCTGAGGACTCGGGCTCTGAAGGCAGCGGGCCGGCTGAGGACTCGGGCTCTGAAGGCAGCGGGCCGGCTGAGGACTCGGGCTCTGAAGGCAGCGGGCCGGCTGAGGACTCGGGCTCTGAAGGCAGCGGGCCGGCTGAGGACTCGGGCTCTGAAGGCAGCGGGCCGGCTGAGGACTCGGGCTCTGAAGGCAGCGGGCCGGCTGAGGACTCGGGCTCTGAAGGCAGCGGGCCGGCTGAGGACTCTGAAGACTCTGCCAGAAGACAAGCTGAAGGCAGAGTGACACATGGTTCATAGACTTTAAGCTCCGGGAATTGTAGTAGCTTGTGAACAGTAGATTTGCTGTTGTCAGTAGTGACATCTTCACAGGTCCTTGTCAGATTAAAACACACGGGAGTACTCTCTTCCAGATGGCTAAGAATAGTGTTTATCTTAGAGTTCCTGATGCTCAGGCTTCTTTCACAATTTGGCAGTTCACACCGCACAGTCAGAGGAAATTGGCCAAAGATTCCTTGGCCATGGGAGATCTTTTCATTTCCTTCTGCATTACAAGGTGGTACAGATGCAACAGAGCATAGAGTACTATAATTTCCTGACTTTTCAATATGTGGTGTGCTTGAAGGCAAAACAGCAAAGAAGGGGTCAGGATTTTGTTTCTTCTTAGCAAGGAGGTTGACTTCAGTTGCAGCAGTTAAATCAAGAGCGTGGTCTGAGTCACAGGACATTGTCACATCAGGGAATATGTGGGTCAATGGTTCAGGTTTTGTCTGTATGTCAATGGCCTGTCTATGGGTTATTTCTGAGATAGAACTGACCTCACTACCAGGAAAAGAAAGCAAAGAGATGTTCTGTGTCTTGCCTGGAATGTGGGGTTCCTCAAAACTGGAGGGACACATCTCAGATGTAGCACCTAGATGTAATTTAGCAGTAGAAGACAAAACAGAGGAGTTAGTAAATTCAGAATTCAAACAAATACTTTCCTTAACTGCACTTTGAGACACAGTACTATGGCTATTCTGAGGGGAATCTGAGTGATCAGCCACAGTATTATTTACACAATAACTGGACCAGCTCTGAGGGGCCCGCAAAATAGTGCGCAAGGTTTCATTCTCCATTTCTAAGGAGGCTAACATAGAGGTGGAAAAGTTGTTTTCTACAGGGGTTTTAGATTCCCACTTGAACTCTGGGTTATAAGTTTTTAACAGAGTCTGAAATATTTGATTCTCTAGTTGTAATTCAAGAATCTTAGACGTACTTGTATCCTGTGAAGACTGCAAATCTTTCTCTAAAAGGACAGTGGTAGACTTGGCAACTTCACAACAAGCAACAGAGCTATACCTTGGATTTTGTTCAAAGTTGCTATTAGCCACCTGTGTTCTAGTAGGTCTTCTCTCTCTTTTGTTAAACTGATTATTGTTTAACTTGAATGTGGTATCGAACAAGGTCCCTTTAGTATCCGAACTGAGATCTTCACTGGACTACAAGACTGGGTAACATTATCTGAATGGAAAACAGAGGTTATGAAATGCACCTGCTCTTTCTTTGGTTGTGTGATTGAATATTGTATTTTATAACCACTTGCAGCAGACATGCTAGAATCAGAATTCTTGTTCAGCAAACTGAGTAAGGTAGTATTCTCCTTATGCAATGCTGACTCAGACATTGAATCTGGTTCAGAACAGAAGATTAAGTCCGGATCTGGCAAAGAGGAGTTTGAGAGCCAATGAGTAAAATATTCAGAACGTAAATGTCCATTTTTCATAAGAGGATTCATTGTTTCAGGACTAGGGTGAACAAACTGTAAAGTAGACACTAAATGCTTCTCGTTGTTGGGCACTGGGGAATTGCCCTGCACAAACCTAAATAGTGTACTGGTGTGTTTCTTTCTTAAACCTCTCATTAGGACACACCTTCAATAATTTCACACACAAATGTAACAGAAAAATGGTAGCTAACTGAACGCAAAGAAACCTCACAAGTGACCCTGGGAATGTGGGTTGGTCATTCTGTCAGGGACTGTCCAGGACTATGTCGGGAACACAGTCAGGGACTTGGGCAAGGACTGGGAATGGGGTACAAAACGTACACAGAGAGAGGAGTACAGCGCTGCCCAGGATCACACAGGAAGTCAGAGGAGAAAAGGGATCCAAAGGGGAAGCCTGTACAAAGGACCAAGACTCAGAAAGGAAGGGCACTCACAAGGCAATTTAGCATTCAGACTAACTACACCCAGGACGGACGTGCAAGACATATATATAATACAACATTAACAATAAAGGGAATGTGGGGTAAAGCACTCAGGAGCTCCACACGGTAAGACTGAAGCTCAGTAAGTTCCTCACCCACAATTGCTGTTACAGATACTGACTGAAAATACCCACATATAGGATTTGCATGCAAAGGCAGGGTCTGTGGAGCTGATACCTATGGTGATGTTATAACAGTAACTCAAAGACAATACTCACAGTGAACAAGAAACACCACCTAGGTAGTCAGCTGTGCCCACGGATCCTGGCGATCAAACAGGAACACGCAAGGCAGTAACAGCAAAGGGGTAGAACTAAACACAAGCACAATAGACAAGGAGCTAGCAAGGAGGAGTGCTTAACAGGAAAGGAAGGAAATCACAGGGCACACTTGGCAGAAAGCAGGTAACAAACATACAAGGTAACAGAAGCAAGACAGCAGGAATAGAGAGACAGCAAACTAGAACTGGAACCAAGGAAATGGGAAGACAGGCAGGGACTGGAAAAGGATATACAGAAGAGGAGGCTACAAGGGTATACTAGAATAGTGCAGGTTAAGAAATCAAGAAAACAGTAGCATAGAAGGCAGAGCTGGGGCAGGAACAAGAACTGAGCTAAAGCTCAGGAGTCTAGGTAGCCCTGCAGGCAGTGCTGGTTCAGGAGCAGGGAATTAGCTACAGCTCAGGAAACAAGGAGTCAAGAGAGCACTGCAAGCAATGCAATTCAGGAACAAGAAATAGCTGAAGCCCAGGACCAGGAACAGGAGCAAAGAATAACTAGCTCAGGAACTCAGGAAACAAGAGCACTGCAGGCAGTGCTAAATCAGGTACAAGGAATAGCTGAAGCCCAGGAATAGGAACTAATAACCATAGCTCAGGAACTCTGGAAACAAGGTAGCACTGCTAATTCAGGTACAAGGAATAGCTATAGCTCAGGAACTCAGGAAACAAGGTAGCACTGCAGGCAGTGCTAATTCAGGTACAAGGAATAGCTATAGCTCAGGAACTCAGGAAACAAGGTAGCACTGCAGGCAGTGCTAATTCAGGAACAAGGAATAGCTATAGCTCAGGAACTCAGGAAACAAGGTAGCACTGCAGGCAGTGCTAATTCAGGAGAAGGGAAACTGCTGCAGTTCAGGAACAAGGAATACTAAGGCTCAGGGGTCAAGGTAGCACTGTAAGCAGTGCTAATTCAGGAACAAGGAAAACAGCAGCAGGTCAGGAAAAAGGCAGAACTAAAGCTCAGGAAACACTGGAAACAATAGCAAAAGCTCAGGGAGCACTGGAAACAAGGATCGGTCTCACCGGTAAACAGCTACAATGACCAACCCTTGGCTGAAGGGAGCTGGGGCTTAAAAGAGCTCACATTAATCACATGCATCAGGTGTGAGCAGGCTAGCAGCAGCCAGCCACAGGTGAGCTGAATTCCTCCACCCATCCTTGGCCTGCAGGGGTGGAGACTAAGCAGTGAGCAGGGAATTCTGGGTAATGGAGTTTCAGGCATGAGCAGGATGGCTTCCACAAAACCCGGCATGGATTGGGAATGGATGTCAATTCCCAAGTAGTGTCGAAATGGCTGGAAGTCAGTATGTACATGAAGGGAGTGTCTGGAAGCTTGTTAGAACACTGGGTAGCCCCACAATTCGGCCCCCTGGTGGTGGACACGAGAATGCAGGGAGCGAGTCGTGACAGATTTAAACTGAGTTCTTTGCAATATTGGGAGCCAATGCAGCTCTGCAAGGGCCAAAGAGCCCGAAGAGCGTCGTGGCTTCATTAAAGCCAGTTTAGCCACCGAGGTTTGGACTCTTTGAAGACGTTCAATCAGGAATTTCGGAGACTCCAGTAGTAGGGCATTACAATAATCCAACCTGCTGAGGATGATACTTCCAACTACCAAGGCTCTAGCCGTGTTGGGCAGCAGCGGGAGGATCTTCCTCAGTGCTCTGATAAGGGAGAAACAACTCCCCACCAATTTATTTACTTGTACTTCCAAATTCAGATTGGCATCGAGCATAACTCCCAAATTACGTACTGATTTAGCAGGAACCAGAGTGGAGGTTGTTGAAGAAGGCCAAAAATTGTCAGGAAATGGGGAGGGAACTTTCCGCACAGTATAAGACTTCTGTCTTATCCGAGTTAAATTGTAGGGAGTTTGCTCTTAACCAAAGAGCAGTATCCTGCATGCAGGCATGGAATGTCTCTAGAGATATAGACTGACTTACCTCCAAGGAGAAAAAAAGCTGAGTTTCATCAGCGTAATTCACCAATTTCACGCCATGCGCCTTTATGATATCAATCAGTGGTCTCATATAGATGTTAAACAAAATGGGGCTGATTGCAGATCCTTGAGGAACACCATGATGAATGTTGGAAAACTCTGATTGATACGGAGGGAGGGAAACCGCCTGACACCTACCGGATAAGTAGGAACGAAACCAATCTAGAGCCGTGCCCGATACCCCGACCTCTTCAAGTCTGGTCAACAAGATGTCATGGTTGACCGTGTCGAAGGCGGCAGACAGGTCAAGCAAAATGAGAATGCCAGATTGTCCCCTGTCCGCACGCAATCGAAGATCGTCCAACACGGTCACCAGTGCAGTCTCAGTTCCATGTCCAGGGCGAAAGCCAAACTGCACATCATCTAGCCTGGTGTTGGATTCTAGGAACTGGGACAAGGTCTTGCTGACCAGTCGCTCAATGATCTTGACCGGATAAGGTAAAAGAGAGATAGGTCTGTAGTTACTAGCGCAAGTAGGATCAAGTGTCACTTTTTTCAAAAGTGGAGTAACTACAGCCTGTTTCCAACAGGCTGGTACTGATCCAGAAATCAAAGAGCTATTGCAGATCTGCCGGAGAGTGGGGAATAGTTCAGAGACAGAAATTCCTTCCAGATTTTATGTGGGAGAGGGTCTAAAGGAGAGCCTGATGACACACCCAAGGCGATTCTGTTAAAATTCTCCTCAGTGGGTGGCTCAAAATGGTTCAGAGAGGTCAAGGTACTAATCTCTGCCCCATTCTCCTTCCCTATACCTCGTGTCCTATCAATTCTACTAGTAGGACCCTCCTTCCCAGTAAGATTGTCCATCTTCAATCCATCAATGATATTACTTATTTTCTCCATAAAGAAGGTCACTAAACTGTTACAGAGAGCTTGGGTTGGTAAGATCTTAGTTTGCGCACATTCAGGAGTAGCAATATCATTCACTATTTTAAAACTACTTCTGGTGTTGTTTTTAGAGTTCAAGATAATGTCTGCAAAGTATTCTGATTTTGCTAAACAAATTCCCTTCCTATAATACACTATTGTAGCCTTCCATGCAGATTTGTCCTCATCAGTATATAGCTTCCTCCATTTCCTCTCTGCCTGCCTACAGTTCAGTTTTAGAGATTTAAGATGTTCATTATACCAGCAAGCTGACGGTCTGCCAGTCTTCTTACAGTTTTTAATGGGAGCGACCTGATCAAGCCTAAACTTAATCTGATCACAAAAATCTGCATAATTATCTTCCACTCGCTTCCCATTGTTAAAATCCTCTTCAAAGGAAAAGATCGAAGCTGATGCGGTCTTTCCCTTTAGAAGTCCCTTCCAGTCTCTACTCCTGAACTTCCTTGTCTCGCTAGAGGCCGACAGCACCTTCCTAGGCTTATGTATCTGAAACTTGACCAAGTGGTGATCGGACCAGCCGACCGGAGAAATTTCTACTGCTCCCAAGGCCTGTTCCTTGGAGAAAACCAAGTCTAGGATATTCCCCCCCTTATGAGTAGCCTCTGTGATCCATTGGCGCAGGTTCAGGCTCTCACAAGAGTGGAGGAGATTATTGTATCCTGAATCCAGGTTTCCATTAAGCCATAAATTAAAATCACCCATGATAAGCAGTTTAGAATGAGTGAGGGCCATGTTACAAATGACATCTATCAGTCCCTGCATATGTAAGGAGCTAATTACTCCCGGAGGTCTATAGCAAATTATGCCCGCCAATAGGTGTCCTTTTGGGTCTTTAAGTGAAAATCCCAAGAGTTCAAAACCCTCTACCTCATCAATATCCATTTGGGCGAAGTCCCATGTCTCCTTAAAAATAATCCCTACCCCACCTCCTCGACCTCCAACTCGTGGTTTATGTAAGACTTTGTAGCCTGAAGGACAAGCCATTCCTGGTTCTAGATCAGATCCAGGGTGTGTCCAAGTTTCAGTCATGAAGAGGGCATCTAAGCAGTGATTTTCCAGTAACAACTGGATCTCCACATAATGTTTAGGTAAAGATCTGACATTAAGCAACCCTCCTACCAGGACATCTCCTCTGACAAAGTCAGACTCTAGACCAGCAGTTTCCTCAAATCTAAACATGCCAGCCCTGTCGCCCATGGTCTTACCTATCTCTCGTAGTGCCTCGCTAGTATAACAGATCTTCTTGTAGGCTCCCTTCCCTTCCTCAAAACGGGCAGCATGGCTGGCGCTGAGCACGGCCGGTGCGCGGACGGGCGCACACGGGCTTGCCTTAGGCGCGCCAGCAGCGCGTCCGCTGCGCGGCCACGCCAGCGTGCTGCTTAAGTAGGTTTAGGCGAAAAGACTAGAAGGCTGACCAAACAAAAATGGCGGGTCCGCTCTTACATGCGGACACCGCAAGGTCAGTCAAAACTTACACGTTCCAGGCAGGAGTGCAAGCAATACTAAAAATTCAATAAAAACACAAGATACTTTTCTAAAACAAGAATTTGTTCCCTAACAGTGTGCAAATGCGCAGAATAACAGTCACCACCACCCCACAGTTTGATTCACATAGGATAATTGGTTTGTTCAGATGAAACTGTGTGGGCACCTTTGTTATGAACTTTGGGTTCGTCCTAAGGATGACTGTGACCTCTGTAAATCAGAGAAAAGGCTCCCGGATAGTAAATGCCTGAATCTCACTTCCCCTTCTAGCGGATTTCAAAGCTAGAAAAGTGGCTACCTTCCACGTGAGAAATTTGAGGTCTGATTTATGAATTGGTTCAAACAGTGGTTTAATGAGTTGAGAAAGGACAATATTAAGATGCCACTCAGGTGGGGGAGGTCACACCGGAAAAAAAACTTGGAAAAGGACTTTCATGAACTGTTTTATTATCCTGTGGAGCACAGGGATGGAACGTGAGGGGACCGTCTATATCTAGATATTGCTGCAAGAGGCACCCTACCAGGTGCATGTATTACACATGAACGAGCCAGAGAAAGCAGATATTGCAAGATTTGCTCCGGAGTTGCTGCGAGCAGGTGTAAATTGTGTTGCTGGCACCATAAACAGAGCCTTTTCCTCTTTAGTCTGTAGGTTTTATTTGTGGTTTGTGCTCTAGCACTTGCCAAAATGTCTTTGTAATCCTGGGGAATGCTTAGGTGATGGAATTCAGGAGCCATGCGTATAATCGGAGAGAGCATGGATCCGGGTGCAGGACTTGGCCCTGGTTCATTGTGAGGAGTGTTGGTTTGGTCGGTAGTGGTACTAGTCTGGGTTCTGACATTAAGAGGAGTTGGGTGAACCAGTACTGCCTGGGCCACCGGGGAGCAATTAAGATTGGTCGGCATCTCTCCAACCTCATCTTGCTGAGAACCCTCAGGATCATGGGGGAGGGGGGAAAAGCGTTCGCTTAAATCCCACACCATCTTATCAAAAATGAATTCCCCCATGATCCCGGGAGCAGTTACCGACTGGCGGCGTAAAACCGGCATTTGTTGTTGTGGTTAATGGCGAAGAGATCCAGATGCGGTTCGAGCCAAAGGTGAAAGATCTTGTCCAACTCCTGCTGGTCTAGTTCCCAATTCGTGGGAACTTTCTAAGGATCTGCTGAGGGTATCCGCTAGAGTACTGTTCGTTCCTGCAACATACTCCGCCTTGAGTGTGATGTTGTGAACGGGGAGCCACTCCTACAATCTCCCAGCCTGCAAGGAAAGAGGAAGGGATCTCGTCCCTCCCTGCTTGTTGACATAATGCACGCTGGTCGTGCTGTCGGTCCGAATCAGCACTGACGAGCCTTGAATGCTAAGGCAAGAAAGTTTGGAGAGTGAGGAAAATGGCCTTGAGCTCTAGACTGTTTATATACATGGATTTTTGGTATGCAGATAAGTGAAGACGGGGGAGGAAGGTTGTGAATCCCTTGGAGGATTCTTTGGAGGTGTCTGAATGAACTTGAGCGTATGACCATAGGTAAGGAGATCTAGTACCCACTTGTCCTTTGTAATCTGTCTCCATTGGAGGAGATGACTTGTCATGTTCGTACCCACAGGGACGGGTGAAGGGATAGTAGCTGGCATGGAATCACGGTCATTGTTTTCGTGTGACGTCTCTTGACTGTGCATGTTGTTTGTGCATATTTGATTGTTTTGAGTCAGCGGCAGAAGTTGGATGGCGGTATTGCTGCTTTTGATATGGAGGCTTATATTGGGACTGGTAGGACTGATATTGGTGGTATCGCTGAGATGCTCCTCTGTTGGAAGAAAACCACTTGCTTCGAGCTCCTTGAAAAGGAAATTTGCAATATTGTTATGTGCGTAGGGATTTAGCCGTGTCAGTTTTGATGGCCAAAAGGGCGTCAATGTGTTTGCCAAATAATGTATCATCATCGTATGGCATATCCAATATTTTAGACTGGACCTCTGGTGTGAATGATGTTGACTTTAATCAACCTTGCCGCCGCAAAACAGTCGCTCCTGCCAACTGACGAAAACCAGCGGAAGCAATGTCCATTGCACAATCAATGATTTCAGATGATGTGCGCTCCCCTTCCTGTAATATCTTTCTTGCTTCCAATCTTATCTTCTGGCACCAGGTCTAATAATAACCCTATATCAGATATTTGTCTATCGTAGCGGCCTAGGATAGCTAAAGAATTAGCCGCATGAATAGACAGGGCAGACATTGAAGAGAACCGTTTCCCGAATTCTAATTTTCTGCCATTTTTATCGGGAGGCTCGAATATTGGTGCGAAAGGATTTTTGGATCGGCGCTGTGCCACTTGCAAGACCACTGAATCAGCCTTGGGGTGGCCCATGAAACAGGTAGGAGAGTCGTCAGGGGCTTTATAATTTTTATCAATATGTGGTACCACGGCTGCTATAGTAGCGGGGTTCTCATGAGCTTGAGGCCTTCGTCCCAGTTATGATCTACTATAAGGATGGCTCTGATTGATTTGCATGCCTGCTCCTTAAAATCATATAAAAAGCAATCGGATTGCTTCAATGACATAGGGAGTTCGACTCGTGGGGCAGCTCTTTCCGTTAAATTATGGAAATACCCAATGTCCTCAGGCGGGGAATCCAATGAGTGCGCAGGTGGTGGTAACGGCGTAGGTATCACAATCATCCCACTCATTTAGAGATGGATGGGTGTCATGTATCTCGCCCTCTTCCCTCTCATCGTCAGAGGAGGATGAAGATGGACAATCTCAGGGAGGGAGAGGAATAGTAGAAGAAGGTGGCATCCTGGGTGTTGGAGGGGGTCTAAGTAGAGTAGATGGATTGGGCAGTGGCGGAGGAACTTGTGAATCTTGTGCAGGATCCGAAAATCTTTTGCAACAGTCCTGCAACATCGCCTGCAAGTCCTGCGCCAAAGAAACAGGCATTTGTACTTGCGGTGGAGGAAGCAGATGTTCCGGGATGTAAGAATAATGGCGTCTAACATTATAATAACGTACATAGTAAGAGTCTTCCTCGTCATCTGCTTCCTGATATTTTACTCTTAATTCCAATGGGCTATGCGCAGCCCCAAAAGGTCCCTCATCATCTGAGTCATCCAGTTCATCGAATAAATGGCGCGCAGGAAAGGGAGACACTTTGCTGGGGGAAGTGTCATGAAGCTTCAGAATTGCTGCTGAAGCTTTCATTCCCGTCGACAACATCAGCGCTGAGGGAATGAGTGTCTATGGACGGTGGCTTAGACGGCTTCGCAGATGAGGCATCGACGTCGACGGTTTCTTTGACAATGTGTCCGACGACAACAGCTTCGTCGACGGTGGGGTAGACGAGTCCATCGGCGATGGGAATGGTAGCGTCGATGGCTTGATCGTCAATGGTGGAACCAACTTCAGAGCTGTCGGCCACGAGATGACAGCAGACGGAATAGGTGCCGTTATGGACATCGAGGATTACATTTGTGCTGTCGACAGCGCAGAGGATGTCACTGTAATCATGGTCGACGTAGTGCCTGTCAATGATGGAGACGTCGATGAGGGCATCTTCGTCTATGGCACCTTCTGTACCTTGTATTTCAACGTTGACGACTCTGAGGAAGTCTAATAGCACTTTGAAGACTTGGCAGGGAGGTTGTTGGCTCTGAAGAGACATTGTTTGAGGAGATTTTATGAGTTTTGTGCTTTTTATAAATTATTTTTAAAGACCCTTGATGTTTGGTCTTTTGAATCTTTCTGCTGCCCTCAGAGGTTTCCTGATCGTGGGAACTGTCCCTCTTTTGAGGTTTGGTAGAAGAGTCACTGCCCTCACCTGAAGGGACAGATTTTTACCCCTGGAGCCATAACAAAAGCCTTGCCTTACTGTCTCGCAGTGTTTCTGATGAAAAGGTGCGACACACTCTACAATCCTTACCAGCATGATGAGGATGAAGACAAAGGCATTCTTTATGCGGGTCGTCCACATACAATCTCTTCTTCCCACAGGATTTGCAGGATCTGACGAGTGCGTTTTTAGAAGAATCAGAGATGTTTAAGTTTGAAACAGCTGAAGTGAAGAAAAAACTGAGCAGAGCTCAGGGAGACTTCCTTCCACGACGTGCGGTAGAAAATCTGAGAAAAACAGTCTCTGTTGGGAAGGTTCTAGAGTGTGGTGTTGCCTGATTGTTCATAGTTCAAGTTTGGTTCTTTTTTTTTTATAAAGGACATAGATAGGCTACAAAACGAACCTTCTATTACAATTATAGCCTATTGCAAAACTACTTACTGCTTTGTTAATATACAGTGGGACTCCCACTTCGACGACGGGGAATGATTCATTATGTGAGTCTATAAAAGATCCAATACTAGATGATTTCAAACTACCTCCAACAACACTGAAGTAACTTACATGGGGATTATGCTGGTGATTCCGAATACCAGATTTGAGGTTAAAGTGAAAAAGGTGCAGGAACTGAACAATATTCGTGAAGTTGCATCTAAAGTGTCTGACCTGATCAGATTAGACAACATAAACCCTTCCAATAGTTTGAAACAGTGCCATTTTGCCCACTGTATACCTTGAGATCAAACAAGAGAATGTTGGAAGATTTAGCCAGAGCATCGAAATTGCATTTGATGGAATTTGCAGCTTTTCACAAAGGGAAGAATAAAAGTGGTTGTATTTGCAGTTTCTGAGGTCAGTGATGTAATCCCTTAAGATTTTGCAGTGAAGTAAGTAATCAGTCTACCTGTAACAAGCCATGTTGGAGAATCAAATTGGGAGGTACTATGCTAATAGCGATAGGAAAGTAGCAAAATACTTTTAGTTGTGTAAGATGCACCGAAGAAGAAAAACTTTTGCAGAAAATAAACTTTTTATGTTCCCAAACATGAGCAGACACACAACTTAATGTCATATCTGACTGTTTGAAGGTAAAATTGAGGTCTCAACCAGGGAGCCAGTCTGAGCTTAGTGCATGCCAGTAAGACTTGTGTCCTCTGAGAAACTGAAGAAACCTGGTTGCTTATGGAGAAGATGCTGAAAGAAAGGTGCTCTGACAGCATGACAGATCTGTGGTTACTTCTGCTTGTTACTTGCCCAAGATAAACACTGGAACCTAGCCCACTGTTTGCTATTGCGGGATGTTTAAAAAGCAAAAGACATTTAGGGCTTTGAGTTAAGGGTGGAAGAGATCAGCACCGAATATAATTACTGGGATATTCCACCTTATTCCCTCTCCCTATTTGGTCTCAGATTGCTGGATGGTCAAAGGAAGAAGGCTTGTGCTTGGTGACACGGTGACAGCTTAGGCAGAGGGCTCCACTGCGACTGCACGCAACAGAACAAAAATAGACATAGCAATTTCAAAGGAAAACGCTGATGCATATTTGGGGTCGAGTGCAGGAGTAGAGATCATTTTGCAGGTGCAGACAGGTTTTTGTCACAGGCCACTTGCTCGCAGCTGCTCCTACAAAGTCCCATGTTGTCTGTAATTCAGCAGGAAGTGGAAGCACACTTGACGTAATTTACAGAGGCGCAGACAAAGGGGTGTCTGAGGCAGAGATGTGGTGCAGCACAAAATAAAGAGGGACAATAAAAAAGGAAACTAAACATTTTCAATGATGCTGCTGGTTTCCTAAAAGGATCAGTGCCATTTTCAACATCAAAAAGGCAGCAGCATATCTCGCTATACAACCCAGTTGCATTGTCCTTGTCCTTAAAAAAGGTCTATGAAAGATTAAAGTCACTTTTTTCTCTACTATTAACATGGTTACATCAAATTGGCTATTTTTCAGTGAAAAGGAAAACAATATTCAGCCATTAAAGCAAGCCTATTTGGATACCTATCCTTTGGAAAAAACACTTTACAAATTTGTAGGTTTATATTTTGAGAATTAATCAGGGAAGGAGAACTACTTGATTCTAATGACCATCAATATCAACTATAATAAGAAAAGAAATATATCCATGGCCAGTTCCAACAGTCTTGAAACCAAAGACATCAGAGATCATAACAGTCAGACGTCTATCAAATACAATGTTCTTTGTAGCATCATTCGCCAGCACCCCATGAAAGATAGTAATGTTGTCCAACAGTGAGATAGGGTAACCTCGAGAGATACAATCTCGAAGATGGCTCCATTAGTGCGTTCGTTCAGGAAGCGGATATAGGGTTGTATTTTGAATTTGCACTTCCTAAACATTTCATGAGGAGGTGGCCTAATCTTCCTCTAATAAGAGCTTCAAGGTCTAGGTTTTGTGAAATCCTCTTCCTGCAGCACTTAGTGCTAGGAAGGATGAATAAGAGCTAGCTTTTTTTTATCCTTCACATGGAACACAATAAAATTTTGTGTCTACCGGGTAATGTCCCTTCCCCTACACCATATTTTCAAGACCATCTAAAAGAATTGCCATAATGTCCAGTATTTCACCATAGAAAAGAGTACAGGGCACTAACGTATTGATGTCAAGTCCTTTGACAGAGAGAGATTGTGAACAGTCAGAATGTCTTGGCTAAATTGACTTCACCACTATTGCAGGGCAGGAAGCCAGTCAAAAACATCAAAGTAACTCGCCTTTCGCTTGAAGAACAAGTCCAGGACAGGCAATTGTACCTCCAAAGAAATAGGGAGATCCTTTGATTAAGTAAAAAAGTAAAAACACTTTTAAAAGTTCTCTTTTTAAGGTTTTATTCCTACAACACGTTCAATTGCTGCAATGATGACAATAACAAAGGAGCCATGAATTGCTTGTTTTACCTTGGGAAGAGTGACTGTAGTTTTCCTTCTGTGACTGATAGGCAGGAGGCTTTTGTCCAGGTGAATTTTGATGCTGGCCGTAGTTTGATTGCTGCCGTAGTTTGATTGCTGGCCATACGAACCTTTCGTCCAGGGACACAGGAGTGAAACTGGGTTAGTGTGTTTATAATGCAACAGGAATGCAAAACCAAAGCTAGCATGCCTTATGCAATAACAGGAATAAGGAACAATGGCATCCACTGTGTTTCTGGTAAACCTAGTTCTTGCTCTCCCTCCTCCATACCTGATTGAGAATGCCTAAACAGTGTTCTCCTACAAGTGTGCACGTAAGCTGTCCTGTTTTCGGTGTTTTTTTTTTTGTGGGCATCAGTGGTGTTTTCAGAACCTTTTGTCAAATAAGTGCTTATCAATATTTATTCAGCATCCTAACCCCCACAAAATAAACAAAAAAACTATCTTTATCCAGTGTTTAGAAAGGAAAATGCTACTTAACAGTATGCATCTGTTCTTGGCATGTAGAGCTGTAGAGTTGTATACTTTAGCATAGATCGCCATCTGGTGTTGGGCTCGGATGTTTGCACTTTGTTTTTGTCGAAGAAGTCTTTGTAGTCACGGGATAGGTGACTCCTCCTTATGATGATAGTGCGCATGGGCATCGACTCCATCTTCAGATTGTTTTTCGCCATGAAGGGTGATGATGGAGTTAGTAAGAGTTAGAAAGGGATGTCCATGTGATGTATCTAAATAAGTTAATACTGCATCAGATAAAGGTACCCGGGGAGGTGGGTGGGCGTATACAACTCTACAGCTCTACATGCCAAGAACAGATGCATACTGGTAAGTAGCATTTTCCGTTCGAGGCATATGAGCTGTAGATTGTATACTTTAGCATAGACTATAAAGCAGTTTTTCCTCCCTAGCGGTGGCAACCTGTATCCGTTGCAGTTTGAAAAAGTGTTCTTAATACAGCCTGGCCCACAGTAGCCTGTTGCTTTGCTTGCACATCTACACAATAGTGTTTAGTGAAAGTATGCGGTGTAGACCAAGTTGCTGCTTTGCAGATGTCATCTAGGGAATGTTTCCCAAAAATGCCATAGAAGCCCCAAGTTTGCGTGTGGAATGAGCTCTAGGGGGAATAGTTAATGTGCGTTTAGCTTTGAGATAGCATATCTGGATGCATTTAACAATCCACCTTGCAATTCCTGTTTTTGAAATGGGATTGCCTTTGTGAGGTGGGGAGAAGGCTACAAAAAGTTGTTTTGTTTTTCTAAAACTTTTAGTTCTTTCGATGTAGTAGAGTATCGCTCTTTTAACGTCCAGCGTGTGGCGAGTGCGTTCTGCCACTGAGTCTGGTTGAGGGAAAAATACTGGAAGTTCAACCGACTGATTAAGGTGAAAAGTAGATACCACTTTAGGCAGAAATTTTGGATTAGGCCTAAGAACCACTTTACTATGGTGTATTTGTAGAAATGGTTCTTGTATGGTTAATGCCTGGAGTTCACTAACTCTCCTAAGTGATGTGATAGCTACCAGGAAGGTTACTTTCCAAGTAAGGAACTGTAATTCACATTTGTGCAGAGGTTCAAATGGGGAACCCATGAGTCTGGTGAGGACTATATTGAGATTCCATACCGGAGAAGGTGGAACTCTAGGTGGAATTATTCTTTTAAGTCCTTCCATAAACGCTTTAATAGCGGGTACTCGAAACAACGACAAATGTTGTCTGTTTTGGAGGTAAGCAGCAATTGCAGCAAGATGTAGCCGTATAGATGTATATGCTAGATTACATTGTTGTAGATGCAAAAGATAACAGATAATATTTTGGATGGAAGCATCTAGTGGATCGATTGTTATTTGTACAATAAATGACAAATCGCTTCCACTTTGCTGCATAGCATGCTCTAGTAGTAGGACGTCTAGCCTCTTTAATGATATTCATGCAGTCTGGCGGGAGATTAAGGTAGCCAAACTCTAGGACTTCAGGAGCCAGATCGCAAGATTGAGTTGATTGGGATCTGGATGCCTCATCTCTCCATGGTTCTGAGTGAGGAACTTGGGGGAGCTTTTGATGAGGCACTACTGAAAGTTCCAACAGGGTTGTGAACCATGGTTGGGGTGCCCATGTTGGAGCAACTAGGATCATTGTGAGGGAGTATTGTTGGAGCTTCCGAACCAGTAACAGAATGAGCGGGAGAGGCGGAAAAGCGTATGCAAATCTGCCTGACCAGTTCATCCATAGCGCATTGCCTTTGGACAATGGGTGTGGATATCTGGAGGCGAAGCTTGGGCATTTTGCGTTTTGGTGTGTGGCGAACAGATCTATATCTGGATGACCCCACATGCGAAAGAATGGAAGAAGAACTTGAGGATGAAGTTCCCATTCATGGATCTGCTGTGTTTGACGACTGAGCAGATCCGCGATCTGATTGTGTACTCCTGGAAGATGTTCTGCGAAATGTCTCCATATGCTTTGCGCTAGTTGCGAAAGCTGAAGAGTGTGTCCCCCCCCTGTTTTTGTATGTAATACATTGCTGTCATGTTGTCCGTACGGATCAAGCCAGCTTTGGAAAGGTTTTGTGTGTTCCACCACTGCAGAGAGCGATGCGTGCGGCTGTCTACCAATACCAGATCTGTTAACTGACCTTGAGCTTGGTTCCACTGATGTGCTAAACATTCTTGTAAGGGACGTATCTGAAGTCTTGCATAAGGAACGATGAGGATGCAAGAGGCCATCATCCCTATTAGCTGCATGAACACTCGAGCTGGAAGGGAGTGTTGCAGTTGAAATTTTGATATGAGAGCTTGCATGCTGGCTATCCTGACTGGATTGGGGTATGCAAGGGCTTTCGAGGTATCTATTGTGGCACTTAGATACTGAAGTAGGTGGGACGGTTGAAGGTGTGACTTGGGTAGGTTTATTGTGAATCCCAAGTCGTGGAGCAGCTGGATTGTTGTGTGTATTGTGCACACAGTGTGTGTGTGACTTGGCTTTTATGAGCCAGTCGTCGAGATAAGGAAACACGTGAATGTGTTGTCTGCGCAAATGAGCTGCGACTACTGCGAGACATTTTGTGAAGACTCGGGGTGCTGTAGTCACTCCGAATGGGAGGACTTTGAATTGATAGTGCTGTCCGTCCACTACAAACCGTAGATATTTTTGGTGTGCGGGGTGAATGGGAATATGAAAGTAGGCGTCCTTGAGGTCTAGAGTGGCAAGGAAATCGTCCTGTTGGAGAGTGATCATGTGGAAGTGGTCCGACTGTATGTAGAGATTTAACGGTCGGAGGTCTAGTATTGGTCTGAGAGTACCGTCCTTCTTTGGGATTAGAAAGTAAAGGGAGTAAACCCCTGTTCCTTGATGAGGTAAGGGAACCGGTTCTATTGCATGTTTTTGTAATAAGGAGAGAACATCCTGTTTTAACAGTGTCAGATGTTCTGTCGACATTGGACGTTGTTTGGGGGGTATGAATGGGGGAGTTGAAGTGAGTTCCAGGCAGTAACCATACTGGATAATTTGTCTTACCCACTTGTCTGTGGTGATGGAATTCCAGACAGGTAGGAACTGTGATAGTCTTCCCCCGACTGGAGTGGAATGGTCGGGGGGAAGTGGAGGGAAGTCACTTTTGTAGTAGGAGAGGTGCGGGGGTGTTAATACCGCGGCCTCTACCCTTGTTGTTCCCTCTATAACCTCCTCTGAAATAACCTCTGTTAGGGGAGGTTTGAGTAGTGTTTTTGTAGGAGGATGAGGTGTTGTCCGTCCCAATAGTTTTAGAGGCGCCCCTATAAAAGGAGCGACGAAAAGAACCTCTAGTGGTTGTTGCCTGTAGGGCTCCCATGGACTTAGCAGTTTCTGAGTCCTTCTTCATTTTTTCCAAAGATGTGTCTACAGTGGGTCCAAATAAGTGTTCTTGATCAAAGGGTTGATTAAGAATTGTAGACTGCACATCCTGTTTAAACCCAGATATACGTAGCCATGCGTGTCTGCGTAGTAAAGCGCTTGTGTTAACTGCACGAGACGCTGTGTCGGCTGCATCAAGAGCACACTTTATCTCTTGTATGAGGTCATTAGCCTTAGTCTTACACTGATCTGGAAGATGTTGTATGAGCTTTTCAAGCTCATCGTAATGAGCCCTATCATACCTGGCCAGTAAAGCTTGTGTATTGGCAATGCGCCAGTGATTCGCTGCTTGTGAGGCAATGCGTTTGCCAGATGCGTCTAGTAATTTAGACTCCTTATCTGGAGGTGGGGCATCCCCTGATGTTTGGGAATTTGCTCGTTTACGTGCATTTGACACAACCAAGGAATCCAGAGGGAGCTGTGCTTTAATATAAGCTGGATCGTTGGGAGCAGGTTTATATTTTTCTCAATTCTGGGATTGAGAACCCTAGCCCTGACGGGGTCTTTAAAAATGTCAGGTGCATGTTTGACGATACCTTTTAACATAGGTAGAATGCTTGTTGATTTTTGTGACTGTGTGAAAGTCTCTAACAAAAAATCTTCCTCCTGTGGGTCTGAGTGTAATTCTACCCCATGATATTGTGCAGCTCTATTTATGAGCTGTGCAAAACCTATGTTGTCTTCTGGGGGGGATGGCCTAGATGGGTAGGAGTCTGGATCGGGGAGATCTGGGACATCTGGTGGATTATCATAATCCTCCCAAGGATCAGGTGGAGGAAGAGTAGTGTCATCATCATTATCCTCTTGTGAGTTTTCATCTCCACCCCCAAGGTGATGATCATCATCATCTGGTGGTGTAGGTGAATATGGAAGCATTGGAGAGTGTGCTGGAGAAAGTGGTGTTGTGGGGATATTTGGAGGACAGAAGGGTCTGGCTGGAGAAGTTCCCATGTCTCTTTTCTTTAAGGGTACTTTGGGTTGTTCTGGGGAGTCCAAAGGTCTCTTTTTAGATAGGGTTGTCTTGATATGACCAGTTTTAGGGTCAATGTGAAGGGTTTTTTGTTTAGGATCCACTGGATCTGGTTGAAAAAGCTCTTTTAATCCAGTATTCCTTGTTCGGCACCGATGATTTTAGTTGTTTTGGTTTCGATTCCGAAGCTTTAGGAGGAGTCTTAGTGTCCTTTTGCTTTGGAGGAGCTGTGGAGTCCGAGGACTTTTTCGGCTCCAAGGATTTATGGTCTTTTTTCGGTTCCGAGGATTTAGTGTCTTTTTTCAGTTCCGAAGATTTGCTCTTTTTCGGTTCCAAAGATTTGTGGTCTGGTTTCGGCTCAGAGGGTTTATCTTGATGGTGTTTCGGTGCCGAATGTTTGGGTTTCGGTACCAGTGATGGTAGTTCGGTACCGATGCGTGGCTGGCTCGGTCCCGAGTCGCCTGAAGGCTTGTCTTTGGACTTCGGAGCCGAACCCGAAGGTGGGGCGTCAGATGTTTTGTCACGGTGTCGACCTGAGCCAGAAGGCGAAGGTGTTACCGAAGCCTTATGTTTTTAAGAAGGGTAGGGGTGTTGATGTTGGTACTCACGGTTCGTTGACCTGGAGTAACCATGTCATCTTCGGCCTCTGATTCATCGGCCTCGGAGACGCTGATGTCTTCATTGTCCGGTTCTTGTTCCTTGTGAGCATCGGGGTCTGCATCGAAGATGTCGTCCGGCACCGAGGTAGTGGATCGAGACATTGCGTGACGTCGAGCCCGGCGATCACGTATGGTTTTCTTCGATCGGAATGAAGCGCAGGCCGGACAATCTTTGTCCTCGTGTTCTGGAGAGAGGCAAAGGTTACAGACCTCGTGGAGATCAGTGTGTGGGAATTTGGCACCACACAGGGGGCATTTTTTGAATGGAGTTCTTTCAATTAGCTGTAGGGCCTGATGGCGCGAATAGGCCCAACAGCCCGCGTCGACGACCGGAATCGAAGGTGTTGAGATTCTTGTTGGATCCGCGTCGAGGAGCGCAATCAAAAACAATACCGTCGAGTGGTGAAGGATTGCGCGTCGAAGGGGAATCGAATACGACACCGACCCGGAGCGCAACCGTTTACATACGAACCCGATGGCGGAAAAAAACAATCTGAAGATCGAGTCGATGCCCATGCGCACTATCATCATAAGGAGGAGTCACCTATCCTGTGACTACAAAGACTTCTTCGACAAAAACAAAGTGCAAACATCCGAGCCCAACACCAGATGGCGATCTATGCTAAAGTATACAATCTACAGCTCATATGCCTCGAACACGTTTTCTTGCAGTGAGTGATATGAAGCACATATTTAAAGTAATGCAGGGTATGCTGTGTCTTCCCATCTGCAAAATGTCCAAATCTCCTTATGCTAGACTGTTTTAAGCATAGAACATCTGTGTATTACACTCACATCTCGTTATCCTCACTCATATCTCATTACCTAGCTCACTAACGCTGTCATGTTTACAGGGAGGTTAATAAATTGAAAAAGTAAGTATGCTTGCTATATTCAAATGTTTTAATAAAAAAAATTCTGGACACAGTTGGGGGTCACTCACCTACGCCTCACTGAATATTATGACATTGCAGGGGAGGTCAACCCTACCACCAGCATAGTACCTTGCAAAATCTGTAAAATTTGGAGGTTACACCAGATTAATTTGTAGCACTGAATTCTAAGAAACCTACAACTTGATGCTTAAAGTATGCTTGCCACAGCTTTTCTGCACTCACTACATTAAGGTGGTGCTGCTGTTATTGTTGTTTGGAAATTCATAGCTGCGAAGTGTCCCCATTGCAAATGTCTCACTTTAAGTCCGTCCTAACCTATTAAAAGATATCACATTGTATTCTTGGCGTTAACATTGCATGCTGAAAAACCCCATCTAAAACGCAGTTGGAAAAAAAGCCAATATTAACTACAAGTATCACACAACACAATGGGACACCTTGCAGCTATGAATTTGTAGTATTGTGGCAAGTCGTGTATCATGTTTTCATCATTATCCCATGTACATGGTGACAGCACTCTTCACAGGCACCTGATACTACTCCTTGCATTGAATGTTGACAGCCTGGGGTGTTTGGCAGGTGAACTCCTATCAATACTGACTTGTTAGAACAAAGGGGCTGATGTATCAAAGGGTTTTACCCCTTTTTGTGTCTGTGATAGTACACAAATCAGGAAAAGAATTCAACATTGCCAAATGATCAAATATGATTTTGATATTTCCAAATTTTCTATAGTGTATAAATAATTAGATCAGTCCTAAAACCGGCTTCTACACCCTGCACCTTTAATTGAAGCACACAAAACTGGACAATATAAAAGAAAGAAGAAACAATATTTTAGTGACATTCCTAAACAACAAAACTCAAGCACAATAATGTGAGACCAGTCTTTCTTGCGTATACCTTGTATAACAAAGCTACATTGTGTCGGCCCCTTCTGAAAGAAGGAAAATGCTACTTACCCAGTATGCATCTGTTCTTGGCATATAGAGCTGTAGAGTCATATGCTTGTGCATAGATCGCCATCTAGTGTTGGGTCCGGATGTTTGCACTTTGTTTTTCTTCGAAGAAGTCTTTCCAGTCACGAGGTAGGTGACTGCTCCTTTCGGTGATAGTGCGCATGGGCATCGACTCCATTGTTAGATTGTTTTCCCGCAGAGGGTGATAATAGAGTTAGTAAGAGTAGTAAAAGGAGATGTCCATGAATGCATGTATCTAAGTAAGATGTTACTGCAACAGGTATAGGTACCCGGGGAGGCGGGTGGGCGCATATGACTCTACAGCTCTATATGACAAGAACAGATGCATACTGGGTAAGTAGCAGTTTCCGTTCGAGGCATATGAGCTGTAGATCATATGCTTGTGCATAGACTACATAGCAGTTATCTCCCAAAGCGGTGGCTAACCTGTAGCTGTTGCAGTGGTCTGAAATAGTGTACGTAAAACTGCCTGGCCCACACTAGCTTGCTGTCTTGCTAACACATCTACACAATAGTGTTTTGTGAATGTGTGTGGTGTAGACCATGTTGCGGCTCTGCAGGTGTCCTCTATGGGTATATTTCCTAAGAATGCCATAGAAGCCCCCAGTTTGAGTGTAGAATGCGTTCTAGGGGGAATTGTTAATGTGCGTTTAGCTTTAATGTAGCATATTTGAATGCACTTAACTATCCACCGTGCAATACTTGATTTTGATATTGGATTGCCTTTATGTGGTGGAGCAAAAGCGACAAAAAGTTGCTTGGTTTTCCTGAAAGGTTTTGTTCTTTCTATATAGTATAGTAATGCTCTTTTGACATCTAAGGTGTAAAGAGCACGTTCTGCCACTGAATCTGGTTGAGGGAAGAACACAGGCAACTCAACAGATTGGTTGATATGAAAGGCAGAAATGACTTTAGGTAAAAATGTGGGGTTAGTCCTTAGAACCACTTTGTTTTGATGTATTTGTAAAAATGGCTCTACTATGGTTAGTGCCTGAAGCTCACCCACTCTCCTTAGAGATGTGATGGCTATGAGGAAGGCTATCTTCCAAGTGAGAAATTGTAGTTCACATTTGTGCAATGGTTTAAAGTGTGGACCCATGAGTCTTGTAAGAACTATGTTGAGATTCCACACTGGAGCAGGTGGAAGTCTGGGTGGAATGACTCTTTTAAGTCCTTCCATAAATGCTTTAATAGCAGGCACTCTAAAAAGAGACAAATGCTGTCTGTTTTGAAGATATGCAGCTATTGCAGCAAGATGTAAGAGTATAGATGTGTGCGCTAAATTGGAACGCTGTAGATGTAGTAGATAGCAAATGATGTTTTGAATTGAAGCATCTAGCGGATTGATGTTATTGTTGTTACAGTAAATGACAAACCGCTTCCACTTTGCTGCATAGCATGCTCTTGTGGTAGGGCGCCTAGCCTCTTTGATAATATTCATTCAGTCTGGCGGAAGATTAAGATAACCAAACTCTAGGATTTCAGGTGCCAGATCGCAAGGTTGAGATCACTGGGATCTGGATGCCTTATCGCTCCACGGTTCTGAGTGAGAAGATTGGGAGTAAGGTGTAGTTTTTGGTGAGTAACTACTGATAGCCCCAATAGGGTTGTGAACCAGGGTTGACGAGCCCATTTATTTATTTATTTTATTTGCAAAGTTTTATATAGCGCTGGCTAGACCCGTAGGTATCAGAGCGCTTTACATGAGGATCAGCAAGTTAAAGATTACATAATTACTTCAGTTACAGATTCCAAGTATAGACATAAGAGAAGGATAGAGGGAAGGAAACATAACGGGGAGGTGAGGAAAACAATGTCAGATGTCCGGCTGGGTAGGTGACGGCCGAGGGGGTGAACCAGGGCCAAACTCCTCTATAGCTGCATAGGACAGCTCCACCGGGCATCGGACAAGGTTGCTCGGACTCCGCGGTGAGAACAGACAGCAGAAAAACATGAGATTACACAATAACATAGGTTATTTTCGAGTTATATAGCAAAGACAGAAACGTCTTATGTGGAATGGAAGGTAGAGGGAGAAAGGTAAACAGGGGAAAAGGAATGCAGATAGCGTCAGGCAGACCAGAGGGGGGAAGGGACTTCAGGGGAAACAAGCAGTCAAAGTGAAAGATAGACAAGACCGTGAAGCACCGTTAAAAACAATGTCCGATGTCCGGCTGGGTAGGTGACGGCCAAGGGGGTGAACCATGGCCAGACTCCTCTATAGCTGCATAGGACAGCTCCACCGGGTAACGGCCAATGGTACTTGGGTTCAGCTGTAATTTCAAACAGATTCGGTTTTTCGCCCATGGGGCATCATCATAGTTCAATCGAAGGCATCGGTCCCGGTCCCATGTGGGAGCAACTAGGATTAGTGTCAGGGACTGCTGTTTGAGCTTCCGAACCATTAATGGAATGAGTGGGTGAGCCGGAAAAACGTAAGCAAATATCCCTGACCAATTCATCCATAGTGCATTGCCTTTGGACAATGGGTGTGGATACCTGGATGCGAAGTTTGGGCATTTTGCGTTGTTGGGTGGCGAACAGATCTATCTCTGGGAAGTCCCATATTTGGAAAAATGGGAGGAGAACTTGAGGGTGGAGTTCCCATTCGTGGGGTTGGTTGAGGATGGAGGTTTGCACTTCAGGTTTGAAACCTGAAATTCTCAACCAAGCATGCCTTCGTAAGAGTACACTGGTGTTAATTGTACGGGCTGCTGTGTCTGCCGCATCTAGGGCACACCTGATAGAGGTATTTGTAATGAGCTTACCCTCTTGAATAAGGTTGTTAGCCTTAGTCTTGTGTTCGTCGGGTAAGAACTGTATGAGTTTCTCTAACTCATCGTAGTGAGCTCTGTCATAACGAGCCAGCAAAGCTTGAGCATTGGCAATACGCCAATGGTTAGCCGCTTGTGAAGCTACTCTTTTGCCTGAGGCGTCAATGAGCTTGGACTCCTTATCTGGAGGAGGAGCTTCACCTGACGTTTGGGAGTCGGCTCTCTTGCAAGCGTTAGAGACTACAAGAGAGTCTAACGGTAATTGACCTTTGATGTTTGTAGGGTCGGTGGGTGCGGGCTTATATTTTTTCTCCACTCTAGGAGTAATAATTCTTGCCCTGACAGGGTCTTTAAAAATGTCCTCAGTGTGTTTTAACATGCCTTTGAGCATAGGTAATGTGTGAGTGACTCTGTGAGAGGAGCTAAGAGTCTCAAAGAGGAAATCCTGCTCTAATGGTTCTGAATGCAACTCCACCCTGTGATATTGAGCAGCCCTATTAAGGAGCTCAACGTATCCAATGTTATCATCTGGTGGGGAGGGTCTGGAGGGGTACAAATCTGGATCATTATCTGGATCAGTGTGATAATCCTGCCAAGGATCAGTGTCCTGTGGGGGATCTTGATTGTCATCCCCATCTCCATCCTCATCATGTTGTGAGTTAGGTGAAGTTGGTGGTGGTGGTGAATTTTCAGGTGAAATAAATCAATTGGGATTAGTAGGAGAAGTAGGTGGGATGTAAGGAGGGGAAGGGTTAGTACCCACACTTTTTTTCTTTAGAGGAATGTGGTAGTCCTCTGGTAGGTGTAATTCCCTCTTTTTTGGTGGAGTAGCCTAAATATGGCCTGTATCAGGGTGAATCACCAACTCTTTTTGTTTCGGATCCGAAATGGAGTGATCGGACCGAGGCTCTTTCGACGGAGTTTGTTTATCCTGGGTTGCCTGTTTCGGCGTCGAAGGTTTCGGCTCCGAGCCTTTTGGCACCGGTGGTGTCGGCTTGGACTTGTGTTTCGGTGCCGAAGGTGTTGGGTTGGCACAGAGATGGGGAGGGTTCGAGCCCGAACCGGAAGGCTTTTCTTTATGTTTCGGAGCCGGACCCGAGGGCGGGGCGTCGGAAACTTTTTGTCGGTGCTGACCTTGGCCCGAAGGCAGAGGAGGGACTGGAGCCTTTATCTTAGGTTGTTGGGGGGGCAAGTGGTTGTCTTTACTCATGGTACGCTGACCCGGAGTAACTTGCTCCTCTTCTTCGATGTCTGAGTCGGCCTCGGACATGGAGAAGTGTTCTTCTGCTTCGGCTCCTTGGGCCTGATGTTCGGAGTCGGAATCTTCGCCGAAGATGTCCGGTGCGGAGCCGCTTTGCTGTTGCATCTCGTGACGTCGAGCCCGACGATCACGAAGAGTCTTTTTCGATCGGAACGATTGGCACTCGTCGCAGTCTTTCTTGTCGTGTTCCGGGGACAGACAGAGGTTGCACACTTCGTGCAAGTCGGTGCGTGGAAATTTAGCACGACACCCGGGACATAACTTGAAGGGAGTCCGTTCAATCGACTGCTAGAGCGGTCGTCGCGGGTATGTCCGACGGCTTTCCACGAGTTTTCCGATCGAAGATTTTAAAGTTGAAACGATACGCGACGAAAGGGGAACCGCGATCGATAACAATACCGCCGAGGGTATGGAATGCGCATCGAAGGGGTCTGAGAAACGGTGCCGAACCGAAGCGCAGCAATACACATCCGAACCCAATGGTGGAAAAAAACAATCTAACAATGGAGTCGATGCCCATGCGCACTATCACCGAAAGGAGGAGTCACCACCTCGTGACTGGAAAGACTTCTTCGAAGAAAAACAAAGTGCAAACATCCGGACCCAACACTAGATGGCGATCTATGCACAAGCATATGACCTACAGCTCATATGCTTTGAACATAAAAATTACTCATCCTCTCTCACTTTCCTTTATCTGAATGGTATTTTGGTTTGTGGTTGTGTAGGTGTCTATCAGTATTTATATGTTACACTGATGAGGCCTGTTTCCCTTTTGGTGAGGTTTTATCAGTTATTATAGGTTTAAACCTAACACATGATAGCCGATGTACAAACAATACCATCTACCCATGCATCAGTAACGGTCCCTGCACAGTTCCCCATGTTTCATTCTGACATCATAGGTATAGCAGATGCTCACAAATGGGAGTAGTGAGTACTGTGAAAGGAGAGCAAGACCAAAATGCAATGGAAACACCATGAACATCATTTTTTCTTACTCTTTGGATCAGGCTCCTCCTTCATTCACATATGGATGGGAACATCGTTCAAGGATCAAAAACAACAGGGGAAGTTGCAGCAGGTGTATTGAAAAGGCAGTATATGTCACCAGACAGGCTGTAGGGAACTTCCTGGCCAAAGCTGCAGTCTTATAAAAGATGTATCCAGAGAATAATGCTTGCAAATGGCACGGAAGACAGTCCAGTTAATTGCACAACAAATTTCAACAGCGGATATATGCCCTGAAAAAGACACTGACACCACCTTATGCAGTGGAATAAGCATTTACTTTGCTGCCAGGTCGCCTGGAGCAAACCCACTGTTAGTAATATAAGGTGCTTTAGACTTCTGAATTTGAGGGCCTAGGAAATGTTGTTTGTGAGGAGTCTCCGCAACTGAAGAGATACAGGGTACAGACTGAAACCGGAAGCACTTTCTGGTTAAGGTAAAATTCTGTCAAAAAGAGATGACCGTTGTCAGTATCACTTTACTCTCAAATAAAGTGGACAGGACACCTACCATTCTTGCTTATACCAACAGACGCCAAAAAGGATGTTTTACATGTCAAGGGACCAAAGTAAAGACTCTATTGGATCAGTGTGTTTGGTCCAAGTTGACATCTGCCTGGAAAATAAGATTACTAACTGGAGGAAGTTAACTGAGATGTTTACAACAGAAATGCCTTATTTTTCCTTGTAGTAAAATGAGGCAATAAGAAGCAATAACTAATAGAACAAGGTAGAGAGAAGGTCTGAAGGGACAAGTTATTACATTCCCACATAAATATGTAACACAATGTAAAACTGGTCTAGACAGTGGAACAATTCCAAAGTAGGAATGCCACTTAAATAAGGCACCGCAAAAAATAAAGAAAAACAAATTCATTCACAAATACAACTGAGAGAGGTATACATATAAAAAAGATGGGGTCTCCATCCATGCTGGATTATGACATAAAAGAAGCATCGCTGTATGCTCAGGACTTTCACTCTCTTGAGTGAAAAGTGGAAGCAGTATGGTATGTAGACAAACATTCAAAATGTGCCAGATTTTCCTGATACGTTGAGTCGATTACTTCTTGTACTGAATGTACTTACAACGGAAATATCTCCTTTCTTATACTTTGGATGAGGGTCAACAATACTTTCCAGGTTGTTATTCGGTGTTTATTTCCACACTCAGTGCAACACCAGCCAGGAAATGTAAGTGACAGAACTAATACCTTTTGTATATAAAATGAATTATACAGCCTATTACGAACGCTCCCAGCAGTAACTAAGTCCCCGGGCCAGAAGAGGTGGGAACTAGAGCTAGGCCGCACACTTACGAAGCGGCAACAGGAGGACATATATTATAGGGCCCGACACACGGCGCACAATGTAGCAAGTATAGAGACGGGCACTAAAATAGCCACTTAAAGGTACCTTACGCCATCCAGACTGCACAGGGGGAAACCTACAAGAGATCCCTTGTGTTGGCGGGATTGCGGGTCCCCGGCACACTGACACACATACTATGGGCCTGCCCCAAACTCGCTAACTATTGGACACAAGTGCTCGATGAGATCGATAATTACCTTGACACACAGCTTTCCCGGTTTCCTGCCTACACTCTCTTAGGACTGACCAACGCACTCACATTCCCTCTTAAATCCCGCAGGGCTCGCCAGATAGGCCTGGCACTAGGAGCAGCCCTTCAGAATATTCTGGCGTAGTGGGGGTCTGCCCGCCTCCCTACACACCTGGGGTGCTACATCGCATATGGTTTATTCTGGGCATGGAGAGCATCTCTCTTTCCTTAACTAATCAAGGAACCTCGTTCCCTGACGTTTGGAAACCGTTCCTGGTGATGCTCTCCTCCGAATTCCGAGAACTTACACGCCCAAAGTATTTACGACGCCTAAGACTCCCAGATCCCACAACAGCGGCACTTTGAGAAAGAATGTTAGCCAACAATGACTCAGTAAGTGAATAATGGACGGAGGGGAGGCCCAGCTGGGGGGGGGGGGTTATGAGGTTGTTTAGTTTTGACAATGTCATATGCCCCCTACTACAGTAGGGTTACAGATCTGTATCGCTCTTTTTGTGTTATTTTCATGTATTGAAAACCAATAAAGAAATATAAATCAAATGTAAACCTAAAATAAAATAATAATTACACAGCACCCAGAAACATCTTGTGAAGACAGCCAGAGCATTTTGCTATATTGTAGGCGGCCCATAAGAGTTGGTACAGAGTGGGGTGACTAGTGTTGAGGAGATAAATACATCCCCCTCCCAAGTCACACACATCTCATAGCTCCTTTCTCCTTTCCACATAAGAATGACCGCTTCATAAAATGGTGGTGGTTTCTCACCCAACAAAATAACCAAAGGACTGTTGGCAGTCCCTATCATGGAAAGCAAAGAAGGACTTCATACAATTACACAATAGAATCTCCAATTTGTCAGCCATCTTGGAATGGTATTTAGTCTCACCGTAAACTACAAACGCTCCACTAGTTACCTCTAACAATTCTTCGCAGAGAAAACAATAAATGACCTCATGCATATAATCAGTTGATATTCTCTAAGGGGGCAACCATATTTGGAAGTGCTCATCGTGAACATCCAAAGAATACCAAAGACCTCCGCTTGCAACTAAGCAGGATCCAATCCGCACTTCACCTTCATTATACATCCTCTAGTTTTTACACAGACTAAGTTACAAATTTTACTTTAAAGTCTCGACCCTTTTTCTGGTGCACCAATATCCATCATGGCTCCAAATAACAAACGCTAGCGATAACTTGCTGTCACTTGCAGGCCGTAATGCGTTTGAGATTAAATACCCCTCCAACCTTTCTTAAAAAACGCAACCAAACATTTCAAACAAACTACTCACACAGCACCCTAAAATGCTCACATCTGATGCCTACTTCTGCGCCTCTAAAGGAATTGTGGTTAATGATTTCATTTTCTTCACCTCCAGAAGAGCACAATGGATGAGAACCATAACCTCAATGCTGCACAGTATTCGAATTTCCATAATACCCTCATCTGATTTCAATGATGAAGTAATCATCTCCCTATATAACAACGGAAAGGTTCTCATACAATCATCTGACCATAATCTTGAACAGTTTGATGAAATCTTTATGAAGATCAAAAATATGTATAAAATTACACTATGCAAAACAATATAATACTGTTCCTAAGAGCAAAGAACAAGTTACTTACCTCTGGTGACACCTTATATTTTAGAGACTATCTAGCCACACATTCCTTACCTTAGAATATTCCACAGGCAGCAGACTGGATCTAGAAACTTTTGAGCAATCCCCTTGTGCGCTGGTAGGTGGCATCCTTTGGCTCTGCATGGCGTCGTCCGTGCCAAGAGTGACGTACACAGTGCCTACAAAGGCACCATCCCAGCACACTGACCTCAGTTCTTGACTGTTTTTCCACACCAGAAGCATAGAGCCAAACTGAGGTGGAATGACAAGTGTGCCAAAGTGAGTGCTTGAATGATCTCTACAATGTGAGTTATACAGTTCGCAGAATGGAGAGGATCGGTAAGGAATCTGAGGCAAGATAGAATCTCTACCACATAAGGTGTTAATGAAGATAAGTACCTTCTTCATCTGATAGAGACTTCCAGTTGCATTTTTACCTTAGAATAGATATCAAAGCAATATCTCCCTGGAGGTAGGTCTGCGGATTGTTTACACCATAAAGACCATATGGGTGAAATGCCCATCGCACCAGACTTGGCTGTCTGGGTAGTAGTACGCTTGTGTGCAGCGATGCCCATGTAGTAGCAGATTTTATCACATAGGACAATCCATTTGGACTTCCACCCGGAGACAGAGCATATCTTGGACTCGGTGTTCTGGAGGAAAAGCCTGAAACTGGAATATATCCAGAATAGCTCTGATGAAAGGGAGCGTTTGAGAAGGAGTCAGGTGTGACTTCGGCACGTTGGTAGTGAACCTCAGCAAATGCAGAAGGTCCAACGTAGTCTGGAGGTGGGAGACAACTGCCTGGGGCGATCCCGCCATCAACAGCCAGTCATCGAGAGAGAGGAAGACTACAGCCACCGTGATGTGTTGCAACCACCGCCATCACTTTGGTGAACAGTTGAGGGGAGCTGGTAAGGTCAAAGGGGAGCACAGAGAACTGCTAATGCTCCTGGTCAACCATGAACTGCAGGTAACACCTGTGGGAAGGCAGGACGGGGATATGGAAGTAGGCGTCCTGCAAGTTCAGCGCTACCATCCACTCTCCATGATCCAGGGTAGACAGCACCTGAGCCAAAGAGACTATCTTAAATTTTTCCTTTTTCAGGAAGTAGTTGAAGGCGCAGGTCTAAGATAGGATTGAGGCCTCCATAATTTTTGGGCACCAGAAAGTAGCAGAAATAGCAACCACGACCTACTACTGATACTGGCACCCTCTCAATAGCTCTTTTGGCCAGAAGAGCTAATACATACTGTCGCAAGTGAGAAAGAGGTCCTCCGTCAGCGAAATCGTTGGATGGTGGTAAAATTGGCAGAGTCTATTGGAAAGTTAGGGCGTAGCCCTGCTGGACAATCTGACCCACCCATTTGTCAATTTGTCAAAGTGATCTCCCACCACTGGAGCAGGTGGTGCTGAATCCGGTCACCATCTGGGTGGCCATGACGAAAGGATGGCAAATTAAAGATGGTTTCATGTTGTAGCAGCCTCGCGGGAGGCAAAAAGCATCTGTATAAGGGCCAGAAAGCGGCAGTCAAGGGCACTGGCCCTGCTGTTTTTGAACGCTCAAGCGCCAAATCCACCTTGTTGCCAAAAAAGCTAGTCTCATTAGCCAGTTGTCCCCAGCCAGTCGTTACGTCGGAGAGCCACCATGGAAGCAATGGCTCTGCCAATGAGTAGGTTATATCCAATATGCATCCGATTGTGATCTTTGCAGCATCTCTTAATCAATCACTCAATTAGTTATTTATAAAGTGTTGCTCTTCACCCCAGAGTTATCCGGGCGCTGGGGTTCAGCAATAGCTTGGGAGAGTATGGCTCGGCCTCCTCCGAGATCATGGACAGCACTTGCACAACCGTATCCCACACAGTGTGGGAATAACAGCCCAATAAGCCTGCAGTGTTCAAGTACTGCAGTGCCAGGCTGGTGGAAGAGAAAATCGTCTTTCTAAAGGTATCCAGCCTCTTTTAATCCCAATCAGGTGGTGTGGTAAGAAACACACACAGATTTATCAGGCTACAGGCTATCAGGGGGGGAATACTGAGAGAGGAAGTCTGTGTACCTGGGCACAGGGCGATGGCGAGAAATAGTCCTGTGAACAGGAGTGCCTGTGCGGGGCTTGGCCCTGATCCTAAGTAGGACATCAGTGAGGACTTCAGGAAAGGGGAGTGGAGGTTCTGAGAGGGAAACGCTGGGCTGAAGCACCGATATTAAGATATTGATCTTGACCAAAACCGTGGGCAGCTGAAAGTCCAGGACCTCAGTAGCCCTATGCACCGCCACTGTAAAGGAAGCGCCTTTATCCATAGCCACTGTGGGAGGAGAGAGGTGGCCAGTGTCTTGCAAGAATGTCCAGGCCACTGGCATCAGCCAGGTCTTCGTGCCAAAGGTCAATGGCCAGGGACTCTGCTAGGGGGTCGGAGTAGCTATAGGGACCCTCAGATACCCTACATTCGTGTTTCTCAGATGGCATTTCAGGAAAATTGGGCTCTGTCTCCAGTTCAGGCCGTGTGGGCCAAGTCGGCGCTGAAACGAACATCGAACAACGCAGTTCCAGCTCTGTATCGGAATGGGGAATCACAATGGGGTTGGCGCAGCTGAAGGGAGTCAGCGGCACCGGGAACACCGCTACTGGACCGGTCCCCGGAGGAGGTTGTCAAATTACACCCGGGCCGATCTGGATCTACCAATGGATCTTGAGGGCCCGTTGGCACCGAGGGGCAGACATGCAGGCTGAGTCCCAGTCAAAGTTCCTGCCGAACCAATGGGGCCCGAAGGCGCTCTAGAGGGGTCCGTCCAACCAAAAATGAGGCTCATGACCTCATAAAATTCACGAAGTTGGGCGGTGGTTGCTCCGGACAACATGGGGTAGCACGGAGCAGACAGTGTCAGACGCGGCTTCACAGGGGCCTGGATTTGGGATGACGTTCCATCGTGTTGTCCAATGCATGGTACCAATGCAGAGAAGTCAAACAGTGATTCGACTTCTTGAATTTCTTGTGGGACTAACCTGAAGAAGTCTGGGATCACGATGATGATCTATGTGAGCAACTCCGGGAGCGGTCCAAGACCTTCCTCGCCAACGGGAAGCTTCATGGCCTGGTCACGGTTGGGCTTAAGATTCATGTTCCTACCACCTGCACAGGCTGTGGAGTCGTGGTCCCATTCCAGGCACCACGGACACACTAGGGTCTGTCACAGACATTTGCCTGTGATAGGCACCGCAAGGCTTGAAACCGGTTGGTTTCTTCGGGGGCCTACTCCAAAAAAGTAAGAAAAAAGGGACATTAGACAAGATCGACAAAATGTTGAAAAAATTGTCAAAAATTGACTGAAGGGATCTTGCCGGATATGCGCTGATGACACGAAAAAGAAGGAAATGAGGTCAAGGAACTGCGGTGGCGCTTTTATACGCACCTCTTTCATGACATTTTTGGCACAGACGATGACACGCAGAGTCGAATGATGCCACCTACCGGCACGCAAGAGGGTTACTCAAAAATTCTGGCTCAAGCCTGACGCCTGGGGAATTTTCTACGGTAAGGAATATGCGCCTAGAAGTCTCTATCAGATTAATATTTTACCTTACTCGTTTGTAAGAGGAGGTAAACAACACCAAATCTTTGCCTGTTAAGGTAAAATTACATGTAACAAAATGCCCATTTATCAGTGTTAACGAACAAGTTACTTACCTTCGGTAACGATATATCTGTAAGAAACATTAGTTAGTTATAGATTCCTTACCTTAGAATTACCCCCAGGCGTCAGACTGGATCAGGAAAGTTTTTTTGTCAGCAGTACCTCTGCGCGTCGGAAGGTGGCGTCGGTCGGCTCCGCGTCCGTCGTCGGCGTCGTGGTCGCCGGGATGACGTCGCGGCAGCTACTTAGACGCCGCCCTCGCGCGCTGACGTCAGTTCTGTACACGACTTTCCGTGCCAGAAACGCAGCCATGCAAGACATTGACCACTGGTGCACAAAACTTGGGCCCTGAAAGGATGCCCTTAACGCTAGAAATCAGTTCGCAGAACGGGGAGAATGGGTGGGGCGGTAAGGAATCTATAACTAACTAATGTTTCTTACAGATATATCGTTACCGCAGGTAAGTAACTTGTTCATCTGAAAGAAACACGTTAGTTATAGATTCCTTACCTTAGAATAGATACCCCAGCAATACCAACCCCGGTGGTGAGTCTGCGAACCAAGATCACACCAGAAAATCCTGGAGAACAGAACGGCCAAAGAAGCCGTCTCTCCGGACTTGGCTGTCCAGGCAGTAGTGTTTTGTAAACGTGTGCAGCGATGCCCATGTGGCTGCCTGACAGATGTCATTTAGAGGAACTCCTCTTCCCAAGGCAGTAGTGGCTGCCGTCACCCTGGTAGAATGGGCGCGTAGCCCAACCGGAGGCTCCTTTTTAGCCAGAGAATAGCATGCCTTAATACACAAAACGACCCATCGAGAAATGGTGCGTTTGTGCACAGCCCGACCTTTCTTGGCGCCCACGTAGCCAACAAAGAGTTGGCCATCCACCCGCAGGGGCGTAACACAGGCCCTCGCAGCCCCCGCGTTGCGGGGGGCCCCCACGCTCCAGGGGCCCCCTCACTCACCAGCAGAGCCAGCAAGGGCAAGCCTCTTCATCATGATGGTGTGCACGCCCTTAATAAATTAAATGGTGCGCACGCCCGGGCCCCGGCCGGGCTTCAGAGGCTCTTCTTCATTAATTAAATGGTGTGCAAGTTCAACTTCGCACGCGCGGGCCCTGGCCGGGCCTCTCATTCATTAAATGGAGGGTGCGTGGCGCGCAGTTTACTGTCTTAGCGTCTGCGCAGTCTTCAGGGTGGGGCTGGCCTGGTCCATTGTCATGCGCATTGCAGAGCACAATTAAAAGTGCGCGTGACTTGAGGTGAGGCATCCCAGGACCCAGCCACGCCAGAGACTGAGAAGGACCGGCCGTCACCTGCCACGCCATAATTTAAATTATTACTAGCCCCAAGCCCCTGCCTGGCTAGCGCTAGCCTTGCCCTGCCTTCTGCTGCCCACCCCGCTCGCGCCTGCCTCTGAAGCTGCAGGCCAGGCCTCAGCCCTCAGGTGAGTCTGTCCGAGGCAGGAGTGGTCCGTGGGTGGTGGCGATAATTTGATGAGATCATAATTTGGAATCAGGGAGAGGAGGGCTGTTGACGTCACACTCATATAGTGTAGTTGTGTTATTTTAAATCGTGAGGTCGCAGCCCGTGCTTTTGAATAGGCTGATTGATATCACTGCGCAGTGAGGCTGAAAGGCGCTGGATGATGATGATGATGATAAGACTAGGGTGAGAATTCATTATGAGTATTACACCACTAGTAGGTGTGAATATGACCAAGGAGCGTGTATGAGATTTCTAAAAAACAATAAGCGAGTCCAGAATACGCCAGGCGGAGGCGGCTAGGCCTCGCCCCCTCTTTCGCCATACCCCGGTACCCTCTCAAGGTTGAGAGGGCATTTTGTAACACTGACGCTCACGCTCCGAGGCTATGCAGCGACAAGGCCATAAGGCCGCAATATCGCTGTCAACATAATGCCCGAAAACTCGCCCAGGGGGTCGGGCTGAGGTTACCAGCAAAGATTGAGGATATAAAAGGAGAGATTCAAAATTGGAAAAGGTGCCTTCTAACGGCCTGCTGACAGCACAACTGGTCTCCGTCCGTTTTATGGCGTGCCGTTTTATTTGGCAGCTGCACGGTGGAGTGGCAAAAGGGCTGAGGTAGCAGAGCCGGAGCCTAGCGTCAGAGGGCGCGGGAGGCTCGTTGCCCAGTGAGGCTAGTTCTGGGCGAGAAGGGGTGGGAGCAGGGCTTTAAGTGGGACGAAAAAACTGGGGGGTCTCTCAAATGGGAGTGGCCAATGTAATTAAGGGCGTGGCTTAAAAACACACAGGCTAAAAATGTGTGCTTCGCATAGTGTGCCGCCGGACTTGTATTTTGCTGTTTCTATCATTGCATCCAGATATATGCTACAACAAGTAACATCAAACCTACAACAACAAGTCAGTACTGTTGGCTTTGTCAATGGTTGTTAACTGCATAAGATAAATAAGCAGCAACTATGGCTTGTATATAATATTGAAAAGGCTTGCACTTAAAAGCCCTGGTGACACCAGGACAATGTTGCTGCTCCTGAGTTTCAAAAAGAGAAGGGAAATCCAGAGAGAAAATGGCTCTCTTTAAATGATTTCCCTTCCCCTACAACGCTCACCTGGCATGACGTCATGCCGTAATTCTCCACTAGTGAGAAGTGAGCAGTGTGAGCAGCGCACATCGAAGTGCCAGCTGTCACTGCAGTCCGGAAAAAACGGACCGCCTGTGCCAGGGCAAAAAACAGAGCCCCATGGAGACCCGGCCCACTTAAAGCCCTGGGTGGGGGTGGGAGTGGGCGATGCCAGGTTTTGGGACGTGGTGGCGAGCAGTTCGAGAGGAGGGTGCTTAAAAAGAAAGCTGGGCTGTGGGATAGCGGTGGCTAGGTGTACTTGAAGATGAGGGATGGGCATTATGGAAACATTAGGTCTGTGGGGTTTGTGTAATTTGAGGCCCGGAGGAGTAGTTAGCGAGTAAAAAATCGAGAGCCCGTAATAATAATATCCGGTGTAGGATAAGCGGACTGAAGAAGGGTGCAACAAAAATTAAAGGAAGCGCAGAGCAACGAGTCTCCATTTGCGATGACGCAGGTTACTTGTTGTGAAAAACGCCCCATATCATATGTGGCAGAATGGTTGTCCAAACCAACATTCCTTTAACCTGCAAAAGTGAAAGGGAGCAAGTACATCCAGCCAAGATGATCAAAAGTAACAAGAACATCTCCCAGCAAACCTGCCTGTACTCATTGTAAGCGTATCGATAAATGCAATGTCAAACTTTGTGACTAATTTTTGTGCACATGCGATTTTTATGCATCACAATAGTGCACAGTTTTAACTCTCGTGCACAAATGGCATGCAAAACCATCAGTGTGAATTTACGGTCGCTAAACCTATCCAATTACAAAAAAACAATCTCATGCAAGAGAAGGAACAGGAACTCCTCGGTTGTCCCCTCTAAATAAAAGCACGCACTAAACAAAAACCCCAAAACATTGGCCAAAGTTAATAGGTCTTACCATTGTCAATGCGTTTTGGAGATGCTGTGAAGCATGGCCAAAAGGAAAAGGTGTGATGACGTTGCCACGTTATTTTGTAGAAGTACGTATAGGTGATGAGATGTGCACCAATACATAAACAGGTCATTACGAATGAAGGAGTACCTTTTTTTTATATGAATCGCTAAACAAAAAATTAATAAAAAGGAAGTAGCGCAAAGTGATTTTATTGTAAAGTGGAGGGGCTGGCAGGAATTTGCTGCTTGCCCCACCCCCACCAAAAAATAGATCGGTTTAAAAAAGATAAAAAATAGGACCCCCGGGGTGCAGGAGAGGAATGGAGTGGGTCGGGTGGTGGGCGAGCGAAATAAGTAAACATAACGGGTGGGGATAAGGGGAAAGGCAGCACAAGAGTGAGGGCATCATAGTCGGGGCCCGGCCGGGAATAAAACTAAAACATAATATAGTAGGCCCAGTGAGTAACACAGGCCCCCGCGTTGCGGTGGGGGGGGGTGGGGGGTGGGGATGGGGAAGCCTCCCTTCATTAATTAATGGTGTGCACGCCAGGCCCCGGCCCGGGCCTCTGAGGCTTTTCATTTATTAAATGGTGCGCACCCTGGGTGGAAATACTGTCATACACCATACTCCACCTCTGCACGTGCCCAGCGGGCTCTGCTTCAAGTTCAGAGGCACCACTTAAGCCATCTGTATCTTCAGCTGGCTTCATACAATATCATTAGAATTTTTGGCATCGCTATATCACCTGTATGTAAAAATATCACATAATGTTCTTTTATGCCCAGTCAATAAATATGCCACCTCACATTTTTCTGCAAACAGTTGTATTGCATTTTATTCTTGCCGATTTCATTGAATGAAGTTACAGTAAATTAAAACATTGAATTAACAATATACACGCCCAGATTCATACAAGAACATAAGATTTGGGTTTATCGCAGCATTAACTCCTGCTTTTCCACGTTATTAAAAGGTGCACATGTTTTCCTGCATTTCAGAAAAGAACGTTTTGCTGTGTAGAAATAAAACACTTTTACAAGAACTTACCTCTTTTGCCCATAATTTTGATCATTAGAAGGGGCGTGCAAGTTCTTTTTTTCTTAAATGTTCCAATGGCAGTTCTGCTACACATATGCAAATGATGCGTGTAATGTGTCGCATTTGACAAGACACGATTCTCTCCGTGTTGTTCAGTGTTTACCCGGCTGCCGGTTAAAGAACCGCCGCCGTCAGTAAATGCGATGGCATTGTGTAGACGAGTTAATTTAGCGTCTTCTGCCTCCAGCAAACTAAGAATGATCTTTTTTGGGATTGTCAGCAAACGGGGGGGGAAGGGGCGGGGGGGGCAGGATACAGGGACTGAGAACTAAACCTGCACAGTGGGGCTTTTGAGAAATGTACTTAATGTTCTTAAAATGACCAAAAACACTAAGAACACAGACTATTTGCATACTCTGTCTAATCAATAACAGATTGGGCCTCTGAGGCCCGGGCGTGCGCATTATTTAATAAATGAAGAGCCTCAGAGGCCCGGCCGGGGCCCTGACGTGCGCACCATTTAATGAATGAAGACCCTCCAAGGCTCTTTATTAATTCAATGGTGGGTGCGCGGCGCGCAGTTGTCTTGTCAACAACCATCAACCACGCTCTCCTAGATTTTAAAGTTTGAAAACAGGAATATTGTCACAAAGTAGGACACTGTCCGCCTTAAACAGTAATGCAATAGAGCGGATCATGGGCAGGGAGGCTGCAAATCTGCAGATAACAAGCACGTGAAAGGACCAGGTTTGCACTTGAGTGGCTAGGCTCGTGACACTTTACAAGGGATGTTTGAAGACATTTCATTTGTCTTTTTATTTGCATTGAGTGTCAATCAGGATACAGGAGTTATATGTACATAAAATCTGTGGTGACGAGGCTCGCCTGTCACACCAGCTCCGGTGCAACGAAGAACAAAAGTTACTTACCTGTAAACTGTGGTTCTCCAGTATTGGTATCTTTCATAGATTCACATGCTTGAATCATTCCCCGTCATCGGAGTGGGAGTCCCACGGTACATAAAAATAGCAATAAATATGCATGAAATAGCCATAACATAGGTAAATTAGAACCAGGAAGTAAAATAGCTAGAAGTTAATAGGAAAAAATCTTCCACTTTCATGACTCGTCCAAGTCATTGTATATAGTCCAAACTACAGCCAATTAGGCGACAGCACCCTCCAGAATGTTCTCCCCAGAGGCTCAGGCTCTCAGATTTTCCAGCACAAGTGTGATAAAAGTATAAACGAGCATAGAAGAGCCTCTGAGGGGAGGTGGGTGGGTCGCATGTGAATCTATGAAAGATACCAATACTGGAGAACAACAGTTTACAGGTAAGTAACTTTTGTTCTTCTCCAGTATTGGGGTATCTTTCATAGATTCACATGCTTGAATCAGAGTAGAAAGCAGTAATTCCATAATGATGCTTGTGAGATCAAAGAAATCCATATAAATATATAAACACATATATATATATATATATATATATATATATATATATATATAAACATATAAGTATATAGAAATATACGTAGAAACATAAACCAAGACCAGATAAAATACGCTTAAGTATATCTGTATCGACACATAATATAAGAAAGCCTCATAGAGGAGGAGGGACAAACAGAGGCTCACCTTATTTAAAAAGATTACGGAGAACCGCTTGTCCCACAGACGTGTCTGCATTGCTGGCAGCTTCCAGACAGTAGTGCTTGGTAAAGGTGTGTCTGCTGGACAATGTAGCAGCTCTGCAGATTTGATGAAGAGGCACACCAGCAAAGAGAGCAGTAGAAGAAGAGACTGCTCTAGTTGAATGAGCTCTCGGAATGGCTTGTAGCGGTCTACCCGCCTGCTGATGACAGAAAGAAATTGCAGCAGAAATCCAACGAGCTATGGTCTGTTTGGTTATTGGGTGCCCTTTGCGCATCTTTCCATATGTAATGAAAAGCTGATCAGATTTTCGTATTGAGGATGTCCTTTGCAAATAAAATTTTAGACATCGTTTGACATCAAGGGTATGTAAAACTCTCTCCGCAGGTGATTGAGGATTAGGAAAGAAAGTCTTTAAAACCACAGGTTCATTGAGATGGAAATCAGAAGGTACTTTAGGTATAAAAATGGGGTTAGTGCGGAGCACTACCGAGTCCTTAGTGAATTGGAGGAAAGGCGGTTTAAAAGTGAAGGCTTGAATGTCACTGACTCGCCTGGCTGATGTGAGAGCCAACAGCAGAGACTTCTTCCACGATACAAACTTAAAGTCAGCTCTATGAATAGGTTCAAAGGGGTGTCGCATGAGTTGTGACAGAACAATGTTAAGATGCCAGGGTGGAGGTGGACGGCGGATGGGAGGAAACATACGAAATAGTCCCTTGAAGAATTGTTGAATGATCCGAGAGGAATAAAGAGAATGTGAACCATCTTGTCGGAATCGTGAGATAGCCGCTAAGAATACTTTAAGAGTAGAATGGGAAAGTCCTGACTTTGCCAAATGTAGAAAGAAAGGAAATAATTGCTCCGGTGTTGCACGGATTGGATGAATGTTGGCGGCTTGACACCAGTGGCAAAAACGCTTCCATTTGAGCATGTAGGTTTTTATTGTGGAGGGCGCTCTAGCATTAGCTAAGACCTCCCTACACTCCGAAGGAATGTCTAAGTGAGCAAATTCACAGTGCTCAGGTGCCAGGCTGCTAAACACAGAGATGCAGGATCCGGATGGCAGATCTGCCCGTTGTGAATGGACAGGAGATTCGGCATTGGTTGCAACTGAATGAGATCGCATTGGGATAGAAGGAGGAGTTCGGTAAACCAAAACTGGCGAGGCCACCTGGGAGCTATGAGGAGAAGAAGACAAGGCTCCTTCTTCATTTTCCGGAGAACCCTGGGAACCAGCGGTATCGGTGGAAAAGCGTAGGCATAGATCTGCGACCAATTCATCAAACACGCATTCCCGCACGAGTCTTGTTGGGGAAGCCAACTTGCGTAGAATGGGCATTTTCGGTTCAGACTGGTCGCGAACAAGTCCAGATCGGGTCGACCCCACTTTTGAAATATACGATCCAAGGTTGGTTGATGGAGCTCCCACTCGTGATTGGACACTGTAGACCTGCTGAGGGAGTCCGCTAGGATGTTGGATACTCCTGGAACATGGACTGCTGCCAGAGTTATTTGATGTCGGATCGCCCAATCCCAAATTTGCTGGGCCTGCTGGGACAGCAGAGTGGATTTTGTTCCTCCTGGTTTGTTTAGGTAGTGCATACTTGTTGTGTTGTCCGTCCGGATCAACACTGACGCTCCTAGAATGATGGTGCGAAAAGATTTTAGGGCTAGGAAGATCGCTAGCAACTCTAAGAGATTGATATGCCAAGTCCTTTGATGAGCATCCCATTTGCCGTTGACTGTTAGTCCTTGAAGGTGTGCTCCCCACCCTTCGAGGGAGGCGTCCGTGGTGATGACGAAACTTGGAGCTTCCACTAGGAATGAGAGGCCTGCTGCCACGTTCCTTTTGCAAGTCCACCAGAGTAATGCCTTCCGCATCTGAGGAGTGATGCGGATGAGATCTTCGAAGGACCCTGAGACCTGTAGCCATTGCTGGTTGAGCTCCTCTTGCAGGGGTCTCATCTTGAGGCGACAGTTGGGGACCAAAGGAATGCAGGATGAGAGCATCCCTAGAAGTGACTTGAACTGTCGGACAGAAACGCACCCTTTTGAGCGTATTAGTCGGGCAAGCTTGCACAGCTTTTGTTGTCTTTCGTTTGAGACAAAGGCTTGCGTCCGTAGAGTGTCTATGGTGGCTCCTAAGAACGTTCTTGTTTGTGATGGGACGAGTTGAGACTTGTCCAGATTGATGGAGAGACCCAGAGACTGGAAAAGTGACAGGCATTTCTGAGGTTGGATGTTTGCGACTGCGTAAGAATTCGCCTTGATAAGGCAGTCGTCTAAATAAGGAAAAATTTGAATTCCTTCTAGTCGAAGGTGTGCCGCCATTGGTGCCAAAACTTTGGTGAAGACACGGGGCGCGGAACGTAGTCCGAAAGGAAGGACTTTGAACTGGAAGTCCCTGCCAGCTACTCTGAACCTCAAGAACTTTCTGTGCCTGTGTAAAATCGGGACATGAAAGTAAGCATCTTGGAGGTCGAGGGTGGTCATGTGATCCCCCGCAGAGAGGAGTTGAAGGACTTCTTGTAGAGTCAACATCCGAAAAGACTGTTTTTTGAGATATTTGTTTAGGGAGCGAAGATCCAGGATGGGGCGCCATTCTCCCGATTTCTTTTTTATTAGAAAAAACCTGGAGTAGAAACTGGTGCCTCTTTGCAACTTTGGAACCATTTCGATCGCTCCCTTTTTTAACATCAAATTTATCTGGGAGAAAAGCTCTGTGAGATGAGCTGGAGGCGGACCTTTGGGAGGAGAATTCGGAGGAAGCTTGGTAAACTCCAGAACATGGCCTCTGGCCACAATGTCCAAGACCCATTTGTCTGTAGTTATAGAAAACCAGGTTGAGTAAAAACGGGAGATCCTTCCTCCAACTTTTGTAAAATTGCGCGGTAGAGCAGGTGGCAGGTGGCAGTTGTCACTGTTTTTTAGATGTGTTCCTTCCCCGGTAGGATGACTTATTTCTGTTTTGCCCATAAGACATAGTTGGCTGCTGCCTGAAAGATTGTTGTCTTTGCGAAGAGTAGCGTTGGTTACCCTGATAGGACTGGTATTGCCTCGACTGATTATAGCCTCCTCGGGTGGAGAAGGATCCACGGCCTCTAGCGCCACGAAAAGGCGGTTTCCGAAACTGAAGAGTACCGAAAGATCTTGCTGTCTCGGTATCCTTTTTAATGGCCTGTAGGGCTTCGTCAATATGCTGGCCAAAAAGAGACTCGCCATCAAAAGGCATATCTATTATCTTCGTCTGAACTTCCTGACGAAAAGATGTGGATTTTAACCAGCCCTGTCGCCGCAGGACAGCAGCACCTGCCAGTTGCCGAAAACCCGTGGACGCAACATCCACAGCAGAATCAATGATCTCAGCCGAGATCCGTTCTCCCTCCTGGAGGATCTTAAGCGCTTCTGCCTTTGAGGGCTCCGGTAACATGTCGATGTATGGGGAGATATCCAACCACATCTGCCTATCATAGCGGCCTAAGATGGCCAGTGAGTTAGCTGCCCGGACAGTAGCGGCCGCCATGGTGGAAACCTTTTTCCCAATTGCGTCTAGACGTCTCCCATCCCGATCCGGAGGAGCTGACAATGGAGAGGAGGGATTCCGTGCTCGGCGCTGCGCTGCTTGAGCGATAACCGAATCTGGCTTAGGCTGACCTATCAGACAAGCTGGTGAATTATCCGGTGCCTTGTACTTCTTTTCAAGGCGAGGTAGGACCGCTGGAATGGAGGCAGGAGTCCGCATAACTTTCAGTCCTTCCTGCCAAATAAAATCAATAATAGGGATAGTACGCACTTGCTTCCTTGGCTGGTCTTTAAAATCGTAAAGGAAACACTCATCCTTTCTTGTTTCCATGGGAAGAAGGAACCTTTGTGCTGCTCTTTCCATCAGAACATGAAAACCTCCGATGTCAACTGGAGGTGAGTCAACAGGAGCCTGACCCTGTCATCATCCGTGGTGTGAGCCTCCTGATGATGCGACATTGAAGGTACCGGAGAAACTGGTCTGGGCGACCTCAACCCTGTTGAAGATTGAGGCACGGGTGTTGGTGGGACAGAAGAAGCCGATTCAGATGGTGGAAATCAGCGGTAATAGTCATCTAACATGTACTGCAGATTGCTGAGAAGTGATAGAGGCAATTGTGCAGTAGGGTTTGACTCTGGAGCGGTATCAGGATGGTAGTCCTCTTCTTGATCTACGTCTTGATATTTAATGAAGAGCTCTGAAGGGCTCCTGGCAGGACGGAATCTGTCATCCTCCTCTGATTCATCCTCATCTGTCCCATAATCCAGTAACTGCTCGGGCAGCGCACGAGGAACTCTCCTGGGTGAGGTGTGAACTGGAGAGAGAATCTCCAAGGAAGATCCACGCCTTTGAAGCAAAGAAGGCGCTGTCGTCGACGGTGGCAATGGTGTAGAAAGCACCGCAGATGTCTTTGAGGATGCTGTGGCTGCAGATGACGACCAAACTTGAAGATCAGTGCAGGAAGATAGCAACGTCGACGAAGCAGCCGTCGACGAGGCGTTCGCCGACGAGGCGGGCGTAGACGAGGCAACTGTCGACGAGGCAACCGTCGACGAGGGAACCGTCGTCGAGGCAATCATCGACGAGGCGGCCGTCGACGAGGCAATTGTCGACGATGCAGTCGCCGTCGACGAGACAATCGTCGACGAGGTCTTCTTACTCTTCGTCGACGGAGGGACGTCGACGGTAGACTTCAGTCTCTTCGTCGACGAGAAGGCAGTGACTGACGTGGTGGGTCTCACGGAGATGGACACCAGCGTCGACGGCGAAGAAGCCGACGACAGTATCATCTGAGGCTTTGGAGACGAGAAGGTTGCAGTAGACGTCGTCGTCGCGGCGACAGCAGGCCTCGTCGACGAAGACGTCGTCGTCGAGCTAGTCGACGAGGGACCCCGTTTCTGAGGTAAATCTCTGTCAGAAGAAGGTTTAGACGCCTGAGATTTGACAGACTTTCTCGGGGGTGTAGAGGGCATAGTTTTACTCTTAGAAGGTGGAGGACCCTTTTTGGAAGCAGAAGGCAACTCAGCACTCTTAGAGGTGTGCTGTTTTTTCAACACCTTAGCCCCAGGAGAAGTCAAATCCGTGTCGCTAGTCCTCTTCCTAGATGCAGCAGTCCTGACAGAGGAAACACTTCCCACCTCAGATAAAGGGTTGTCTTGATCCTTAATCTTCTGTAGCCACAGAAGTAGACGTCCCTCTCTGTCCCTCAGAGTCTTTTGAGGGAAAGTCCTGCAGATCTTGCAATCTCTCACCTGGTGGTCCGGGTACAAGCAATAAATGCACTTCTTGTGGGGGTCTTCAGAAAACAGCCGGAGCTTCCCACAAGACTCACAAGGTCGAAAAAGAGACTTCTTAGAAGAAGACATCATGAAATGAAGATAATTATGAAGAAACCTGAGAAGTACTGAGCAGAGCTCAGGGAGACTCCCTTCACACGACGTGCGGTAGAAAATCTGAGAGCCTGAGCCTCTGGGGAGAACATTCTGGAGGGTGCTGTCGCCTGATTGGCTGTAGTTTGGACTATATACAATGACTTGGACGAGTCATGAAAGTGGAAGATTTTTTCCTATTAACTTCTAGCTATTTTATTTCCTGGTTCTAATTTACCTATGTTATGGCTATTTCATGCATATTTATTGCTATTTTTATGTACCGTGGGACTCCCACTCCGACGACGGGGAATGATTCAAGCATGTGAATCTATGAAAGATACCCCAATACTGGAGAATCTGAGTTCCGGAAGTTAGTGGTAGCACGTCCTGCTCGGAGAGCCAGAGAGGAGAAGCCTTCAGCTGAGATCTAGCGCCTTGTTGCTGGTACGTGCCTAACCTTTACCGACAGTCGCTTCAGTGTAGCACCGGTCCTTGGTCACACGCTGTGTAGTCCAGTCACTCTTATAACATGTAAAACATAATGCCAGCTGAGGGCAGTGCTGCTCCACCAAACATATATGGTAATACAATTGTGTTATATGGTCTTGGCACATTTCTACAGTGGTTTAAAACCATATGCACAGGGCTCAAAGCGCACTGTAAACCGGTTCATATTAGTTGTGTGTGTGGTTGCTAGAAGTGTGTTAGTGGTGGTATCGTCAACGGACGCAGAGATTGTGACTGTGGCACCCTCACACCCAGTAGTTAGGGCAGGTTTGTGGGCCCGGTTGCTAACAGTCCCTTTCATTGCTACATTTAGGCACTACATCTGTGGATGTTAGTGATCACACGAGGGGTGCTCGTATCTCACCCTCACAGACGTGTGAGGCTAAATCGATGTCTGTAGCACGTGTTAGTGTCTCACGTGCTGTGTCCATACACTCCTGTGTGCTCCTTTCCTTAAACACAGCGCCTCCACTGAAACACGCCGTGTTTGCATCTATGTGTCCATTCAGTGCTAGACACACGGGGACACAGTTGCTGAACATTACAGAACCACTTGTCTGACGTGTCACTGATAGACAACTGACCGCATGATGGGATCCAACATACATCAACAGTCACACATGGCAATCTGAAACCTTGGCAGCTATGCCCCCAGCAGCCCCCGTTTTCCAGCCTCCAGGGGCCCCATCAGCGCTGTAGCGCACACAGGCAGCACTACACTCTCTCGCTGGTGTTGGTTGCACCAGTGAGTTGCCTCATAACAGTCCTACCTCATAAATTAAATGGTGCTTGCGGTGGGTGCAGGTGACCTGAGCTTCCAGGCACAGAAGCAAGGGGGTTGAAGGCAACTGCCTTGAGGCCAGAGACCATTTGTATTTACATACCTTTGTAAACTGGTTACAGAGGCCTAGTTTTTTCAGGTGCCAGTACCCCCTGGGCCTATTCCTTACATTTGAAATTTACATTTACTGCTGTAGTGTGAGAAGGCATTTCATGAAAAGGAATATAAAGTAGGGTTGCCAAAAGAAAAATGCCAGCCATGTGTTGTTTCAAGACACTGAAAGACCTCGTCTTGACACTAAATAGGGTTATAAATAAAAATGTATGTATTCATTTGTAATGTGACTTTTCTGTCTTTGTTCCCTTCAAATATCAGTCACGGATCATTCATGCAGCCCTAAAACACAATTAAAAGTGTTTTCTATTTATATTTGCTGTTCGAAGTATGCACAGATAAGTGCTGAAAATACGGCTTTAGGTGACTGCGTATTTTTGTCCTGCATGGGGCATCAAAATAATGAGCTGGCAACCCTAATCATAAGACTGGAAGTTTGTTGCAGGATCAGCACATTATTTCCTACACCCTTGATCCCTATTAATGCCAGAATAACAATAGTTTAACTTATACCTGAAACCCTACGCCGCCGTCAATAACATGCTGAGTTACTTCAAGTGTATTCTGCACTTTGAAAGTTTTTGCTTTACCAACTACAGTTTGTATAGATTGTCATTAGGTACTTGCTGATATGGTTTGTTTTTATTCTACATGCAGTGTTATTTATGGTGTTGCTTGCACTTGTCTGTAATACGTGTGCCTTAAATCTTGTATTTAGCCTTGTTTACACTACAGGCATGATAAATTCAGACAAACATCTGCATCAATGTTCTGAAGCATCCAAACAGTTTTCTTCCTCAGCCTTGTTTGCCTGCCTGTTTTGCAATTGCTATAAATAACACTGCATGTAGAATTAAGACCTGATGGTAGAAATTGAAATTGCTTCCTCAGTTCACGTTATTATCATGCACAACCCTTGACAGTCGCTAGTGTGTGGCATGCAGATAATTCACCAGTCTATTTCTCTTGACTTTCGCAGGATACTGAGTTATATCTTGTGTACTTCTCATGTAAATTGTCAGTCGAGTTTTTATGGATTGCAGGTTTGGGTTTGTCTTTCAAAGTTTCAAGTTATTGTCCATTAATGTCAATTCTATTTCAGACCCTTCATAGTTGTTCTTTGTTCTTCAGCCATAGGCAGTTCCTGAGACAATAGGACTGCTCCTTGGCATTGTTCCGATTGCTGCCTCAGTTAAATAATCTGCTTTTGACATTATTGTTACAAGTGGCATAGCTTGTATGCTAAGAGCATTTCCCATTTTCTCATTAGAACTTAGAGAAAGACAATATAGAGGCATTTCATTTAAATGTTGGAGGTTTCAAATCAAAATATACTAGATTTCTGGGTGGTAGGGCAAAGTGGTAAGTGGTGGGCCGGGCCGCCGGGGAAGGCCCCCTCCATGTGCTTTGCAGGGGGGCCCCCTCAAGTTTCGTTACGCCACTGTCAACCCGGAACTGTTTTGTGCGATCCAGATAGAAAGAGAGCGCACGTTTTGGGTCTAGACGGTGGAGCCTCTCTTCCTCCTTCGAAGGATGCGAGGCGGAAAGAAAGTGGGCAAAGTAATGGTCTGCCCGATGTGAAAGGCAGTGACCACCTTAGGAAGGAAGGATGGACGGATCCTGAGAACCACCTTATCCGGATGGACAGACATGAAAGGAGGTTTGGAAGAAAGAGCCTGGAGCTCACTCACCCTTCTAGCAGAAGTGATGGCTACCAGGAAAGCAGTCTTAAGAGTCAAGAGTCTTAAAGGACAGTTATGTAGCGGCTCAAAGGGAGCGCACATTAAATAGGTAAGAACAAGATTCAAGTCCCACTGAGGCATAACGAAGGGGATTGGAGGAAAGAGATGCATTAAGCCTTTCAAGAAACGGTTAACTACCGGGGACTTGAAAAGAGAAGGCTGATCCGGCAGCCGAAGGAAGGCAGAGATGGCTGAAAGACAGCCCTTGATAGTGCCCAGAGCAGAGCCCCGCTGTGCTAAAGAAAGAAGGAACAAGAGGACTTCAGAAAGAGGGGCAGAAAGGGGATCCACAGCCTTTGCTGTGCACCATGCCACAAACTTGTTCCACCGGCAGGCGTATACCGTCTTAGTGGAGGGACGCCTGCCTGCCAAGATTACATCACAGACTTCGGGAGGCAGGTCGAAAGACGTCAACTGCCGCCGCTCAATCTCCACGCAAGGAGGTGGAGACTGGACAGGTTCGGGTGGAGGACCGTCCCCTGCTGCTACGACAGAAGATCCTCCCGAAGAGGCAGTCTGATCGGAGGATCGATGGCCATGTTCAGCAGCTCGGGATACCAGACTTGCGCCTGATCTTCTTCAGCACTCTGGGCAGAAGTGGTATAGGAGGAAAGGCGTACAACAGACCGCAACTCCATTTGCGACGAAAAGCGTCGCCTAGCGAGTGCCGCCTTGGAAATTCCAACGCGCAGAAATGCTGACATTGCGCGTTCTCTTCGGTGGCGAATAGATCTAACCAAGGCTCTCCCCACTGTCGAAAGAGACCTTGCGCCACCTCCGAGTGAAGACGCCATTCGTGATCCATCATGCACCTGCGGCTGAGTTCGTCGGCCCTGCTGTTCAGAGAACCTGCCAGGTGTTGAACCACCAAGGATATGCCCCGATGTTCCAGCCATGTCCAGAGGCGAAGGGCCTCTTGACATAGGGTCCACGACCCACCCCGCCCTGTTTGTTGCAGTCCCACCTGGCGGTGGTGTTGTCCGTGAACACCTGCACTCCTCTTCCCCGGACAGAGGGAAGGAATGCTTTCAGTGCAAGACGAATCGCCCGGAGCTCCAGAAGGTTAATGTGAAGCCCGGACTCCGCCGGAGACCAGAGGCATCTGATCTCCGCCTCTCCCATGTGGCCGCCCCATCCCAGAAGGGATGCGTCCGTCACCACAGTGTGGTCTGGTTGGGGAAGGGAGAGGGATCTGCCATTGACCCAATCCTGGTTCGTGAGCCACCACTGCAGTTGTTGTGCAGTGCCCTCCGAGATCTGGACGCAATTGGACAGATTCCCCTGATGCTGCGCCCACTGGAACTTCAGGTCCCATAGTAGAGCTCGCATATGCCACCTGGCATGATCGACCAGCAGGATGCAGGAGGCCATGAGGCCCAGCAGCCTCAGAGTCATTTTGACCGAAACCCGGGATCGAGGCTGAAAGATCGGAATCATAGCCTGAATATCCCGGACTCGCTGTTCGGGAGGATAGACCTGAAACCGCGTCGTGTCCAGAACCGCTCCGATGAAGAGGAGCTTCTGAGAGGGAATCAGGTGTGACTTCGGCACATTGATGGAGAACCCCAGCGAATGCAGGAGGTCGGCCGTAGTCTGGAGGTGGGTGACAACTGCCTGGGGTGAGCCCGCCTTCAACAGCCAGTCGTCGAGATAGGGGAAGACTGAAACCCCTGATCTGCACAGATGAGCTGCGACCACCGCCATCACTTTCGTGAACACCCGAGGGGCGCTGGTAAGGCCAAATGGGAGCACGGTAAATTGAAAATGCTCGTGGCCTACCGTGAACCGTAGGTAACGCCGGTGGGCCGGCAGGACGGGGATGTGAAAATAAGCGTCCTGCAAGTCCAACGCTACCATCCAGTCTTCCAGGTAGAGGGCAGACAAGACCTGAGCCAGCGTCAACATTTTGAACTTCTCTTTCCGGAGGAAGCGATTGACGTCCCTGAGGTCCAAGATAGGACGCAGGCCCTTGTCCTTCTTGGGGACCAGAAAGTAGTGGGAGTAACAACCACGACCTACTTCTGGCCCAGGAACGCGCTCGATGGCTCCCTTGGCCAAGACCTTCCTGCTGGAGAAGGGCCAGATGATCCTCCGACATGCGATGGTATCTCGGTGGCATGGCTGGAGGGGTAGTCTCGAAGGGGAGGGAGTAGCCCCTTCGGACTATCTGCAAAACCCACCTGTCCGACGTGATGGTGTGCCAGTGGGGGAGGTGATGGCGAATCCTGCCGCCGACTGGCGTTTGATGGGCCTGAAAGGTCAGACTAGGAGGGTTTGGAGGATGCTGCAGAGGGGGGGTTAGTGGACTGGCCCGCCCGCTGGCCCCCGGAACCACGACGGTTGTTCCCACGTCCCCGGCCGCGCGAAGGTTGGGTAACTTGCTGTGGCCTGTGGCTCTGGGTGGAACGTAGTGGGGCACCCCTTCCGTAGCCACGAAAGGGGCAAAAAGCAGACTGCGCAGGGAGGGTGGAGAGGCACAAGGACTTGGCCGTAGCCCGTGAGTCCTTGAAATGCTCTAGAGCGTTGTCTGCTTTGTCGCCAAAAAGGCGATGGCCATCAAAGGGCATATCCATCAAGGTGTTCTGGACATCCCCTGAAAAGCCTGTAGACCTCATCCAGGCGTAGCGACGAAGCGCTACTGACGTGGAAATAGTTCTGCCCAGCGAGTTGGCGGTGTCCAGCCCACAACGTATCGTAAACTTTGCTGCGTCCCTCCCGGCGGCAACAGCCTGGGAGAGCACTGCCCGGGCCTCCACCGGACACGGAGGCAGCACCTGCGCCACCGTATCCCACACCGAGTGGGAATAACGGCCCAAGAGACATGCGGTGTTTACGGACCGCAGTCCTAAGCTGGCGGAAGAGAACATTTTCTTGCCAAGGAGGTCCAGCTTCTTGGATTCCCTTTCCGGTGGAGCGGTAGGGAAGGCGCCTTCTGAAGTGGAGGCTTGAACCACCAAGCTCTCCGGGGTGAGGTGTTGGGAGAGGAAAGTGGGGTCGCCCGGAGCCGGGCGGTGGCGTCGGGCAATCATCCTGTCCACGGGAGCCCCCGTGTTGCGCCTGGACCACGTGCCCAACAGGACGTCGGTGAGGGCGTCATTAAATAGAAGCAGGGGCTCCGAAGAGCTCACTGCCGGTTGAAGCACCTCTGTCAGGAGGTTAGTCCTGACCGCCACCGTAGGAAGCTCGAGGTTGAGAGCCTCGCCCGCCCTATGCAACACCACTGCGTATGACGCACCCTCCTCCGTAGCCACGGTAGGAGGAGGCAACATGCCAAGGTCAGGGGGAAGTATCAAGACCACTGGCATCCCCCAGTTCCTCTCTCCAGTCCTGGTCAGAACCTAGCTGATCCGTTAAAGGGTCACCTGACCCCTCCCAGTCCTCCTCCTCTTCATCAGAATGCCACTCAGGTTGAAAAGGGGCTCCAGGAGCGAACAGGGCCACAAAAACCCTGCTCGGCGCCGGTCCGGCTCCGTGTCCCCTTCAAGGTGGAGGCCGGGGGGCCGACCGGCGTCGAACGCGGTCGGTCCGCCCAAAGATGGCATGCATCGCCTCGTAGAACGTACGAAGCTGGGCGGGAGTCGCTCCGGGTCCCGGAAAGGGAGGGAAACTCGGAGTCGGCTCTGCAGGCTCCACGCACGGAGCCGCGGGAGGGGCACCACCCGCGTGCCTCGTCGGATCGGCCGACCGACGAGGGGAAGTCGAAGAGCGACGATGCTTCTTCGACTTCGTCTTATGCTTCGACTTACCCGAGTGCGAAGACTTCGAAGATTTCGAACCGGAATGGTGGTGGCTCCGCAACCGGTCCCTCGACCTCCCTCTCGACCGGGACCTCGAAAGGCGCGGAGCCGACTGCCGGTGCTCAAGCAGCTTTCGGGACCGCTCCCGCAAAGCCTTCGGCGCCATCGACCGGCAGTCGGAGCACGAGTTGGGGTCGTGGTCGCGCTCCAGGCAGAAAACACACACGCGGTGTGGATCCGTCACCGACATCATGTGATGACAGGAACCGCAGGCCTTCAAACCGGGCATCCCTCGTGCACCTTCGGAGTCGAAGACTCGAAAAAGAAGTCGACAAAAGTCGAGAAAAATGACTGAGGTACCGCTCTTCCCAGATCTGCGCTGGCTGGCTCAGAAAAAGAAAGAACTGACGTCAGCGCGCGAGGGCAGCGTCTAAGTAGCTGCCGCAACGTCATCCCAGCGACCACGACGCCGACGACGGACGCGGAGCCGATCGACGCCACCTTCCGACGCGCAGAGGTACTGCTGACGAAAAAACTTTCCGGATCCAGTCTGACGCCTGGGGGTAATTCTAAGGTAAGGAATGTATAACTAACGTGTTTCTTTCAGATATAGTGTAATAACAATTCACCCTGAAAGAAAATTGTACTTTTTGTAGGTTTGCCCACAAGGTTTTCGACTGTGCTGCTGGTTTTTTGACTCGGAGTGCACTGAGGCCTGCTAACCAGACCTTGGTGCCAGTTCACTGACCCTAAAGTGTATGTTGAATTGGCTATACCCAATTGGAAATGGTTAACTTACCTGTAAGTCCCTTAAATGGTTCCCTGGAACCCAGGGAATGTAAGTTAGAGGGGTATCCCGAGCTTGCAGAACTGACTGTGCCACTCTTCAGGTCTCCTAAGTAAAGCAAGTCCCCCAGTCCGCCACTGCAGACCGGTAGAGCAGTTGTGCACTGCTATCCTGACTTTGCTATTGACAGCAATGGTAAAGCCTTGGTTACCCAATTGGTGAGTGCAGAGTCACACGCTGACCCCTCAGCTGTGCTGACTCCTGAATGGTGCGACCACAGTGGGCACTCCAAGGTATCAAACAACTCATTACATTAAGACCAACTAGTATCTCAAGTCGAAATTAATTTGTCTTGTTGCATTGTGCAGCTTTAACAAAGCTGCCACTTTGTTGCCTTTAAAACTCTTGCGCCTTCCCGAGCATACATGGAGCCAGTTCCACAAGACAGTTTTCTACCCTCCTGGAGAGACGTGCTAATGACTCTCAGGAAGGAGAACAATGAGAAATTACGGGCCAGGAAGGTGTTACCTACCTCCTGCAGGATGGCACTTGGGTGCTAGCTCCAAAAGGCAGGCTTCAAAGGTGAAGCGACCTTTGAAGGCCAGATGTGTAGCGCCAGGGGGGAGGGCTGCTCCATTGTTGAGGTAGACAGGCTGGCACAGGAAGCAGAGAGGGGAAACCAGTTGCCAAACCAGTTTCCCCAGGGGAGTGTAGTCCTGCGGTAGCCACACACTGGGGATGGGCTATAGAGATCTGTTCAGTATGAGAGGGGTATCACCATCTTTGGAGTGGGCAGAATGGTGCTTTCTGGGATAGCCAGATGCCACACTCTACAGGAAGTGGTCACTAGGTGGGAGGGAACCTGGTGGCCCATTGGCTACCAACCGCATCCTGCCATGAGGGCACTTTCCAAGCATAAAGGGGGCACCGCTAGCACTCAGACCTCAGATCTCGACCGACTTGGAAGAAGGGCAAAAGAAGGACTGCACTGCTGAACCAAGGGACCTGCAAAGTGAGGCTGCACCACTGTGGACTGCACTTGCGGCACCTGGAGGCTAGCGAAAGAGGGACTGTGCCTGCTGTGCCTGCCTGCCTCAGGACAAAAGACACACAAATGATGGACGGAATGCAGAACAAATCAAAACATTCACCCCCAGTCAAGAGATCTGGGTTAAATCCATTGTTCTTTTGCTCCCCATGCCACCCCAGTTTAGACCCAGCCATATGCAAATCGGTCTTGACCCTGTGCCTCATGGGAACAGTCCGCCCGAACTGCCAAGCCAGGTACTCCCTGGACTGGAAACAAGCATCCTAGGACCGGTTTCGGGGTTTCACCCCTCATCAGCCAGGATAGCTTGAATCCAGTGAGCCCGGGACCCAAGTCTGGGCATACCGGGCGCACTTAGGGCGAGAAAGCAAAAGACACACAAATGATGGACGGAATGCAGAACAAATTAAAACATTCACCCCCGGTCAAGAGATCTGGGTTAAATCCATCTTTCTTTTGCTCACCATGCCACCCCAGTTTAGACCAAGCCATATGCAAATCAGTCTTGACCCTGTGCCTCATGGGAACAGTCCATCCCGAACTGCCAAGCAGGTCCTCCCTGGACCGGAAACAAGCATCCTAGGACCGGTTTCAGGGTTTCACCCATCAGCCAGGATAGCTTGAATCCAGTGGCACAGTGAGCCCGGGACCCAAGAACTGGGCATACCCGGCATACTTAGGGCGAGAAAGCAAAAGAGACACAAATGATGGACAGAATGCATAACAAATCAAAACATTCACCCCCAGTCAAGAGATTTGGGTTAAATCCATCATTCTTTTGCTTACCACGCCACCCCAGTTTAGACCCAGCCATATGCAAATCAGTCTTGACCCTGTGCCTCACACAGACCCGGGACCCCGAAACCAGTCCTAGGATGCTTGTTTCCAGTCCAGGGATGACCTGGCCTGGCAGTTCAGGCTGGACTATTCCCATTGGGCGCAGGGTCAAGACTGATTTGCATAGGGCTGCGTTCAAACTGGAATGGCATGGGGAGCAAAAAAAACAATGGATTTAGGCCAAGATCTCTGTACTGAGGTGTATGTATGACATTGTTCTGCATTCTGTCCATCAATTGTTCTTTTTGCATTTGTCACCCCGAGTGGGACGGGTATGCCCAGACGTGGGTCCCGTGCTCTCCATGCCACTGGAGTCAAGCTATCCTGGCTGATGACGTGAAACCCCGAAACCGGTCCTAGGATGCTTGTTTCCAGTCCAGGGAGGACCTGGCCTGGCAGTTTGGGCTGGACTGTTCCCATTAGGCGCAGGGTCAAGACTGATTTGCATATGGCTGGGTTCAAACTGGAATGGCATGGGGAGCAAAAAAACAATGGATTGAGGCCCAGATATCTGTACTGGGGTGAATGTATGACATTGTTCTGCATTCTGTCCATCAATTGTTCTTTTTGCATTTACCTGCCTCAGAGAGAAGCTGTCTCCAGAGCTCAGTGAAGCCAAGGGAACTCCAAGTGCAAGCTGAATGACCTCCTGATCGCAGCATGAGGACACAACAACTGAAGAAGCCTGCAGGGGAAATTTGGCAGCCCTAGTCTTCAAGCTGCTACCACCACCACCAGGCAGCCCGAGGACCAAGACCCGACGCACAGAGATGCACCCAAGTTCGCTGAGCCTGAGTGCCGTGAGAGAGTTGCTGGGAGCCTCAGAATGAAAGTTATCGAACCAGGAACGATTGGCCTGTGACTGCGACAGCTGGCTACTGGTAGTCTAGTGGCGACTTGACTTCGGCCAGACCGGAGAGGACTTTGTGGGACATCGACCCTGCAACCAGGTCCCCCTCAGCATCTTCGTGGAAGACCCCCGTCGGCCACGTCGCATCCACAGAATTCTTAGAGCATCCTTCATACCTTGCATCAGGAAACTACATAGGAATTAATTGTAACACAGCTAAAGTTCATGCAACTGTTGAAGGACCACTTCTCCTATGAAGGTAACTGTTCTTGAAGACCTTGCTGGTCCCCCCGACTAGCTCTCTATCGGAGTTGGTCGCCCAAGTGATTCTAACCGACTGCATTGACACCTACCTAACTTTTCCTTGAAAAAGGTTTCCGTTTCAAAGTGTCTAATTCGTTGACTTTGACAAGGCTTGTTTGCTGTTGGGTGAAATTGCTTTGATTTATTATTCCAGTGGGTCTTTTTTGTTCTAGTGTCTAAATTCTTATAAAAATAAAAACTATTTTATAAATTGGTGTTGTGTCGATTTTTTTCCACAATTGTTTTGGTGCCGTTTAAATGCTTAACAATTGTTCCGCTGTGTAAGCCTTGCTGCTCAGTGCCACAGGTACCCAGGGTTGAGCTGAAGGTTCTACAGATTAAACCTACTGGACCTAAAGGGGTTGGTAAGTGTATTGGGGGCGCTAGAGGGCGCGCATGCAAGATAGCCGCACTTGCGTGAGGCTCCTTGCTGCCTAGGCTCAAGATCCGTATTAATCCTGCCCTAACGCCTGTTCCTGGAATGCTACAGTGAGGGAACAGCGATCAAACTCCCTCTGATGCTTTGCAGCTCAAAAAAAAGGCTTCGGAGGAAAGCACAACCGCCGAACACGCCGAGTGAACTGCCGTCTCCAATCGCGGCGTGGAAAATGGCGGCCGATCAGCTGCCGTACCAGCACAGCTCCCGGTGATAGAGGTGCTGGTGACTCCGGGCGGGGTCTGCCCGCCAGCCGATCTCCTGGGGACTCCCCGCGGCTAGACTGCTGTGCGAGACCTCCGGCAGCTGAAGCGGAACACTGCGCTGGGCAACACACGCCACCACTTACTGGGACGCCACTACAGCAGTGGGAAACGAGAGGAGGACCGCGGGGCCCCGTACCCGCCTACAGCTGTGAGTAGACTGCGGGAGCGAAACAAGAGGGGGCGGAGAGGCTGCACTGGCACGTAGTCGGCCCAGCCCTCCTGAGCGATCTCCTACGTGACTGCGGTGAGAGGCTGCTGTGGCAGAGATTTGAGCGGGCCACGATCCACCCGCCATAGCTCACAGAGACAACAGCCTGCAGAGACCTTGTGAGCTGCTGGGGGCAATGAGAACGGAGTAGCGCGTACCTCAGACTGTGCGCTTTCTGTCACACCCTATGCAGCCGTGTCTCAGAAAAAGGAAGCGCTGCGCGAGGAGAGGCAGGGGCTCATGGTCTGTATTAGCGCCTTGTACTTGGACTTTACCCTGCTCTGGGCACTGGTGAGTGGGAGCAGGGCTGCTGATTGCTGCTGCTGGGCCTGGGCTCCATTAAAAAGAAACACAGGGAGTGCCCACCTGCCATTATCTAGGGTCGGGATAACCTGCAGCAGCGAGAGGAACCACATTGTGCTCCATTCACGGAGGGGACCGCGTTGAGTACTCCTGAAGGGCTGTGGACGGCTGTCCGTGGGCGCGTGCCAGAGGTACCCAAACAAGAACGGTGCACCTGGGAGAGGGCCCCATAAACTGGAACTTGTGACTCCTTGCTTAAAGAACCAAGTGGCAAGGCCCGAGTCTGACGAGAAGTGCGCCGGAGCTACCAGAACAACACTGCCCGCTCCCCGTGTGGGCGCAGCGGGGGGAAGCATACCGGGCACGGAGTAAGCTATGGGCAAAACAGACGAGAGGCAATCCAAATTACCTTTTAAGGCACGCAAATCCACCAGAGCTTCAAGCGCTCCCAAGCACGCAATGGCGGACGGCCCTAGCTCCGGCTCCCAGACTTCTACTGATGATCTGAAGGCACTACTCCTCACAATGAGACACAGTCTCTAGTCCATTGAAGCCAAGATGGACGCAATGAACACACGCATAGACAATGTCACTCATAAGCTCAACCAACACGACGAGCGCATCAAAGAGACGGAACAATGCATTTTTTCCAATCTGGAAGACACATCTGCGGGGAGGGCGGAACAATGACTCAATATGGAGCGCTTGCTGAAAGTTATTGCGGCGAAAAATGAAGATTTGGAGTCGAGATCGCGCCACAACAACATAAGAATTCTTGGCATTCCGGAATCCACCAACACAGGTCGGATGGAGGAATTTGTGGAACGCTTACTCGCGACGATCTTTGAAAGAAGCGCCTTCTTCACGATGTTCGTAGTAGAAAGAGCCCACCGTTCCCTGGCCGCTCGACCACCACCTGGGGCGCCCTCAAGACCGATCATCGCTCGAATGCTAAATTATCGGGATCGGGACACAGCCCTGAGATTAGCACGAGAACGCAAAACAATTTCCTTTCAGGGCTCTGAAATAGCCATCTTCCCGGATTTCACGTTGGCGGTCCAAGAGGCCCGGAAAAAGTTCCTGCCAGTCAAAAAGAAATTACAGCAGGCCAACATCACCTACGCCATGCTTTTCCTGGCGAAACTCAGGGTAACACACCAGGGCAAGCAACACTACTTCACCAACCCGCAACATGTTACAGATTTCCTGAAAACCACTCTCCGGAGATCCCCTCGGAACGAGCCATCACTGAGCCCGACCCACTCAAACACAGTCCTCTCTGACGTAGAGTGACACCGCCAGGATTGTGATGTTTCCCCCAAGTGCCCGCTCTTTTGACTCAACCCCTGACACGGCAGACTGTTTAATGGAGCAGGTGGCAGAGCCACACGCGGCTCAACGGTGCACTGAACACTGGCATCGCGTGCTCGTCTGGTCGAAGACTTCGCCTGCTATAGATGCCATTGGACATTACGGCTGTCTTCCCCACACATGATATGGACATGTATTCAGGGCGTAAGTAGCACTAAATTAGAGCCTGGGCACCTTCGTGCTCACGAGGGGAGACTTTTGTGCCCTCAAGCGTTTATTCCGAAAGGAACATCCCCAGAATGTTACAAGTTTATGGTTTTCTTCATTTCTCTTTCATCTTCCCTTTCTTTGTAAGGGCTGATTTTTTTCTTTTCTTTCGAGCGGGGTGGGAAGGGAGGGACTACACGGCACAGCAGGATTGGGCTGCTGATGTGGGAGGGAGGCAGGATTGGGCTTCCGATTGGGGAGGTGAGAGGTGGGAGGGGGGGAAGGGACTGTTGGAAATGTTCAACAATACTTTATGCACAGACACAATCACAGGCTACCGCCCTGCTCGCGCAGAGTTTTCAACTTAATTTGGCATGCAATACAATTCCCTTACTCTATAAATGACTCAACCAAGTCCGCCTAGCTACAACTTCCTCAGTTGGAATGTGAGGGGCCCAGGAAACGGCGCCATGTCCTTGCCTACCTGGATAGACACAACATACACTGCGCCATGCTCCAGGAGACTCATATCGGCCCTAACGCCCCGACCACCTTCGCTGCCCGATGGGCTTCATATAGATGCTTCTCGATATACTCCACCTATACCCGTGGGACGGTAATCCAAATTAAAAAAAACGTCCCATATGTGCCCATTGGGGCATTTGCCGACCCCCAAGGGCGTTATTGCCTTACATGGGGACGGATGGCGTCCCAGTCCATAACTATTGGATGTTGTTACGGACCTAATCATGATGATCCCGAGTTTTTTTAATGTCCTTTGGGGTAAAATCTTAGATACGGGCTCCACTCACCTTGGGGCGGGGACTTTAATGTCACTCTAGACACGCCAATAGATTGGCAACGACCGCTACCATATCACTACACAGGGGCCCAACGCCAGCTTTTGGAGATAGTTACCGCTCATGGACTGATAGACGCATGGCGAAGTCTACACCCCACTGTCAGAGAGGGCACATGTCACTCCTCCACACACTCCACATGGTCGCGCATAGATGGCTGGTTATTGTCCAGGGGATTAAAATCATAGCTCATGGCAGCGAGACACCTCCCGCGTACTTACTCTGATCACTCACCTGTGCTGATATCCCTTACTCCGTCCTGCTTATCGTCATCTTACCAATCTTGGAGGTTACCTGTGTATGCTCTGCTCGATCCCCTATTCCACACAGAATTAGAACAAGAGATCACAGACTTCTTCCCACGCAACATAGACACCGTGCCTCAGATTTCCACGGTCTGGGAAGCGTTTAAAGTGACCATTAGAGGGGTTTGCATTGCCAAAGGGGGTGGCATATTAAAAGACATCCGGAACACGCTTCGTACATTAGAAACCGACCTCAAAAAGCTAGAGGAACAAATGAGCTCTACTCCCAGTGCTGCCCTACAGGGACAGATCAGGGATAAGCTGACAGATTACCAAGAGACTGCAGAACGGGAAGGCAAATTTAGAGGGAAGTACCACAGCGCCCGACAATATGGGGAAGGGGAGCGCCCTGGGAAGGCGCTGACTGAGCTAACCCGGAAACCGTGCTTTTCAGGCACTATTTTGGAAATTACTGACCCAACGGGCAGAGTGCACTGGGACACCCCTGATATATTGGACACATTCCATGACTTTTACAGCACTCTCTACAAAACGCATCGGGTGCAACCGATTGACATTGAGCCATACTTTGCGGACGTAGTGCTGGGATGGTTGGGGGATACCCAGAGGGAATATCTGCTGGCAGACTTTGAAGACAAGGAGATACTCTCCGCAATCATGAAGCTGCAATCTGGCCGGGCCCCCGGTCCAGACGGCCTGCCTGCGGAATTTTACAAAACATATAATAAGGCTCTCATCCCCATTTTAAAGCACGTGTACGAAGAGGCCTGGGAAACGGGCATGCTCCCGCAAACAATGCAAGAAGCACTCATTATCTCTCTACTGAAACCAGGAAAACCAGGTGATAAGTGCAACTCCTATAGACCACTCTCACTGATAAACTGTGACGCCAAAATTTTGGCGAAATTGTTCGCCAACCGCATTAGTCCTTTGATGACAGCGCTGGTCCTCCCGGACTAATCAGGGTTTATACACTGCAGGGCAACGTCGCACAACCTAAGCACTCTCTTTGCCCTTATGCAAGACATCGACCCAGACCAGGCCGCGGTGGTGGTCTTTTTGGACGCCACCAAAGCCTTTGATTCCCTCGAATGGGATTATTTGGCTTTTGTACTGACTAGAATGGGCTTCCCCCCCCCCCTTCTTAGCGTGGATCCAGCTATTGTACACTAAACCGCAGGCCAAAATACTCATCAATGGCATGTGCTCATCCAGGTTTCACATCACGAGAGGGACGAGGCAAGGTTGCCCGCTCTCCCCACTCTTATTCGCCCTAGCCATGGAGCCCCTGGCAGCTAAGCTCCGGCAACACCACAGTGAACATGCCCTCATATACCCGGAAAGACAAATCCTCATATCCTTGTATGCCGACGACCTTACCTTATATCTACGCAATCCCGAGGAGAGTCTGAACCCTATACTACGGGTGTTTTTACAGTTCGGTAGGCTATCAGGGGTCAATATTAATTGGAGCAAGTCACAAATCTTCCCCCTCATATACGCGGTAAAGAGGTACAGCCCAGACTTCCCCCTAACTTGGTGCAAGGACGAGATTAAATACCTAGGAATAGTAATCTCTACAGATAGGGAACACCTCATGAGGGACAACTATGGCACCGCGCTGGACACATTAACGGAGTCCATCACGAGATGGATAGCAATGCCTCTATCGATGGCTGGCCGGATAGCTCTAATAAAAATGATTATCCTCCCTAAGATGCTCTATTATTTCACCAACATCCCCTATGTGCCCAGTAAATCCTTCTTCAAAGCCCTCAAAACGCAACTCATACGATTGACTTGGGGGGCCAAACAACCCCGACTGAAGTGGGAGGCACTAACCCTACCCTTCGATCAAGGAGGTTTTGAAGTGCCCGACATGGAGTTATATTATTGGTGCACCCAGGCACACTTTGCGGCTTTTTGGGATACACCCACCACCATACGTGCCACATCTTGCGGTGGAGCACTGGCCTATACTCGGCTTACATAAGCGCACCTACCAATCCCAAAGATGCAGACCCAACCACAGTGGAATGCACAAACAGAGCTTGGAGGGCTATCGCCAAACGCATGAACATAGACACGTTATACTCTCCGCTACTGCCGCTGCCAGGCAGGCTAGACATTCCAGTTACGAGTGAGGGAAGGTGCCGACAAATGCAGCGAAAATTTGACATTCACACCTGGGGTGCTTTATACGACAAAGGAACTTTCCGGTCCCGGGAACACTTCTTTAAAAACTGCCAGCCCACTACCATGGAACTCTTTATGTATATACGGCTTCGGCATGGTCTGCCACCCCTGATTTTCCCGCCGAACCACCCACACTGGCCCCGCTACACGCGCTACTACAGCGCTCTCCCCCAACACACGTAGTATCCATGCTCTACCGAGCCTCCCAAGCAGAGAGTCCTTCCGCTTCTCACCGAGCGCAATAAAGGTGGGAGGCTGATTTGGGATCCCCTATCACTGACGACCAATGGGAATTTTGCTGCCAGCAAACGGGAAGAATCTCGGCAAGCAGCAGATTGCAAATAATACATTTCAAATACCTTCACCGCCTTTATTACACCCCGTTACGACTATGCCGGTTTGGGCTTAGGGAGACTGATAATTGTGACAGATGCGGGAAGGAGGGAGCAGATTTTTTACACCTAGCATGGGAATGCGCCCCTATTCAGTCATATTGGTCCACAATAACGGAAGCCCTTGACCAGATGACGGGGCTGCGCATATCTAACACCCCACTTATCACGCTATTGGGGCACACAAAAGACCTCGAGGCACCGTTCAGGAGGTACATATCGCTGGGGCTGCTCCTGGCTAAACGTAGGGTGGCTTGTAAATGGGAGAGAGGGAGAGCACCCAAATTTAAGGACTGGATGCGCAACCTTGTCTTCTGCCAAGAGCAGCTGACGGTGTACGCTGAGCTGATGCCACCCGCGTCTCGCCCGCAAGACATTTGGGAACCCCTACGGGCATATCTGAGGGAACAGTCTGCTGCAGAGGCGGAATCAGGGGAAGCCACTGATGTAGAGGGAGTTGACGGGTTTGTAGTAAGTTGGAATGTAAAAGATATGAACATTATCCAGCAAATGTCACCTGCGGGCACGGTCTGTAGCCAAAATATTGCATGTCAGCTGTAAATTCTGTGAGTTCTGTGTATACTATGTTTTCTATTACATTGATTGTGTATTGTTACCCTGTGAGGCTGACAAGATGTCGGCTCCTATTTGTCTGACTTTTGTTGAAAATCAGTAAACAAATCTTTAAAAAAAAAAGTGTATTACACAGTGAGGTCGCACAACCTCATCATATAATACACCCCATTTCTTCACACACCCTTAAAAGCCTATTGGTTTTAACGTACACTTTTCATAATATACTGGTCAGGCCTACTGCCTCAGTTTTAACTTTTCAGGAGAGGCAAAATGGACCTATGGCTACTGCTAAACGATATCAATAGGTTCTCACCAAAACGAAGGCCTATTGTATGGTGCATAAGTTTTCCAACCACACAAAGTGCTATATGAATACTATTTTTCAGCAGAAGCACTCAACACCTGCCCAATCTAATATTGTAGTAAGGCAGATCAATATGTAGAGGGAGTCAAACCCCTCAGCAGTGCTTTTTAAGCTCCTTTTCTGTTGCTCATATAGGTCTAACGGCAGCTGTCCGGTCACACGAGACCTCAAAAGGACCAGGATTGCATATTTATAATCTTCTCAATGTTAGAGGACTCAAACGAAAACTAACTACAGGAAGAAAACAGATCCCTCCTGCTGCTCCTCTTTTCACCAGGACAGTTGGTAATACATTCCTTTCCACTGTGCCATGTATCTAGAGCTGCCTCCATTTGTTAATTTCGGCTTTATTTATGCCAAAAAGCAACTGACTACGCTAAAAATGCTATAGGTAAATAAACAGGAGAAAAAAATAATTAACCTTACAAATCTGTGCAGACATTGAGTATTAAAATGCATCTATTAAGTTGTTGTAAAGAGTGAGGCCTTACAAGTCTATTCAGAGTGCTAAAGTGTAGAAAGTTTCAAGTAACTGTAGAAAAAGATGAAAATAAAATAGACTGATCACTTTTTTATAAGCATCTAATTTTAGACAAAAATGTATAAACAAAGGGATTTGGGGACTCAAGGAGGCTTGTGAGTCTATAGAAAGTCCAGTTTGCATACCGGATATTACTTAAGATACCAAATTAGGGTAATTGAAAATGCTAGTCTCACCTTGTGAGGCATTGCTATAACTGTCCTTCTGGGCTTGATAAGAATGCTGCTGATTAGATGAATTTTGTTGTTGGCGATAATTTGATTGCTGACCATATGAGCCTTGCAAGGAAAGAGTAACAATGCATCATTCTGCAGTACACAAGGCAACAGTTTTTCAAGAATAACATCTATAGGTCCAGACTTTATGAAACGTGTGAATTACTGCGGCCAGAGAAAACAGATACATAGGGTGCATGATGAAAAAGGAAAATACATTTATCTACAAGAGAAGGTTACTTACATGTAATTCTAGTTTTGCATTGTAGCGAAAGATACTTACTTCGGTAGCACTCTTTTTGGTAGAGACTATCTAGCCGCATATTACTCACCTTTTGAATATTCCCCAGGCACCAGACTGGATCCAGAAACTTTTCAGCCGTATCTCTGCACACTAGTAGGTGGTGCTGCGCGTCTCCAAACTGATGCTGTTGATGTGCAGAGATTATATATGCACCACTCCCTTGCGCTGACATCAGTTATTTCCGAGACTGTCCAGGCCCACAGACGCAGAGCCCAAAAGCAACTTGGTGTGTCCAGTGTGCAGATTCCTAGACTTGGGATCCTATTAATTTATTAATTAATTTTGGCTCACTTGCTATAACTACGCAGATGACACACAAATACTTCTTAAACTGGAAAGCCCGAAGAACATTGGAAACTCAAAAATCTTCAGGTGCCTCAGAGCAGTTGATCAGTGGATGAAATGAAGCCATCTCAAATCGAATGCGTCCAAAACTGAAATACTCACATGAGCCGATTGGAAAACTTATGACCCACTCTGTGCCCAGCCTGACGATCTGGGATCACCTCCTAAAGTAAGGAACCTTAGAATTACCATGGACTCCAAGCTATCAATGAATATCCAAGTGGGTAAATTAGCAAGATCAAGCTTCATTGCTATGAAAACTCTGTTACGCATCTTCTCCCACCTAGCATTTCTACACAAGGTTGATGCTACTATCTCTCTTGTACTGTCTGAACTTGATTACGCCAACGGCCTCTACCACGGTTTATCCTTATCAACTATTCACTGAAAAAAACAAAGGTTAAAGTAAAGTTCTAGTTAGGTAACTATGTCAGTGACAACATTAACGTTTTGAACTAAAAAAAAAAAGAAGCCACAGCAGAGCAAACTATAACTTGCACCCCGCCATGCACTACTTATGACCTCACATTTTACATCACTTATGACATGTTCTTTGGCATCATTTATGACATCACTGATGACATCTCAAGCTACATCATTGAGGACATAACTGGTGACATCATCAAAGCTTCTTTTGCATTCATTGCTCTATAAACTAGTATGTCATTAGAGGCCTGAAAGTAAGTACAAAATAGCTCCCGGGGCAAATAATGGAGCGGGGAGGGGGTCTGCGCAGCCCCCTCCCCCTTTTTGATGATTTTGGCCCCAGAGGTGGGTTCCCTGGGGCCTATAATGGCTTGGGGAGGGGGGCATGCGGACCCCTCCCCTTATTGAATGGAGCCCTGGGGGTGGGCTCCCTGGGACCTATAATGGCTCTGGGACGGAGGGCATACACCCCTCCCCTTAATTAAAGGAAGTGGCCCAGGTCGCCATGTTTTTTTTCCCCTGATTCCACTGGAATCCCGCAAGATCACTGCAACATTTGGCCATTTATTTTTGTGTTTCACCCCAGGGGTGCTCACTCCTTCTGCGTCACCCCCATGGGGTCTAGGTGTCCTGCTCCCTTGTATTTGTTTTTTAGTTAGCACTTCAGGACAGGGGACTAAGTCCCCGAGTCCTGTAATAGCTGCCAGCAACATTTTTCTGATGTTGCCGGCAGTTAATCAGAGTGCTTACTCCTGCGGAAATCCGACTCCCGGGGAAGCAAATTGGCCGAAGGGAAAAAAAGTTCCCTGGGCCAATCAAAAAGCTCAATTTTTAGGTCTCGCCTACGCAGCGCGCATGCGCTGCATAGGAGGACCTTTAGCCGTCGCTCTGCTCTTTTTGGAAGCACACACTCGTGCTTGTGGCGGCATCCAGCTTGCGGGAGTGAGCAGGGGCGCGCCACAAGCACGAGTATGTGCTTCCAAAAAGAGCAGACTGCGAGCGCACGCACGCACCACTCCCGGGCTTGTTAATGTAAGGTTGCTGTGTGTGCAGCGCACGCTGCTTCCGTGCCTTTATCTTGTTTATGTAAACTATTCCCTGAGATCGCATTTCATTTATTGGGGATGTGCATGCTTGTTTTGTTGGCCACACATTATCTCCTCGCACGCTCACAGCCGCCGCACACAGAACATCCGCCTGGGCTTGCTGCTGCGTGTTTGGGAAGCGGGTAGCAGCCCCCTAACGCTCCTGACCCAGGGCGGGCTTCGTCAGGGAAACCAGCAGAGCACTGTCGGCACAAGCGCCAGGAGAAAGGCTTTTCCTTTTCTGTCATCATGTCATGCTCTAATCATAATCCACGGGCTCCCAGCTAGTACATGACCCCCTGGGAGGTTCACATTTGGAACATGCACTTGCATTTCACACTCCTCATCCTGGCATTGATTGAGTTGTCTGCCTCTACGAGAGGTTGGTGTTATCACTGAAGGCTAACGCAAATATTGTCCACTAAAATTAGCAGTAGGTATTAAGGTACAAATACACCCTCTGCACCTGTGATTATGTCACGCGCTACCAGTTCTGTGTTTTTTTAGCTAATATTGATTAGCATTCTGGAACTTGGGAGCTCATGGGGGAAGAGCGCTACAACAACTCCCAGAATGCAGAGTGCTGTTTTCTCCAACCTGGATTAGTGCAGGGTGTGTAATACATGTCATGAGGTAACTTGTCAGCACTGCCCAAACATACTTTTACCAGTGTTCAGATATTGTTGTTTTTAAACACCTAATACGCCCTCCCAAACCCTTATGATGTGGGAGTAGTGTGTTATCGTGTTTGTAGCATAAGTGCTCGTTCAATGTATCTGCTTGTTGGAAGTCACCTTGCAACGGTTTCTTGCCGTGATACGCACTTGCACGTGGTAGGGCTTTACAGCAGCGATTGAACATTGCATCAGATTTCTTTTCACCTGTGAGCTGAAGGCAGGTCCTGCGCCAGCAGCTTTTGTTCCGGCGCTGAAAGGGTTCTCTAATGTGTCTGCACAGTACCAATGCTAAAATTAAGAATACAAGCGGCAGGTGTCCAAAATTGGTGTAGGGAGGCTAGATAGGTGCTGTGGCTATGATTAGTGCAGCAGTCACAGTTGCACCAGGGATGATAGCTGTAATGTGCACCTGCACTGCCAACGTCTTTTTTAATACGAAATGAATGTGGGCAAGAGAACCAGATTTACTTGCTTAAGTTAGGGTCTTCGATTCCCTCATACGCCCCTGGCCTGGATCCATACCAGATTATAAGGATAGCCGCATAGGATATATTTATACACAGTTAGTGCCAAAGCTAATTATTTACATAGGGGATGATTTTCTGAAAATGTGGCATTTGCTCTTCTCCTCACTCTCCGTCTTTTTGCTTCACGGTGCTCTTCTCCTCCTCACTCTCTGTTCTTGTGCCTCACGCTGCTCTTCTCCTCACTCTCTGTCCTTGTGCCTCATGCTGCTCTTCTTCTCCTCAGTCTCTGCCCTTGTGCCTTACACTGCTCTTCTCCTCCTCACTCTCTGCCCTTGTGCCTCACGCTGCTCTTCTTCTCCTCAGTCTCCACCCTTGCGCCTTACACTGCTCTTCTTCTCCTCACTCTCTGTCCTTGTGCTTCACGCTGCTCTTCTTCTCCTCAGTCTCCACCCTTGTGCCTTACACTGCTCTTCTTCTCCTCACTCTCTGTCCTTGTGCCTCAAGCTGCTCTTCTCCTCCTCACTCTCTGTCCTTGTGCCTCACGCTGCTCTTCTCCTCCTCACTCTCTGTCCTTGTGCCTCACGCTGCTCTTCTCCTCCTCACTCTCTGTCCTTGTGACTCACGCTGCTCTTCTCCTCCTCACTCTCTGTCCTTGTGCTTCACGCTGCTCTTCTTCTCCTCAGTCTCCACCCTTGTGCCTTACACTGCTCTTCTTCTCCTCACTCTCTGTCCTTGTGCCTCACGCTGCTCTTCTCCTCCTCACTCTGTCCTTGTGCCTCACGCTGCTCTTCTCCTCCTCACTCTCTGTCCTTGTGCCTCACGCTGCTCTTCTCCTCCTCACTCTGTCCTTGTGCCTCACGCTGCTCTTCTTCTCCTCAGTCTCCACCCTTGTGCCTTACACTGCTCTTCTTCTCCTCACTCTCTGTCCTTGTGCCTCACGCTGCTCTTCTCCTCTTCACTCTCTGTCCTTGTGCCTCATGCTGCTCTTCTCCTCCTCACTCTCCTTCCTTGTGCCTCACGCTGCTCTTCTCCTCCTCACTCTCCGGCCTTGTGCTTCATGCTGCTCTTCTTCTCCTCAGTCTCCGTCCTTGTGCCTTACACTGCTCTTCTCCTCCTCACTCTCTGTCCTTGTGCCTCGTGATGCTCTTTTCCTCCTCACTTTGTCCTTATGCCTCATGCTGCTCTTCTCCTCACTATCCTTCATTGTGCCTCATGCTGCTCTTCTCCTCACTATCCTTCATTGTGCCTCATGCTGCTCTTCTCCTCCTCACATACCTTCCTTGTGCCTCATGCTGCTCCTCTTCTCCTCACTCTGTCCTTGTGCCTCGCGCTGCTCTTCTCCTCCTCACTCTCCATCATTCTGCCTCATGCTGCTCTTCTCCTCCTCACTCTGTCCTTGTGCCTCACGCTGCTCTCCTACTCACTTTCTGTCCTTGTGCCTCACACTGCTCTTCTCCTCCCCACTCTCTTTCCTTGTGCCTCACACTGCTCCTCTCCTTCTCACTCTTTCCTTGTGCCTCACACTGCTCCTCTTCTCCTCACTCTCCGTCCTTGTGCCTCACGCTGCTTCTCTACTCCTCACTCTCCGTCCTTGTGCCTCACGATGCTCCTCTTCTCGTCATTCTCCGTCCTTGTGCCTTATGCTGCTCTTTTTTTCCTCACTCTCCTTCCTTGTGCCTCACGCTGCTCTTCTCCTCACTCTCCTTCCTTGTGCCTCAACCTGCTCTTTTCCTCCTCACTCTCCATCCTTGTGCCTTGCGCTGCTCTTTTCCTTCTCACTCTCCAACCTTGTGCCTCACGCTGCTCTTTTCCTTCTCACTCTCCATCCTTGTGCCTCGTGCTGCTCTTCTCCTCCTCACTCTAGATCCTTGTGCTTCATGCTGCTCTGCTCCTCCTCACTCTTCCTTCTGCTTAACGCTGCTCTTCTCCTCACTCCTTCCATCTTCTTCACGCTGCTCTTCTTCTCACTCTCCTTACTTATGCTTCATTCTGGTCCAAAACTAAAAATTACAATCCAACCCACATAATTCCACTACACACCACATACATAAACTTCATTACACATGGGTAAAAGACATTGCTATTTACAACGCCAAAAGCTCTTACTCAAACAAATGCGAGACCTATTGCATTTCCAATGCTTGTTATATTGGCACTTAATTTAAAAAAAAAAAAACTACTGGAAGGATTTAAACTACATCACAAAAAGCACAATCTGGGGACCAAGATCTAGCTTCCGGACAAATCTGGTGCAATTTCGTTCAGCAGTTTTTGCATTTGCGACCCCCTTTTTTCTCAGCCCCTGCTTGACAAATTACCCCGAAACTTTCCATGCACAAACTGGTCAAAAAGTAGCACAGTTTTGGAACGTTTCGTGGAGTCTCTTCAAAAGGGGCAAAAGTTATTAGCAACACAAAAAATGATTTTCCTATGGAACAGCTGACCAAACTAATACTACTCCATGGATAACTATCTTATATTAAGCAAACTACTCAACAGTTGGCCGTTTCCTACATGACCACCATACTCAAAACACAAATGTACAGCATATGCCTGTGTATGTAAACATGCATAATTTGATTCTATGTATAAGTAGATATGTGCATTTCTTTGTACAAATATATATACTATGGTTTAAATATAGACATTCATAAAGGTCTCCTCAACAAATGTCTATATTACTTATGTTTAAATATATATAATTATTTAATGATTAACATATATATAGCTCACTGCATAGTTTACACATGTTACTTGATTATATGCTTATAGATCTTTATTTTATCTACCACAATATGTGATAAATTATGCAAGTTATCTGTAAGGAAACAGGCTTTCTGCAGGTTTACCCCGATTTTTTTCCCCAATTTAGACTATGTACTGGTGTAATGGCTCTGAAATGCAATGAGCCCTGTTAAATAGGAATCAGTGCATGTGCTATGACCCTTTTAAAATTATGCATGTTTAAATGGCTTGTCCCTAATTGCCATAGCCTAACTTACTTTTAAGTCCCTAGTATATGGTACCAGGGGTACCCAGGGCCTGTAAGTTAGTGTGTCTCCTAGGGACTGCAGCACTTGTTGTGCCACCCTGAGCGGGACAAGGTACAACCTGGCACCCAGTCTGCCAGTGCAGACTGGAAGGGCAATTTTAAACTGCTAACTTGGCTTTGCCATTTAAAGAAAAGGCAAACACAAACCTTCCTTTTTAATGTAGGTAAGTCACCCCTGTGGGAGGCCTAACAAGCCCTAAGGCAGACTGCTGAATGTTAAAAAGAGGAAAATGTTCTTTTACATGTTTGAGCAGGAAAACCCCTAAATTGGCATTTTTACTGTGGAAAGGCTAGAAGCCTTATTGGCACGTACAGAGTTAAAGGCTGTCACCCTAGCCCTGCTAACTTCTGAATGGGACTACTAAGGTTGGTACTGTTTGGTATCAAAAGAATCAATGCATTAAATCCAATTTAATGGTTACATCAAATTTAATGTCACTGGTGGGCAAAGTTCAACTTTAGAAGTTGCCACTTTAGTTGCCCAAGGTTTCCAGTGCCAGTTTACTGATGCACACGGGGTTGTCCTGCAGACAGCTTTCTGCCCTACTGGGCAGACATGCTAATGACTTCCAAGAAAGGACATAACGGGGGCCTGCATGGGAGAGAGGTGTTACCACCCTCTTGCAGGAAGCCCCACAGGTGTTAGACCAAAAGGCGAGCTTCAAATGAGAGGCCGCCTTCTGAAGGGCATATGGGTAACTCTTGGGTGAGGGGCTCGCTATGGTTTTAGCAAACAGGCTGGCACTGGGGATAGGAGAGAAGCCAGTTGTCAAACCAGTTTTTCCAGGGGCGTGTAGCCCCCTTGGTAGCCACATCTCTGGGTGTGGGCTAAAGGAGTGTTGAGAGAGGGGTCTTGCCATCTTGGGAGTGGGCAGAATGGTGCCTCCTGGGATAGCCAGATGCCACACTTTCCAGGAAGTGGTCATCAGGAGGGAGGGAACCTGGTATCCCATTGGCTATAAATCTCATCCTACCCCAAGAGCATTTTCTGAAGATAAATGGGGCACCCTTGGCACCCAGACTTCTGATCTCGACCGACTTGGAAGAAGGACCGAAGGAGGACTGCCCTGCTGCACTCATAAGGAGTGCACCTGGTGGCTAGCAAAGAGAGGGACTGTGCCTGCTGTGTCCTGCTCAAGGAGAAGTTGTCTCCAGAGCCCAGTCAAGCCAAGAGAACTAAAAGGGCCAGCAGACTGGCCTCCTGTTTGCGACACAGGGACAGAACAGCTGAAGAGGCCTGCTGGGGAAAGTTGGTAGCCCAAAGTCTTCAGGCCGCGACCATCACCGCTGACCAGCACTGAGGACCAAGGCCCTAAGAACAGAGTTGCACCCGAGTTTGCTGAATCCGGGAGTGCTGTCGGAGAGTTGCTGGGAATCCTAGAAGGCGAGTTATCAACTCAGAAAGAATTGGCCTATGACCGCGACAATGGGTGACTGGGAGTCCAGTGGCGACTGGACTTAAGCCAGACCGGAGAGGACTTTCTGGGATGTCAACCCTGCAACCTGGACTCCATCAACTTTGTGGACAGAGGAATCCCTGCAGGAAGACCCCCTTTGACTGCGTAGCATCCACAGCATCCTTAGAGCATCTTCAGCATCATTCATTCCTTTCATCAGGACCGCTTCATAGGAATCCATCGCGACACAGATAAAGTGCCTGGAACTGTTGAAGGACTGCTTCTCCTGTGAAAGTAACTGTTTTTGAGGACCTTCCGGGTCTTCCCGACTAGCTACCTGCCAGAACAGTTCGCCCCAAGTACTTCCAACTGACCGCATTGAGACTCACTTAAGTTTTCTTTGAAAAAGTTTTGAAGTGTCCAATTTGTTGACTTTGCCAAGGCTTTTTCGCGGTTGAGTGAAATTGCACTGATTTATTATTTGTAAAATCTATATCTCCGGAACGCTCTGGTGAATCTTTTTCATTCTAGTGTCTAAAGTATAAAAAAAAAATACAACCTATTTTTATAAATTGGTGTCGGATTTCTTGAGTGTTGTGTCGTTTTCTTCTTCAATTGGTTTGGTGCTGTTTTAATGCTTTACACCTGTTCCTCTGTGTAAGCCTTGCTTCTCAGTACTGCAGCTACCCAGGATTGAGCTGAGGGTTTGTCTGATGAAACCAAAGCGTCCTAAAGGGGTTAAGTTTATTACCGGATGAGGTGGCACGACCACACCATATAATACACCCCATTTCCTCACATTATCTGAATATATGCTTATGGTTTTATTTTATCACGTGTAAATATGATCATAACAATCGTATCTTTAAGTGCTTAACTATTGAAATATTTGGAAAATATAAAATAAAAATAAATAAATATAAATAAACAAAGAAAAAACTCACAACAAATACATAAAAAATTTGCTTTATATACAGCAGCATTTGAAAGTCAGAGCTTCTAACTATTTATCCATATATGTACTTATTGGACTTTATATAATACAACTTTACATCTATTTATAATTTTCCATACACGTGTATACCTTTCTATGTAGTTAGGTATCTATATATTTCTTACTCTACTCCTATTGTAGAGAAAATACATTTAAAAAGTCAACTCTCTCCATTTCACTACTCTATGTCTCATCCTATACCTCTTTCAATATATTCTCTACCACCACTCTCTGACCTATCCCAAACCTCATTGTACAACTATGATCTCCCAAATAACACTTTCCAAACCCTTCCCTCCTCTATCCCTCCTTTGACTCATCCAAAACCTCATCCAAAACTGTGCCTTTTCTGAACTCATCCCTCCTTTGACTCATCCCAAACCTCTTTTTACAACTATGATCTCCCAAATAACACTTTCTATAGACTTCTTTCCTCTATCCTTCCTTTATCCTATTCAATCCAACTAACAGACTCACATGTCCACCGCTCAAAGTAACAACTTAGATTTCCCTACACTAATCCACTTTGGGTTCCGGAGTAGCGTGCTACTCGCCGAAAAGTGCTACAACACCTCATCAGGGGTAGTAAGTGGTATATAAATACATTACAATTAATGGAAGGAGCCCAACCAAAAAACAGGAAAAAGATAAAGGTCAGAGAGGAGTCTGTGGTTAGACAGAGTCTAACAGAAACAGCGTTACCGAAGATATCTTGTTTTTCTAATACAGATTTCTAGCTGAAGATTCCTCACCTTTAGAATAGATATAAAAAAAAGTACCTGTTTGGAGGATGGGCTGTGGATGGACTCTAATCAGAAAGTCCTGCAGGACCAAGAGGCCAAAATGCCCCTGTCGGCAAACCAGACCATCGAGACAATACTGCTTTGTGAGCGTATGAAGTGACGTCCACGTAGCTTCCAGGCAAATATCTAGGACATAGCTCTGTCTGCTAATGCAGTGGTAGCAGTTTTGGTCTTGGTAGAATGAGAGGCAGCCCTCCCAGAGGCTGCTATTTACCCAATACGTAGTAGATCTTAATGCAGAGCACGAGCCAGTGGGAGATAGCTCTCTTCTGCATGGCCTTTACTTTTTTCTTTCCAGAGAACCCCACAAACAGCTGACCGTCCACCCAGTGTCCTAGGGTACAAACTACATAAAAGCTCAGCACACTTCCGGTTTCCATGAAATGGGGACTCTCCTCCTCAGAGTGGTGAGGGGCAGCATAGAATGGCAGCATGGAACGCCAGCAAGATGATGTTTTGACTGAGGTGAAACAGCATCACAACTTTAGGCAAGAAAGAGGCCCATGTCTTCAAAACCGCAAGGAACAGCTATGAAGTGGTTCAAATGGACTACACATCAGAAATGTGAGGACCAAGTTAAGGCCCGACAGCGGCATGATAAAGGGGAATCTTTCAAAAAGCACATAACTACTGGAGAATGAAACAAAGAGGGCTGATCCGACAACTGGAAAAAAGACCAAAAGGTACCCATTAACTGTGCCCAGAGCAAGGCCTCGCCGGGCTAGGGACAAGGTCAGATAACTTTGCCTTGAAGGTTTCGATCTGCCAAATACTGTACCAAGTCACAAATCTGTCTTAACGACAAGAGTATCAAATTTTTGTTGAGGGACGCCTGGGTGCCAATATGACATTAACCAACTCCGGTGGCATGTCTACGGTAGTCAGCTGTTGCCACTCAATCTCCAAGTATGAACGTGGAGATTGCGAAGGCCCAGACGCTGAATCCTGCCCTGTTGCTATGACAGCAGATCCTCTCTGAGGAGCAGCCTGATAGGAGGAAAGGTGCTCATGCCCGGTCCAGGGCCACTATTATAACCTGGTAACTCAGGGCAGGAGTGATATTGGTCGTAGGGCATACAGGAGTCTCCGAGCGAGAGACACTTTAGAAATTCCAACACGCAGAAGTGCTGACGCTGCACGTTTTTCGCGATGAACAGATCAAGCCAAGGTTTTTGCTATTAGCGGAAGACACCTCGCACCACCTCTGGGTATAACTGCCACTCATGATCAGCTATGTGCTGACGGTTGAGCTGGTCCAACCTGGCATTCAATAATCCTGCCAGGTGGTTCACCACCAGGAAGATTCCTTTGTTGGTCCAGCCATTTCCAGAGGCACAGGGCCTCCTGTCACAGGGTCCATGACACCAGCCCACCCATTTCATTGCAGTACCACAAGGCAGTGGTCTTGTACTTGAGCACCTGCACAAGCATAGGAAGGAAGGAAGGAAGGTAGGTAGGAAGGAAGGATTTCAACGCCAAGCAAATGGCCCTTAGCTCAGGAATGTTGATATGGAGCTTGGACTCTGCAGGAGACCACAGGCCTTTGATCTTCTCCTCTCCTAGATAGCCACCCCAACCCAGAAGTGATGCTTAGGTGACCATTGTCAGCTCTGGGTGGGGAAGAGAGATGGGTCTGCCTCTGACATAATCGCTGGCCAGTAACCATCACTGCAGAGCTTTTGCTGTCTGTTAAAAAATCTGAACGTGGTTAGAGAGGTGTCCTTGATGTTGGGCCCACTGAGATTTCAGCTCCTAGTGCAGAATCCACATATGCCACCTGGCGTGCTCGACCAACAGGATCGGATGGAGGAGGCCATCAGTCCTAGCAGCCCCAAAGTCAACCTCACTGAAATCTAGGACAGAGGCTGAAAGATTAGAATCATAGCCAAAATGCCCTGAACTCTTTCCGAGGGAAAGGCACAAAACAAAACTGTGCCCAGAATAGCTGGGATGAAGGGAACGGTCTCAGAAGGGGTCAGGTGTGACTTTGGCACATTGATAATGAACCCCAAAGATGACAGGATGTTTGCCGCAGTCTGGAGTAGTTGACAACGGCCTGGAGCGATCCCAGGCTCAAAAGCAAGTTGTCAAGGTAGGGAGAAGACTAGGATCCCTGACCTCTGAAGATGCGCTGCTACCACCACAATCACATTTGTAGTAGAGAGACCTGCTAGGAACCGCAGGCAGCGCAGATGGGCCGACACGAAAGGTATATGGAAATAGGCGTCCTACAGGTCCAAAGCGACTAGCAATGCTCTCCAGAGCAGAGGCCTGCGCCAGTGTGAGCATTTTGAATTTTTTTTTCCTCCGGAAGGAAGGCGCTGAGAGGGTGCAGGTCGAAAATTGGACAAAGACCTCCGTCCTTCAATGGCAGCAGAAAGTACCACGAATGCCCCTTTGGCCAAAAAGACGTGCACTTTCTGTGGCAAAAAAGAGAGGTGGTCCTCTTTCAGTCACTGGGGGAGGGCGGGGCGGATTGTTGTGAGAGAGTAGCCCTGCCGAACAATCTGCAGGACCCATCTGTCTGATGTTGTGGCATGCAAACCCAGCAAGAATCGTCGTATCCTGCATCCCAACAAGTGACCATAATCCACTAAAGGCACGCTAAAAGAGGTTTTGCAAGTGTAGATCCTTCAAGTGGACTGGGCGGCTCACTGACTGTAGACCGCGAGGGTGGTGGGCACCACGTCCTCGACAGCTAAACTGCTGGGTGCCTTGTGGAGGGTTGAATTGGCTGGCAATATGGAGTACCTCTGCCAAAGTTGTGAAAGGAGCAGGAAGGCTAATGGAGTTGGTGAGGTGAGGCAGCTAAGCACAGAGAACGTGCCATGGCCCTGCTCCCCTTGACCCATTCAAGAGCAGAGTCTGCCTTATCCCAAAACAGGCGAGTTCCATTGGACCTCATGTCCATGAGGGATGACTGGACATCTCCAGAAAAACCAGCGGACCACAGTCAAAATGGCAGGGAATGGAGACACTGGTGCCAATGGCCTGCCTGATGGATTTGGTGGTGTCCAAGCCACAGCGAATCGTCAACTTGGCCGCATCATGACCATCCCGTATGACATTGGAGCGAATAGGTTGGAGATCTCCAGGGACACCTGGGGGGGACGTGAGCCACTGAATTCTAAAGGGCATAGGAATAGCACCCCAGTAGCCAGTTGACATTTACTGACCGAAGCGCCAAGCTGGTGGTGGACTCTTCTTGAATGTCTCCTCCTGTTTTGACTCCCAATAGGGGAAAGTAGTCAAAAATGTCTTGGGACTAGTTTTGCCCACAGCTGTCGGCACCACCAAGCTTTCAGGATAGGGATGCTGAGAAAGAAAAACAGGATCGCCCGCAGCAGGGAGTTGGTGGTGTGCAATTTGCCAGTGGACCATGTGGGAGTACTGTATCAATGTTTGGCCTATGCCCCCAACAAGGTATCCTTAAGAGCCTGTTTACCCTGGCTGAAGATCTTCCGTAAGAACACTGGTCTTGACTTTCAAGGTGGGGAGCTTGAGGTCATGGATTTCAGCCACCCCTTAAGCATTATCATGGCGTAGAAAGCACTGTCCATAGTAGCTGGACCAGTGGGTGAGAGGACTAATGACTCAAGGAAGGTATCAAAGCCATAAACCTCCTGCAGGTCATCATACAAATTCTCCCTGTGATATGTTTGGCCAATCTGATCACACACATCATAGTCATGCCTGGAGAACAGAGTAGGGTGTGCATTCGTCGCTGTGGAGGCAGATCAAGTGGAGCTATGGAGGCAGATCAAGCAGGGAAGTGGAGCATTACTGGCAGGCGGGGGCTACCTCGGTTGAAGTCGGACTGGCAACGATTCGACATTGAAGAGGTGACAACTGGGGCCTCATCTTTTGGCACTGACGCACCATTGGCGTTGAGGCGCCGGGATCTGGCGTTGACCTTGGCACCGGAGGCAACCCTATTATGGGCTCGGAGGATACAGCTGGCGCCGAGGGCGTACTCACCGGCAATAATCCAGTTGAAGAACCTTTTGGCTCTGTGGGGCCCGGAGGAAGTATACAAAGAGTCAGAGCATGGCCTCGCAGAATGCAGTTCTGGAGTGGTAGACAGCTAAGGTTGTGCTGAAACAAGTTATAGGATCCCGCAACTAAAGCTTGCTGACGTGCAACTATGTCTATTTGTAAACAGTAATGCTTCGTAAACAAGTGAGGTGTTCATTAAGTAGCAATTTTTCAAAAATCTAAGATAGGAATATTACAAAGACAGGCTAGTGCGGCTTTATTTTACAGTGCAGAATGAGCTTCCGGGGGTACTGGTAGAGTACGCTTAGCCTTAGCACAACATTTTCACTACCCATCTGTGGTCAATTCTAGCTTTGGAAACTGCTCTTCTAGCACACAGGTGTGAAGTGTCCTTTTAACTATCTACTCTGGCTGTGGGAAAAACACAGGCAGCTCAATAGTCGGTTCGTTGCGAAAACATGAGTCAACCTTATTTAGTCATTTAGGTTAGTGCGAAGAACCACCCTATCTCTTGAACATGAATGTATGGTTCCTGAATTGAAAGTGCTTGCAGTTCGCTAATACGTCTGAGAGAAGTGACTGCTATGAGGAATGCCATCTTCTAAGACAAATATTTTAACACACACAAACATAAAGGCCCACACTAGGGGCCCATAAGGCATCGACTTGGCAATGTCTGCATCTTTATTTTATCTCTTCAAGCGTTTTGATTGATCTGTGGCCAAAAAGATGCTTTCCATCAAAGGGTATATTCAGAAGGTGCTGTTGCACCTCAAGCCTAAATCCCAACACCCTAAGCCAGGCATGCCTATGGAGTAAAAGACTGGTGTTAATGTCCCTTGCTGCTGTGTCCATCGCATCAAGGGCACACCTTATATTCGCTTGCTGATGCTTTTGCTCTATTCAACAAGTTCCCCACTTGCACTGAGCCTGAGTAAGGTGCTTGCCTAGTTTCCCCATGGTACCGGTCATACCTAGAGAAGCACACCGAATTTGCAATCTTCCTCAAAGGGAAGGCACAGTTTCTTTGTCCTGGAGCCAGAGGCTTACTGAGGATATTGCCAACGTTCAAGTGGATGAACAGTTTTTTCTTCCTCTCATCCAGGACCATCAGTGAGTCTCTGAAATGTAGAGCCCTTCGAGGTCTCTGACCTGGGTGTTGGGGTGGCTTCAGCATCAAACTGGAAGCCCAGATGTGCCAAGATCGAACCGGCCTCCAAAAGAAGAATTCATTAATTCCTTAGCTTCTTATGCTTGAGCTCTGGGCTTGTTGTCCTACTCGAGGGGCAGCTGTACTCTTCTTCGACAGCTCTGCACTTGAGGGGTTGAGGATAACCTGAAGGTGTAGCCCAATTGCACAGTGTAAGCTGCGTCTTTGGTCCCGAACCTGGTGCCTAATGAGTTGGTATTTGAGGAACTCTACTTCGTCCTCTGTGCAGAGGGCTCCAAGAAGCAGGCCTTTACCTCTTCTTGCTCCTGTCTTGTGGGTAGGTGAGAAAGGCTAGCCTCTCTTCCTCTACATCCCTGTGGATATCTTCGGCTTTCAAAATGTCAGGTGTCGTTGATAGCTATACATGCTGCTTCCTGTAGTGCGCCCATCTTCTTTCCCTCCTGTGTCTGAGGGGTTTTCTGCAGTGATATCAGACCTTGCAGGCTGATTCTTCGTACTCTGGGCAGAGGCAGAGATGGCAGAGACTTCATGTCGATCAGACTAGACAAATTTCACTTTCAACCTTGGACAAAAGTTGAATGGAGTTCGCTCCATGACTAAGTCCTTAATGAATTCTCAAGGCTAACTTTGACAGGCCTCAGAAGGCGAACTGTGAGTCTATAGTGCTGGACCTTTAAGTGGTTTTTAAAAATAAAAAAAAAAGGTGTTCGATGCAAAATGGTTGTTTTTGTCTCTTGGGCAAAAAAAGGAAGCTGCAGAACCTGAAATGGAGCCTAACTGAAGTAGTCAGGTGTGTTTTAATGCTTCGACTTTAGAGCAGCATCCCGAACGTCGAGGCCAATGTCAGAAGAAAACAATCTAAGGTGGGCTCATTGTGCTGATGTATTCGGGTACAAAGGAGGAGTCACAACAGGTCTTGTGACTCAAATTTAATGAAGAAAAACAACTTGCAAACATCCGGACCCAGCACTAGATGGCAGGTGTATGCAGAGCCTGTGTATCTACAGCTGCACATGCAATGAATAAAAAACTCTTTATGCAACTGTCTGAGGTTGAGATGGACTAGTCAATGGTCTAACATATGAAACAGGGAAACAACCTTACGCAGAAAACTAGGATTTGTTATAAGTACAATGTGATCTTTGCAGACTTGAATTAAGGGTTCACTTGAACCTGTAATTCACTGACTCTGCAAAGGTAAGTGATTGCAATGAGGAAGGCCATCTTCCATGAAAGGTAGCGCATAGGATAAGAGTTTAACAGCTTAAAAGGTGGGCCCATAAGCAGAGTTAAATCAATAATGAAATCCCATAAGGAGTCTGCTGGTACCCTTAGCAATACTATCTGGGAAAGGACTGGGGCCCCCGTATACAAGATGCACGAACCCTGAAGGGGAATAAACAAAAACATGAAAAGACACACCTGGGCTGGGTGGGTAACAACTAAAGTAGGCAGAACAATTCCAAAGCAAATACAATAACGATCACACTATTTCTCATTGATAACTGATTGTCAGCAATATTTATTATTCATATTTTTTTAATATATATATTTTTTTTAATTTTATATCACAAAGTGCATGAGTCTTATTTGATAAAAATACATGTGAATCCATGTGCAAATAAATACATATATCTTTTTCTTAAAAAACAATCATCATAACAGAACAGTGATTATAAACATGTCTTAGAACACAGTTAGGACAGTGCAGATAGTGGTTTGACAGAATCAAAATATTTCAGTTCTTTCATTCTGCAACTTTGTTGGCAAGGTCAGGTGACATTTAAGACCACAAGTACATGATGTGCAGAAACTGGCGGATTGTTGACAAACTACGCGCGTTTCGGCATGGCCTTCATCAGGATTTCGTCCTAATAATCTCTGTAATTTCAAAAGTTGTCTAGAAGGGTGGTCAGTCTTAAGTCAGTATAGGGGAGAAAGAGTAGGTAGGTCTCTGTCCTTTGATGTGTTCCTTAAAGGTGTTTAGCAGACCTACATGAACACGTTCCTTTGTTGGATTAATAAAGAAGGATCAATGGTTCCTGACAACTCTTGTGGCTATTAAAGTCCACTGTTGTTAAAAAGGTCTCTTTAACAGGATAGAATGACGATATGGCCTCCGGCGCAAAGAAAATGTAGACTGTTTCAATATATATATAGAGTATAGGCATCGGAGGAGATAAGTGGACAGATGGAGATTGCTGCGAAGATTTTAAAGGGGAATATTTCAGTCGCTGATGTCTCAGGTCGCTATGATGTGGATATGACCCGTTGGTAATGATGTTACGGAGTGTAAGGTCTCACGGTTAATCGGATACAAAATCCAGGCGTACGCCATGAGGTATAGTGGATATCTCCAGGTGTCCCTTAGCAATACTACCTTTTTGAAGCCTTTCATGAAAGTTCTTTTACTGGTATTTTAACAGACTGGTGTCTTCCATTTTGCATGTAAACTGCAAAAGCAGCTAAATGTACCCTAAATGAAGAGGAAGCTAATCCTGCTTTTGGTAGGTGTGACAGACAGCAGACATTGTCTTGCATCAATGCTTCTTAAGGCTACATGCTAAGAAGAGTGCAGTGGCTGAAACAAATCTTCCATTCAGCCATGTAAGAGGCTCCAACCGTAGGCATGAAGGCCTCTAAGAATTGTCATGTGCTCCTCAGGGAGGTATAGATATCCATACTTTAAGACTATTGAGTTTGTTCACAAATATGCCAAACGACAAGATTCAGTACACTTGGATGGGGATGTTGGAGCTGACCCCTGTGTTGCGTTCGTAGGTCTGGGTGTAGAGGTATTTTCTTGTGTGGTTATACTGAAATCTCTAGGCATGAAGGCCTCTAAGAATTGTCATGTGCTCCTCAGGGAGGTGTAGATATCCATACTTTAAGACTACTGGGTTTGTTCACAAATATGCCAAACAACAAGATTCAGCACCCTAGGAATGGGATGTTGGAGCTGACCCTTGTGTTGCGTTCCTAGGTCTGTGTGTAGAGGTAGTATTTTGTGGGGATATACTGAAATCTCTAGGAATGTTATGTAACACTTCTATCTTGTCCAGGTGGGGGTTTATAGGATGAGTCTCTGATTAATTCATCCGCAGTGTATTGCCCACAGACTGAGGGAGTTGGTATCTGGAGGTGAAAGTTGGGCATTCTGAGTTCACTTACATCATGAACAGGTCAACTTTCAGGGTCCCCCATAAGACAAAGTATTTTGCTGAGCAGGCCTGCAATGTTGCTGTACTCTCTAACAATGTGTTCTTCCTGGATAAGGACTTGATTGATAAAGGCACAATGCCAGTATGAGTTAACTCTGACAACTGAGGTGAGTGTCTAAACAGTGAATAAGGGCTACCACCTCACCTCTACCAGTTTGTAGCCATAAATCAATATGGGTGCCAAAATAGTTTGTGCATCGACTCTAGGTAGGGCTAGTTTTTTCTTGTAAATGAATCAATTCATGATAGAGATGCAATTTGATAATTAATTTCAAGATATTTAATTGTTAAAAAGTGTGTTCCAATATATCAATTAACATAACATAGAACTTTGTAAATAATCACAATTGCTTCAAGTATACAAATACTTATAGATTGTTTTTAGTGAATACATTTTAAAACAATAGCTGCGAAATCCATAGGGCCCTTGCTAACTTCCTTTGCTTAATTACAGATTTACAGAACTGAGAAGTTTTATATTACAGACATTATCAATAGAGATGATGAGATCTTGGTGCAGTTAGGTTTTTCTGCACACGTGTTTTGCCCAATGAAGAGGCGAACAAAGAGATCCTGTTTGAAAAATGTCACTTAGAAATAAAGGATCGAAATCAGCTACTTTCTCGGAAAAAAAGAGTGCTATAATCAGAGACTGCAAAGAGAGTGCACCCAAGATGAATAAGAGTTATCAGTCCACAGTGCACATTAACAATATGCAGTTTTCATCTACATATCTTTGAGACATGTAGTTAAGACCGGATTTCTTCTGGGTTACAGATATTCATCCCTGGGACGACCAAGTTGTGTTGATCCTGGTCAGTAAATTCTTACCTGGCAAGACCAACCTGATGCCTGTCCTACCAGCGATGCTCTGGGGAACCATGTTTTTCACAGTGCGCCTTGGGCACAAGCACCTCAGTTTTTCGAAGATTTATCTGTAATGCTTTTTCATCTACTCCCATCAAAACATGAGGGAGGACAGGTGACCAGGCTGGCACTCCCTTGAGTTGGAAAATGAGCATTAAAAAAGATAATGTAGATACAATAACAGGCAATGGATGCATAGCCAGAACTAAAGGCTGTTTTCAGGTTGCTTGGGTCTACCTCATTGTGCAAAGATAATGCAACATCATCCTAAGCAACAGACATTCCATGCAGCACTCATACAAGGGATGTCAGTCTTTTAGATAGGCAGTCTTTCAACTGCCTTCTGTGAGCACTGCTACTTGAGTGGTGGCAGGTTAGGCACAAATGAAGGAGGGAAACCTTTATTTCATCTGCAGAATGCCAAGGACAACCTTAGTCACAGGTTTTGCAGGGCTTCATTACTTCCATTTTCAACTTTGAGGTCTGAATCCTCAAAGAGCATTAACAGTAAAGTTTGTGGAGGCACAGAGTTCAGTCCAGTGGCCACTGAGATGGACCACATCTATTAACAAGTAAGGGCCAAAGAGGAGGAGTCAGGCTCTCTTATCACAAGGAAGAGAGACTCAGAGAGTGATTTTCCTCCTCTTCCAGGTTAGCTTTGAGAATAACGTTTCTATTCTGCTTTTTCAAACAGATTTTACACTTATTGGCAGAGTGAAAAGCTAAATGACACAAACTCATCTTTCCATAACTACTTCCAACAAGAATGGCACCTATCAAACTGAGCCCCTAAATGAACTAAGGAACCAATAAAGGAGTAACATTAGCTCGAACACGTGAGAAATACAAAAGACTCCTACCTTCACAAAAAAAGTCAAACATTTTACAAAACAAGCATTGGCATAGCCAATAGGTCTCGCCCTTGGTACCTTATAAGTATTTAGCCATGCAGCACATTAACATGGGTGCTGCTACATGTACCGTTATTGTTCTTTTGTCAGCAATATGGACTGCACATACCCCCCTCCAGCCTATAGAACCAGGCAGCTGCACCAATTGTGAAATCGCAGCCCTTAAGTAAAGCAGGCTCGTACTACACCCGTTTTTAACGTGCAAACTCAACTACTGCGCCCATTACTCCACGAGCCCTGCAGTAGTGGTCATAAAAGCTTATTTCAGACATGCCCTCGCGAAAGATGATAGGACTCCAAATTAGCAAAATGCCAAAGACTGCAGAAAAGCTGGTTGTGCTTAATCAGAGACCACGGGGCTAGTACTGCTGTCACTGGGAGACTGCAAGGTTAGATCTTAATGCCCTCACACACCTCTTAGGGAGTCATGCTGCTTCACTGGGCGCTCCTCGTCTGGCCAGCGCTGCAATGCCTGACGGGCCTGGGGGCTCTATGTCGGAGATCTTTTGATCCGAATTCGCCGTTTAGGTGAATGCATGAGAGGGGGCTGTGCGAAAGTGTGTCAAGCGAAAAGTGAGGTGTGTGTAAAATAGACTCTGGTGCTCTAAAAACAATTTGTATGGGGTAAGGGTACCAAGACTAAATAAAAACAGTGGTGCTATCGTCCGGTCAAAATGTACCTAGATAGCTGTTAGAAAAGTGAGGTTGACATGTTTCGTGCCTTGATTGCCCAAAGGGTCAGTCGGCACTTCATCAGTACCAGAAAAAGTGATTTATCGCCCCCTGAGGGGCATGAGACCTCCTTTCTAATAAAGGCGTTTTGAGCCGTTTCCTGTCGCGGGCACTAGGCCTACCCAGACAAGTGAGGCACCATTTTTATTGGGAGACTTAGGGTAACACAGAATTGTAAAGCAACTGTTATTACCTATTGACTTTCGATGCATGCCTGCCTTTCAAATGAAAGACAATGTGTAAAAAAGAAGTCACTTTGAAAAATGTCCTATAATTCTCATGCTAGTATGGGTACTCACAATTTTGGAAATGTGCAAATAGCTACTGTTTCTAAACTCTATATTTTGTTCCAATTTCAGAAATACATAGAAAGACTTCTTCGAAGAAAAACAAAGTGCAAACATCCGGACCCAACACTAGATGGGCGATCTATGCACAGCATATGATCTACAGCTCATATGCCTCGAACTTACATTTATTACAAGGAGTTTTTAAAAATTGAGCTGAGAACCATTCCTGCCCATGCCCTGATGGCAATGCTAATCAAAAAGGCAAGTCAGGGGTACCCTATATATGGGCTAAATTCTAATTATACACAGAGCAAAACTTTAGCCTATTAGATCAAACGAAAGAGTTTTTTGTAAAGCAAAAATGCAGAATTTGCATATTTTAAGGTGTTCTCATTGTTATGAAGAAAAAGGCGGCTCTGTAAAGTTTTTTGTCTACCTCTGCAGACCCTAACGAACTCAAAAACTGCCAGCCAATCTCCCTGCGTCCATTCCCAGTGAAGGTACTGGAAAAGATCATCAACAATCAACTCATGACAGACCTGGAGCAGAACCGGGTACTCAACGCCTCCCAATCCGGCTTCCGCAGCAATCACAGCACTGAAAACGCCCTGATCGCAGCCACCAATGACATCCGAACTCTCCTCGACCGAGGAGAAACAGCAGCTTTGATCCTCCTCGACCTCTCGGCAGCTTTCGACACCATGTCCCACCACATGCTGATCAAAAGACTCCACCACATCGGCATCCAAGGGGACACACTCAGATGGATCACCACCTTCCTCACCGGAAGAACCCAGAGGATCCACCTCCCACCTTTCACCCCTGAACCCAAGGAGATCACCTGCAGTGTCCCTCAGGGCTCAACCCTCAGCCTCACGCTCTTCAACGCATATATGACCCTGCTGGTCAACGTCGTCAGATCCCATGGTCTCAACATAATTTCCAAGACAGACAACACCAAACTCATCCTCCCACTCACCAACGACGCACCACCACCTGAAGCAACTTCCACAGATCCATGACAAACATCGCTAACTGGATGTAGAACAAGTGCCTGCAGCTGAACACAGACACAATGGAAGTACTGATCTTTGGCAACAGCAGCAACACATGGAACACATGGAACAGTTCCTGGTGGCTATTAGACCTAGGACCTGCACCCACTCCCTCCAACCACGACAGAAACCTCAGTATCATCACTGACAACAAGCTCACCATGAAATCACAGATCAACGCCGTCTCCTACGCCTGTTTCCTCACTCTGCGCATGCTATGTAAGATCTTCAAGTGGCTACCCCTACGCACAAGACGCACCATGACATAAGCCCTCAACATCAGCCGAATGGACTACGGCAATGCCCTCTTTGTAGGAATCGCTGCAGACCTTCTACAGAGACTTCAGACAATACAGAACGCTGCAGCCGGACACATCCTCGGCCTTCCCTGATGAACCCACATCACTCCCCACCTCAATAAACTCCACTGGCTCCTAGTACAGAACAGATGCCAATTCAAGGTGCTGACCCAAGCACAAAAGACTCTACACAACCAAACACCTGTCTACATTAGCCACCACCAAAACCTCCTCCAACTGTCAAGACTATGCTCCGCCTACCTTTCACATACCCATACTCCCGCATCTACCGAAGTAGAAGTGAAGGACGCTCCTTCTCCCACATTGCAGCAAAGACCTGGAGCAGCCTCCCCAGGCACCTCCAGACCATCACCTCTCTCCCGGAATTCTGAATGGCCCTCAAGATCTGGCTGTTGTTATAAGCCTCCGGGCCTGCAAACGCCTAGTTACCCTATCTGGTGATTAGCCGCACTTTATAAATCCTGATTGATTGATCGATAGGATCACACAAGTTGAGATTAGTGTATGGGTCAAGTACATTCCAGTTAGGTCGAGTGCATTATTCAAGTCAGTAGACCTGCAGGTCAGGTAAAAATTTTATGATTTTTCGAGGCCTGAATGGGCGCATGGGGTTCCATCGCTATTTCCTTTGATGCCTCCGGTGTTGGCCAGTGCCCAGGAGTCAGCACAGTACAACTGGAAACGCCGGAAAACTCACCTGAAGTTGGTCGCATGAGGCCTGCCGGGACCCCTCAATCCCCGCCTCGCTTGACACGACGCCTAAATTGGGCCACTGAAGCCCCCCCCGACCTGGTTGGTCCGAGCAGCGGCCCACCGCTGCCCACGTGAAACCCGTTGAAACGGCCCACTGAGACCCCGGCCCACGGTCCACTCCGAGATCGCTTGAGGCCAATCAGGAATTTAGGCCTGCTGGGCCCCTTCAAGCCTCGCTAGTGGCCGACACCGGAATTGGGCCACTGAAGCCCCTCCTGATCCTCGCCTGGGACGTGGTAAGTCTCAGCAGTGGCTCCCCACATCACGCCGGAAAACCCATCTGGGACGGCCCGTGATCCTTAGAGCCTGATGCCCCACCCGGGCCCACCGAAGTCCCCCCTGATCCTCGCCTGGGACCTGATAGGTCTAAACAGTAGCCCCCCGCTGCATGCCGGAAAACGCACCTGTGATGGCCCCGTGAGCCTTTGAACCTGATGCCTCACCCGGGCCTCACCCGGGCCGACCTCCACTGCAGAGCAACACGGTTCCTCGCCGGCTGCTCTGAAGACCTCCCCTACCTCCGATCGATCTCAGGATCACCACCACCATCAGGCAACGCCTAACAATTCTTGGCGTAAATTCCTAATTCACCCCTTAAAACTCTATTGTGATTGCCTTGGCACTGTAATACCATTTTATACCTTTGCGGCCAATTTTGATCCCTCCCACGTATCTACTCAGTGCTATTAAGCTTTTACCCTAATCTTTTTTTTTTTCCGGTCTCTCTTTATCCTTTTCAGCCATCAATCCCCCACCCTCCCATCAAACCCCTCCCACATGCACGTTACCGACCTGTTCTGAACTCTCCCACATGAGATCCTCCCCTTTAGCTCTCATTTTCCTCTTCTCCTCCTATGAGCTCTCCTTTTCCTTACACCTCCTCATTGTTTCTTTAATCAAGTCCGCATGTATCTTAAGCTGAATGTATTGATTCTATAACCTACAAGCTATAGTCTCTCCCCTTTCACTCACTGTCACTCAACCCACCCTCACTGTCTAATCTGACCCACAGACATATGCACTATAACCCACCTGTAACGGTTTTACGACTATGTATACGTCTTAAAGTGTCTGCCCTGATCTGATGTTTACTACTACTGTTGTTGTTTTTCACTACCTGCATTTCCACTCGCCTCCCTATTTGCTTTATACTCCTCTCGGCTTAACAATGTATTCCCCATCCTCCACCCACTGAGAAACACTACTGCCTACTCGAACTCTGAATCTAACCACACCTTAACCCTCCTACATACCTCCTCTTAACCGTTGCCACAAACCACTGCCCCCCCCCCTATCCTATTAGCGCCAAGCACCATCCTGGGCCTCAACCCCTGCCTTTCTCCACTCTTTATTGACAACCTCCCAAATCCTATTATCCCTCCGCCCGCCCCTACCTCGCCCAAAATTCTCATCCCCCCTCCAACCCCGCCAATGCACATTACTCTTACAACCCCCCCCCTCCCCGGATTTGCTACCGTGACTCCCAAAACTAACCCCTCCCTCTTTCCACACCCTCTCCCTCCGCACTCTTACCCAATCCTCCCTCCTCAAAACTTCTCCCCTTCCCTCTTTGCCTGCTCTCCTATGCTCCACCAGACAAACCGCATCATCATGTCCCACCTCAATACCATCCACACACCATACCCTCCTCCTGCCCTAACCGTCAAACACCCCGCCCTCACCAAACATGGACCCAACTCTTGGACCATTCCTTACCCTCCCAACCTCTCAAAAAATGCCAAAAAGAATCTTAAACACAAACTCCTAATCCGGCATCCTGAAACCCTAATCGAAGACAACTTTAAGACTAACTATATTTTCTACACCAAACGCCCCTCCAAATGGAAGAGCACCTTTTTACGCCACCTCCCAGTATCTAGTACAATCAAAATCCCCCACGGTTACAAACTTGCCACTTCTCCAACCTCTCTTTTCCCTGGGGAAATAGCCATTTCCATCTACAAAACTGGAAACATCCTGATCCAAGCCTCAGAGCAGCACCTCACAATTTTTGAACTCCTCTTCAGCACTCTTTCGGACCAGCTGTCACAACCTACTCCCCCCCCCAACACCCTCCCAATCCCAAAACCCCTCCTGGCTCCCCACAGCCGCCCCAACTCCTAACCCTCTCCCTAACGACAGTCCCTCTCTTGAACTCTCCCCTGTCGCAACCCTCTCCCCCCTCTCCACACCAGCTTCCTCCCCTGCCCTCTCCCAGCTCTCCTCCGCCTCTCCGAGACAAACCCCACACCCCCAAGACACTCCTATCCGTAATGACACAGCCCTCTCCTTTACTCCTATTCTGCCTCCCCCTGGACCTAGCCCCCCGTCCTCCCCTAATACACTCCTCCAAACTCCTATGTCCCCTATGTCCTCCTATGTCCGCCCAACTCCAGGACCCTATCACCTCCCTAGCACCCCTCCTCCCCCTCTAAACCATCCAATAACGACCATAACGCCTCATACTCTCGCCCCTTCCTCCACAAACTATACCTCCACCCATTACGTCGCTACCACATCCCCCGCGCCTCACACTCTCCCATCACCTCTCCCCCTTTCCCCCCACTCCCCACCAGTCCATCATACAACACGCCCATCCCTCCCTCCCAACACCGGCCCACACCCCACCCCCTCCCCTGGCCTTCCCCACTCCCCCGTTAAAAGCTGTATCCCCTACATCAACCCCTCCTGGCAAACCAACATCTCCAAGCTATAAACCTTCTCACCCTAGCCAATCCGCCTCTAACTCCCCCCCATTCCAGCCACTTCCACTTCCCTCCTCACCAACCTCAATCAAACACTTCGTAACTTGGAATACAACTCTCTACCCTGGTTACTGAACTTACCCTTCTCAGAAAAGATTTCAATCGGTTCAAATCCGACAAACACACAGCCCGCCCCCCCTGGCCCTCTACCCCACGTGCTAGCCCTCGAAAACACCCATACCCCAAGCATTGGTTAACAACGCCTCTCCTCACCCGCTCTCACAGACCCCTTCGAACACCTACTCCGCCTCCGTCCTCTCTGTCCTCTGCAGTACTTACCTCAACAAACCCCCACCCAAAGATCTGTCCCCCCCTCACTCCAATATTCCTGTTATCTTGGGGACTAGCAGAATACCCGACCATCCTAGCTCCCCCAGACCCCCCCAACTCACCACCATTCAACTACTCCCCGCCCCTAACACCAACACTAAACCCCTTACCTGCATGCTCGTGAACTGCCGCTCAGCCGTCCGGCATGCGACCGAAATCTCAGAAACCATTCTTAACGAAGATGCCGACATCGCCTTCCTCACTGAAACCTGGCTCAAAGATCACTCTACACCCATCCTTGACCTTCTTGCCCCCCCAGGCTACTCTATTCTCAGAAAAGACAGACCGGAAAAATAGGGGGGCATAGCTATCATTTTTAAAGAAGAGCTACAACTCTCCCCAATCAATAACACTGACTTCACAACCTTTGAATACTTAGGAGTCGAACTTAAAACGAAAAGCTCCCCCCAATACGACTGCATAATATCTATCACCCACCTGGTGAACCCCTTCCTTTGCCGAAGAACTATTGGACCTTCTAACTAAATCGCTACTTTCCAACTCCAAAATATCTTCCTAGGAGATCTTAACCTGCACTGGAATGAACCCGATGATCCCACAATCAACCTTCTCAATAACCTTCTTGAGATTAGTGACCTCAAGCAACTCTGCCACTCCCCTACCCACGCCAAAGGAGCTATTCTTGACGCCATCATCTCCAACCCTGATTTGACATCCTTAACCAACATCATCCCTATCGACTGGTCTGACCACCATCTCATTCTGTTCACGATCTCCCCTCCAGCACCACCCGCCCCTATAAAAAACAACAAAACTACAATTGTGACCAGAAATCTTAAGCAAATCCCCCGGCGCACTGGAACTTAAACTCCAATCCCAACTCAGTCTCACCCCCCTCTTCAAATGCAAATGAACTCACTGAACACTTTAATAAAACTGTCTCAGAGGTTTTAGACCGGCTCGCCCCTCTGAAAAGTAAAACGCTAAAAAATGCCCCCTCCAAATCATGGTTTACCCTAGACCTTAATAAAGAAAGACGCTCACTTAGATTGGCAGAAAGAACATGGAGACAACACCCTTCCCCATCCCATCTTGCTCTCCTTAGAATTGCAAGATCCTCTTACAAAAACACATCTTTTCGGAAAAAGCATCCTTCTTTCGCCTACAGCTCTCACGGGCCAAAAACAGACTTAGAGAACTGTTCAACATTATTAGAAACCAAACCTCCCCTGCACCCCTCAACCCGGTGGCCTCCACTAACAAATGTGAAGAAATTGCCAACTTTTTCACTGAAAAAATTGCCAAAATCGACCGTGCTTTCCTTGATACTCAACCCTCGCTCACCCCTCAATATCCCCTGGATACTCCACCATATCCTCCCCCGACTCCCTCACTCCTCCTCCCCTCACATACCCCTCCCGAACCCCCTTACTATCACACCGCTTAAAAATAACGCCTCATGGCATAATTTCCACTCAGTTTCTGAACGGGAAGTCTTCAACATCCTATCCAAACTCAAACCGTCCTCCCACACTAAAGACCCTCTCCCTTCCACACTCGTCCAAGATCTCAAACACATCATTGTCCCCTACTGGACCAACATCATTAACGCCTCCCTCTCAACAGGGAATGTTCCCACCTCCCTCCAACTCGGACAAATCACTCCCATTCCCAAAAATCCCAAGGCTGACCCCAACGACCCTAACAATCTCCGCCCTATCTCCAACCTCCCCTCCTCTCTAAAGCCCTAGAAAAGTGCGCCCTACTACAACTGGACAAACACATTGACACATTCAACCTTCTAGACCCCCTGCAATCTGGCTTCCGCAAAGGTTGCAGCACTGAAACTGCACTGCTCAACATAGTCGATGACATACACCTTGCCCTGGACAAGGGTGAGACCTACCTACTCATCCTTCTTGACCTCACCGCTGCATTTGACACAGTCTACCACCCAAACCTACTCAATACACTCAAAGATCGCTTTGGCCTTAATGGCACTGTCCTCAACTGGTTCACCTCCTACTTCCAACATAGAACCCAACAAATTAAAATTCAAAACTGCCTCTCTAGCCCAACATCAGTCTCCCTAGGTGTCCCGCAAGGATCCATCGTCTCTCCTGCCCTTTTTAACTTCATTATGGAACCCCTCACCCTGATACTTAAACAAGCCAAAATCAACTATCACCTGTACGCTGATGACACCCAACTGTACTATAAAATAAAATCCCATTCTGACATCCTGCACCTCAACACAGCACTAACCAAGATCCAAACCTGGTTCCACAACAACCATCTTAAACTCAACCCTAACAAAACTGAGATCATCCTCTTCTCGCCCAAAAACAACCCTCTCCCCATTCAAACATGGATCGCTGACCTTAATGCCCTTAACTGCCCTCTCTCCCTCGCCGAATCTGTCAAATCACTCGGCATCACCATCAACAATAATCTTACACTAAACTCCCATGTTATAAATTCAGCAAAAAGTGCACTTTTCACACTCCGACATCTCAAAAAATCAAACCCTTTATTCCAGCGGAAGACTTCAAAGTAATTACCCAATCTCTTATCCTATCCAAAATCGACTACGGAAATGCCCTTCTCTCTGGTACTCCCAAAATCCACCTTGCCCCCATCAAATCCGGTCCTCAACCTCGCAGCCAGACTTACAACAAACTGTAAACGTTATGACCGCATCTCACCTGCCCTCAAGGCCCTCAAATGGCTCCCCATCGAAGGTAGATCCTCCTATAAAATTGCCTGTATTACACACAAAGCCCTCTATCAGAAGACTCCAACCTACCTTTCAACTAAACTCAAAAGCTGGCTGCGCCCGAACGCTGAGAAGCACCAACACTCTTCTTCTCATACCCCTCTACTCAAAAAAGCGCCTCACAATCCCGCTCCTTCTCTGGCAAGGCCCCAACCATCTGGAACGCCCTCCCAAAGACCTCCGATGCAACCCTCCTATGCCAACTTCAAAAGAAACCTTAAAATACACCTCCTCACTAAATATTGGGGAAATTAACTCCCTGTTCTCCTTTCTGACTATTTTCCCTCCTCCTGCCTTAGGCAACCCTGCCTACCCCTCACCCCCCTCCTCATACCCTCCTCACCCTCCTTCCCTTCATTATATTCCCCCTCACCCTCACGATGTCCCATGAGTCCTCCTTGGCATACTGTAAAAGTGCTATCTATAATGACACTCTTGTTCTTTCAAATGGTGTTTTGTTTATCTTATATGCACCCTTCTCACTATGTACTCTAAATGGTTCCTTCTATTTTTGTCTGATCATCTGCAGAATTTGTTTCGTACATTGCTATTGCTGCTTTCTTGTTTATTGCCATTGCTGATGTAAAGCGCTCTGATACCCTTGGGTGGAGCTAGCGCTATATAAAACCTTCAAAATAAATAAATAAATAAAATAAACTGGTTTACCTCTGGGGAAGCAGTTGTGCGTATGGTCCTCTGCCTGTGTTTGGATTGCAACAGAGGCAGAACTGTGGCCCCAGGTTCCCATACATGGGACCCCGAGCTGAAGAGCTGAAACATTGGGGGGTGTAATTTGGGGTGCAGGAAGAATGGAGGAGCCATCGCACCACTCCTCCAGCAGAGACCGTGGGCCCTTTCTGTGCCTGTGTCTGGGGGTGTAGGTTAGAGAAAAAGAATGCAGACTCCAGCGCTGGCACAGCTCCATATCGCCAAACGGGGAGACGGTCAGGCAGCGCAGGGGTGGGATCCCCACCCTGCCCCAACACAGAAAAAGGCTTGGGGTGTGGGACTGGGGCACCCATTAGAAAAAATAGGAAAAGACAAAAAGAAACATGCATGTAAACACTGCAGCTGGAGCTGCTAATTAAGTATGCACACTTCATGGCAGGAGCACCCCATAATGTCCTGCATTTGCTCACGGTTTCTTAATCTGTGTTGACCCCCAAGGATGGTAGGGGAACCCCCAATGGCTTCAAGGAGGACCGTGGGGGGCTGCTGGAGTTGCAGCAATCCCAGAAGCGATTTTGGTTAAGGACCCTAAGTTTCCACGGTCAAGAAATCCATGACCCCAGGCATGTTTAGCATTTATAAAGCACCCTGGGCTGGAGCTTTTGTTCAGAAGAACAAGGATCTCTAGCGGTTGGTCCTACGGCTGCATTTTATGTGGTATAAAGTGGTACAAGAAAGAGACAGACCTATGTTGTGCTGCTTTTAAATACTTTTCTCAGAGATGTGCTGCTACCAGTGATTATGATAAATATTGCAATGCTTTTTATTAACAATATTAAATGCATACTGAGTCCAGTGACAAAATGCTGACTGACAAAGCCAATATATTGGTGTTGTGACTGCCCCGACCCCACAAAGACAAAGTCAATAGGTTGGATTGTAAAAAATAACCCCCCCTTATGTTGGGAAGGTCTATCTGGTAGAGGAGGGGGTTTTTTGATTTTCAATCAAGTGTCTTATAAAGCGCGACTACTCACCTGTATGGGTCTCAAGGCGCTGGGGGTCAGAACACACCAGGGGTCGAATGTGGTGCGTGTCCCTTTAATATCGTCACTGGTTGACCTTGTTTAAACTCTGCACTTTGCACTTTAAATTTGCTTTTCCATTCCCGGGGGGTACGGCAGCAGGATATATTTCTTTGTGTATGTGATAACTTCTCGACTCAAAGTACCACCCACTTATTTCTGTTTTGCCCATTGTATCAAGATCCAAGACACCGTTATTTGGTGCCGCTGCTGCCAAGGCCAATGTGAGACGGCATAAGGATGGTTTAATTCTCATGCAGTCTTTAGGCTCACCTGAAATCTGTTCAGCAGTTTTAAATTTGATAAAATCAGTGTTTTCCATCAGGAAGGGATATGAATTTTAAGGGCTATTTCTTAAAGTTCTAGACATAATTTAATCCATCTGACTTGGTTCCTTTAAATATTTTATCTTAGAATTGCTAGTTGATAATTGGGTATTGTTTATGATTTTGCATTAGATGACATTTTTAACCTATGTTTTTCTATTTTATGTGTGCTTTTTTGGCCTTTGGCTGAAAAAAGATTACGTTGACTTGACCCACTTGATGAAACCCTTAAATATTGTGCTTTGCAAGGTTAAGACGCCATAATCGTTGTTATATCAAAAGAAGCGAAAGATCACTCAGAGGTAAAAAATTATACACCATATCCTAATTAAATAAAGGAGCAAACATATATGCAAAAATAGTAGTAGAATGATTAGAACAACTTATCAAAAAATGTATTCATAATTCCGAAACAGGGCTTATTAAGGGCAGACTTGCCAGTGACAGCATAAGAACATTCTACCATATCATCGAAAAAGCTTGTCTTGCTATTCCTGATGGGGTGGCCTTAGATGAAGAGAAGAGCTTTGATAATTTGTTGTGGACGTTGCTTGAAGCAGTTCTCTTGACATAATCTTGGCAATACATTTATCAAAATGACAATGTCTAAGGCTCCCTTTCTCCACCATTTAAACTGCATCAGGGTACAAGTCAGGGTTGCTCCTTGTCATAGCTCCTGTTCCTTCTTTCCAATGATACATTAATACAACTATTAAATAACTCACAATACATTAAGGGCTTCTGTTTTAATTACATGTCTTTCAAAACCGCAGCATATGCAGATGATATCTTAATATTCTTGGAAAAAGCAGATAGATTAATACCTGCAACTTATTCACCAATTCTCTAAAGTATCTTGATATACTATTAATAGGGATAAGACTGAGATATTATCTCTTAACTCACTTTCCTTGCCATGTTACTTGGCGATTCGGGCCTCATATGACAACCTAAATATATTAAATGCTCAGGAATTTGGTTTTGTAATGACCTAACTGATTCGGCTAAATATAACCAACAGAAAACAATTGAAAAGATTAAAGATCTTCTAACTACCTGGTCCCCTAAACATATATTGTGAAAGGGCCAAGCTGAAATGTTAAAAATGATGATCACTCCTCTTATAAATTTTGTTTCCAGTATGCTATCGAACAAGTTACTTACCTTCGGTAATGATATATCTGTAAGAGACATAGATTAGTTATAGATTCCTCACCTTAGAATTACCCCCAGTCAGCAGTACCCCTGCGCGTCGAAAGGTGGCGTTGGTCGACTCCGCGTTCGTCGTTGGCGTCGTGGTCGCCGGGATGACATCGCGGTAGCTACTTAGACGCCGCCCTTGCGCGCTGATGTCAGTTCTTTTACACGACATTCCACGCCAGAAGCGCAGAGCCATGCAAGACACTGACCACTGGTGCACAAAACTATGGCCCTGAAAGGGATTCCCTGACCCTAGAAGTCAGTTCGCAGAACGGGGAGGATGGGTGGGGCGGTAAGGAATCTATAACTAATCTATGTCTCTTACAGATATATCGTTACCGAAGGTAAGCAACTTGTTCATCCGAAAGAGGCAATTAGTTATAGATTCCTCTCTTTAGAATAGATACCCCAGCAATACCAACCCCGGAGGTGGGTCTGCGAACTAAGTTCACACCAGAAAGTCCTCGAGAACAGAACGGCCAAAGAAGCCGTCTCCAGACTTGGCTGTGCAGGCAGTAGTGTTTTGTGAACGTGTGCAGAGATGCCCACGTAGCTGCCTGACAGATGTCATTGAGGGGGACTCCCAAATAAAAGGAAAGAGCACGTTTTGGATCCAGACGGTGGAGCCTCTCTTCCTCCTTAGAAGGATGTGGAGGCGGAAAGAAGGTGGGCAAAGTGATGGTTTGACCAATGTGAAAAGAAGTAACCACCTTGGGAAGAAAGGAAGGTCTGATTCTGAGGATGACCTTGTCCGGATGAACAGCCAGAAAAGGAGGTTTTGAAGAAAGAGCTTGGAGCTCACTCACCCTGCGAGCAGAGGTGATGGCAACCAGAAAAGCAGTCTTTGGAGTAAGAAGTCTGAGAGGACAGTTATGAAGGGGCTCAAAGGGAGCGCACATAAGGTAAGTAAGAACCAAGTTCAAGTCCCACTGAGGCATTACGAAGGGAACAGGAGGAAAAAGGTGAGTAATGCCGTTAAGGAAGCGATTTACAACAGGGGACTTGAAAAGAGAAGGCTGATCAGGAAGCTGAAATGGCTGCGAGGTAGCCCTTAAGATTGCCCAGAGCAGAGTCCTGCTGGGCCAAAGAAAGGAGGGACAAGAGAACCTCAGAAAGAGGGGCAGAAATGGGATCCACAGCCTTTGCTGTGCACCATGCTACAAATTTGTTCCATCTGCAGGCGTATACCGTCTTGGTGGAGGGACGCCTGGCTGCCAAGATAACATCACAGACTTCGGGAGGCAGGTCAAAAGACGTCAACTGCCGCCGCTCAATCTCCACGCAAGGAGGTGGAGACTGGACAGGTTCGGGTGGAGGACAGTCCCCTGCTGCTGCGACAGAAGATCCTCCCGAAGAGGCAGTCGGATCGGAGGATCGATGGCCATGTGTAACAGCTCGGGATTCCAGACTCTTCGTGCCCAATCCAGACACAAGGATGACTTGGGCCGGTCGCGTTTAATCTTCTTTAGCACTCTGGGCAGAAGTGGTATAGCGGAAAGGCGTATAGAAGACCGCAACTCCACTCGCAGCGAAAAGCGTTGCCTAGCGAGTGCCGCCTTGGAAATTCCAAAGCGCAGAAGTGCTCACATTGCGCGTTCTCTTCGGTGCGAATAGATCTAACCAAGGCTCTCCCCACTGCTGAAAGAGACCTTGCGCCACCTCCGAGTGAAGATGCCATTCGTGATCCATCATGCACCTGGGGCTGAGTTCGTCCGCCCTGGCATTCAGGGAACCTGCCAGGTGTTGAACCACCAGGGATATGCCCTGATGTTCAAGCCATGTCCAGAGACGGAGAGCCTCTTGACATAGGGTCCACGACCACACCCCGCCCTGTTTGTAGCAGTACCACATGGCGGTGGTGTTGTCCGTGAACACCTGCACTACTCGTCCCCGGACAGAGGGAAGGAATGGTTTTAGTGCAAGACGGATCGCCCGAAGCTCCAGAAGTTGATGTGGAGCCCGGACTCCGCCAGAGGCCTCTGATCTCCGCCTCTCCCATGTGGCCGCCCCATCCCAGCAGTGATGCATCCGTCACCACTGTGAACTCTGGTTGGGGAAGGGAAAGGGATCTGCCGTTGACCCAATCCTGGTTCGTTAGCCACCACTGCAATTGACGTCAAGTGCCCTCCAAGATCTGGACGCAATCGGACAGATTCCCCTGATGCTGCGCCCACTGGAACTTCAGGTCCCACTGCAGAGCCCACATATGCGACCTGGCATGATCTACCAGCAGGATGCAGGAGGCCATGAGGCCCAGCAGCCTCAGGGTCATCCTGATCGAAACTCGGGATAGAGGCTGGAAGATCGGAATCATAACCCGAATATCCCGGACTCGCTGTTCGGGAGGATAAACCCAAAACTGCGTCGTGTCCAGAAACGCTCCGATGAAGAGGAGCTTCTGAGAGGGGGTCAGGTGCAACTTCGGCACCTTGATAGAGATCCCCAGCGAATGCAGGAGGTCCGCCGTAGTCTGGAGGTGGGAGACGACAGCCTGGGGCAAGCCCGCCTTCAACAGCCAGTCGTCGAGATAGGGGAAGACTGGAACCCCTGATCTGCGCAGATGAGCTGCGACTACCGCCATCACTTTCGTGAACACCCGAGGAGCGCTGGTAAGGCCAAAGGGGAGCACAGTAAACTTAAAGTGCTCGTGGCCTACCGTGAACCGCAGGTAACGCCGGTGGGCCGGCAGGACGGGGATGTGAAAATAAGCATCCTGCAAGTCCAACGCTACCATCCAGTCTCCAGGGTCGAGGGCAGACAGGACCTGAGCTAGCGTCAACATTTTGAACTTCTCCTTCCGGAGGAAGCTGTTGACGTTCCTGAGATCCAAGATAGGACGCAGGCCTTTGTCCTTCTTGGGCACCAGAAAGTAGTGGGAATAGCAACCACGACCTACTTCTGGGGCAGGAACTCGCTCGATGGCCCCCTTGGCCAAGAGTGCCGAAACTTTCTGTTGGAGAAGGGCCAGATGATCCTCTGACATGCGATGGTGCTGAGGTGGCATGGATGGAGGGGTAGTCTCGAAGGGGAGGGAGTAGCCCCTTCGGACTATTTGCAAAACCCACCTGTCCGACGTGATGGTGCGCCAGTGGGGGAGATGATGGCGAATCCTGACACCCACTGGCGATCAGTGGCCCTGAAAGGTCGGACTAGGAGGGTTTGGAGGCTGCTGCAGAGGGGGCTGTGGTGGACTGGCCCCCTCGCTAGCCCCCCGAACCACGGCAGTGGTTCCCACGTCTCCGGCCGCGCAGTGGCTGAACAGCTTGCGCCGGCCTGTGGCTCTGGGCAGAACATGGCGGGACACCCCTTCCGTAGCCACGAAAGAGGTGAAAGGTGGACTGCGCAGGGCGGGTGGTGGAGAGGTCCAAGGACTTGGCCGTAGCCCGAGAGTCCTTAAAGCGATCTAGCGCGTTGTCCGCCTTGTCGCCGAACAGTTGACGGCCATCAAAGGGCATGTCCATAAGAGTGGATTGGACATCCCCGGAAAAACCAGTTGACCTCAGCCAGGCGTAGCGTCGAAGGGCTACCGACGTGGAAATCGTCCTGCCTAGCGAGTCGGCGGTATCCAGTCCACAGCGAATGGTAAACTTTCTGCGTCTCTCCCTTCGGCAACTGTACGGGAGAGTACAGCCCGGGCCTCCTCAAGACACTGGGGCAGCACTTGCGCCACCGTATCCCACACAGAGTGGGAGTAACGGCCCAACAGACATGCAGTGTTTACCGACCGCAGTCCCAAGCTGGAGGAAGAAAACATCTTCTTCCCAAGATGGTCCAGCTTTTTGGATTCCCTATCAGGTGGTGCGTTAGGGAATGCGCCTTTGGATGTAGAGGCTTGGACCACCAAGCTCTCAGGGGTGGGGTGTTGGGAGAGGAAAGTGGGGTCGCCCGGGGCCATGCAGTGGCGTGGGGCAATCATCCTTTCCACAGGAGCCCCTGTGTTGGTCCTGGACCAGGTGCCCAAAAGGATGTCGGTGAGGGCTTCATTGAACAGCAGCAGGGGCTCCGAAGAGCTCGCTGCCGGTTGAAGCACCTTTGTCAGGAGGTTAGTCCTGACTGCCATCGTAGGTAGCTGGAGGTGTAGTGTAGTTCCTATTTCCCTAATAGGCTCTGTGCATTGGAATAATATACCCTATAGGCTTGACATAGGACTGAGGTCGGTATGTCCCTATCGAGTAGATTAAACTTAATTACTTTGTGCCAGCTAGCTCAGAGGCCACTAGAAACTCCTTGAAAACAAGAAGGGAGTAGTTTCTGGCAACCGAAAAAACATGACAACTTTGTTTCCCTTTAGAATCGGAACACTTCTCAGAATCGTGGAAACAATAGATAACAGTTTCACTCAGCTCAATCGTGCATGCTTAGTTTCTCAGAGTTACACAGAAAGAATAGACGGGCGTTTCAATAAAAGATTTATTGAACAGTCTTGTTTCTCGTGTAAGAGATATGTGCTGTTATGATCACAAGACAGTATGCAAGATATATTATGTACAGCGTAAGCAGTAGAAATAAATAATACTGCGATAGCATTATCTTTTAGCATATATTCACATACATAAATAACATGAGCTAAAAATGCGAGTACTCATATGATGCGTCTCTAAGCTAGTTCTACCCCAGTGTACCTAACCTAACCTAGGTGTAGGACAATGTAAGAAGTAGGTGAAGTATGCTCTAGTATGGTATACTAAGAGTATGTTAAGTCTAGTATGCCAAGAGTCCCTCTAGGTTCTAGTCAGCTCCAAACCTTGAGAATGAGAGAGGTGGGAATCTCTTTCCGGACTCAAACTCTAACACCCCGCGAAGGGAGTCAGATCACTGGAAGCTGGATTCTCTGCTAGCAGGGAAGACAGCGTCTTCTCAGTGCGTCAGGCCGGGATACGGGCTCCTCTGAAGTCGAGGTCTCCTCTAACTTGCTTGGGCAAGGGAAGGTATATTTATACCTGGTAGGTACTTTGGAATGTTAGCATTGACGTGAAGTCGGACAGAGGAAGACGTCAGGAATGAACCCTTAAGGTATAGCGGTTCATGCATAATAGATGAGTTCTTGGAGAAATCAATAATCCTGTGCTAGGGGAACTCCCAAGAACTTAAGGGTCTGGTTTCTAAGAACTCGTTGTGACGTTAGGGTGGACGGATGTCGGTGACCATGCCTGTATTTGGAGTGCACGGCTAATGCCTAAATAAGGACTGGGATTCTATGCCTATATAAGGGCAATGCGAATTGTGCCTATATAAAGACATGTTTCAGGAAAACCTATATACGGACACCTAAAGCGGAATACAACACCCACTCCACTTTCGTATGAACGATAATACTAAATGCTAAACATGAAATTGAGTACCACATATTGCTAAAAACATTTCTAAAAGCATATTAAAAGAAGTTTTAAAATAAACTGTTGAAATGCAATAGGTACTGTACATTTTAAAGCAATGTTTTCATTCTAAGCATATATTGGAAATAAATGCAACATGAATGAATAAACAGTAATATATACATATGACGAAATGATTGATAAGTTTTTCAAAAATCAAAGCCATTTCATATCATGGAAGTAAATGAAATTTTAGACAGATAAGGTGACAATGTGTCCCTGGAAGTATTCAAAGAAGTCCGTTTTATAAGAATAGTTCTATTGTAAGCAGATTGATTTGCCATGTAGTTTCAAAAAAAAAATCAATTTTGGGAAGAGTTCCAAGTTTTTGAAAATATGAAGGCCAAATTCATTGCGTCCCTGGTACACTGTGAGCCGAATCAAAGTCAGTGTGCGGGTCTGGTGTAAACATGAAATCATCTATTTCCGTAGACAAAATATCGTCAACTGATGTTGGTGACATTTGGAACACCTCGTGTAGGAGATTAACTGCACAGAGATGAGAAGCATCGCCCTCAGCATAAGATGCCGCAGCAATGTTCGCGTCCGTTGTTACCTGTGTGCCTGTTAATCCATCTCGTACCTCAGTGTCAGGGTCTAAATACTTATTGCTGTCTGAACCACACAGGAGCAGAATGACGCTAGGTCCCAATACCCTTCTCAGAACCAACCCTGCTAGGTCTTTTAGTATTCCATTGCAGGTAAGTTCTAAGGGGGAAAAGGGGTTGGGGACAGAGAAGAGACTGCTCCAATATTCTGCCTGTTCAGCTACGTCTTCTTCTTCTTCTTACTGGACTGCAACATTAACATGTAAAAACCTTTATTTACTGTGCCTTTTAACTTACTGTTTTTTCTATGGTGTATAAATAACTTATCTTACCAGAATGTTTACTGAAGCTTACTTCTCTTCTACTTCTCATGTATTGTTTGCTAGGTTGTATGAGAAGTCTTCACTCAGATCTCTTTCCTTTTCGTTATCAGGTACAATCTGCACTTGATCCTGCTATTCCTTAATGTAAGAAAGATAAGGTAAGTATTTATTTCTGTATTCCTAATTTACGTATTATTTGGGTATCTCTTTCTTTCTATTAACTCACTGTTAAGAGACTGGAGTGGGCCTTGAACTGGGGTTTCTGGAGTAGGATGACTGGTTTTCTGTCTTTAATTAGTTTTTAAACAATGCTTCAGAACTTAGGTTAAATGTTAAAAGGAAGCGTTCGTTTTATTCAGGCCTTTGGTTTTATGTTTGCTGGAAGCACAATTTATTCTGCCATACGTGAGGAGAACATTACTGGAGTTCTTTAACTAGCCTTCACATTATTTATCTTCAAACCTAACACATGGCATGAGAAATAAATATGCCGGGCTTTTGACCTTTTAATTAATTCTCAGAAGAGTGAACAAGTTTCAGTCTAAGAAGACACTGCGACGCCTGCGTCTGACAGATTCAGGAACAGCTGAAAAAGACAGCTGATTCAAAAAGCTTTTTATTTAATCTTCTCAGCTAAGGAAAGCAATTACTGAAAAGTATTTCCAGTTTTCAAACGAAGGAAAATATATTCTGACTTCGTTTCCTTTTTCTCTTTAAATAGAAATTTACCTCTGACACGATAACCTTTTCTCACAGAATCTTTTATATTAGCTACATAGTTTAACACTAACCTGATTAGTGAGGGAATGTAGTTCCGACTGAAGCTAACCCCGATTTTATCGCAACTACCCTAACTGACTTCCACGACGCTGGGAAAACAGGTGCTCTTCAAATTATTTCTTCAGTGAAGTGCACAGTGGAATGTTGAAGCACACTTCACCAGATGTCATGAAACCTAAAAGACTAGACTGCTAACAGTGGTGTGCTGTCGCAGTATGTGCATGTTGGCAGCCATCTTGGAGTTCCATCGGTGCCAACAAGCACTCCAGCTTGAGGGATTATCTGACTTTTGGTAAGTTTGTAGGGGGAAAATGGTAGCCAGCTTAGAGTTAGAAGGAGGAAACCTCCCGTGAGTCCTGACACTCAGCAGCAGCCGGAAGCGTCTGTGAGATCTCAATGAATGCCGTCATCAGGATTGGTAGCCTCTGGGGACAACACAGAGCATGGGCCGCTATCGGGTCCAGCAGAGCATCGATATCCGTTGGCATGACTGATGAAAGTGTTAGACAGGTGTCTAGCACGCATTCTTCACCGCAAAGCAGGCAGCGTAGAACAGGTAAAATGCAATCTTGCCAGATTGGTCTGAATGACAGGAACCATGTTGTATTAAGTTCCCGTAGACGAGGTATGCCCAAAAGTTGTACTATGCGCTCACGGCACTTCCGTTCTAGGAGAGCCTTCTCCACATCGCTCGGAGTGATGTCGGCGGACAGGCTTGCCATAGCGTAACAGTAGGAATAGAAATAGGATTCCTGCAACAAGTGCTAGAATTAATGGCACACCACCAAACACCGAATGTGCAAAGTTTGGGATGATTCTGAGGACTGCCTGGAAAGGTGCTAATAGTCCTGAACAGATGGTCTTAAATCCATGTACAATTCCGCTCGTATCAGATATGTTAAAGATACGTCCCATCATTTCTACAAAATGTATAGGGCAGTTTGTACGTATTAAAGCCTGTATCTCAGCCGAAGTCCTTGCTACTTGAAGATTATAGGTTTCTTTGGCCGAGGTCAAAGGCACGGTTTGTTGTATAAGCATGGCTTTCATTCTGCTTAAAGTATCAAATCGTATAAAAGAGACATTCAACGAAGGCCACAAAGGCGACTCCCTGACTGTCTATTGGGGCAAACAATACTTGCATACAGCAAGTGACCCTGGAGTCTACTGTTACCAGATATGGGATGCCTGGCAACATGCCACAGCAACTCTGATCATTCAACATGAGGTAACTCCCATTAGAAAGTTGGCCAAACGTTGGATTAATCACAGCCGCTGGTGTACCTAGCTGGTGGCAGGACAAAGTTGCCACAGAACCATTACAAGCCCCGTGTAAAGAAATGTCCTGACATATGAGTTAACCGCTTAGTGCATTTTCACAGTGTGTACCGCTAAGAAACACTTCACGATCCCCACTCCAACATCTGTAACTGTAAGGTAAATCCCAGGATGTCTTAATGTATTCTTTACCCAACCTTTCATATTTGCCTGCTTGCATTTGTTTGAGGCAATACTGAAACTGGAAAGTAGTGACAGGCAGAGTGATTTTGCCATGAATAAGCCATTCTGTAGCTGGTTTTTCTGCCACAGTGAATGGTAATTTCTCCAGTTTTTCAATGCTCAGCACTGTATACTTTGCTCCCCTTTGTGCCAGTTCGATCTGTTTATCAGTTAGATTGTATTCTGCAAATAGAGCCGACGTGTTGATAAAACGCCAAGGCACATAGCCCGCTCGCAAAGATTGCAGCGTCCAGCCTAATAACATAATAGAACGTAATTGAGATTGGCCTTGCTGTAACATGGCTAAATCTTGTTCCAGTATGTCAATAGCAGAGGATACAATGTTGTCCAATGAATAAATTCTGGATGACAAAGTTGTTAACCCATTGTCGACCACAGAGAGAGTTTTCTCTAAATTAATACGATCAAGTTCACGTATTCGTTCTGCGGCCTCTACCTGTGAAACCTTCCATGCTTCATTATACGCAGCATAGATGCCGGCATATATGAAACGTTTTTGACGCGGTTTTCTCGGTCCTAGCAAGAATTCCCTAAGGTCTGCGTCTTCTTTAAGTAAAGATAAGTGTTGTTTCACATCCTCAAGTGTAGATTTTTGTAGCCAGTCGAGGCACAATTTTCCTACACTGTATGTTGTTACTACCCCAGGATGTTGTCTTTGGACGTATCGTGGGTCTGGCCTATGAATAGTAAAGCCCTGAGTTTTATTCAGGAATCTCTCTTGACAGGTGTTTGTGTCTGTGGGCCAGATCAACCATTTTCTCCAATCAGGATTTGTTCTGTTGATTTGTAGTATTGTGTCAACTATAACCGCTGCCCGTGTATTGTTATCACTTGCAGGTGTTGGTACAGAAGGTGTTTTCATGTCTTTGATCTTGGCTAACTCAAGGCAAGACGTTTGTTGCACAGTGTCATTCAAAAACATTATTTGCTGAGGGATGATACATGCTCTAAATAAAGCTTCTAACCCCTGCACTTCCCATTCTTTAGAACCCCAGACAGATTTTGTGTCTATTGTGTCTTTCAACAAGTCGAATCCATGTCTAGACAGTTGGGCAATAAATGCTGCAGAGTAAATCTGTTTTGTATTTGTTAAAATAATTTTCTGTCCTGTTTTGTTTACATTTTTATAGTAAAATGTTTCCGGATCAGATGTATTGTACCCTGAAAAATAGGGAAACTTTTTAGCAAACGTTTTTGAACTACCTTTTGGTGGTGTAGGACAATGCTCTCATTGGTTAAACATAAACACATTTCTAGGTGTTGCAGATTTATGCAAAAAATGATGACCATAGTGGTTATAGCAATACAGCTGTTCATAGTCTGATGAACCCTGTAAATATTCATTGTTAGAAAATGCACCAGACCTTTCTAGATCAAACATCATGCCATTTACAGTCTCAAAGTCCCAATCATCAGAATAGGTACTGGCCGAAATAAAATCACTTAGTGAAATTTTAAATAAATGTGGAATGTTCAATTGTTCCGTAGGGCCGAATATATCGAAATCAGTTTTGTCCCACACTATACCATCCTGTATAGGAACGGCTGTGATGTTCACTGCAGACAAGTCTCTTGCTTCACGATGGGAAGATTTGTGTGGTTTCAAAAGTAAGTTCACATGTTTACTTCCAATGTCCAAACGGATGTATCGGCCATTTATAAGCACACTGATAGTCATAACCAAATCTAGCCAAAGCAGAAAGAAAAATATTCCAGAAATAATCCAGAGTTCAATCCATGGTAAAACCAGATAAGTCTTTTTCAGAAAATGAAAAAAGTCTTGTACTTGCTGTTTGAAAGTTAATGCTGGCATCGTTTCAGGCTCACTCGGATCCTCAGAAAACGTATCAAAGTTAATGAAATAGCCAGAAGCAGTTCTGTCAATTGTTGGAATTGCATCAGGATTTGTTGAAATCGCAGGAACCAGTTGATCACTTGTTACATTGGTGTAGACAGGTGTATTTGGACGAACAGTTACTTGAGTTTCAAGAGGGATGAGTTCCATAGCATTGTTGCTTAGTCATTCATCTGTTACTGCTGAATTCTCGATGGTTATCAGTCTTTCAGTCTGAACCTCTTGATTAGTAGCGAGAGGAGTGCGTCTGCTACTAGGTCGGAGTCCACGAGGCCTACTATTTAGTATTGGCCACATACTGTGGTTTGATGAGGTCCATTGACACAAATCTTTTCTCCTTTTTTCCAGCAAGGGGCGGCAGAAGTACTGTTCTTGTTCCGTGAACGGCTAGGACAGGTACTGGTTGTCTGAAAGAAGGTCCAAATTCCTTCTTGTCCGCAATCTTCTCTCTGACTAGATCCCCAACTTTTGGGATCCAGACAGGCCTTGCTGGGACTGCCGGTCTTTCCCCAGTGGTGGTTGGCTTCAGGATTACGTTGCTTTGTTTCGATCTTAGTTCATTTAGATCCTGTAAAACAGCCAAACGATCTTTGATATCAAAGGGTTTATTTTCCACCACTGTGCCTTTACATTCGAGATCAGGAACCCACATTCTTGTCCCAAATAGGACCTCATATGGAGTGACCCCCCTAGAGAACTTCTTGGCAAATTATTTAATGAGCGTTGGACCCCATAAAGATGTTTGACCCACCCATCACCCGAACCTAATAATCTAGCTGCTATAGACTGCTTTATGTCCCAGTTTTTCCTTTCCACAACAGAATTTCCCTCAGGATGAAACGGAGAGGAGTACCGCAATGCAACGCCCAAACTGGCCATGGCTTCTTTGTAAGCCCGAGAGCTAAACGCAGGGCCCTGGTCAGAATGTAATGTGCCTATTGCGTATGTGCCGATAAAGACTCGCAAATCTTTTATATCAGTTTGAGCGTCAGCCGAGCGCTGAGGCCATATCCATAGGAACCTTGACTTAGTATTTGTGGGCTTGCATTTGTCCAAAAGGACGCCTGCGCATAGATAGTCTAATGCTGTCTAACAATGGTGTCTGTCCCTGGCAGGCTACTTCGTAGCATGGTGTCTGGTGGCGTTCTGCATCACCCTGTACCTTACAGTCTATGCAGTCATTGATGAAGATGTGAATCTGTGTATTCATTCCAGGCCACCAGTACATCTCTTTTAACGTCAAAATTGTTTTAGAGATCCCTTGATGTGACAGACCCTCCCCCAGATGGGCTTCATAAATCAAAGCTGCTCTACGTTCCATGTTTGGAATTACCCTATCCCCCACTCCAGGGATTCGAGCAAAAGGAACGTTGTTCGCATCAATTACATAAGAGTACTTGAGTGGAAACCTTTTTGGTAACGCTGCACCACTGCCTTTGCTTGTAGCATGGACAGCCAACAATATCTCACTGTCTATTCTCGTTTTTGAACGAGTGATCGCAGCTACGGAAGCCGTCTGAACAGCCCCCTTTGCAGCTTCGTCAGCCAATGAATTCCCTGCAACGTGAACGCCATCACGTTGATGACTCAGTCTATGTATCACGTGAGCCTTTGGTAGTTCGTTTTATGCTTTATTGTGCCACCTTTTGCATCTTTGAACCCATTTTCAAGCCAATTTTGTATTTATTCATTATACGACTGAACACAGTAAAAGGAATCGCACACTATTAGTGTGGGGAATTCGCGATCTGTACTTTCAAGTGCCAGTTTGAATGCTTGTAGTTCAGCTCGCTGAGCTGTACAATCTCCTAGAGATTGAGTTTTTGTGACCATAGGTCTGAAGTTGCCATCTTGCATGCAACCTTTAACGATAGGGCACGCCGCACTGTAAGCTTGCTTACCCCCTGTAGCGGGTTGTGCTGATCCGTCAGTGTAAATTATGAATTCGTACTGATCGAGAGGCAGAATTTCAGTGGGCAGAGGACATTCATGTTCATACTGCAGGAATGCTTGTGTTTTTAGATCAGGATCAAAAACATATTCAACATCTGTTGCAGCAAGAGAATTAACCCATTGTATCCATCTAGGATGTAAAGCTTTTGCATTCGGGATCCTCACTTTTGTGACCGCTTCTAAGGCAGGTACTGGGGTTACGACAATAATGCGTTTCCCTTGGGCTAGGGCTCTTTCTTTTGCTACAGCGGTTTGAACTGCTGTCAGTATTTTTTCAGTTGAAGTGAAGCGCATTTCTGCTTGTGTATACAAATGACATTTGTATGCAATTGGTACTTTTTCACCCTCATTAAATGTTAAGTAGGTGAATCCACATTGACCCGAAATTATTCGGATCACTAAGTTGCGTTGACTTACGCGTGTTTGTAAGTGATTTATTGCTAACATGTTAGCTTGGAGTGAACGCAAGATTTCTGTGTGTTCTTGTGTCCAATTTTTGATTGAAAAATCAGGTGTGATTAATTCTTAGAGAGGTTTAACCCTTTCTGCGTAATTTAGAATGTATGTTCTTCCACAATTTAGGAAACCCAGGATGGATTGTAAATTTTTCAGCGTTTTTGGAGGTTGGAGCAGCGCACACTTTTCTAAAAAGTTAGCTGCCAAGCTCTTGCCTTCACTTGAAAGCTCATATCCTAGAAAAAGAACATTGAGATGGGCAATTCTGGATTTTTTTAAGTTGAATTTGTAGCCCTCAGAGGCGAAGCCCAATATAATGGTACTCACCCTGTTCAAGTGCCTATCTAGGTCATCGTCTGTCAGATAGATGTCATCGACATATGACAATGCCTCATTATCATAAATTTGTAGTAACTCTGTTGCCCTCGCTGAGAATAACCCCGGGCTGTTCTTGAACCCTTGTGGGAGTCGACAAAATTGACGCTGAGTCCCCATTATTGAGAAAGCTGTTAAGTACCTGCTTCCAGGTGCTATGTTTTGACAAAAGAAACCATTTGAGATATCTAATGTGGTTTTATATTTTTTACGCACAATGTTATTCATTAATGCTGTACTATGTGCATTTTGCACTGCAAATGTTTTAGAACAAGTGTTTAAGTGTCTGTAATCCAAAACTAGACGATATGAATGGTCTGGTTTGGATACAGGAAACAAAGGATTGTTCATTGAGGAGGTGCATGTTTCAATCACCCCTTGGTCTTCAAGTTGATCTAAGATTGCCTTGACCTGCTTTTTAGCTTCTTGCTTTATTGGGTACTGCCTTTGTGCAGTTGGTTCATTTTTTAGATGTATTTTATGGTGAGGTGAGTCCTCATCCCATCCTACATGATTTTTATATAATGCTGGGGCCTGGGCTACTGCCCATTTCCTGGCATAAGTACATTTTAGGTGAATTGGAATATGGTTTGAGAAGGCAGGCATAATAATGTCCTCGCCATGTGGGCACTCCCTGACAAATTGTGGTGGCCAGTCTTTTTCTGCTAGAAGTATATCATAGCCCCTTGAAAGTTTTTCCCAAAAGAGTGTTTTCACCTGTCTTGGTATGTCTCCGTCCATTCGGAGTGTTATTTCATATAACTTTTGTGGAGTACTAACCCTGGTGTCTACAGTTTCTACTGAGATGTACTCATTCAAGTCCACTATCTCCAGAAGTTCCTTCGGGTTCTGGCGAGCTATTGTGACTTCTGCTGCACTGTCCAGCATTGTCTGAGCCCATTCTCCGTTCTTGAGTTGTGTTCTCAGTATTCTCGGCATGTCTGATCTTCAGACCTGCTACCTTCTTTTTTGAGAATTGAGGTTTTGATTTATTTTTCTGAACGTGTTTGTCGTCTTTGGATTTCACGCGTTCTTCTTTATGTTCTGACCGTCCTCTTCTTTCCGATGTCTGTGACGATATCTGAAAGGTACGAGAGGAACGTGTATCAGTGTCTTGATACCTGTCAGGTTTTCTTAAATTATCCCTATTCCTGAGGTTATACCTCCTTTCAGAGGGCTCCTTTTGAGGAGACCTACCTCGGGATTGAGAACGTTTCTCGTTTGAGTTTTGTTTATTAGTTTCCCACTTCTTTTTTTAGAAGATGTAGGAGTTTGTTTAATAGAGTCCTTTTCAGGATTCTCAGATAGTTTTGGCTTCAATGGTCTTCCACCCAAACTATCTCTGCCTAATTCTGCATAAGATTGTTCTATTATTCTGGGTAGTTCTGTTTGATGTTCTGTAACATCAAATTCCCTTAATCGTTGGCGGATCGCCACTGCTGCTGCCTCCCCTTTAATATTAGATAATATTATTGTTGAGACCTGGTCGAAATTTTTCAGTAGTTTCATACCTAAATTTAGAGCAGGCTCTGCCCCGTATTCGTTTTGAATTTGTTTCAGGACATCTGGTATTACTGCAATTGATGGAACACCATGTGTTTTAGTATAGATGGCAGCAAAGACTGAGCCCCAAGTGGTGCAGTCTTCCAGTTGTGGTGTGATCCCCATTGGTAAACAGATTGTTAGGATTCTGTGTTTCTCATAAGGGCTAGTATTTGGAAATACTGCTTCGATTTGAGTAATTTTTTGAGCTATCCAGAATGGAATTTGCTCACGCTTTGTGGGCATTTTACCCATGACTGCGTATAAAGTCTGTGGTGTAATTTTTAGTGTATTCCCCTGTTGAGGGGTTTGATTTGGAATGGTCAATGGTGGCTGGACTGTGAAAGTCCGCATGACATATTGGACCAATTGTCTGTAAATTTGTATTAACTCTGTAAGTTGAGTAAGTAATTCCTCGTCTGACATTATATCGAGGTCAGGATGAGGAGTGTAGCCGGCTAGAATCGGCCATGTTGCTCCTGGTCTACCTAGTGGACCGAGCCTGGTAATGTTTCTGTGATGTTTTAGGGCGCCTTTAAACCAGAGCTGCTGCTCCTGGTATGTTAGTGGAATTTCAATATCCTCGAAAGGAATATATTCCTCTGGTGGTTCGTCTTCTTTGTAGAAGTGAAACATTCTTGTGACTGCATTTGATTCTGGGAATATTATCCATGAATAGAATACCTCTGTCTGAAAGGATTCGTGTGCCTCTATCACGAAAACTGCTCTACCTCCTCTTGGTGGTAGGCCGTGTTTTATAAGTTTTAGAGTGATGGCTCTTCTTAAGTTTGGATGGATGTCTATAACACCCTCCTCGGTTTCATTTAAACCTGTAAAGTTAAAAGCTGTTACGACTGGTTCAGCCGCAGCTACACCGTTCCCGGTGGCATTGTCCCCGTGTTCGGACATTTGTTTTTTGAAAAATGTAGAACAAGTTTCAAGGAAACAAAAGATAAGGTGCACAATATTTTGGAACACTGTATCCTTCAACGTTGAACAAACCAAAATAGCTAATATATAGGGTTTTTTGTCCTATTTAGCTTTGGCGGATATTTAACCCTACCCACTCTAGACGTCTTATGGAGTATGTGAGTAGGGGTCTCTGAGAGAAAAGCACGACTGAGTTACTCAGTATCTAGCGTTAAATTACCGCCTAACCAAACGTTTGGGCACCATGTAGTGTAGTTCCTATTTCCCTAATAGGCTCTGCGCATTGGAATAAAATACCCTATAGGCTTGACATAGGACTGAGGTCGGTATGTCCCTATCGAGTATATTAAACTTAATTACTTTGTGCCAGCTAGCTCAGAGGCCACTAGAAACTCCTTGATAACAAGAAGGGAGTAGTTTCTGGCAACCGAAAAAACATGACAACTTTGTTTCCCTTTAGAATCGGAACACTTCTCAGAATCGTGGAAACAATAGATAACAGTTTTACTCAGCTCAATCGTGCATGCTTAGTTTCTCAGAGTTACACAGAAAGAATAGACGGGCGTTTCAATAAAAGATTTATTGAACAGTCTTGTTTCTCGTGTAAGAGATATGTGCTGTTATGATCACAAGACAGTATGCAAGATATATTATGTACAGCGTAAGCAGTAGAAATAAATAATACTGCGCTAGCATTATCTTTTAGCATATATTCACATACATAAATAACATGAGCTAAAAATGCGAGTACTCATATGATGCGTCTCTAAGCTAGTTCTACCCCAGTGTACCTAACCTAACCTAGATGTAGGACAATGTAATAAGTAGGTGAAGTATGCTCTAGTATGGTATACTAAGAGTATGTTAAGTCTAGTCTGCCAAGAGTCCCTCTAGGTTCTAGTCAGCTCCATACCTTGAGAATGAGAGAGGTGGGAATCTCTTTCCGGACTCGAACTCTAACACCCCGCGAAGGGCGTCAGATCACTGGAAGCTGGATTCTCTGCTAGCAGGGATGACAGCGTCTTCTCAGTGCGTCAGGCCGGGATACGGGCTCCTCTGAAGTCGAGGTCTCCTCTAACTTGCTTGGGCAAGGGAAGGTATATTTATACCTGGTAGGTACTTTGGAATGTTAGCATTGACGTGAAGTCGGACAGAGGAAGACGTCAGGAATGAACCCTTAAGGTATAGCGGTTCATGCATAATAGATGAGTTCTTGGAGAAATCAATAATCCTGTGCTAGGGGAACTCCCAAGAACTTAAGGGTCTGGTTTCTAAGAACTCGTTGTGACGTTAGGGTGGACGGATGTCGGTGACCATGCCTGTATTTGGAGTGCACGGCTAATGCCTAAATAAGGACTGGGATTCTATGCCTATATAAGGGCAATGCGAATTGTGCCTATATAAGGACATGTTTCAGGAAAACCTATATACGGACACCTAAAGCGGAATACAACAGAGGTTGAGAGCCTCGGCCGCCAGACGCAACACCACGGCGTAAGACGCTCCCTCCTCCGTAGCCACGGTAGGAGGAGACAACATGCCAAGGTCTGGTGAGGTATCCAGACCACTGGCTTCCCCCAGTTCCTCTCTCCAGTCCGGTTCATAACCCAACTGTCAAAGGGTCTTCAGACCCCTCCCATTCCTCCTCACCCTCCTCTGGCTGCCAATCTGGTCTAAAAGAGCCAGGGTAGAACAGGGGCACAAAAATGCCCGTCGGCGCCGGATCCGGCGTCGGTCCGGCTCTGCGTCTACATCGGGGTGGAGGCCGGGGTCGACGCCGGCTGGGGACACAACCGGCGTCGGCTGCGGACGTGGTGCCAGTGGAATCGGCGCCGGGGGAGGTGTAATTAGGTCGACCGGCGCCGATCCGGATCCAGGCCTGGATCCAAGGGAGCCCTGCGGTGCCGGAGCCGCCGGCCCAGGGCCCCCAGCCGAGTCCGCGGGGCCCGAAGGCACGCCGGCAGAGTCGGGCTGCCCAAAGATGGCATGCATCACTTCGTAAAAGGTGCGAAGCTGAGCAGGGGTCGCTCCGGGTCCCGGGAAAGGGAGGGAAACTCGAGGTCGACCCTTGGGGCTCCGCACACTGAGACGCGTGAGGGGCACCACCCGCATCCCCCGTCGCGCCGGCCGGCCGACGGGGAGAAGTCGAAGAGCGCCGGTGCTTCTTCGACTTCTTCTTGTGCTTCGACTTACCTGAGGAGTGCGAAGACTCTGAAGAAGACTGGTGGTGGTGGCTCCGCGACCGGTCCCTCGACCTCCCACGCGACCGGGACCTCGAACGGCGCAGAGCTGACTCCCGCAAAGACTTCGGATTCATGGTCCGGCAGTCAGAGCACGACTTGGGGTCGTGGTCACGCTCCAGGCGAAACAGGCACACGCGGTGCGGTTCCGTTACCGACATCAACCAGCTGCAGGAACCACAAGCCTTGAAACCGGGCATCCCTGACGTGCACCAGGAGTCGAAGACTCAAAAACGACATCGACAAAAGTCGGCAAAAAGTCAGTCAAAAATTGACTGGAGGTACCGCTCTCTCCGGATCTGCGCTAGCTGGCGCAGAAAAAGAAAGAACTGACGTCAGCGCGCGAGGGTGGCGTCTAAGTAGCTACCGCGACGTCATCCCGGCGACCACGACGCCACCTTTCGACACGCAGGGGTATTGCTAACAAAAAAAATTCTCCGGATCCAGTCTGACGCCTGGGGGTAATTCTAAGGTGAGGAATCTATAACTAATTGTCTCTTTCAGATCATTCGTTTAGCAAAATCTGTGTTCTCTAATAATAATGAAGTCATTAAGTACCCCCTTCCATATCGCTTCCATATTAACTAGGCCACAATTTGATTCTCCACACTCCAAACAAATATTAATGGACATTACCAAGCTCCAGGTACATTATCCAAGAAAATGGGAACCCCACTCTCTAACTTAAATTTCAATTCACCTGGAACAAAAGAAGATTAGTTCTGAAAATGTAATGCTATTGGGCTCAAAATGGGCAACTAAAAAAATATAAGAACTCCAGGCAAGATGTGCTCTAAAAGACACATTTTTATGATTTTCTGAAAATAAAAGACAGAATCTGTAAACTAGCCCCCTTTGTGATCCAGATATAACTATCTGCCTAAAACAATGGCATTCAGATGGACACTCCACACTCCAGAATTTATAAAATCATTAATAGTCGTACACAGAAGCCCTTCACCTGATTCAAGTGAAATGGGTTAAACAATTTGCTATCCTAAAAAAAAGAAACCCTATCAGATAAAACATGGAACGGAATTTGCAGCAAAGCTTTGTCTAACAAGACTGTTCCCCTCTCTAACCCTATCGGAGTTATACACTATGCAACTGTTACACTGGACACCAAACAAACACACCAACTGCGTTTAGTAGTTACAAATGTTAGAATCTCAAGTCTGCTGGGGGAAATGCAGATTATGTTGTAACTTGTACGTATATTAAGCCAGAAAAGTAAAGAAATTGCTGTTCAACTCACTAAAATATTTAAAACTAAAATCAAGGTAGATTTCTCAGGTATTCTGAAGTCCATTGTCCTCCTCTATAGCATTGTGACTGTAAGAAACCACCTTCTGGATCTTCTTTTAACGATAGCGGTGGAAATTATTCTTACAGAATGAAATTCATCGACTCACATATCATACCATACCTGGTGGACGTGGGATACTTCTCCTTCCCAGGGAACCTCAAAATATATCTGGGATTATGGTACTCATTGGACTGATTTATTAATAACAATCCTTAATAAGTACATTATAGTGACTTACACAATACACACAATAGCCTATATTGTATACCACTCTAACACAATCATCAATGAATCACCTGGTTCCTGTCTTTCCCATTGTGATTTCTTTTCGATATATCATTTCATTACTTTTCCTCTGAATACAGTGTGCATTTAATATTTAGAACGGTTAAGATCATGATCTTCAGTGCCAGATTTCTGTGTTTTACTCAAGTTTGAACTTTTATATTGTTTCAACCCGAACACATATATATGATCACTGTCTCCGTCTAAATCAAAAAGTGAGATGGCTAATTTTTCCCGCCTGTCTTCCCGCCGAAAAGGAGGGGAGACAGGAAGGAGGCCTGCTCCTGATAGCAGGAGAGGCTGGGGGTCGCATTACAAAGGCTGCCAGGCCTTTGAAGCTCCCCTGCCACAGATGGCTCTTCCTGGCCTGGGGGAGGTGTGAACACCTCGCCCATGAAAGGCTTTGTTTCTGGGCTCAGGGAGCGAAGGCTCCCACCCTAAGGGTCCAGAAACATGTCTTGTGGTGGCAGGCTGGTGTGTACCAGTCAGGGAACCCACCAGAGGCTGGTCGTTTTTCAGGGGGGCATCTCTAAGATGCCCTCTGAGTGCCTTTTGGCTTAGACACTGTAGGGGTACATGGCTCATGCACCTGTACCCTCACCACTGGTATAGTGCACCCAGCTAGAGGGGTGGCTGACCTATGCCAGGGCAGGGGGTTGTAGGCATGGCACACAGGGATTTGTGCCATGTCGTCTCTTCACTTTGTTCTGCACCAAAACACGCAGCCTGCAATGGCAGTGTGTGTGTGTGTGTGTGTGTGTGTGTGTGTGTGTGTGTGTGTGTGTGTGTGTGTGTGTGTGTGTGTGTAAAGGTACAGGGCCTCTAAAGGTAGCACAATAAGTGCTGCAGCCCTTAGAGGCCTTCCCTGGCCACAGTGCCCTTGGTACCCACGGTACTTTTTACAAGGGACTGACATGTGGCCAGAGAGGTGCCAATGGGGGGTACAAGGTACAGTTTTGGGGAAAGAACACAGGCCCTGGGAACCTGATTGGCAGGGACCCAGAGCACATCAAGTCAAAGTGCATAAGTAGTCTGGCAAAAAGTGGGGGGTTACTGCAACAGAAACCCAGCTTCCTACAGAGTTCATTCAAAACACCTTGCAAACTTAAACCCCTGAACTCAAGCGTCAGTGCTTCAGAGCATTTCTTGTGTTAGCATTAGCACTTTTCACAAGAGTCTGTCTACACAGGGGCACAACAAAGCAAGTGTCATTGCACAAGAACATACCAAAAATTATTGTAAGGAACACAGTCCACTTTGCCACATTACTTTCTCAAGTTAGAGCCAGATACTGGGATATTTTTTAAGGCCAAATCATTTTTAAACCAATGGTTGGGAAGAAATGGGCAAAAACTCCAATAGATGTTCACTTTCAACTAACCTTTATAATTTCACAGGAGTCAAAGGTATCGAAAGCCTTATAGTAAGTTTGCTTTCTAAACAAAATGTCCTTTGTTACCAGCACAAATTGTTGCTCTGCTCACCTTGCGGAGACTGACCATAGTTGTCTTTCTGAGGCTACTGCTGGCCTGCTGAATTTTGCGGCTGACCATTGTAATTTGACTGCTGTTCATGTGAAGGACCTTTTCCACCATAGCTAAAACAGAGAAAAATACAACACTAAAGTAAAAAATAGAAGGCCTTGCTTTAGTGTGTACTGGCAAGTCAGGATTCGTTTTTTATTAAGACAGCCACAAGAGATTATTTAATCACTTTAAAAGCAAAGACAAATTAAATAAGGTCTTGTACTAAGACAAAGAGAGTGATATTGAAATGTGCATCTTCATGTTTGGTGGGAATTAGTTCTATACATCTGGGGCCACACCTGAGAATGTGCGCTGTATTATGGTAGATATTCATGAACCAACTAGGTTCTCACTCTGCATCCACTTCTTTCAAGCATTTACAATGAGTTATATATGCTATCCAAACTGTAAAAATAAAGAGCTCAATCTCCATGTCCCTCCAAAATCATACGAAATATCGTTCCCAGATGAGGATTAGGCATAATCCTCATTTTAAATCATGGGAGTTATTATGAATTTTTTAACAGTAGACTATCTTTGCACAAACACGAGATCTAAGAATTCAAACTTTTACAAATATATTCAATTAAAAATAACTTAAATCAAAACACAAATGTCAGTCTTTATTTAATCATGCCACAAGAAAGTACATATGGCACCACCTTAAAACAGCAGTTTCAGCAAAACTGAAAAACCAAGCTGGAAATGGTGCTCCGATACAGTAGAGAAAATCTACACTGCCTGTTTAAGGATTGAAAAGCTACATTCCAAACATTCCTTGCAGAGTCCGACAGCTCGTATTAGGAGGACTCTCAGAAAAAAATTAAGAATGTAAGCGAGCCACTACCTCAGACAGAGCTTCTTCCTGCATGAGGCAGGCGGGTGGGATGTTTGTGAAGTCAGAGAAAATACCAATGTTGAAGAACAAGGATTACAAAGCAGTAAATTTTCTTCTCCGTCAAAGCATTTTCTTTGATATTCATGAGCAGCAGAATACAGAGGAAAGCTTATACTCAACCTCCGAGAAAGGCAGTCCGCATCGGCCATTTCACCGCCCCCAAACTAAAAACTACGTGTGGGGTCCCACAGGGCTCCTCCCTTTCCCCCCACCTCTTCAATCTCTACCTCCTCCCACTAATAAGATCCTTGAAAGAAAGAAGAGTGTCCATTTTTAACTACGCAGACGACCTTCAACTTATGTTCAAGATTGACAACTCTCCCCAGACAATCGCTGACTTCCAATCCACCATTACATTCATCCGTCAATAGATGGACCATAACCACCAAAAGCTGAACCCCAGCAAAACAGAACTGATACTGACGGGCGATGCACACAGACATTGGGGCCCACATTACAGGCCAAACAACCTGGGCTCCCCCCCTTCTCCCACCACCTCAGTAAAAAAGCCTTGGGGTCACCATTGGCAACGACCTATCCCTCAAAACACACGTAGGTACCGTGGTCTCCACCTGCTTCCTGCAGCTGCGAAAAATAAGGAGATAAGCAGGTTACTATCTCAAGCTGCACTGGTTCAGGTCGTAATAGCCTTAGTCCTATCCCGTCTTGACTACGCAAACGCTACGTTCCTGGGACTCCCACTCGGCCTCACTAGGCGACTTCAACTGGTACAAAACCAAGCAGCACGATTAATATTTAAACAACCGAGGTGGCAACATGCTTCCCCTCTCCTTAGGAAACTGCACTGGCTCCCCATCCCCCAGCGCTGTGCCTTCAAGGTTGGCTGCCTGGTGTACAAATCCCTAAACGGCTGCAGCCCCAAATTCATTGATAATTGCATCTCCCGTTACATGCCTTCACGCAACCTCCGCTTGGCCCAACTCCACCTGCTGACAGTGCCGACTTTCAAGCTGAAGCGCCAAGGGGGATGCAGGTTTGCGACCCTGGCCCCTCGACTATGGAATTCCATTCCTCTGGAAATCAGACTCCGCACGAACCTACTCAACTTCAGGAAGTCTCTCAAAACATGGTTATTCACACTTGCCTACAACTGATCTGCTCCGGGCTGGCCACCCCCTAGTCTCCCCAGCGCCAAGAAACCAACCGGTGAACGAGCGCTCTACAAATCATTGCTAACATAACATAACAAAGGAACCATAAATCAAATGAGATACGGATGAAAAATATGTGCAAAAATATTACACTAGAAAGCCTGAGCTACTAGTGCATCTTGTCCTGGATTACAAACTAACGATCCATAAACATATACAATGATCTACACTTAGCAGGTGAAGATAAACCAGAGCAAACTGCTCAATAATTAGCAAAAAGTGTTTTCACAATTTATAAATTACTCTGGTTTTATTGAAGTAGGACCCTCATTAAACCGGGGGAGTGGGGAACATATCTACCTTTCTGAAAGGACTGGTGAAGCAGGTTGCCAGGACAATTGTCAGATGACCATGAGTCTGAAATTTGTTGATAGAAAAACGGTGACATAGTCCTATGGAAAACAGTAAAAGCTACAACTGCTGAAGAGCCTGAAACCTGTTTTACTTCCTTGCTGGAGTAATAGCTATCAATAAAGCACCATCTAGGAGAAGTTATGAAGGACTGAATTGTGTACAGGTTTAAAGGAGAGGTTCCATTAATTTTCACAGCACAATAAAATATTCAACTATTCAACTACCAGGGAGAAGGACCTTCAAAGTAGCCTTCCTCACTATTATGGTGAAACGGTTGTTTGGGAGGGATGCTTACAGGTGATAGCTGCTAAGTCCACTTTATTATGTGAAATTTGGGACAAGATATTGCCCAATACATATTTTTTGTTTTAACAACTTTTTTTGGGGGTGTACAGATGACATGACACTATATTACATTTGGATTTATTAATTTGTCAACGTAATTGAAGGACAACAATGATGTTTCATGGCACAAAACAATATAGAAGATGTTAACACATTGCTGAATCCATCTGGATTTAAGGGTCAGGTGAAAACACCTTCAGGTCCGACACCCTGATGCAATTCTTCTGTTATTTCAGAGACAGCCCTCCAGAATTACATCCACCACAACTCCCTAGGCTGGAATAGAACATTATTAACCATATTCCTCTTCTTACACCACCATGTTAAACACTGTAGAGCCAGATCAGTCATGGAAATCGGTATTTCCCCAATCTCCTATTGAAGCGTTCCAACAGCACACAACAATACTTGTGTGCTTAGTGCTTGATCTGGTGCCAGCTGTATGTTGATGAAATGAATCACATTTACATTGTTGTTCTACACTAGCACAGAGTTTGTTGAAAGTACAAAACAAAAGGATATGAGGGCTAGCTAAAACACCATCAGCTCCAAAATCTTGATATGATTCTTCTGTTCTTTTGGACAACTTCCTTTGTATTAAGAGCTTGCTCATGTAGTCTACCTAACCCTGCACGATAAAATCACTACAATTGTTAGAGTTGGAAGAGTTTCCTGTAAAAAGACTTTCTGAAGCATATTCCTCTTCTGACCCCACTTTACTAAGTACAGCAGAGACAAATCAGTTGAGGAAATCCGTTCTTTCTAATCTCTTTTTGTTTGAAGCCACTGAACATCTCGATATACTATAACAAATGTACATGCACTGCACTCTAGTGTTCACATCTATGAAAATACACAATGTAATGAAACAGAAGAGATGAGACTTCCCTGACTGTCAGACAAGCAGTTGTCTTCAGTTGCCGACATTTGTCTTAAACTGAGCCTAGCATGTCCTAAGAAGGAAAAACCTTTGTTACGTCTTTCGGAATGTTCTAAGATACTGGATTATCCGTACGGAATTAACTATTTTCGTCCAGTTGACATTTAGACCTATATCCTGCTGAATAAATGGGGTTAGGCCCACGTCTTGCATCATTTTAAGCTTGGATGACACCTTGAGTATCGAGTCGGCACATCCACTTGAGAAATAAAATGCTTTCCAGTGACATTATTGTTAGAAGTAATTGGTTAAAGGTCTGTGAATATTCCTGGGAGTTAACAGTAAGCAGGCCGGATGCCTCCTCTAAGGCCTCCTTCAAAGCTTATCCCGCCTTCTGCCCTCAAAATGAGCCTGCCAACCAGTCACCTGTTCATCTAGCCGCTGGCCTGGTATTCACAGACTACCCTGTCGCACTCTCGATCCGGCTTCGAAGGGACAGAGCCCAGTGACGGAGTAACAATTTTCAGCTGTGACTCCCCAACCAGAAGCGGGAGCAAGGCAAGAGGTAAAACCACTGCTTCCTTGTCTGCAGCCACACAGCTCCACAGAGTAAGAACTTGACTGGAAGCTCCCAGAAACTGAGTCTACACAATGGTCCATGATGGGCGCTCGCCAGTCGGAAAGTTTCGACAAGTCCCTGCATGCACACAGAGCTCCCACGGCGAAACTGTGGGCGGCACAAGCACGGCATACAGCCATAACAACCAAGGAGAGGAGTAACTGCTGTCATTCTTCACCATCATGAGAGACAAGCACAATGCACAGCTAATAGCTTCCTATAAGCATCTACACATTTTCAGGGAGAGACTTGCATACAGAGGTATATTCCTCACTAAGTGCTTACAAGTACAGTCCTCTCAAGCATTTTAAGAAACATAAAAAGCTGGTTCCACAAAAACAAATGACAAACAGCATGAAAAGAGAGTTCACAAATCTCATATCTTAGGCATTAAATAGTATTTTCTCATCAGTATTATAACCAGCCAGACATTTCTTTTTACCCCTGCTTACCTGCCTGAGGACCCTTGCTCATAACTGCCATACTGCTCCTGCTGACCATAATCACTCTGCCTGCCATAATTCTGTGAAGCTTGCTCCTGTGATGGTTGCCCATATCCTAATTCAAGTATGAAATATCACTATTTAATTTTTAGGACAGGAATGACTAAGAGATCAAGTAATAAAGAAAATAACCTCACCGGGTTGATTCTGTTCGTATCCTGCATTGCAACTTCCATAGTTCTGTCCATAAGAAGGGCCCTCAGAAGACTGCCCATAGCCAGAATAGCCCTGCAATAGAATGTAGAATGTGTTAATTTATAGACTCAGTTTTAGCAATTTATGGTAGCTTAGCCTTTATGCTCCAAGGAATGGCTTCAATAACTACTACAACTCTAATCCTACCAAATAAATTTGAGTGCATTGCAATCAACAAAGCATGCATGATGTCTTTCACCTACAATTATACACTGCAACAATGGAGTTTAACACTTGTGTTGTGAATAGATACCAAAACACTACCTCCGAAGGCAGTCCTGCAGTACCAAACGGGCAAAATGCCTCTCGAGACAGACCAGACAACCTTTCTATGGCGCCTTTGGCCAAAAGGGCCTGCAATTCCTGCCATGAGACAGAGACTGAGAGATGGTCCTCTCTCAGCCACCCTGAAGGTGGTGGAAGATGCTGCAGGGTAGAAGAGGAATGGAAGAGCATAGCCCCAGCAGACAATTTGTAGGACCCACCTGTCTGTTGTGATGTCCTGCCACCCCTGGAGGAAATAATGGATCCTGCCTCAGACAGGGAGGCTGTGCGCCAGCAGGGATACACTAAAGTGATTTTTAGGTTGTGGCGCTGGAAGGGTGGCGGATTGAGCAGTATGTTCCCCCTGCTGACCTCGTGGTCTCTGGGAACGGTGGTCTCTTCCATGATAAAGGGCTGATAATCCTGGTGGATTGGAGGTGTCTGGCACCGACGGTGGGAAAACCTCTAAAATATCTACAAAAGGGTTGACATTGTTGGTGGAATTGCCTTCTGGGAGCAGACAGACCCAAAGAAACTGTGGCTATGTTAGCTTTAAATTGTTCTAAGGATGAGTCAGCTTTATCCCCAAAAAGTAAGAATCAGTCAAAGAGCATGTCCATTAAAGATGCCTAGGCGTCCCAGAAGAAACCTGTGGATCGCATCCAGGCATGGCAACAGAGAGGCCATGGCACCTCCCATACAATCAGTTGCATCCAGTCCTGATTTATTACAAATGTTGCAGCTTTTATGACTTGAATGTGTGTGGGGTTGAGAGGGAGTCTGAGAGGTTGGGGTTGCCAAGGGCACAACTAGTCCCAGAAGGTGGGTATCCACCTTTGCAACAGCTTCCGCTCCTGTTCAAACCCCCTCTAACTGCCCACATAATCCCAGTGCTCTTCATTTCGTTTCTCAATCTTTGCACAGACCATTGTGAGCTATGCTGCTGTGTACATACATGCACTGGATCAACAAAGTTGTCAGTGGGACAGGGAAAGACACTTTCAACTGATCCATATTGGTGAACACAGTTGGCAAATATCAGTCTTTGGCTGTTGAAGCAACCCCATGACAAAGACTGAGGCTAAGGGCATTGTCACCACTATCACTTAAACAAAAGATATGTTGAATGTCTTCCATCCACCAGCAGTGTCACTGGTAGCGCTGACAGACAAGGGCTAATAAAGCTACTAAAACAGGTAAGAGGACATTTTGTGAGAAATACATAGTTCCTGATTACCGTATGTCTGCAATCACCATCAAATCAGACATAATAAGAGCAACAAAATGTTTCACTACTTGGAAATCAAACTCTACTTGGAAAAGGATGGACTTGAAACAGAATATTTTAAGTGTTCTTCAGTTATGACTGGTTGGCTGGTCAGACCATAACTACCACTGTTTGATACAATGAGCGCGTCCAGTGAGTCTTGTATTCGGGAAACAACCATTACAACGCAGATGTTACAATGCGTTGCCATTACAACGCAAATGTAATTACATTGCATGCCATTACATCGCTAATTTTTACAACGTATATGCCTAACGCATGCCTTCACAACGAATTTCGTTGCAAAGGCATGAATGGTAAATGGATATGAGTTTCAAATGTAAGTATTAGGTAAGTATGGGTTTTTTGGGTTCAGGGCGGGTATGGGTTTTTGGATGCCAGAGGTAATTTTGGGGTTCAGGGTGGGTATGGGTTTTGGGGTGCCAGGGGTAATTGTAGGATTCAGGGTGGGTTTGGGTTTTGGGGTGCCAAGGGTAATTTTAGGGTTCAGGGTGGGTATGGATTTTGGGGTGCCAGGTGTAATTTTAGGGTTCAGGGTGGGTATGGGTTTTGGGGTGCCAAAAATAATTTTAGGGTTCAGGGTGAGTATGGGTTTTGGGGTGGAAAGGGGAATGTTAGGGTTTAGGGGGTATGGGAATTGGGGTGGTAAGGGTAAGTTTAGGATTTTAGGGGGGTATGGGTACTGGGGTAGTAAGGGTAATTTTAGGGTTTTAGGGGGTATGGGTAGTAAGGGTAATTTTAGTGTTTTAGGGGGTAGAAAAATAAATATATATATATATATATATATATATATATATATATATATATACACTCACCTTAACCACTTTTACCAAGTGTATGCCTTTACTACGCATGCCTTTGTGTTGTAATGGAATGCGTGGTAAAGGCATATGCATGGTAAAAGTTTGCGATGTAATGGCAACGCGTTGTAACAACACTTGCGTTGTAACAACACTTGCGTTGTAATGCCATGCGAGGTAATGGCATGCAATGTATCATCATATATTCCTTGTATTCATGTCCACCTATAACTTCAAGACATTCTGTGCACGAGCCAAATCAAAACATGCATGAAGTCAGGATGCCCTTCCACAGAGTTGGGACCAAACTCCCAGAATAAGGACCTTGAAAGGGTTGCTGTGATCTAAAGGAGATAAACTGTCTTGTGTGCTGAGAACCTCCATTAAACCAGCTCAAGAACTACTTGACCAGCTACTTCAAATGTTAGTGTAGAGACTACTGTCAAAGAGAGAAGCTGCCCAACCAACACCATAGACCTGTTCTCATAGCCCAGCCCGAAATCGGGGTAGTCAAATTCAAAAAGGAGCTCAAGCTGCTCTCTCCACGTCATCCTCAAAGACGAGGAAAATGCGACACGTACAGCTGAAGTACCTCCACAGAGTCAGAGTATACTACAGTCCAACCAGGCTAAGCAGCATGAAAGAGAGTGTAGATCCGTCTCGTCTTAGGTGAAAACTTTAGCCAGGTACCTTTTATCACACGGTGTGGACGTGTCTAATTATACAGTGATATTGATCACTCAACCGCTACTGAGGCTGTGGGCAGAACGGTAGCAATAGATCCCAAGATGGCACTGCTGGGATTGATGGATGAAAGGGATAGCCAAAAGCCACCAAACTTCTGGTGGCAATGGGGCTTTTCATTGCCAAACGTGACATAGCCACCCATTGGCGGCCCAAGAAGGCCCCTCCAATACTGGAACAGATGCATGGTATGGACTGGTGCTCCAGGGCCGAAGAATAAATCTATATATCACAGGGATGCCCATATAAGTATATAAAATGAAAGGGTATGTGGTTGAATTATCCCTCAGACATGGGTGTGTAGGCGTGAAACAATGTTACCATATACATGATTTGATACCCTGTCTTCAATGGAACAATATGCAGCTGTACATTGATGTCCTCTGTTTGCTTTTGGTTTTGTCTCCGTTTTTAAAACCACAACAAAAAGTTTCATAAACAAAAAGCAAGTGACAGAGTAGAAGGAATCTCGTGACAAGATGAAGAAAGTTCCTTGAAAGGCACAAATGTGTTCTGTGAATATTCAAACTCCAGGTCCACTCAGACACTTAAATACAATCTGCTGCATTGAATGAAAAACACCCACCAGTAAAAGTGGAAATAGATTTCACAAGTGCAGGTATCAGTGCAAATTTGCTGGGCTCTGCCCTTACACCTTTTCTCGTTCGCTGGGCATTTGATAGTCAAAAGCAGGAGGAATATCCACAGAAAGACTTGGCACATAATTCCTTACGACAAATTAAATCCCAAACTGATGATGTAACTATTATTTCCTCCCTCATTTTATGGTGCAATTTCAGGGCATCAGTGAGTAGAGAGCATTTTTTCAGGCTACCTGGTGAAGCAGCACTGGACGTAGATAATACGAGGATCTTGGAGGGATGGTGATTCAACATCCAATGGAAGTGTTTGAAACCCATTTACAAAGCTTCATGAAAGATTCAGCCCCGTCTCTAAGCCAGGGAAGTGCTGTGTTCCTTTTCTTACTGTTTCCCGATAAGATTGATCTGGATCCAATTCTATAACCCAATACACTGTTTCCACTCAAATCTCGCTCCTGGGCATACCTGGTCAACACACTAAATTCAGGCAAACAAAGTGCTATCTAGAAAGTGCAATGCTTTTAACTCACAGTTTTTGTTTTTTTTAATTCTTAAACCCCCGTTGTCACACTTGTAAAATCTAGCTTGAATCAAATACTTGGCTTTCTACTTTATCATATGCTTCCATACAGTTGTAAATCGTTTAGTAGCACCCACCCTTTTTGCATAGGCCTCCTCAAATGTTTTTGTTTGAATTATTTTATTAAGCCAATTTAGATAAACTGGCCTCCAATGCTGAAGAATCAAAGACCGTGCTATTAGAGAGGCTATTGCTATGAATGCTTCCTCTCCTTTAGAAATTGGGAAATTTTGACTGCGCCTTACTAAACCAAAAAGTGCTATTTCTGCCTCTGCTTCTAGTTTTCTCTGTAGGCCATAACTAAGGGCGGCAAAAACTTTCTCCCAAAACTGGGCTAACACCGGGCAGGTAAAAAAGATATGAAGCTAGCCACCCTGTCCCAATTGATGGCAGCAAAAGCATCTATCCTCTATTCCTGGATGCATTTTATGTAACGCTCTGAGAGTATAACATGCCATCCAGCGTGATAAAAATGACATTCTTTTAAAATTTGCTGCTCTTAATGCCTTGTTGTCAAGCTCCGAAATCACCTGCCACTCAAGCTCTGAGAAAGTGCATTGCGTTTCTTGAGAAATCTCATCTAGAAAGCTTGTTACTATGGCGCACTCCCCTTGACTCCGTAAAAGTCTGTACCAATTTCCCACACCCCTTAGCTTTGTTCTGAAAAGAGCAACCAGTACAGATGTTAAGGCTATACTAGATGGAGGGCAATATTTTTTTCAGCAGCAGCATAATCTGGAAATACCCTAGAAAGAAGAGTTTACACCCGTATCCACACCTAGCCTGGATCTCCTGCCAATTGATACACCTCCCTCCTACTATAAAATGGCCCAACTCCTTAAAACCATTACTTTCCCAAAACCTTATCTGGCTATTCTGGATATGGAGGCCCAAGCGTTTGCATTCTGAAAGCTTCAATACTCATATCCAGCAGAATAAGTCTTCATAGAATAAAATGACCGAAGTGTGACACCATACTCCAGTAGTGTCTTATATCTAGTTTTTTTGGGAGCTTGGCAGTCTTAATAAAAGCTGGAATCTGAGATCCTGCTTCCTGCACCATTTTATCGAGAAAGAAGCTGACCAAAGATCCCATACAGTCAATCAAGCGAGCTACTATAGCCAGAAACAAAGCTTCCAAGTAAGTACGAACTTGGGTGAGTGCCAGCACCCCTGGACTAGTATCAATTTGAAGCACTGAAAATGTTACCCATGAAGCCTTCTTACTCCAAATAAACTGGCGAAAAATTGCTTCTAATTCTTAAAAATAAGATGTATTGATTTTTATCAGGACATTTGAAAAAATTAAAATTAATAACGTTAAAATAGACATTTTAATAATAGCAACACGGCCAATTAATGTAAGAGGGAGAAGTGTCCATCTATCTAGTAAGTCTTGAATTTTTTTAAGCATAGCCTCAAAATTCAGTTTGAAGAGTTCCGCATAACGATTAGTGACATATATCCCCAAGTATCGAATCGGCTCAGGGGAGCAAGCTTGCCGTTGAAGATTATGCGGGAGGGTTTCACAGCCGGTATTAAGTAGCAAGATTTCAGTTTTATTATGATAAATATATTATCCCCAACTGATTCAAACTGCGCGAACTCTGTCAACATTGTTTCTATATTCTGCTCTTCGGGTCTAAGATACCAAATAATATTGTCTGCGAAGAGTTTTAATTTGGGCATACCCGCTATTGGTGCTTTTATCTCCAAATTGTCCCTAATCCTAGCAGCCAGTGGTTTAATAAAAAAGGTAAAAAACACGGGGGATAGGGGACAGCCCTGCCGCGTTTCCCGATTCATATCAACCTTCCCTGGTAGGCGAGCATTTATAAAAACCTGAGCCTGGGTCCCTTGATATAAATTACATAGCATGTTAGTTATTTGTGTAGGGAACCTCACCCTTCTAAGGCCATAAAAAATAGCATCCCAGTTTACAAAATCAAATGCTTTTTCAGCATCGACCGTCATTATTAGTGCAGGTATTTAGTTGATATTAAAAAAATCAAGTGCATGAACTAGAAACCCAGTGTTTGATGACATCGATGGGAGTTAAATGCACAGCACTTTCTCATGAAGAAGTATTTCGAATATCGCTCTGGCACATGGACTATTACTTTAGGTTAAGAAGCAATAGCGAATATAATACTGAAGGAATAGGAGATCCCAATTCTACAAATTAGGAATAATTATGTACAATGATGAAACCCATATCGTGATCATATATACGATGTCATGGTCAGTGTTAGGACTTCTTAAGTGTGATAACGTGGTTCAAAAATAGTGCTATTGCACCTTATCAGGATTTAGTTCATGTTTAGTATTACGTAGGGATAAATGCACTTTATGGGCAGTCCTTTGCACAATTCATCGATATTATTTATGTTTGTCCGAATCAAGCAATTAATTTGATAGAGAATCCCAATCAGTTATATCAGTATTTTATATAATGAGTAATTTATGGACAAGAGTGAAATATAAGTTGAAGCACTTTAATAAGATACTGAACAATTTTTTGGGAGTTGTTACACTGTATGAAGATTTAGATAATTTTGGGGGAGATAAGAAGAAAAGCACTTTATAGGACCTGAATGCACAGCACTTTGTCTAGTCTGAATTTTGCAATTACCGTGTTTAAAATGTTTGTTCGATAAGGGTGAATTTGCAAAATGTTGGATCTACTTTTTAAGACAAGAAGATGTATTTGATTCTACGAGCTATAATTAGTTATGTTTAATGGTGAAACCGATTTTCTGACTATGTATGGGATGCAATGGTACTCCTTATGATTGTGCTCAATAAAAAAAAAAAAAACATTTTGTTAAAAAGTGCAGTGTTCCATACTGCATCCTAGGGTTCCTTGTTTGCGCACGTTTACAAACGCAATATCTCGTTTGTCTTTCAACAAGGATTGTTAACTTATGGTTTACAACAGTTCTGACATGCTCCTTATATTCAGATGGTGTCCCATAATCCTGCTGATCAGTGGGATTAGAAAACGTGAGACTGAAGATGCTCTTCCATAAAAATGCACTTTTGGCAGTTGTATGAATATAGTCTGTAGTGCTGGCAACTGTGTGACAGTGAATTGGGACGTCTGAAGTCCGAAGTAACAGACTAAACTTGAAATTCTGAGCCTCCCCAGTGGTGTGCTGAACCATGGACATTCACTAACTCATATCAAAATAAATATATCAGTTTTAAAAGGTTGCAGAGGACAGCAAGACCAAGGGTCATGCAACTAGTAATCACAGATGCATATTATAGGATAGGAGGGTTTTCTTCGTGTAGAGACGTTGGAAGGCCCATACCAGGTGGAGTGGACCCCCACACTAATATCGAAAGGCAGAGCAAGAACGGGTGCTTTGCCTCATCCTGAATTTCTCTAACCTAAATTCAACAAGCAGGGTCCTTTCACAAATTTGCTAGTCTTGTCATTATAAGACACAGCCTCGACCTGTCTCATCCACAGCGACTTTGCTTGGTTCCTCACAGAAAGGACGACATGACCTCAGGTGGAGAACAAGCTAAAGGATATGCAAGACTTGTGTGAATCAGCTACAGATAAGAAATAATTGAACTGTTTGTACTGCCTGAAGCAGGTGTTCAATGACACGCACTGGAGAGGTATTTTTTTAAAGGCACTGAAAAGCGTTGTGGAAAGACAGCCCCTCCACAAAGATGGAGCATTAACTGAAACTAATCCCTCCACAAATAGAAACTGGGTGGGATAACTGATGACGCATGGGTAAATTATAGGACTAGTGCATGGATGATAAAATCTAGGCCAAGTCAATTTGCAAAACATAAAAAGTAACAACTTCCGGGCCTGTGCAAAAGGCACAAACAAAACAGAGTATTAAGTGGCCATCAAAACAGAGAATTAAACCACCAAAATAAAAATGTGAAAGCGTTAAGGTGGTCAACATTATACATGGGGAATGGGCACCCCAGAAGATCTCTGAAGAACGTGATTACATTCAGAAGAAGTACTTTATTGAAGTGGTTTCAAGAACCAAACTCTGCCCCATCAATAAATGTAGCTTACCGCTGGCCCTTGTCCATAGTTCTGGTTACCTTGTCCACCATACCCAGCATAGCTAGAAAAATAGAACACAATTTTACATTTTTAAAACTCTTCTAGACAGAAGATTCCAAATTAATTTAAATCAGATATAGAGCATAAGACAGAGATAAAGAGTTGGTAACAAACTCAAAAGACGTTTTTCTACAGTGTGGCTGTTTCGTAACGAGTTGGCTATATTAAAAGTGACATTGAATAAACTCAAACTCATTAGGAAACTTCCAAAAGATAAAGGACATCTCAGAACAAGTTATTTTATGAGTCATTATAAAGGCTTCCTGAGGAAACAATACAGATCCAGTAACAATGTTGAAGAGTAATATAAAGGCAGGTTATTAGACCGTAAGAGTGTGCAAAGGCTAATTCAGCATACTAAAACCACACCATATGGATTTGTTTATCACAACATTGCAATTGAAATTGGCTACGAACAGATGAACTAATATATCCAAGAATCCGCTGTTTCACCTTATGGTTGACTGGTGAGTTCAATGTCCAAACCCATCAAAAAGTAGAGAGGATGCAAGAACTAATTTGAATTGGCTGTAATGATAATATAATGCCCAAACAACGTGAAGTATTGAAAAAAAAAAAAAAACATAAATGTGAGGAAATGGGGTATATTACAAGGTGTGGTTGGGCAAACTCACCATACAATATGCTTATCAACCCCTTTAGTGTCCTTAGGTTTCGTTCGTCAACCCTGGGTCACTGGGGCTCTGAGCAGCAAAGCTTACATAAAGAAACAAGTGCAATGCATTTTAATACCACCAAAACAATTGAAAAAGAAATCGAACAGACACCAAGAAATCTGACACCAATTTATACAGATAGACGGTATTTTTAGACACCACAAAGAAAAAGATCCACCAGAGGGTTCCGGAAATAGAATTAACAAGGTCAAGTAAATCACACCATTTCACTCAACAGCGAACAAGCATTGTCAAATTCAACAAATTTGACACTTAGAAGATTACTGAGCAACAAGCTGGGCAAATTGTAATGCGATCAGATGTAGTTATTTGGGGCGTCCAACTCTGGCACGGAACCAGTCAGGGGGACCAGCAAAACCTCTGAAACAGTTACCTCCTAAGAAGAAGCAGTCTGCCAGCAGTTCCAGTCACTTTATACTCGTTCCATGGATTCCTATGGCAGTGGTCCTGATGCTGAGGATACAGGATGCTTGAAGATGCTCAAAGATACTGTGGATGTCACGTGGTCGACATGGGCCTTCCTCGGTCCACAAAGGGGATGAGGAGGTCCTGGACACGGGTTTGATATGCCACGGGGTCCTCTCCGGTCTGGCCGAAGTCCAGCTGCCACTGGACTACTAGTCATCCAGCGTCGCGGTCACAGCCAAATCCTTCTCCAGGCTGTAGCTTGCCTCCTGGGCAACCATGTTGCACCCTGACAACTGTCCCGGGTCCAGCAGACTTGGGTGCAACATCTGAGCATCAGGTCCTGGTCTCTGGTACTGCACAACGGCGGGAAGCAGCGATCTGGGGGTCTGGGCTAGCATTCGCCCTTAGCAGGCTCCTTCAGCTGTTGTGTCCCTGTGCAGCGAACAGGTGAGTTGGTTGGCCCTTCAAGTCTCTCATTTGGCTGGGCTCTGGGGACGTCTTCTCTTTGAGCAGGACACAGCAGGCACAGTTCCCTCCCCATTGCTAGCCACCAGGTGCAGTCCACGTCAGTGCAGTCTCTCTTCGCTGGGAACTTGGTGCAGCAGGGCAGTGCTCCTTCGGTCGCTCCTACAGTCCAGTCGAGATCTGAGTTCTGGGAGTCAGCGGTGCCCTATTTATATACAGAAAGTGTCCTCAGAGTAGGATGCAGTTGGTAGCCAATGAGCCACCAGGTTTCCTCCCTGCTATTGACCACTTCCCGGGAAGAGTGGCATCTGGCCATCCCAGGATGCACCATTCTGCCCACTCCCAAGATGGCTTACTCTTCTCTCAGGGTCCAGAGCTCCCTAGACCAACCCAGAGGTGTGGCTACCAAGGAGGTTACAGGCCCCTGGAAACCCAGTTTGGCAACAGGTTGCCCCTATCCTTCCCGGGTGCCAGTTAGTCTGCCTAAACAATGGTGCTACCCTTCTCCCAAGTGTTCCCCATTTGCCCTTTCAAATGCTTCTTCAGCTTTGAAGCTCACGTTTTTGAGCCAAAACCCGTGTGGCTTCCAGCAGGAGGTAGGTAACACCTCTCTCCAGTGCATGCCCCTATAATCTCATTTCCTGGGAGTCGTTAGTATGTCTCCCCAGGAGGGCAGAATGCTGTCTCGGGTTCAGGCTCCATGTGCAACCGTTAAGGGCACAGGAGATTGAAGGCACCAAAGTGGCAACTTTGTAAAACTTGTTACATTAATTTCAACTGGAGTCAAGCTTAATGTAACAAGTTGTTTGATAACCTGAAGTATCAACTCTGGTCACACCGTTCAGGAGTTAGCACAGCTGAGGGGTCAGTGTAACCCTCCACTTGTCAGCATTGCGACCAAGTCTTTCCACATAAAAAAACAACAGTTTCGTATTTTTACTGTCAGAACATGAAAATTACATGATCTACCCATGAAATATGCTGCAGCCTGACTTAGGGCTTGGTAGGCCTGCCATAGGGGTGACATACATATGTTTCAGGGGGACAGTTGACTTTGCCGTGGCTTTCACAAGTGAGATACTGAGTAACAGTATCTTTGACTTGAGCTGCTCAGAGTCAGGTCAGATGCAGCCTGCCACTGGCATTTATGCCCCGTAGAGCCTCCAAAAACCTTGGTGTCAAGTCAAAAGCTTCATCTGTCCACAGCAGTATGCATTTTTTATTGAGAGTGTCCATGCTTCACTGAGGAATGTTCTCCTGGGAGGAAGAAAACTACCTTGAGAGAAAAGATAAAATCCCCAAAACTAGCATTTCTTAAGTGGACCGGTAAGATTGAAAATGTCTGCTCTTTACCATGCAAGATATCCCCAACATGGTATTTCTCATTATCATCACTCCAGGGATGGCTTGGAAATGAGATAGGATCCAAACCAAAGAGGTTGTGAAATATTTGAAAAGTCTCTTATCTGGTGGTATAGGTATGAGGGATGTTTCCTTCTCATAAACAGTTGCCCAACTGGAGCCTAGCAAATTATAAAATGACCTGTTCTCTCAAATGACTTCATGGCAGTTGGAGCAGACAATGCTTTCAATGTCACAATCACCAAGGGCAGCCCTGGAAAGGTCTACCTGTTGCAGACTATGGCTAAGTCAGTGGTTCTTAACCTGTGGTCCGGCGAACCCTGGGGCTCCGCGAAGCCTACTCCGGGAGTTCACGACTGCTTAGAAAATTAAATATTATTAACAGATTAATAAAGTGTAATTGAATAAAGAAGCAAAAATGAATTGAAGGCTAAAAATTAAGTTGGTTGCTGGGAGCAGTATAAGTGCATCAAACAGAATATAATATGGGCAGTGAGTGGACCCAATTGAATTTACAAAAGCTCCAACCTTGCCATTCAAATTTCAATTTTTTAATAGTTGTTTGTGAATTAAATAAAATATTTCATCATATGTGTATTTGTTTGATGAATGCTTGTTTCGGTATTTTGTGTGTATATTGTTTTGTGGTTCAAATCATCAAAAATGCTAAGTCCAGGGTCTCCAGCTTTCAATAATTATTCAGTGGGAGTCCTCAGATTTCAGTAGTGATTAAGAGGGGGTCCACAGAAGTCTTAAGGTTAAGAACCACAGTAATAAGTTCAACAACAGGTTTGACTAAGGCTGTAAGAAGACAGACTCCAAGGCCAAAGCCACTGGCGCCACAGGCTTTCGAAGAGAGAATAAGTAACCAACATCTATTTCCGGCCAGCTGGACAGGCGTGAACCCAAAGTTACTTGACGATTATATGCTGCCAGAACGCCATTCGTTTTTTCAACAAAAAAAAAATCAATTTTGACGAACATCAAGAAAACGACCGAGAACTCAGGGGCAATTTTAATTCCCATGTCTATCAAAGCGCAAAAACAGAAACCAATATCACAGATGTCATTAATCCCTGGTATACTACACTGATGCCACTTGCAGTGTCCTTAAGGTCCTGCATTTTACTGTCGCTCAGCGTCATCTGGTGCTAGCTATTACAGTAAATTTCAGGACCTGGTCTAGCATCTGGGGAGAGGGTTTACATAAGGAATCTGTGGGAGAAATAATCCATTAGAAGGGAAGGATTGTAACTCTGGGTTCTAGTTCCGTTAATTAATGCAGCCCCACAAACCCCTCCCTCAACAGTAAAGAAGCCAAGCATCTAATCATTAGTTTCCTATATTGATGAGGGTTGGGAGAGAGGGGTCCTGACAGAAGATTGGGAGTTACCTTCTTGATCGAAACTTCCTCCCCTTCCCCTGAGAAAAAAACAATTAGTCACAAGGAATGTTTGTGCCTTTCGTCATCTGAGAAAGGGCCAGATAGTGTGGTAGCCAAGACTGTAATATTTATGGGAAAGGCAATATTGGAAAGGAAGAGACTTTTCTTTATCTAAAACTGCCATTCCTATATTCTTACATGGGAGCTGTAGCAGCAGAATGATTGCCAAGCAGGGATATTTTGAGAAAGCACAATCTCCCAGAGAGGTTCCTGAATAGGGACAGCAAGCAGTTCTACTGTAATCCCTGAGCAGGAATCCATTTTGGATGGTGCAATGTGGGAAAATGGCAAGCAGATCAAGGTTGTTGGGCCCCCAAAGGTGGCTTAAAATGCCCCCTGGTTTCCAAGGGGCATTTTAGTCAAATAAACAAAGAGAGTCTAGATTATGGGACAAGGCATGTCTTTTTGCTTTACAACCCACAGCGCTTCGACTCTGTTGGGTCCAGGGAAGACATGGCTTGGCAGTTCGGGCTGGACTGTTCCCATGAGGCACAGGGTCAGACTGATTTGCATATGGCCATGTCTGAACTGGGATGGTGGAGTGAGCTAAAGAATGATGATGGATTAAACCCAGATCAGTTGACTGGGGGTGAGTGTTTGATTAGCTCAAGCGCTCCGTCCATCATCCCCTTTGGTATCGCTTTGTTCGCCCTAAGTTGGCAGGGTATGCCCAGACGTGGGTCCCTTGATCACTTTGCCACTGGATTCAAGCTAGCCTGGCTGATGACGGCTGAATAGCCAGAAACCGGTCCCAGGATGCTTGTTTCCGGTCCAGGGAAGACATGGCTTGGCAGTTCGGGCTGGACTGTTCCCATGAGGCACAGGGTCAGACTGATTTGCATATGGCCATGTCTGAACTGGGGTGGTGGAGTGAGCTAAAGAATGATGATGGATTAAACCCAGATCAGTTGACTGGGTGTGAGTGTTTGATTAGCTCAAGCGCTCCGTCTATCATCCCCTTTGGTATCGCTTTGTTCGCCCTAAGTTGGCAGGGTATGCCCAGACGTGGGTCCCTTGCTCACTTTTCCACTGGATTCAAGCTAGCCTGGCTGATGACGGCTGAATAGCCAGAAACCGGTCCCAGGATGCTCGTTTCCGGTCCAGGGAAGACATGGCTTGGCAGTTCGGGCTGGACTGTTCCCATGAGGCCCAGGGTCAGACTGATTTGCATATGGCCATGTCTGAACTGGGGTGGTGGAGTGAGCTAAAGAATGATGATGGATTAAACCCAGATCAGTTGACTGGGGGTGAGTGTTTGATTAGCTCAAGCGCTCCGTCCATCATCCCCTTTGGTATCGCTCGACTCTGTTGGGGGCAACCATGTCAGGGGTGTTGAACAAGATCTACCCACCTCAGAAACCAAAAATGTCCCTGGACACCAAGGATCAGTTGGTGGCTAACGAAAAATAAGGCCTCCTAACACAAGACTTCTCTATCCATCATCTCCTTTTGTGCTCTCTGCGGAAGAAAATATGGGGTGTTAACTTGATCTGCATTTCAGTTGTATTTTGGAGATTACCTTCCGAAACTGCACCCTCATAGGACCCAACATGCCCCATGGTCAACAGGGATTTTTTTCTCAAGTGAAAAATAGGAATAGAATGCAGAGACATTCTCTCAGGCCTCAACCCACTAACTGCATTTCAACTCCTCTGGGGGAGATCAGTGTACATATGATCTAGGGTAGCTGAGACACACTAACGACAAGGTAATATGTAATATATTGTTATAAAATGTATGAACATATACATGCTTTCATAACTGGGCAATTTGCAAGATATGTCCACCAAGGACATATCTCTCCTCTTGTGGCACATAGTAGGCAGACACAACTGTCAAATGGGGACACATGTACCATACGAGTCTGGTGGTGACACAGAGATTGGGTGGGAAGGAAAACTGATGCAGCAAACTCCCGTGACAAGGCATCCTTCTCCTGGATGCTGCATTCCTACATGGGTTCTGAGGATGGGTCACACTGGGCATCTGCACCCAGGGACATGTTCTGAGCGGCACAGTAATCAAACCCTATGTGGACATCCAAAACGAATTTGGGTTGGAGAGTACCCAGTTTTACCGCTACTTACAACTTAGAAACGCCCTTGGGCCCTATCGCACCACACTCACTGAGTTGCCAGAATTCAAACCCTTAGAAGCGAAATCGACAATAGGTCCCCTTCACCAAGGGGCTGAATATCTGTGCTATTTAAATCCCTGATATTGCAGAAGCCGGACTCCTGCCCAAGGCTACATGAACACTGAGAGGGGGATATGGGCCCGCTAGTTGACACTGAATGGATGCTGGCCCTAATGGGACCAAGAGAGGCAGCAGTGACGGCACCACTCTGCCTCATACAATTTAAGTACCTACTTGCATATACCTGATCCCCCCTTAGCGTTATGGCACGTGCAGAGGGCCACCGCTGTGGAGAAGCAATGGGAGATTTCCTGCACACAGTATGGGGATGCACGGTTCTCCTGCCCTTCTGGGATGCGTGGAGGCCTCACTGAGGGCCGTATTGGGGTGCTCTAAAGATCTAAACCCCCCCACCTACCCCCAACAATAGCCCTCCTCCAACTGGTGCAAGAGGAGGTATATACGACTGAAGAGAGGACAATGCTGAGACTGGGTCTTGTGACTGCCAAAATGGACATAGCACACCTGTTGCTGCAGGAGACAGCCCAACCTTGGGTACTTGTAGGGCTGAGATGGACCTTTGCTGTATACGAGAGAAGTCAGTGTACACTGCGCAGGGTTGTCCAAGGAAACATACAAGAGTGTGGGGATCATGGGAGAGATACTGGGAGGAGGCAGAATAACTGTCTCACGGAGGTCAGGACTACTCCCAGAGAATAATAGGACTGTATGTATCCAGCATTATATCAAGTGGGAAACATCCTCCGTACGATTAACTGTTGAACCAACATGTAGTTATGGTGATCTCTAATATCTGTGAAGGCGTCAAATTGAATAAAATACTCAAAAAGATTTTTAAAATGTGATCACATGCGGAGGTGACAATAAAGAGGTTAAGAACAAAGCCTTATCCATATGCAGAACATTTCGAAAGCATGATTTGTTTCAAATTTTTACAAGAAGCATATCGGCATCTTTTGGCATATGGTTGGGTGGCACTCAAGAGAAACCTACCAACCACATACAATTTTTGGAAACTAAAGGTTTGGGGATCTTGATGGAAGTCTATGCCCTGAAAATGTCTAATATTAGGGAAAATGAAGATATGCATTGATATATCTTACTATCCACTCAGACCCATGGTTGCCAGTACAAACTATGGCAACTTCCAACATAGATTGGTACAAATTCCATCACTGTACCAATACCAAAATACAATGACACTCCCTTACGTTTACAAGAGTGTACACACCAGAATTGAGGACTGCAAATATTTTTTAAAAGTCTAGAAAATTAGCAACTCTGTAGATAGAAATCAAATTGTCATGTGATGTAAAAAACTACATACTATTGTGCTACAAAGGGAGGGCATGTAGGCTTGAATATAAATGTGCTAACTTGTACACTATCAGGTGTCAATCAGAATTTTTGTGGAGCACAATTTACTTACTATAATCACTTTTTAAAATCAAAAGGTATACGAGTTGCAAATGATAGGAATCCCCACGGGAACCAACACAGTACTATTGTATCCTGATTTATGCATTTCTTTCAGGAAACATATGCACAGCAAACAATGGCATCACCAGATTACAGTGTGGAAGAGATTTCCAGACAATATTTTTGGAATAAAGGAAGGAACTGCTTACTGGATACACTTTGGCTCATATCTTTCATATATAATGCATTCTATTTACTTGACTTAATATTGGAAAACTAATTCAAACCAATATTGTGGCACAGGAGAATGCCTCTGAGCTTAATTGGACTTTCCCTAGGCTTTTCACATAGACTATACTCAGCACTCATGAAGTTGGTAAATCCACACTTTTACTCAGCTCGATCCTCGTAAGCTAAAGTAGAAAACAAAAAAGGTCATAAGGAGTTGCGCGCACACACACACACACACAACCAATTTCATTTTTAGTGTGTTTAGGAAGAGAACTAGTTCCTATCTTGAATTACACCACTCCTTATAAAGCCTGAGTTTGATATTAACAAACAAAAACTATCATACAATCTCTAACACTACCTGGCTTCTAAATCTATTGCAGAAGTGAGCCACTCTCCAGATTCAAGCACTTGAGCAACTAACAGTATTCGTCTACTTTTAAACCCAATTTCACCATCATAAGAGATGAACTGAAACAACTGTAACTAATGTTCAGTCCACTACTTAAACATTGTGTACTCAGGAGATATGGCACTCTTGATATCGCTGATCTCCCTGTGGCTCTTGATATCATTTACCAACCCACTTTGCTAAGAAGGCTGTCTGAGATGGCAGCAGTATCCAGGACCTCCTTAAACTTTCGGCTTATAACACAAAAGTAGTAGTCGACCATTAACAGCCCAAAACAGTTTCTGTTGATTGTGTTCCACAGAGTTCCTGCTTACTGTCGCTCCTGTTTTATAAATATTCAAGCAGTATACCGACTGCTTGTCACTTTGAATATCAGCTTTCAAAATTGTACTGATGACACTTCAGATTTCCAATCTATATCAAAGCCCCGAAGCTTGTACTGAGAAAGTTACTGACATTTTTCGGCCATTCATGATTGGATGAATGCAGACGATTCAAGTTTTAATTTTGCAAAGACAGAACTCCTACTTATCTGAACTAACCATTAGATTGAAACACCATAGTTCAAACCTTTACTCCTTTCCATTAGTGGATTGTGTAATTAAGATGAAAAGCAAAGTGAAAAAATCTGGGGCTTGGGTCAACTAAATACTTTTGATGTACAGTCATGAAATTATTGTTGAACTTTTAGCACAACACAATGAACCTAGCATTTCCAGGGCAATTATTGGGCCTAAGACGGACTACGTCAAACTATTGCTGGCAGGGAAGACTAATTTGAATAAACTGCAGTTATTGCACAATTAGAAGTATAAGACGTTTTTAATTTGCCTAAACATACATGTATTCATCATTAATTAAGCTGCACTGGTTTCTAGCCAGGTCTCCTTATATTTTAAAACCATAACCCCAACACATAAGGCTCCCTTTAGCAACGTCCTAAACTACATCAAGGACTGTATTACACCATACTTAGGATGACCAGGCATAAGGATTTGCTGGGATTATCTTGGTTTTTCATCAGCTGCCCAGGCAAAATCTGCAGGTTAGAATGGCCTGCTAAATACATGACTGTCATATATAATCAGAGGGCCATTTTTAATCATTGCAATATACTGTAATATGATCTATATCTTGAAAGTATTAGGTGAAAAAACATTAACAGTTTACTCAAGTAGGGGCGTGGCCAAGATGGAGACCGCATCGGACACGTCTTAAAGTCGCTCCGTGCGAGGCCCGTCACTTATCCTGCGGACTGGGGACTATAGTGACCCATCAATGCTGCCCTGAACTGCCCATGACTGGCAAGGTGACTGGGGGGGTGGGGGCCGAGAGGCCCGAGACGTCAAGCACCAGCGGCAGCAGACACCGGGAAAGCAGTGACGGAGCTGGGGCGAAATAACACCGGAGGCGGAGAACTGCTGGAGCGTCTGGCGGAGGGACGGGCCTCACCCAGAGACGCTAGAAGACACCAGGATCCCTGAACACAGACTGCGACGGAGAGGCGCTGCCCCGCTACGAGCTGGGGGAGGCCAGAGGAGAAGGCCGCACCGAGGAGAGGACGTGACTCGGCTCGCGCAGTGTCAGGCCGTGAAGACATCGAGACGGTACCTGGAGGCTGTAGGGGGGAGGCTAGCAGGGAAAAAGCGACTGCCTCCACGAATTGTCCACATACTGGGGCAGGGGCCTCCCTCCGGGTTGGGAGACGCCCCGGGATGGGACCACAGGAGCTTGGAGGCCGCCTGGAGAGCATCACCAGCAGCGGCAATGTACCGAGGAGAGCAGAGAATCCGCACCTAGACTCACAACACAGTGCGAGGCCGGATCAAACAGGCAAGGCCGACCCCTGGAGCGGCTGTGAGTCTTTGGGATGTGGTGCATGATGTACTGCCCAATGGAGGAGGGAGGCCCCAGGAACTTTATTTAAATATAGAACTCATGGAGGGCCTGTAATTTCAGATAGTAGAGCATAGCTGCGCAGACTCCCCCTCCCTCACCGGTGCCAGTTGCTGGAAGGCCCTGGATTCCCTGCTGGGCGCCACATGATCCATGGTGACAGGCTCCTTGGAACTTTCATATAAGGAATGAATAGCGGCGGGAGGAGAAAAGAATATAATGAAAGGCCTTCTACTAACTAGCAAGCCCAGATCAAGTCGTTAAGATGGGACTCAAGCCAACAGGAGCCCCATCGGAAGGGGGAGGTCCCTCCCACAGAGACGCGGAGGCTGAAGGCAATATAGGGGCACAATCAGGAGACGCCACTGAACTTCAATTGGACAAAATATAAGCGGCCATCAAAGATACCAAACCTACCCTGCAACAGGACACAGGGGCAGTCTCGGTGGGCCTGGGCCTACTCCATGCAGAACATCATAAATTGGCTGACCGTGTCAAAGATGTAGAGACAACGGTCGGAGAACTAAGGCCCGAATGCTCCACACTCAATACTCAAGTGATACAACTTCAGAACAGGGTACAGGTTCTTGAGAGACGAGCAGAAGACGCTGAAGGACGCAACAGAAGAAATAATATCAGGGTAGTGGGCCTCTCAGAGAAACTTGAAAAAGGAGACATGGTAAGCTACCTGGAGGCATGGCTACGCACAGAGGTGGCCCCTGAGTTACTCACCCCTTTCTTTGCCCTGGTGCGTGCACATCGAGTACCGGCGGGACCTCTGGCACCGGGAAGGCCCCCCAGGCCTATCGTAGCTCGGTAATTGCACCACAGGGACAGAGACATCATACTACGGAAAGCGAGCTCAGGTGGCCACTACACACCTGACAATGGCAAAGTCTCAATATACCCCGATTTTACGGCAGCAGTGCAAGCGAATCGGGCTTCATTCATGGAGGTTCAGAGGGCCCTACGAGACAATGACGTCCAATACTCCCTGTTATTCCAATCAAAGCTGCGGATAGTTTCCGGAGATACCACACACTTCTGCGAAAACCCGGAGGCAGCATGGGACTGGCTAGAGGTCCACAGAGCCGGGAAGGACCTGCCACGAAAACGCTCATGATACAGGCAGAGAGGGGACCGTAGCAGAGGCCCATCACAGTTGCAAACGGAAGCTGAAAGGGCGGCTGCCCTACAAGCAGTTGCAGACATTGTGCAAGAACGTAAACCAGAGACAGACATCGACACCAACTCCGACCAAAAGTCGACACGTTCAGGCTCGGTGTCATCACAAGGAGACAATGCGAGCCTCCCTGTAGTCACGCCACAGACAGCACATGACATTATGTGATATCCTTTATTGTATTACAATTAAAACGATGGGCTGGCGCGGAGTTTCTGGGGAAGGGACCAGGCTACGCTGCCTAGGTTGGCCTTATGGCTGATGGGTTTTTCTGTCACCGGGGCACTCCCTGCACATATGGTTATACCTATTCGACCTGTTGTAAAATGTATTTTATTTCGGGCCTATAGCACACGAGACTCGCTGGCGCCACTTGACCCACGCCCCACAGAGCAGCCCTTGTAAATCACCCGAGGGTTGCAACCAGTTGGGAGAGTTAATACACTAAGTTTGGACTGCTGGCCGTTGCCACGCTGCCAGTGGATAGGGGAGTTCAAGGTTGCAGGCTACTTGAGCCTAAATGATTTTGCTGTCATGTTTACTTTTGCTTTTGTGTTTTTCTTTCTTTCATAACCTTTCATTGTTTTCTACCTGCATATTCGAGAAGGCGAGTTGCTTTCCTGTGGACTGGGGAGGCGGAGATGGGGAGCCCGAAGAGGGCACAGGCCGCGTTGCTCAAAAGTTTCTTAAGCAATGGCTGACAATCGGCAGGCAGTGACCTTTATGTCCTGGAATATTAGAGGAATGGGCTCAGCTGCTAAGAAGCATAGTATCCATAGGTATCTTTGTAGACGAGGGGTGCAAATTGCTATGCTGCAAGAGACACATTTGGTGGGAACGGAATTAGATAGACTAAGACGAAGATGGAGGTGGCAGCTATATGCTACGTCCTACTCAGCTTATGCCAGAGGGGCCTTGATCTGGGTGAGATCGGGGGTTCGGTTTAAACACATTCTCTCTGAGGTGGACGGAGAGGGTAGATTTGTTTTCGTGGAAGGCCGACTAGCAGGAAAGGAGATAGTATTGGGGTGCATATATGCCCCGAACCAGGACAAAGTCCCATTCTTTGATTCTCTCTCTGTACGTTTGGCCAGCTTTCCAGTTGAAAACCTATTAATTGGCGGTGACTTTGTGTTCTAGATGTAACATTGGATCGCTTCACTCCCCCACTGCACAGCACGGGAGTGAGTAGGGTGGCTAGAGGGTTGAAGGAGTGGCTCGAACAATGGGAGATGGTAGATATTTGGAGATTACAACATACAGAGGAACGCGCCTACTCATATTTCTCACATATCCACTCCCTGCATACTAGAATAGACAGATATGTATGCTCGCAGAGACTACCACAATATTTCATACGCTCAGAACATCTAGGGCGCACAGTGTCAGATTACAGTCCGGTGCTGGTGGGGTTTAGACCGGCAGGCAAACGCACACCAGCCCTGACATGGCGGCTTGACCCCTCCTCCATATAAGACGCACACTACCACAACACAATAGCTGAGTCGATCTCTGAATATATCACACAGAACCAAAGCACTGCATCCACGAGACTAGTAGAGTGGGAGGCTCTCAAAGACGTAATTCGGGGTGACTATATCAGAGGGACGGTGGGTGCACAGAGAGAATTGAAGAAGGAACTGCATACTCTCGAAGATAAATTACAGGTGCTAGATAGGACACAGGTCACGCAGGAGAGTGCAATAGAAGACATCCGAGAGGCAAGAGAAAAATACAAGGCAGCGCTAGAAGGGTTACGTAGCCATGATTATAAGCAGCACATAGTGAAAACGCATAAAGAAGAGGGTAAGGCAGGGCGACTATTAGCCTGGTTCATTAAGTCTGACACAAATGGATCCTCGATCACCCATGTGACACGGCAAGATGGGGGGGTCAATACATTCCCCAACGGCCATCAACCAGGAGTTCTATGGGTACTATGCAGAAATGTATGCAGCCCCTGATGTGCTTCAATGTGACGCACACCAGGCTTTTCTATCCGCTCCATAGCTAAAGTCCCTGCCCAAGGATATGGGAGAGGACCTGGGGAAGCCAATAACAGAGCAGGAGATAAGAAGGGCGATCAAAGACATGGCCAGAGGTAAGACACCAGGCCCGGATGGTCTCCCGGCGGAGTTTTATGCAGCGTATGCTGGGTCGTTGGCCACCCAGTTAGTGATCATGTACGCTGAGGCTTGGGAATTAGCCAGACTCCCAGACACCACCAAAGATGCTGTGGTTATTCCACTCCCCAAATTTACGACACAAGGAGCAAAGGTCACGGAGTTCCGCCCCCTGTCAATGCTGAACTCAGATTTCAAAATCCTTAGCAAAGTCCTAGCACTACGTCTACTCCCTCACATGAGATATCTCATACACAAAGACCAGAGCGGTTTCATACCCGCACGAAACACGTCTTCGAATCTTCGGCGACTCTACCATGTCATGCACGACCCCAGAACCCTACAGAACCCGAACGCGCTGCTGATGTCGGTTGACCTGGAAAAGGCTTTCGACTCAGTCAGATGGGACTATCTCTTCGCTGTTATGCTGAAGATGAGGATGGGACAGAACTGGGTCAAATGGGTAAAGCTGCTGTACCCCGCACCGACGGCGCAAGTTAAAACGGGTAACATGCTCTCCCCGCAATATGAGATCTGTAGGGGCTCAAGGTGGAGATGCCCACTCTTGTTTGCTCTGGCCATCGAACCACTGGCGGAGTTGTTTAGGAGGGAGTGCAGAGGGTTTGGCATAACGGTAGAGGGGCGCGAACATGTTTTCTCGCTGTACACGTATATACTAGATGGAAGTAGTGCCATTGAAAAGGCCATGACATGCCTGGAGTCTCTCGAGGCAGTGTTTGGCCTGCGAGTCAACAAGGCCAAAACCCACGTCTTCCCTATTCTCCCGGGGGAGGGGGGCGAAAGCACCGAACTTCCCCCCCAGACCTGAAGTGGTCACCCACCACCTTTAAATATCTGGGAATCTAGATCTTCCACCAGCTAGAGGACCTTAGAGAGGCCAATCTGGGGAAAGCTCTTCGTTCATTATGGGCCTGTGTAGACTTTTGGCGATTCCTTAAATTACCTATGATGGCCAGAGCAGCACTGACAAAAATGGTCATGCTCCTGCGGCTGCTATATTTTTTCGTAAACCTCCCTGTTGCGGTGCCATCCACATGGTTTAGGCAGCTACATGCGCTGGTTTGGGACCTGATATGGGATGGTGGCCGCAAGAGAGTATCACTGGCAATACTCGGTGACCCCCGGATGAGGGAGGACTGGGAGTACCGGACTTCGAATTGTACCATCAAGCCTCACAACTACAATGGAATGTGGTATGGGCTGGGGGAGTAGACAGGGGGAGTTTGGATGCAGTAAGGCTTACAATTAAAAACGAGACCATGACAACCTGTCTGCTTGCCCCTCGGATGGCCCCCCAAGACCCGGGGATACTACTATCCACGGCACTGAGGGGTTGGCGCAGATGCGTCTCCAAAACAAAAGGGACGAGCCTGTATGCACCCACACTGCCACTGGTTGGCTTACCCCACAGCGAACCCTCTGTATACCTCACTGCAGGGCAGATGAGGACGTGGACTGAGGCTGGACTTTGTACAGTGGACGATTACTATCTGCAAGACGCCCTGATACCATTGGATGACTTAGTGGAGCGATATGGTCTTCCAGCAGGGCAGTTCCTTACATATAAAGCCTTAGTACTGACATTCGGAGAGTTGTGGGCTGGGGATAATGAAGAACCTGTAACACAGTAATGTCTTACAGCTATTGGTTACACTCGGGCAGACCAAGCACTTGAAAACATGGATATGTAAGGCCTTATCAGCAATGGTGCGCCCTCCACGGTCGACCCTAAGCGAAAAGTGGGAAAAGATACTGGAGCGAGAACTGACAGATCCCGAGTGGGGTGGAATCTTGGTCTCCATCCGAAAGATCTCCAGAAACACGTGACTAAAATACGTGCAATTCAACTATGTACACATGACCTACATGACACCACATTGGCTCCAAGTGGTGTATGGGGGTGAACCTAGGTTATGTCCCAGATGTGACTACCCAGACGCCGACTTTACACACATGGTATGGTTTTGCCCAACTCTAAGGCCCTTCTGGGAAGGTGTTGTTGAAAACCTGAGGGAAGCCCTTGGACGACCCCTTGCCTGTACACTAGAAACATGTATTTTGGGGTTATTCCTAAGGCTGACCTCGCGAAAAGTTGGTACACGGTTTATAGACCTTGCACTAGCGCTAGCAAAGAGGCAAATAGCCATGGCATGGAAGGCAGCTGGGGGCCCAAGATTGCAACACTGGAGGGAGGAGGTCACGAAATGGGCGAAAGCTGAAGAGAGGGCGCTGGTTAGAGAAAAGGCCAGGGGAGTAAGGATTAGGCACCTGGCAGACCTAAGGACGGAAATCGTTATCACATGGATTCATCCGGAAATAGACAGGGGGGAAGATTCCACTGACAGCAATGATGAGCCAGAGAACAGACAGAATGCTAGGCCTAAGAGACGGGCAGAGGAGGAGACCTTAAGCTAAGGAATGACCCTCAGACACATGAATAAGGAAACCCCATATGGGATCTTGATTAACAACAGGTCAGCTGGACATTCCTCACGAATCATATATAGGAGGAACCACGCATGCTACAAATAGTACTATTTGCCCCTAGGTGTGACGATGTGAAGTCGCCACACCTGTGGGCCCCCAGACAAGGAACACATGCCCTGAGTATTTTAGGGAACCAGTCACAGGACAACACCACCACACTGAATAAAAACGGAATTATTAGCACACGAATGCACTACCTCCCCCACCCCCACACCCCGATCGTCTATCTTCTACGTTTGGTTTATTTTAAGTTTGTTGATGTTGCTTAACGTTGAACATTAACTGAGTTATATTATTAAATAGCTGGCAGCCAGGAGCCCCTTTCTTGACTATCTGCAGTATGGGCACAGATCTCTTACTTTTGTTACTAGTATTAGAATGAGAGGAACCCTACAGTTGATAGCTGTAGAAACAATCACTGCATGAGATGTATGAGATTATTTCCCTCTAAAAGATGATGAGAAATGTATGAAAAAGTTGTAAAAGTGAGATTTTTTCATTGATATACTATGTACAATTCTGTACGCATAAACACTGTTTAAAAATGCCAATAAAAAGATTTTTTTTTAAACAAAGCAGTTTACTCAAGTAAACAGGATATAGGCAATTCAGTGGTAAGGACAGAGCATCCTAAAAATAGGAATCATTACCAACATTCCTAGCATCTGTGAAGGAGGGTGCATGTCCATGTCATAATGACTAAACGCAATAACATTACTAGTCATCAACATACTGGACAAACGTTGTTATGATGCCATAGTGGCCTGTAAATGTCATACTACATCTAAAATAAAGCACAATTTCCTAACGTGTATACTATACTGTAAAAGACAGTAATTTGTACCTAACAGCAAATGTTCAAACATCCTGCTTTCCCACAACTCTCCCAATAAATTATAATCGGACTGTATGAATGAGAATAAACTAAAACTAAGACCATGTAGACTATACCCCATTTTGCAAATCTATGCATGTCATAATTCCGGTTTTGGTCACTTCCTGTACGATATCCGATGCCACTGAGACGTTTGGTGCCATTTTTGTTGGAGATGTTTTGCAATGCATCATGGTAGGATATTTCCTATTTTAATTCTACTAGCATTTTACATTTGTACTGCAAGAGCACAAAAAGACTTTTTGCTAAAGCTCCCTCAAAATTGCAACGTAATATGCCTGTAGCATTACCATGTAATATTGCAATCATTACACTGTTGCAGTATACTTGCTAGGTTGTATTGCTGCAGTCACATTATGTACACTTGACAATGGTTGTGCAGATTGCATCACTCTGTTTATGTAAATAATTTGTAGCTAAAGTTCATAATGTGAGTATCTCTGCTTTTGTAGGTACTACTAGTTGTCTCGTTTTGATGCACTCAGACGTTCAATGGCTAGACATGCCCGATTTATGATTGTGTGTGTTATTTACAAAACGGACTTGGATAGTAAAGGATTAATGTCTGAACTCTCTCTGCCCCTAAACATTGAAGAGCTAAATTTCTCTAGAACTGGTAACAAATGTCTTATAATTGCAGATTTGCACCATTTTATTGATGCAATACAATATTTTGAGGTACACTACGACAGTAGGATTAACGCCGAAAACATTGTTTAGCAATGTAGAAAGAATTGCTAGGATTAGTTACATTACGGCTGGTGCATTGTTTAAGAAAAACAAACCTACATTTAACATAGGATGGCCTTGTGAAACGGCAACTCATAAGAACATACCTCTGCAGCGAATGTCCGCCGTTACTATATTTTCCAGAATCTAATAAAAAAATTAAAAAATATTTTAAGTCTTCACAAACGTCTTTAATGTCTTTTGGTTAAGCACAAAACTCCTGTTAGGGACCGGTTTAACAATTTTGCTACATACTTGTATACGTAAAACCAGCATAAATGCAATGAGAAACAGCACTAGCTTCTACAATTATTTTTCCCCAAAATAACAAAGGCACACAATAAGCATAAATGACTGGGAGCTGAAATGAATCTATACGTTTGAATTGTAAAGTCAGTCGACCTATTGTCCCCCAAGTAAGCATACATAGCAGTGGCAGCTCCCCGCTATGGCCGAGGAGAGCCGCCCCACTGCTGTTGAGCAGTGTAAAGGAAAGGAAATATAAAATGATAATCACTTTCAGTGATTATCATTTTATGTTTCCTCTGCGGGCAGGGGCGGGTAGGCGGGGCTGCTCTGCTCACGGAGCAATGACTATTTGGTCGGCCCTCTCGAACCAGTCATTCGCACTTTCCCCGTTCATTACAGCCTGCGTGGAGAACAAGGCCAGGCCCCCATTCCCTGGTTGAGCGTCGAACCAGGACGCTCAAAACCAATCACAACGCTGCATTGCAGCGTTGTGATTGGTCAGGGGAGCCTGGCCGGTCTTCCTGTCCCACGAGAAGCCCCCCCCACGTCCCTCCTCACCCCCCCACCGCGCCAGCCCCCACCCCGTCACACACGAGTCATGCCGGCCGCCACTGATACATACATACCATATATAAAAACATAATTATATACATGGTAACACATCATCAAGACTGGTATTTGCATTTGGCTCCAAGAACACCCTTCAGCTTCTTGCACAGCTCTCAGTCAGCTTTCAAGCAACGCCATGCTTTAGTCATATTTAATGTCACAGGTAACACTCCCAATAAACCAAACTAAAGTTTGTTGCTTGTTAACACACTATCCAAATGATGTGATAAGTCAACAAAGGAAAGAAATGTTATATGTAAAGTGAACGGGCAACGGGGGAGCTTCAGTCAGTTACCATTGTTTAGGCATTTCCATGCATCATTTTTTTGTCCCTGCTCTAGACTTTGGGCTAGTGTGTTTAAATATTGGGCACTGCTGCTAGGTTTGGCTTGAACTGGATTTTGTTAAAGCTGAATCCATAGAAAAAGGAGTCTCTGAGGGATCGTTGGAGAGATTCTGCAAAGCTTGAAAGGGTTCCAACAGGTCCTTGTGTACGCACGAGTGACCATCTCTGGAGAGGAGATGTCCACAGTTACAAACAGCACCACGGTTTTAGGTTGCAAACTTTCTCTAGAACAGGAATCTATTGTACTGAATTAAACACACAGGTGTGACAGAAATTGATAACCGTAGAAACCACAAATTTGCCAATATTCCACTGCTGAAGAACCGAGCAGAATGCCACAACTCCGACAGGTATAAGTATCAACGGGCATAAGGAATACTCAGCAAATGTAAACTGGTTTTGCCTGCCCAGACTGGCCATCACCTTTGTATCAAGTCATGCATGGCTTAAGTATTTGGATCACAATAAGAATAGTCACAAGGCAATACAGAGAAGAACGAAAGGCAGGTTTGCAGAAACCAAAATGCAATTCTTTACCATAACTAACAGTATCAGAAATGTTGAATCTGAACTTCACAACAGCGAGGAAGGTAGAACTGCCTGAAATTATTAAAACTGAAAAGTGAATTCATTTTAGCAGAGGTATCATTTCACTTTATTTCTAGTTTTGTTCTATTGTTTTATATGGTTGGTGTCTGGCTCATCACAGCATGTCCTCCTCAAGCCCTGCAACAGTGTTTGGATGGCACCATGGTATTCTGCACAGTGTCAAGAAACACAACGTTTATTTTGATCTTGCTTGAACTATTGCAACTTGACACTTAAAGGTACGAAACAAAGTCATAATTGGAGAAAGTTGTACTGCCCCAAATAAACTTCCCAATCATACAATTGTATAGCACTGTTTTGCATATGCAAGGGAGCTGGTAGACCGCAAAAGGTAACACAACAGCCTACAAACTCCTAAGCTGATGGAAATACATTATCAAAATTCGAAAATGGGGATCCTCAGACAGCAAGTCTTAAGTTGCCATGTGTGGTTTAGCATTGTGGACATGACAGAATATTACTTAATTTTTCTAAACACTCTTATTGTTGCATTATGTATGGGCTGTGCTGGTGTCTGTCCACCAAGCACAATCTCTGCACCTCACATATGTTGGTTTCCAAGTGTTGAAAACAAGGTGACTGGGGGTGGGAGGTGGAATTATGCAAGGACTGATGTGCATTTCAGGTCTATGCATTGCTAAAACTAGTGAAAATTATAGATATTTTACACTACTATGGGTATATCATCGAGCAATTACAATCTCCAGTACTTTTCCACAAAGAATGGTGCTAAAACCTTCCATCAACCCACAATTTGCACTGTGGCTGGAAGAGTATGAAAAAGACACAGCAAGACTCAGGTGGGGGATGATTGTGTAACCCACTAGAGCAGTGTTGTTACACGTGGCAAGCCACTCCCTTGAACATCATGGTGCTGACTGTGAGCATGTTGGTGAGTTTGTTGTTCCTGAAAGACTGTTGCTTGTCGTCTGCTACTTGCCCTTTTTTCTGCTTCATTTCTTGTGGCAGAGGTTGACGCAGAGTACAACCATGGTCTTCCAGAAGCATCAAAAGATTGGACACTACGTGGTGTTCCAGGCAGTCTCCAATCATCTTCCCAAGTCAACTTGCAGCTGTTGAAGTTGGAGGCCATGATACTGGCCTAGAAACAAGAGTTCTCTTGTGTGCCACGAAAACTGGACAGGACGTGCTGCTTGCACTCGGCAAGGCTGGCGCTGCTCAGTGTCCTCCTGCACAGTATTGCTTACCATTGACTGCCTGAGCTGGGGGTGTGTACCTTGTGTGTTCTCTCGATGGGCATTAGAAGCATGTGTTGTTGAGTTGAAAGGTGATCCTGTGGGGGAGAGTGGAGGGAGACGCTTACCCCATTAAACTCCTAATGAAAAGCGAACGCCACTGCAATGACATGCAAACGTGAAACTCTCTCTGAGCTAAGGTATATTAGAAGTAAGTGGACCAGAAAAATGGTGTAGAGGAAGTGCTTTTTTTCTTGCTGTCCGTCTTATTTCCTGCTGATTGCCACTGAAGGTTTAACATTTTTATAAACAGCTGGATTTGTTTAAGGATAGTGGTGCTAATCAAACGGGATACTAATAAAACCTCAAACATGTCGCAATAAAAAGATTAGAAAAGAATCTCAGTGAGCTAGCTTGTGGAGATAAATTTAGTCACAGGCACGCAAAAAAAAAAATCACAAAAGGGCAGTGAAAAATCCTACTACGGAAAAGTGGGCAGCAATGTTGAAAACTGAAGAACTTAAATTACTCTCAGGCACGGGCTCTTCCATGGTTGAAAAGCACAACCCCAATCCGTTTTTGATCTTCCTGCAAAAAACTCTCATGAAGCTGCCTGTATCAAGTGAAGATTCTCCCTATTGTCAGATAATCCATATTCCTCGAACATGGATATTGGAGGCACTGTAGGTATGAACACAAAAGAAAACAAACGCTCAAATCTCCTCACATTGTTCTTTTGAATCCAGATGGTTTAAGTAGACAGAACACTTTGCAATGTTGTCCACAGAACAAGGAGGAGGTCACAGAGAAGTCAATTTTAATGGAAAATGTCTTTTCTTCTTGGCAATAAGGATTGCACAACTAGGAACCAAATACAGCTTTTGACACTCCTGATGGATCAACAGCTGAAAGTTTAAACGAGGTGCTTCCTGTCATTGCAAGCTTCATGTCCGCCTCTACAAAATCAAAATCTAAAGCAGTTCGATTAAACTACACATTCATACCCTACTTAGGAAGAAAAAGAACAATGATGAGGTTACCGAAAAAAAAGAAAACGAGTGTACCTTCCCTGAGTAAATCAGCAAAGTAGTTATTGCCGGGGCCTATAAATTAGTCCAACCAAATTTCAATATACTGCTCACTAGACAAGTTTGATGCTCTCCTGGAAAAACCAACATCTTCTAGCTCTGAGTGGCCAACAAACTTCCGCCAAGTCACCTCTCATTTGTTTATATGGTGTTTCAATGTCAGAGTTCTCTAGGTGGTTAACTTGCCCGCATTCAGCCAGACATTTGCTATATAAAAAGAGTCGGGAAGCTTCCGTTCAAAGTCTGAAGGGCTCTCTTGATGAACTGACTAACAAGACATTTTTATTCTCCAGATTAAACTTGACAGACCAAAGACTTTCAGACTTGGAAAATCAACAAATTATCACCAGAAAATAAATTAGCTCATACAAAAAAAGAAAAGAAAAAGGTTGCAGAACCTTAAGCCAGGCAAGAGGACTTTAAGAACAAGTCAGGGTGCTCCAATTCACGGTCTGTCGGAGCACCAGAGAAACTGTCCAAGTCTAACTCTGCCACTGATTTGATTGAACACTTATTCAAAGGTGACATTCTGCCAGACTTTGAAGGCAGATATCTACCATGAGAGCACCAGTTCCAATTGACTCATCTGGAAAAACACTGCAAACAATTTTGGTTAATTTTGCTGATTTCTGAATAAAAGAGCAAAGTTATCCCAACAAGCTATCAAGACTAGATCACTGTAACCGATAAAAGATTTTTATATACAAATTCATTCTGATAGGACTTATGAAATTTCTAAATGTGTGGAGAGAACTTAGGGGATAATTACGATAACGGTGAACCCGCCACCGACAAGCTGTCGGTGGCAGGCTCACCGCCATCATGAGGCCATTTCCTGTCCACCATATTATAATGGCAGGCGGGTCCGTGGCAGTTGGAAACTCCGACTGCCACGCATCCGACAGGCTACTTGAGCCTGCTGGTGCTGCGGAGGCCCTCACAATCCCATACATGGTGGCGGTGCCTACCAGGCACCACCGTTGGGATTATGATGATCCATCCCTGCCAGCCTTTCCATGGCGGTTCACCTGCCACGGAAAGGATGGCAGGGATGGACTTTGGGGGCGCGTAGCGGGCACCCCTTCATCATGGGCACTTTTGTTTGGGGGGCACCTATGGTGCCCCCCCACCCACATTTTCCTGCACCATATGGCAGGCACCGCATGGTGCCTGCCACGTAGTGCAGGGAAATGTAAACAGTGCATTTTTTGCATTGCAGCGGGTGCTGCAGCTAGCAGCACCCGTTGCAATGCAAAGTATGGTGAGTGCGACCGCCACTGTGGCGGTCGCATCCTAATACCCCCTGTGGGACCACGGCCTTGTAGGTGGGCGGCCCCACTCCACAAGACGATGGCGGACGGACTGAAGTCCGTCCGCCATCGCAATCAGCCCCTTAAGCTCTTGATCCAAGAATTCAAGACTGCTGGTGCTCAGGCTTACTTATTTAAGCAAGCCAAATTAAAAATATTCTTAAACCAGAAGTAGACAATGTTCTCAGAAGTATCAAAGGCAAGAGAAATCCAGAAACTTAATGTTTGATACAAAGGTAAAAAAATCTTTCCCCTTTTCTTTTGAGTGTACATGCGCGAGACAAAAGGCACACAACATGGTGCCAATCATTAGATTATTGGGGAGGAGTGGGGGACTACTGAGTGGGATGTATCTCTGGAAGGGGGAGAGTTGGTTGTGGTAGACTGGGTGGCTGGGTCACAGGAGTGACTGGGGCTCTTGAGGTTTAGGCATCAAAGAAAGGACAGGGAGTCATTTTGTATTCGCATTATAAACTTTATGAAGGCATTTGAGGACTTTATTATGGAGCAAATACTTGATATCACTTCATTATAAAGTACTTTAAAGTAAGATTCTGGCATTTTTATCTACCCAGTCTAGAGTATGATGTTGGGCACTTTAGCACTCCCAAACATTTTTTTTCTTTTTTTACATTTTTTCAAGTAAAGTCAGAGGAGTTGTTAATAGGTCTTTTTGAGCTATGAAAGAACAACATTTCTACCAAGCTAATGGCTTTTTTAACGGCTGATTATCAAAGCTAATTCTTTCCACAATCCTGTAATCAACTGCTTGCAAGAAACACATTCATAATTTCAGAATTTGAATATGCTTAAATCAGTCTCTTTTTAGATTATTTGCCTCTGCCAATAGTGCCCATGAAGGAGTAGCAATTTGCCGCTCAAAAAAACCTGGACCTAAAAATACAAAAATGCCAAACAGACAATGAGGGTCATTGGCTTTGGGCCAATTTTACCATTTCTTATAAACAGTTAGTTTAGTAAATATGTATGCCACTATAGAAGATAACTCCTCACCATTCATCCATTTATTTTTCTTTAAAAGGCAAAAATATTTCCGATTCGAATACTTTATTTCGGTCGATAGACCATAAAAGTGTATGCGCAATAAAACCACACAGTAAGTTAAAACTATCATTTAAAATATCCAAATTCGGGTCACCAGCAAGGTCCTTGATTGCAAATTTTGAAAAACCCACTCCCCTACAAATTAACCAAAAGCGACGTAAAGAATAGTATAAACCCTAATAAAATATACTAAGACCATACAACATAAATAATGGGCAATGCCTAGTTACACAGTCAATTAGCCATGTAAAACCCTCGTTTACATTGACAGTTGCCCATTACCAAGAATAGAACATTATGTCCTATAATACCCATACAAACAGATCTTTTTCAGCCAAAGGTGGTTAAGATACAATAAAATGGGACATGACCTAAATGGGTAACATGTCAGATTGAGACTAAAAGTTGGGGGCCAAAAATGACTTACGAGCACACCACACAGAGTAAGAAGCGCGAAACAGCAAATACAATTGGCATTTAAAAATTGTATTTCAGGAGTCTAAAAGCATCTGCACACTGCTTGGTCCCCAAATTTCTGCATAATTGTATCAGCCATCTATACCTGGCTTTTTTGTAGCCAGGGCCAAAAAACAAAATACATGAAGTTCTGACTCTACGTTGTTTCTACAGGCCGGACACCCTAGAGAAGCAGAAGTACCTGCCCATTTATTAGAGAATGAGCGCTGGGGGAGTGACCCATGCCTAAATTGGACGTATAGTTTCCTTGCTAATGCGGGTTGCACATCGTCCAAAAAAGGCTCAAGAATGTAATCATCTTTGATTCTCAAAAAGGTAACTGTTAGAGAGCCTATTGATGGGCTCTCATGTAGATAAGCATATTTGCTTTCCCTATAACTCCTAACCAGTTCATTCCTTGTAGTTGCAGGGCATGCTACCTCTCGGTTACTACATAAGCTCGGTTTTCCAATATTGCGTAGTGTGTCCCTAGTGTATGCAAACCACGCTATTTTCCCTGCACCCGGAAGGCCCATTACCTCTTTTAGCTCTGCCCTGTATACAGGCAGGTCCGGGGTCACCCAGAGGCGACGCCAAAATGTTAGCGGTCTGAGACCTATTTTCTCTGCGATCGGCCTCACCCCTAAATCCAGACACAGAGGGATAAGCGGGGTACTGGAAGGGAGACCCAATAGCTGCCTAATTAAATTGTTCTCACACTTAATAATGTTTCTTATGGGACTGTGCCCTCAAAGTTCGGCCCCATACATTGCGGCACCCCTGGTTTGTACTTTATAGATCTCGACTATTGGACCAACGGGTTTATGGAAAGAGTTCCTATATATCTAAGCCAACCCCCCTGTAGTCTGAACTAACTTGAGGCTTGTTTTGTCAATTTATGGTCCCCAATCCATTTTTTCAGTTAGGTTAACACCTAAATATTTAAATGTGGGTACCCTCTCGAGCGGAATGTCATTAAGACAAGGATTGGAGCGCGTCGTTTTAACTAGGTTAAAGACCATATATTTTGTCTTTTGGGTGTTAATCTCCAGGCCCCTATCCTTACACAAGGCTTCAAATCTATCAAGGATCCTCTGAATGCCCATTGGTGACTTAGAGAGCAGGAGAGTATCATCAGCCAACATCATTGCCGAAACTTTGTTGTGCGCTATCTTTAGGGCGTCTATGTCTTTCACCTCATTCAATAGGTCAACCAATGCATTTATGTATAGACAGAACAAGGTAGGGGCTAGTACACAGCCCTGTCTGACTCCTCTGTTAACTACAAGGGGTAAGGTAAGCTCAACGTGCTTCCCATACCTGATTTGGGCATAATTGGCTTCGTGCAATCTCCTGAGCATATGACAGAGATAGATAGGAACCCCAAGGTCGCTTAATACAGACCAAAGTTTATCCCTGGGTACCAGGTCAAATGCGGTTTTTAAATCAACAAATATTAAATAAAGACTGCCACCCTCTATAGACACAGTTTTCCAATAAAGAAGTAGGAGCCTAAATATTTGATCAATAGTGAAGATGTTTTTCCTAAAACTGGCTTGAAATGGACTTCGTCCATCCAGTTCTGAAGACGTGCCAACAGTACCCGGGCAAAGATTTTTTGAGTAACATCAATTAAACTTATAGGCCTATAGTTTTCGGGGGAAGAGGTGAACCCTTTTATATACTTGGAGAATTTCGGCTCCAGCCCAGGTTGAGGGGATCGCCATTCCCTGCATTATAGCATTAAATAAAGCCCACAAATAAGGCCCACAAATTATTGGGTCGGCCCGAAAAAGATCGCCCGAAAATATTTTTGAAGGTAGTTTTAACTTTATTCAGAACCCAATCTTAGCTTCTTCCAGCCTAAAATGAAAGCAATACAAACTTAAACTAGCAAAGATTTTTTTTTACACCAAAGAGATTTAGATCAGATTGACCACAGGAGAAGTAAGTTTTCCAGAAAAAAAAATATATATATATATATATATATATATTTTACGTTAGGGCTCCTTCTGCCTTCCCCCGCCCTCTGCAGAGGATCGCTTAAAGCCGGCGGAGCACGCCGGACATAATTTCTATTCAAGACCACAAGTAAAGCGATCACTCAGAGATGTAGCAAACCCCAGTGGTAGATTTTATTCCAGGTTACGCGTTTCGCTCGCACAGCGAGCTTGGTCACACAGTGAATCATGGGAAAAGACTTGCATTACATAGATAATGTAAAAATCAAAAAGGACCACAACATAGGCACATACTAGTAGCCAAAATGGCATCCATTTTGAAGTGGAGTATTGTTACCTAATACAGAGCAGTATATTACATCATACTGCGTTTCCAGGTGGTGCAAGGGTCCCCTAGTGATAATAAACAGATATAATCAAGTATTAACCTGTTAACTTGTTATGCTGGATATAGAGTCCACTAACATAGTTTATTGTCACATGACATTCATTAGTTTCTATGGCGACCATCTTATGGCAAAGCGATTCTCCTGTGAGGTCCAGACAATTAAGTGTGTTATCTATTCATATACTTTCGCTGCATTGTGCCAGTATTACATACTACCAACAGCATAAATGCTAATGTTCTAGGATAGATTACCCTAGTGTGCTGTTCAGTAAATTACCGTTCTAAACAACATGCAAGTGCAACATATAACCTTTAAGCAACAGTATCTTTACAAGGCATGGCAACTGCGAGAAAGTCGTGATCCCTACCTCATATTGTCTCTACTTGGCATAGTGCCTAACACCGTATGAGTAGGGGTAAAAATTGTCCGTAATAGTAAGCTTTATTGCTAGTCAGATGGATTGGAAGAAATATATATACTTTCCTCTCTCTCATTCCTATCAAAATTGAGAATGTCAGTGCGTGGTACATCTATTCTGCAAAGTGCTATATAAAATTAGAACTCTAGAAACCAGCCTTAACATTTTACATGTATTGTGTCTTTCCCAGTACACCAAGACTACAACTAAGTGTCCACCAAAGATCGATAGGAATATGTGTAAGTGCAATATACAATATATATATATCTAAAAAATTGACGTCAGATTACAGAGAAAAAAACCATATTTAAAGAGTCTCTTATCTGTCTCGTCGGGCCCTCCACCTTTGGTATCGCTTTGTTCGCCCTAGGTTGGCAGGGTATGCCCAGACGTGGGTCCCTTGCTCACTTTGCCACTGGATTCAAGCTAGCCTGGCTGATGACGGCTGAATAGCCAGAAACCGGTCCCAGGATGCTTGTTTCCGGTCCAGGGAAGACATGGCTTGGCAGTTCGGGCTGGACTGTTCCCATGAGGCACAGGGTCAGACTGATTTGCATATGGCCATGTCTGAACTGGGGTGGTGGAGTGAGCTAAAGAATGATGATGGATTAAACCCAGATCAGTTGACTGGGGGTGAGTGTTTGATTAGCTCAAACGCTCCGTCCATCATCCCCTTTGGTATCGCTTTGTTCGCCCTAAGTTGGCAGGGTATGCCCAGACGTGGGTCCCTTGCTCACTTTGCCACTGGATTCAAGCTAGCCTGGCTGATGACGGCTGAATAGCCAGAAACTGGTCCCAGGATGCTTGTTTCTGGTCCAGGGAAGACATGGCTTGGCAGTTCGGGCTGGACTGTTCCCATGAGGCACAGGGTCAGACTGATTTGCATATGGCCATGTCTGAACTGGGGTGGTGGAGTGGGCTAAAGAATGATGATGGATTAAACCCAGATCAGTTGACTGGGGGTGAGTGTTTGATTAGCTCAAACGCTCCGTCCATCATCCCCTTTGGTATCGCTTATTTTAAATAAAGCAGAATAATTTGTAGTTGGATTAGCAGGACTGGGTCTAAGACAGCTAGATTAGAGAAGTTTATAATGTGCATGTCTGGCTGGCCGTAGCAAGGCGGCCGGCCAAAGAGATATGCGCATATTAAACTTAAGTGCATAGCTCCCTGCTACCACTTGGCAACACTGGCCCTACCCCGTCCTGAAACTTGGTTCAGGACGGGTTGCTTCAAAATAAAATGGTTATAAAGTTATTTTATTTGGCTGAAACCTTGGGTGTCCATATTTGCTGCCCATCCTTTCAAAATTTTAAGGTATGGCTATCAAATTGTCCAAAGTATGCAGATGGCCTGGCACTACTCGATACAAATCTGACTGAACAAATAACTAAAGTTGATACATATAGTTATTAAACCTTTTGAGAATACATTTATTACAACCAAACATATTGTTGTATAGACACAAGTTTAGGCATAATTTTATGGTTTTGGAGAGGTTTGCTTTGAAAAGGTTGATACTCTTATTTAAGTGTTAACTTAAATAAAATATATTGAGTTGGGAAGCACGCTTACATGTCATGCATAAAGGGCCCACACAAATCACGGCAGGGCTAAGGTGGTTTGAATGCCAGTTTTGGAGGGTGCTTGTTGTAATCTGTGCTTTTTACCTTTGTGGGGAAATCTTAATCTACTTGTTGGTTGGTTCAGTGGTATGTGGTAGTAAATTAGATATTGTACATTACAAAACATGAGGCAAATAATGAACTTTAGAAGATCAATACCCCTCCAAGTAACGATGCGTCTAGAATTTGTTCTCAAATCTATCCCCACTTTATTGGTGACATTGATTATATTGTGAACCTCATTTCACAGGCAGTGGTAGTATTATGTAGTAGTGCTGCCTGGGAAATTACTGATACCCAAGGGTTCTGTCTTTTCCCAGATTCGTTATTACTGCATCATTCTGATTAAATAGGTGTGAATGTGAAATGTTGTGATAATATTACGTTTTACCCTTATTACATGCTGCAAAACTCTGAGTATTCCTTTTTTTGCCTTAAGCAAATTTTACCAGACTTTAACTGGCAAAATCTGTGTGGGGAAAAATACTGGTTGTGATATTTGTGCACAAGCGTTAATCCTGATTCAACGCACTCACATTTGTGGAATGAATGCATTGCCCCTGGAATGAATGCATTTATTTTCAACAATTGCCTAAGGTGGATATGAATTATCTGAAATATTTAATTTTGGTGGAAGTGAATGAAACGGAATTCATTGCATCATTGCTATATTTTCTCATAATAATATTCAATATTGAACACGCCCTAAAGAGGTTACTGGCCCAACCTAGAAAATAGCACATCCCTGCGTTAGTACCAAAGTACGACAACAAAAGGAAGATCTAGGGCCGAGTCTTCTTCTCAGGCATATAGCTTCCCCTGAGTACCAAGAAGAGGCCGGAGAGAGGGGTCTAGGTCAGCACTTGTACCACGCACCCCGCAATCTTTTCTAGTCATCAACCTTCTAGGAATGATGTGCCCACTAATGAAGCAGGGAATAGAACTGGAGCATCCTAAATTTCAGGCCCAGTGAACAAGGAAGCTGGGCAGCGAAGAGGATATCTGAAGACTCCCCATGGGTCACTTTATGCCTCCAAGGTTTTTGAATACCAGTGTCTAGAATAACACAGCACAGAGGCTCACTTCAGTCGAGGGAACTTCACTTTTCAATTATCTTTGTAATCTTATCCTGGAAGGAAGACAAAAATCTTTTGTGGCATGGAAGAGGTCTGTACAAATGTGGACTGCCTAGTTTACAGATACTCCTCTGCCTTCCCATTGCTTAGTTGTGGACAAGCCTAGGAGCAAGTTTTGACTTGCAGTGAGGTTTGTAGTGGGATATAATTCCGTAATGTACCACCACTTGTCAGAGTGGAGTGTGTTTTGTGAGTAATATTCGAATTTTACCGACAAAATGGATCTCTAGAGGGATTCATTAGATATCTCTAAAAAATTGTAATCATATTAAAAAATATTAGAGAGGTGTTTTTTAATACTACATTGCCTAGTGCCTCTATCTCCTTGACTTTTATGGAGTATGTCACTGATGGAATTGGTATCAAACCCAAAGTCTTTAATATATAAAAATATCTTAACAAAAAAGGCAGGCATATATTTTTTGTACATAAATGTGTATTTAGTATTCAAATTATATGTAGTATAAGCTGCTATGCTGCATAGTAGTTATCAACCAGTCCCTAGTGATTCATTTCCCAAAGACATCTTGCTATTTTGCTCTAAAGAAGCTCACTCAAACTATTATCGCACCTCTGCATGTTGACAGAATTCAGTCTTGGGAATGTTCTTTGATACATTGATACAAAGTGATACATCAGCGCTGCCTGTCTGGATCGGAGCTGGGTTCAATGCTCGCCAGGACTTGCGCATTAAGACTGATTTTTACTTTATTCTCAATGTTTTAAATACTTCCAGCTGATTTTAAATTGCGGGGTCATTTTATGTATTTATGCCACTGACCTGTTTGCACTGAGTCGGAGGGAGTCGGGAGCAACAAGTGGGGCAGCCATTTTGGAGGGTTAGCAGACCAGTTGTTTTGACACTGGGTATTTAAGTGGCACGCTGACACGGACATGCAGCGGACGTGCGCAGCGGGCGCGCCGCTGGCGCACCGAAGGCAAGCCCGTCTGCGCACATCCGTGCTGGGACCGGGATCAGGGCCAGTCCCCCTGGCCGTTTTTCTTCAAACACTATGACCTACACAAGGGAGGACCTTCTTAGGTTG